>JARUPZ010000012.1:7372726-7970226 GCA_031213475.1 Nereocystis luetkeana | reverse complement strand
TGCACAACTAAATGTTATTGTGTGGCTATCTGCATACGAAGTATACATTACGGACGCCGAGCGTCTCGTACGTAGTACTTTGCAGTGCTGCTTGTTGCTGTACGAACGAGTTGTGTGTTGTTGTGCCCGATGGCGGATGGAACTGTTTTTTTTCTTGTGTTTCCAGCGTTTTCTTTCTTTTCACTCCAACTTGCTTCTTATAATGCATCCCTTGGCAGTACTGTCGCACTAACAGTCTCGAGTTGCATACCCGTACGCCTTCAGCCATTACGGGCATGCGCGGAGCCGCCGGCGGGCGTCAGCCCACCGCAGCGAAGCCCCCCTTGTATACGTATCATAGAGAAAAGGAGATGAAATAGTATAATTAAGCATTGTGGATTAATTCCTTTTTGCAATAAAAATGACACCATCTATATGTCGCATGGGCTTCAACGTTGATCACTCATAAGTATTTCCCGAAAGACGAAATGCGGGTTCGTTCTGTAAGCATCCTATCCACAGAGACCGGTACATCAGGTGCACGAGTAGGTGCCGTTTTTGGGCGTACAGTAGTTCGAAAACGTGAATGACGGCCATTCTCTGTGTTGGGGCCGCCCATGTATATGTACCTGGTACGTATACGTATAATAATATGTTTCGTGGTGTGTCCTTCGAATTTGCGCATTAAGGTTTTCTTTGTGACGTTGTGACGTCGGGAGGGGGGGGGTTCCGCTGGCGTGGTACGAGAGCAGTGACACCGGCCGTTTCATCTCGTTCCCTATTGCACTGCCAGGACCCGAGAGCCCCTCCCCCCAGCCGACTGCCCGGGGCCCTAACACACGCACAATCTCGGACGACCGGGATCCCCAATAATGGTAGAAAACCATTGGCATACCCCAACCCCAAGGTCGCGTCGATATTACGGTGTTTGGCCCTATACGGTACCCTACCCTGGCTGCTTCTGCTCTATCTACCCCGTTTTCGCTAGTCAACGAGATACCATACCCGCATCCTCTGGGTTGTTGCGGGTGTGTTACTTGGAAGAACTCTGAGGATTTCCATCTACCTTACATCTGGATCACCCTCTGCGGCACCTCCCCAACGGCCGCCTGCGTAGTGGCTGCACCGATGCGCGATGATTGGAGGACAACTATGCTGGGATTATCTCCTGCCTTCGCCACCACCTCCTGGCGAAGTTTCCCGAGGGACCCCGCGAACCTCCGCACTCGAACCTCGCTACCGTGCCGATACGACTACTTGGGGGTGCCTTCCTGCAGTGCCGAATAACCCGACAGCAACTCCATGAGAGCGACGGCGGTGTGGAACGGTCGTGCGGTGCTATCAACTCGGTTTGCCCAGAAAAAAAAACAGTACGTCAATATCGTACGCAGGCGTAGTCTTATCTACGAAAGGAACGGCGCCGCCGCCAGCTCCTGCCCTGGAATGCATCCCCCAGGCGTCGTCGCGCGCGCGCATGAAAACCGACCAGTGTTGGGTCTGGTCGCCTTTCTTTATGGCCTCGAAACAAATCTCGATACTGGTGGCCTGGTGCCGGTGAAAACGAGGTAAACCACCGCCCGCCGGGTTCGCCAGCGTTACGTCTCCCCTCGAGGCGCAGATTTCGTCCGACTTCGCCACGACACAAATATCCCAACGTGAGGGACATCCGAAGAACTCGGCCGCCCGCCCCCCGCAACGAGGGCCAAGCCTGTACGCCCAATGGTGTGTCCCACAATGACGGGGGACCACAGTAAATAGGACCAAATATTGTTGGTAAAAATAGCGAAATATATAGGTTCTTGAGTGTACCGTAGGTCCTATTTAATGTGATTCCCCGTAATACTAATAGGTAGGGTGACGAGCTCTTCATGGGGTTTCTACGGCAACGTGGTAGCATTCATCCCCCTTCCGTGCGCGTTAAAAAAGCGGTGATGACGTAGGCAATTATATCTGCACATTGCGTCAACACTTCTGACAGTTTACCCGCGATAGTGCCGGCTTGATTTACTCCGACGCAGTAGAGTGGAAACCGCAACCGCAGCCATATAGCCTAGGCCTATTTAGCCGGCAGCAGGCAGTGTCGTGCCGTGTGATCAGCTGTGCACATCAAGCGAGCGTGACCCCCTACTTCCGTCCTCCTTGCCTTTTGCCAAGATGAAACCCTTCCATAGGTAGAGCCCGCACGTCGTTAGGGTCCATGGCTATCAGACAGTGAACTCGAATGGTTGGTAACAAGCTTCACATTTCTCTCTGTATGGTAGACGTTAGAAAGGTCATGCTTTTATTTCCTAGAGGTTGTGAAACGAGCCTTCCCTAGTGCAAAAAACAAAACAGAATCGAGACAAAACCACCCGCACACCATCCTCCGTCGAAGCACACACGTACGTACCAGGTACGCACTACAAGTAGTAGTACATGGTATAAATACACGCCATGTACACACATAGATAGTGTAAGCCGGAGCTCGCTACAATATGCTTCGGTTTGCCTGCTATTTCCCTCGGTTCTGAGTCTTACTCTGTTTATAAATTCGTCGTGGTATTGTTTCTTTAGCTTGTTACTCTATAGTGTCAGCCACATCCCCTGCGGGGGGGCACGACAGTTTTTTTTTATTTTTCCTTTATACTCTTTCGTCTTTTTATGTTTCAATTATTTCTTTGGTTTTCTTTCTTTCATACGTATAATTTGTAAGTCGTGCATATCGTATCCAATACGATGGTATGGCATTGCATTGTCTACTCCGCTTACTGCAGAACGATGTAGTATCTCTGTGGCGCAATTTTGCGACCACATCACTTGGATCTCTCTAGGATTGAAGAATCGGCACGGATGGTTGTGCTGGATGTCGACGGGTAAAAAGAACGGTTCAATGTGAAGCACGCACACACAACCGAGTGACAGCTCAACCTTCGTGTATACTGAGGACCAAAGCCACCACTTTAGGGGAGGTGTGCGCGCCCCCCCGTTTGTGGTGGAGACCTTGGGCTCAGAAAGCTGTTCCAGAGTGTTTCGACGGTACCTAATGACAGTCAACGTAACATGGCTCTCATCGTTGTGGTAGGGCGGGCGTTCTCATTAAATATTTGCTGTTTGCCCTTACTTAATAATTTACCATTGACCACGCATCCCTTTCGAGACGGGGGTGGGTGTACTCATGATCGTAAATAGCCGTAGTCGTACGACCATAGACCACCCCTGGGGCGGAGCGCGTCGGGTTTTCACCGACCAGGCAGACATTGCTCGCAGCACCAAGCACGAATCGCCGTGGGGTGTTTTTGGCGAGTCGCGAGAAGATTGGGCTGCGTTCATACGATGGGAACCGCTTATGAGGCAGATTTCGGCACCTTTGTACGTACTATCTTGTACATACTTTGTATATGGACGACAGCGTCGAATGTCTTAGGGGGGGGGGAAGGGGTACTCCCCCTCTATCGTAACTTGGTAGTGAACAGTAAGAGGGTACACCCCCTCCATCCCCCCTCCATCGTAACTCGGCAGTGAACGCCCAACGCCGAGACGGAGCACGTCGGGTTTTCGCTGACCAGGCAAACATTTCTTGTTTTACACCAAGCGCGTATCGCCGTGAGGTGTTTTTCGGCGAGTCGCAAGAAGGGTGGGCTGCGTCTATACAACAGCAACCGCTTGTGAGGCAGTAGACTTCGGCACCTTTTGTTTGTGCGTACTGTCTTGCGCATTTTCCAAGTATGGATGACAGCGTCGGAAGGCTTTTAGGGGAGGGGGGGCACCCCCTCTCTATCGTAACTAGGCAGTGGACATATCGGGGTACATCTCGTCTACTGTAACTCGGTAGTGAACATTATGGGGGTACACCCCCTCCATCGTAACTCGGTAGTGGACATTATTGGGGTACACCCCCTCTACCACAAGTGGGCTGTAAACATAAAGGGGTATACCCCCTCCAACGTAACTCAGAGATAGAAATGGAGGTACACCCCGTCTACCGCAACTCGGGGTGACAAAAAGGGGTACACCCCCTCCATAGTAACTTGGTAGTGAACATTATGGAGGTACACCCCCTCTTCCATAATTGGGCAGTGAACATATATATGGGGTTACCCCTCCTGTACCGTAACTCGGTAAAAATGGAGGTACACACAGTCTTACCGCAAGTAGGTAGTTATCACATAGGGGTACACCCCCTCTATCGTAACTCGGTAGTGAACATTATGGGGGTACACCCCTCTTCCATAACTGGGCAGTGAACATATATATGGAGGTACACCTCCTGCACCGTCACTCGGTGGTGAAAATGGAGGTGCACACAGTCTACCGCAAGTCGGTACATCCCCTCTATCCTAACTCGGTAGTGAACATTATGGGGGTACACCACCTCTACCATAATCTGTCAGTGAACATATGGGGGCACACAATGCCATCCACTACCGTGATTCGGTCAAAAATATGGGGGTACACCCCCTCTACCGCAATTCGGTAGTGGACAAATAGGGGTACACCCTCTACCATAATTTGAAAGCGAAATGGGGGTACAACACCTATAACGTATCTCGGTAGTGAACATATAGGGGTACATCCCATCTACCGTAAGCCTTGGTCAAGGAGCAAACAGCGCGTGCCCGCTTCCTGCAGTCTGTTTCGTTTTAGTTGTATTCCTGCGCCTTGCACCAAATCAACGAAGCCCTTTCGTGAATAAATGCCACATAGCCACTATACTACTGCTGAAGCTGCTTTGCCGCTCATCGAAACACCCCCTATGATTAGGCACGGTACTAACACCACTACAACATCGACGACGAGTCTCAACACGCCAACAGGCGGCGGCAGCTTTAGCAGCTCCGCAACCGCGGGCAGCCGCAGTAGTGCAACAATCCAATCAGCTGGCTCCGATACTTGCAAGTAAGCTTGCAAAACCACTTTGGAAGCAAGCAGCCTTAAAAACAAAACTTCCCACGAAAAAAAACTGAACAAAACAAATCGAAACATACCCCCCCCTGGGGATAAAACAAGCTTGCGAGCAGCAGGTAGAGCCCAAACTCCCACTACAGAAAAAGAAGACCAGCGTACGACCACCCAGGGATTAAGAAAGCTTGCACTCGTCGGACAGACCGTGACATATCTATCTATCCGCGAGTAGATTTTGCAATCTGGGAGCTAGGATCTTTAGGGGTGTTTTTGACTTGAAAATCGCGTAGCGCGGTCTGCACCTCGGAATCGTCGTCCGCGATAGCGAACTCTCCGGGTTCGATGCAAACGCGGCGCAGCCGCGTTTATGGCCAGTTTAGGCCCGTTTTGGCTGCGGTTTGGGGTCAGGGTTAGGAATAGAGTCAGGGGTTGGGCTGGGTCTTCCGCCCGTACATTGATCCCAACAAGAACCAAAATACTTGAACAGCCTACCAACCTCAAGATCCGAGCTCCCAGATTGTAACGGGACCTCCTATCTGCCGTAGATAATCTAGTTCCTCGCCTGCCCTTGTGAGAGGTTGCGCAGGGTCTGCTCACTGACGGTCCAGATCCAACCCGGCAGGAAACAACGCTCTACGGCGGTGTACATCGTTCAGATTATACGGCTCCACCTTTGTGAAGAGCTAGTGCAGGATCTGTACAGTACAAAGATCCAACTCCACGAAACACGCCGTAGATCACGAATACCATACGGCTCCCACCCGAAGACAACACAAGCTGCAGATCCTACAGATCAGGAATCTGCAGATCCTACAGATCAGGAATCTGCAGATCCTACAGATCAGGAAGGATCTACCTGCCCCGAAAAATCTACGTATAGATGACCTGTCCGGGGTGTGCAAGCTTGCTAAACCGCCACTAAGCTCTTACCAGACACACAACAAAAGCAAAGACCGGTGACTCCTGCTGTAGGTATCTCCGGAGATAATAAAAAGGCGGCTCAACCTCAACCAATTGCCTCTCCAACGGTTTTCCATATTGTGTACCAGGTGTATGCATTACCGCACGCACACGCGCACGCACACACATGAAAGCACGAACGGTGTCCGACGGATGAGCCTATAAGGGGAAAAATACCCCACCCTGAACAAAGAAAAGACACCTCTGCTTGTCGGCAGTTTATGCGACCATATTATCGAACATAAAAAAGTGTTTTTCTTGCTAGGCGAGGGTGTAATTCGGCTGGGTGCGTACCAAAACTACACCCCTGGGTATTATCTTTGTTCCGTAAATACCCTACCGAAATCTTCGCCAAGGTTCGTTACGGCCTCAAAACCCTACCCGGTACCCAACGGTTCCGGTATATGGTTCGGTATGAGCTCGATATCGGTACCCGACACTTCGGTAAGTTCGGTGGTCACCCATCCAGAATACCCCAAGTATACCGTATCAGTATACCAGATATCCCCTACCGAATAAAGCCTTCTAATGGGTTTGGGCAAAAAAAACTTCAGAAGCACACAAGCACACGGAGACAAGCTCTGATTGCAAGCAACCTTTCTCCACAAGAGGAGCACAACCGCGTGTTGCATGCGAACGCCTCGACCCCTACGAACACCCGCACCTCTGTTTCATATGTGCGAACATGTGCGAAACTTGCTCGACAACGCAAAGAAAAAAACACTTTTGTTTACGAAACAAAACAAACACATACACTGCAAATTTCGGTCGTTGTTTCGTGAGTTGTTCCGCCAACTCCTTCTTAAGGAGAACGTAAACTCTGTTTAAGAAGAAAAAAAAATAAACAGAAAAAAATCGATCGAGACATCCCCAAACTCTTGTCCTATTTTCATGCGTAACACTCCGAGAGAATCACAAGAAGGCCAGACTTGCGTGCAGACGAAACTCCTCCAGCACACAAAAAATGTTGCTTCGTGGTGTGCGAAGCGAACTGTTTCTAGAGTCGCAAAGTCTGTTTCGCCGGAAAGAAAAGGAAGAGGTATGTACTCCAAACTCTGTTCACGTGCGTGCGGTCTGACCTTTTCGGCAACACAAACTTCAGTTGTCTGCGAGCCCCAACGCCCCGTCCCCCCCCCGCCCCGCAGGAAGAGGCGAGCAGGTGGAAACACGCACGACGCTCTCATCTATATGCAAGAAAGGACGCACAAGGTGCCGATTTCCGCATCACCACCGCTGGCTCTTCAATCGGTGGGATGCAGCCATTACTTCATGCTACTCGCCGAACCAAGACGACTCACGGCGCTTAGCGCTTGACGCAAGCAACGTCTGTACCCATGATCGGTGGAAACCCGACCTGCCCCGTACCGGCATTGCAGGGGTCCACGGCCTAAGGTCATACGGCTACGGCCACGCATGACACCGAGTACCGACCCGCCAAAGCGCGCCCCCAAAATGTTGGAGGTGTCTCTATTAGGAGCAGGAACGGTGCTTTGGATTGAAAGGGATGCGTGGTTAATGGCCAAATGACTCAAGGCGAGCAACGAATGAGTACACCCCCCCCCCGAGCTTGGTGCAAGAAATGTCCGCCTGGTCGGTGAAAACCCGACGTGCTCCGCCCCGGCACTGTATATAGGGATGCGATTGTCTAGGATCACACGACTACGGCCATGCATGATATCGAGTACACCCCTGCCCCCCCCCCATCCGGCTCCGTCTCGAGAGGGATGCGTGGTCAATGGTCAAATGACTAAGGCAAGCAACAAATGAGTACGCCCCCCCCCCCCCCCCTCCCCCACCCTCACCCCCCCCACCCCTCACACACATCCCACTCCCCCGAAAAACACCCACATACAGACACCCCTTACGCTAGGCTACGGGCCGCGTCACAAAAAGTGCGACTTGCGAAGGGTGCGGTATACCCTGCAGCTAGCTAACGCTCCCCCGGTCACGCCGAGCAGGAGCAGCATGAACGGTATTCTCCACCTATGGCACCAGGGGAAAAAAAAAAAAAAAAAAAAAGAGAGAGGAGGCAAAAAACAACATACCAGATACACAACAACAGAAAAAGACAGGACAAGTAGCGAAACAAGATGAGAGGGAAAAACAATGAGACAAAAACAAAACAAAAAAGAAAAACGTACCGGAAAACAAAAAAATGAAGCAGACAAGAAACGAAATAGACAAAACGAAACAGAAAAATGTAAGAGACAAAAAACGGAATAGGCACCAAAAAAATGACACAACAGGTAAAACAGGAAACACAGTTTACACAAACCGAAACGGAGAAACAAGTTAAACAAACCAAAGCAAGACACAAGCAAAACAGACACCCAAAATAAACGACCGAAAATCACAACAAAAAGTACAACATGCAAAATGGCAACAAAGAAGAAGCAAAAAAACAAGAACCACAAGACACGAGACAGCATCAAAGAGATCGAAAAAAAGGACAGGAGAGGAAAAATGAGAAGACACGCAAAGGCGCGAGCACATGACATCCAGCACACACGAGGGCAACAGGAAGGGGAGAAAGGGGGCAAAAACGTACGGCATTAGCGGGAGGGAGGGGGGGGGATAAAAAACACGTAAAAAGAGGACACCCCGCGGACAGATAGATCGTCATCTACAGACCACCAACATATAATCAAGGTCATCTACAGTAGATCCTAACCTGCCGATACTATACGTTATCGAGGGCCTGTGCATGAATGGTATGGCTCCAACTGAGACATAACAGGTGCTAAGATCATGAGTAGTATACTGGCTCCCACCCACAAATATGAGCTACAAATCATACCAGGTGCAGATCAGGAATATATCTGTGCTCTGAAGGATCTGCTCTGCTATAGATCATGTAATGGGAATGATCTGCAGATGATCTGTCCGAACGATCTGTAGATGATCTGCCCGATCTGCGTACTGTTCTGACCTTTTCGGGACCCCATCATACACAGCGACCACAGCAACGACGAGCGCGACGTTTCTCACAGACTAAAAAAAAATGCCGTGCGTTCTATGGCAACGGTAAGTCGCCGACTGCGTCACAGTAAGCCGCCGACGAGCTACGATAAGCCGACGCCGACCGGTTAACAGCTGGATAGGTATTCCAGTTCATTGCGAGCGGCACTGTGCGGAGTTTCCGCGTCTTTTGAAGACTATCTCGGTGGCGCGCTCGCGGCTCAAACATTTTTTTTTTACTTCCATGTTCGTGAGCATATGAATAAAATAAAATAAAATAATGTCAAGTGTCAGTTATTCATATTTTACGGGGGACCATAGTTAATAGGACCAAATATTGGTAGTAAAAATGGTTAAATATATAGATTTTTATGTACACCATAGGTCCTATTAACTATGGCCCCCCGTAATAGTTGTCATACTTCTGCCCGTGGTATACACCCCCCCGCTTCCCCCTTTCATTAGTTGAAGAGGTGCTGGTCGTCGAAACTACGATAAATTTGTCCCTCGCCTTTTTCCCGCCAGGCGTTATCATCTGCGCGGCTACAAAAAAAGACATTTATGTTGTACAGGCACCAAAACACATCCGCGAGTGATTCAAGAGGAGTGAGGACCCACAGAGTCAACACACAACCCGCAGTCAGGGCTGTTCCCATATCATACCGCATTACTTTTATTCCGTTACCGTACACAGATAGCCGCGAGGCTCAAGGTTTTGGGAATTTAGTCCCCTTTTGGGAACAAAATCACCAAAATTCTCTACCGTACGTTAAGCTTTGTCCTCGAAGCGAGACTGCAACCCCCAAAAAAGAGGGGGGAACTCCAGATGGCGGAGGATTCAAGAGGGAGGAGGGGAAAAAAACAATGGTTGGGGGGGGGCCAAACAAAGTGTGCCGAAATCAGCAACACAGCCACTGCTGCGTGATATAGAGGGGGTTGGCACAAACCGGTGTCCGAGTTCGAGTCCGAGTTCGAGTCGCAAAGCGAAGCAGGTAAGGAGAGCCGTCCGACAACGAGGGTGCGGCTCGAAAGCTGCTGCTCCCTCCTTCCTTTCCTACACGGTGAACCAACACCAAACATGATCACATTTTTTTCTTGGATCACTATATCGGGGAGGGGAAGGGGTGGGGGGGGGGGGGTCCCAAACGGCTCATCGGCGCACCACCATCAACCACCGCACAACTATTTTCAGGGGGCTAGCATAAAAATCAGGACCATATACTCCCAGACAAATAGTGCAATATTTTACTGGTATACCTGGTATAGTTTTTTTGTGTGTATGATGAGGTCCTGGCGATTACACCCCCCCGTAAGAGCTTCTCCACGAGCCGTGATGTCCTACCAAAGCCACAGGCCCAATCGACATGCTGAGCGCGTATCGTGCGCCGCAAGGAGCGTTAGAGCTCGCACACAACGGGGCATCCTATAGGGGTGCGATGTTTTTGTTCGGCGCTCGCTGGCTCGCTCGCCTCGCCTCGCCTCGTTCGTTTTTTTTTTTTACTCTTTCGATACTCGTACAGCGGACAACTTTTTCATCATTATTATGATTATTTTGGGCCAAAGCACCGAGAGAGCAGAAAGTGTGAAAGCGTGTGTTTTCGGGTGGAACGAAAATACCTGGTGTTACGAGAGCCTTCCGAAAAATGTCATGTTGGACGTTAGAGCAAGCACCCTTCAGCCCCATGAACAGGAAACTCTTTGCGGTATACCAGGTATGCTACGAGTAACATTGTTTACACGTGTACCGGGAATATATATATATATATAATCCACGTTTTGACTCTAATGTGACCATCAAACTGACCTTACATTACCGATCACAGTGTTTTATCTATTGCAGCGTCCTATGTCCTCCTCTCTTTCTTGGCAAAAATCAAATCATTTTTTTTTTTTCATCTTTTGCTCATCCCATTCATTATCTTCGCACATCTTCTTCTCTCTCTCCTTCCCACTCGTAACTCAGATCCGGGGTCACATAGCAGGCTCTTCTCCCCCCTTCCCGCTACGGTACGTGCCTTCATTTTTATCGCGAGAAGATTTCAGCCTTTTCTTCCCTCGTCGACTCGCATCGAATTGTGCCTACCCACGCTGCAAGGCGCTCTCAACAATTGAATCCTTTTTTTATTTTTTGCAAATAAAGTCAAAGTCCAACCCACCTGAGGCTCGAACCCAGGACTCAAACAACTACCTGGTAGAATTTGAGGTTAACCACTTGAACCACCGGGGCGACCGAATGGGAGTCTATAACATATTAAAACGTAGCTCAAGTCAATAATGAATCAATCAAAATGAACTAATTAAATAACTACTTAATTTTAATCAATCAAGTCAATAATTAATCAATCAAGTGACGTAATTAATTTCAACGACCCCCTACGTACGTACCCCCGTGCTTCACTCGCCGAAAAACAGCCGATTTCGTCAACTCTTTTGAGGACTCTGCCGTCCCGTTTCGGGGACAAACCAGTCACAAATTCTAGGCGCTTTAAGACGAAAAAGAGGCTGCGAGTCCTAAAAGGATCGAGGAGCAGAAATATCATTTCAGGACTGGAGTCCCGTTCCGGTGACAAGCCTCTCAAATTCCAAGTTGTCCCAACAAAACGGGACTGACTGCAGCTCTAACCTAGAAGGGGTTAAGGAGCCCAATATCACCCAGAAGCGTCACTTTAGGACTGCAGTCCCGTTTTGAGCATAAACCAGTCAAATTTCGAGTATTTTTCTCCCCCAAAAGGGGACCGCAGTCTTAAAAACGGGTCAAGAAGTGCCCCCCGGTCACCGGTCGGAAAAAGTCTGGCCGAAATGTCCCATGTGTACGAGTACCTCTACTGCAGCAAGCCTAGAAACTATTTCATGAGGGGCCGTAGTACATAGAAACAAATATTGTTCGTAAAAAAAAAGGTAAATGTATAGGGTTTTGTGCGTACCGTAGGTCCTATCTAGAGTAAATAGAACCAAATACTGTTCGCAAAAACATTATATAGAGAGATTTTTGTGTATACCCTAGGTCCTGTTCACTATTATCCCCCGTAGTAGCAAACCAACGAAAACACCAATCCGAGGGCAGGAAGGGGAAGGGAAGGGAACGAACGGAAGGGAAGGGACATGGCCGGGGCTCTCTTACCCTCTTGCCGCCGCCGCCGCATCCTCGATGCCCGCGTCGAGGGTGGTCTCGAGCTGCCGCTTCATTTTGATCTCGAGCTCTCGGACCTGACCATCGCCAAAACGTGCATGAGGTTGTGGGTTACCTCGCTGGCTATACGACGTATACATGAAAAAAAAATCAAAAAAAAAAGAGCTGTGATGTCGAAGATCTCGACGAAAATCACCTTTGCAAGATGTTGTGTCATACTCCAATCGCGCGTACCACGGGTTTTATGTGGCCTCATACAGGATATGTAAGACATACATCCTTGTCAACCACATTGAAACTGGACCCACCCAGGCTTTGCACACTTGACTACCGAGCGCTTGGCATTCGATAACTTTTGCTTTTGTCGCACGACAAAAAACTATTTTCAGGGCGCGTGTCATGATCCGACCCGACCCACCGCGGATCGAGAGTCGGGTCAAGGAGGTTTTCAAACTCTCGCGGGCCGGGTCGGGTCGGGTCGGGTCACCCTTACCCGTCCCGGCCCGACCTGACCCGCGAGGTTTGATCCGACACGTGAACAGCCGTGGTTATTTGTATGATCTCATCGATCGAACGAACTCCAAATAAAATAAACACACGAGTATATAGCGTTTTGAAAAAAAAATGGGAATATGGTACGGTACCTTTTTCTCTAGAGTTTCCAAGCTCTGCTCCAGCCCCTTCTCGTTCTTGGTAGTCTTGTCGAAGAGTTCCTTCACCAGCTCTTCTACCTTCGCCACATTGTGCTCCTGACCAACAGATTACAGCAACAACAACAACAACAACAACAAAACATGAAAAAATAAAAAAGCAGACCGAAAAACAATAAATACCTGGTACGACGTACCTGGTACAAAAAACAAAATCCTTTGTAAAAAACAAAAATAGGAACACGAGACACAAACGCTCAAAACATACGACACGACAAGCCACGAAACAAAAAACAAACACTACGAAGAAGAAACCAAACGAACAGACAAACAAGCCCACCACGACACGGAACAAGCAACAAAAGTTGAAAAAAAACACGTATAAAACGCACAAAATGCCGCCAAAAGGACAAACCGAAAACGAAAAAAACAACCACATGGACGGACAAGGACAAGAAGAAGAGCGCGCCGCATCGTCACCGCAATGGGTTTCGTGGTCGACGCGGCGTGCACGTTTACCTGGTGGACTTCCATGTTCCCTATCTTGCCGAGTGTGTCGCTCACGACCCCTTCCATCAAAGACATGCGCTCCAGGAAGGGCACCGTCTGCGCGCGCATCACGAGCAAAGGTGGGAGCGATAAAAGTCAGAAAAAGTAGAAAAAAAAGAAAAAAAAAAGGAAGAACGAGAAAAACAAACACAAACACAAAACACAAACACAACATGAAATACAAAATAAACAGAAAAAAAGAAAGAAAAAGAAGCGAAAAATAACGGAAATAATAGTAACGAACGGAAACTAAGCTCGGGGGAAACACGGAGAGAAACAACGGAGGAGTAAAACAAAAAAAACATCGCGGTCCAGTAACGGTACCGATTATGCGGGTTAAGAGCAAAGGTGCGAGCGATCGGTGTTATCCTCGGTATTGCTGTGCCTGTTCGCGGGCGGGGTGGGGGGGGGGGGGAGGAGCGGTCTGTCAGGATGTTTGTAGTGCGAGAATGTGTCAGGATGTTTGTAGTGCGAGAATGACTCAATAGTACATCGGGTATTGTATTGTATGGTATGGCGGTTTGCTTGGATATGAAACCGTCAGTACAAGCAGCTCCCCGACGCACCCGCCTGTGCTGGGAGATAATATCCCACTCTTGCTTTTACTGCTACTAGTACCCGAACCTCTGCCCAGCGCTATAGCTACTGCATGCTCTTCTGCAGCAGCCCGGTCACTACCGAATGCTCTACTGCTGCTGTAGTATCGACGCGGCCCCCATTCCAACGCGCCGCTGTGAGATGCTGTGCAGGATCTGTACGAAGCCAAAACGCGAATTCCCCAGGATATACCTACATATGATATGGACATACATCTCACCGGATCTAAGTCGGACTGTACCCTGTTCTCCCTCTGCTTCTCCCCCTTCTCCGCCGCGTCCGAGCTGACGTACGTCTCCAGGCGGATGATGTCGTGGTTGTCCGACAGTTGCCCCGTGCTGGCGCTCAGCCCAATGTGCGCAGCCTTCGTCCAATCCTTGCCCATTTCCGGCGGCAGCTCGATCTAATAAAACAATATATATAAAAAAAACAGTACGAGGTAACGAGGGTTTGTATGTGCTTGTAGGCGAGGGAGTGGGGGGGGAGGGGGGGGGTGGAAGAGTATGGCGCCGGCTGAAATGAAACACCAAGCCAATCGGAAACGACGGGCTTGAACTGACACATGACACGTATTAATAGCCGCTCTGTGGGAAGTGTTGTGATTGTATCCTTAATTTCCACCAGAGGATATAATAGTATAACAATATCTTGAAAAGCCAGACTGACGCACCTGGGCGCAGTCCGTCCAGGTTAAGGTGTGCTTCGCGTCCACCTTCACCGTCAGAAGATTCCCGGAAATTTCCACTTTCAGCCGAGACGACAAAGATCCCGGGTCGAAGTCGGCTGCGACGCGAAAAAAAAAAGAGCAAAAAAAATGAACACCAGGTAAGTAAATAAACCAAAACAACTACGATATAAGCAAGAAACAAAGGAGACACGGGACCAAAAAAAAAAAACGCGCGACCAACCACTTTGGCCGTAAACATAAGCACCGTTGGGTATGCCATCCAACGATAATGGGTGCCTTATTGGGCACGTGGTCTGGTCGAGTAGTGCCGGAAGAGATTGCTGGTTACCCGCAGTATGTAGCGCCTGGTGTGGAATCGCTTGGCCCAGATCTGGGATTCGCCAGTGTGGCACGGCCGCCTTGACTTTACGGGATTTCTCCCCCGGGCGTAGTGGGGCCTCAGCTTTGTTCTGTTCCACGACGCCGAGCTGCTTGCGCAGGTGGGAGACGTGGGCCGCAGCATATATACCAGGTATATAGATATAAATATATACTCCGTATGAAATATGTATACACGTGTTTGTCTTTCCGTTCCGCGACGTCAAGCTGCTTGCGCAGGTGGGGGAAGGTCCACGTCTCCCACCTGCGCAAGCAGCTTGACGTCGCGGAACGGAAACAAAGCTGAAGCCCACAATGCTCGGCAAAAATCCCGTAAAGTCAAGGCGGATAAAACACTTCCTGGGTCCCCGGGGATTGATAAGCATGACGCACTACACTAGGCACGTACGGCGCCGCCGCAAGACCAAAACGGGCGACGCTGTTCTGAAGGGAGGGAGAGAGTTAGAAGGCTTTGATTGGGTATGTAATTGCTTAACATTTACGAGTAGCCCAAAGGGACAGAGACCCCAACAAACAGCGTCATCGGCAGGACATGGGTCGTTGGTCGTGAGTTCGAATCTCACGTCCACCATGAACAAAGCTTTTGAAAAAAAAAAAGTGAAATTCTTCATGTCAAGAATAGAAGTGCGGAAGAGTGCCTGTTGCCGCCTACCAGGGTAAGGGCTATGGATAGTATTGATGGCTCGCGCATACCGGCACTATTATAGCGGCAACCGGCACAACCGCACGTACCCCTACTTCAGCACGCCTCCCTATATATATACGTCCCCGCCTCTCCTCACCCCTGTTCTCGTAGTACCGCACTTGGGCGTTGCACCCCACGGACCCCTTCACCATGTCTTCTCTACTTCTAACAGCACCAGGGCAGCAGGGACCAGGATCAATAGCAGCAGCAGTAGCAGCAGCAGCAGCAGCAGCAGCAGCGACAGAACAACAGCAGCAGCAACAGCAACAACAGCAGCAGCAGCAGCAACAGAACGCAGAAACACCAGGGCATAGGAATCAGGATCAATAGCAACAGCAGCAGCAGCAGCAGCAGCAGCAGCAGCAGCGACACCGGCAGCAACAACAGCAGCAGCGACAGCGGCAGCAACAACAGCAGCAGCAGCAACAGCAACAGAACGCAGAAACACCAGCGCATAGGAATCAGGATCAATAGCAGCAGCAGCGACAGCGACAGCAACAACAACAACAACAGCAGCAACAACAGCAGCAGCAACAGAACGCAGAAACACCAAACCAATAAAAAATAGGGGGTTACGAAAATGTGTAAGGGGATACTTTTCAAGGCGGAAGAAATATCAAGGGGAACTACATATACCTGGTATTAGTATCAATAGCAATCAGAGGCCAAGCATGGTGTTCCAAAATACGGGCACGCATATTTTTTGGGTTTATCGCGGGTTCTAATTAGTCTCCCCCCCAGTGAGATACGCTCGGTGTATCACCCACTACCAACAAAAAACATGCTACAGTCAGTATAATGGGAGACCTCCGCTATCCACCTTGCCTGACCCGCCCCGCCCACAGCACCAAAAAGTAAAACGATACGGCCGAAACATAGTGGTACGTGTATTGAGGTAGGTAGGTGTACGATGTGGTTGCGCGTCACGGTCTGGGAATACGCAGAGACAACGGGCCTGTTTCTCGCGGGGAAATTCCGTGTACATCGGGGTAGGCCGTCCGTGTACACCCTGTGTGCCGTGCCACCGCCGTGTCATCGACAGCTTCACTCACAAATTACCACGACACGTACGAGTATAGTACCCTGGCATATTTCACAAAAAAGTACATTTTTGCCTCGAGGGGGATACAAAACAAAAAAAACACATTTTTAACGGAAGAAAAGGACGAAATCATCAAAAAAAAATAGAGAGAGGGGGGGGGGGGCAGTAATCAGGACCAAATATATGCTCAGCAAAAAAATACTAGAATTATAGGTTTTAGTGTACATGATGCGTCGTGATTGCTATGTTGCCCCGTAAAAGAGAGAGCTCCGCGAAGTGAGCCGAACTGAACTCACTGGCTTTCTTGTTTGTTTTTTCGTATTTCCTACGAGTATCAATAGCAAACGAAAAAAAAAAACAAGAACGTCGTCCGACCTCCGAGCCGACCAAACACCGTGGTCAGCTTTCCGCACCAAAAAAAAAGAAGGCACGCAGCTATTAACAGCACGGATGGGGCCTAAAAATCAGGGCCAATTATCCTAGGTGAGCGAAAACAACGGAATATATAGGTTTTTGTGTATGTGGTGGGTCCTGGTTACTATGGGCACCCGTGTTTACAGTCATCGGGCATAAAATCACGCAGTTTTATTCAAAGAGACGATTGTGGATACCATAAACGGGGAATGGACAAGGCAAAGCAACTGAAGTACCTGGTCAAAAACTGTATTTCGTATGCGCCGGCCCAGGTCACAGCCGCATCAACAAGAAAAATCGGTTGTCAAGACATGTCAGGAGACACATCAAGCAAGGCGAAGCGTGCGCTGTCGATAGGTGTGTAAGGCCGGTTGTTCCACACCAGAGCTTACCAGGTAGTACTTTTGGCGTCGGTCAAGGCATGTCAACGCAAAGTTGCTGCCTCGTCAAGGGGGTGAAAAAGGTGCTGTCGCCTGACATATTTGGTTCGTCGACCGTTTTACTATATTTGCAAGCACCGCACTGCTCTCCGTGCACCTACGTAAATCTGACTCTGATTCCAAGCGTTCTATCCACAACCCAAGCGCAGGCCAAAAAAAAATGTCCGCATGTCACGGCAACGCGCGGGCAACGTACATGTCCCCGGTGTTGAAGACGACGGTGATGTCCTTGTGGGAGCTGTAGAACTCCTCGTTTCGGTAGGTGTCCACGATCACGCCCAGCCCTGAGATACAGCGGTGTCGTGGCGGCAGCAAGAGCAGAGACAATAAGAGGACAAGGACACAATCGGCGAAACAGCTCGGTCGAGGCGAAGGCGGTCGACGGGCGGTGGGGTGTACCAGGGACCGTTCGTCAATACGGACGGCAATGCGAAGGACCGTGTACGCTAGCTATCGAACCGCAGCTGTGTCTTACAAACCGGGACAAAGTAGGACACCTCTGGACGGGAATAAAAGGATCGTCTGAAGCTTGATCTGAACACGAAACGGGTGCTGTGTTGTCGGTTAGAACTGTGTTCATGTACCAAAGCCGAAGAGCATCATACGAGCGGAACGGAGGGGCGGGGAAGATGGCATCAACAGCGGCAGGCCCGACAAAAAAAAAAGGCACGACACGATGTGTCCAGGCACCACCACTCTTCACGCTGACCCGACACTTCGATACATATTCGATACTTGTACACGCATTCCGAAAATAAAAACAAAAAGCACGGTCAGTAGACGACCAGGGTGCATGAAAAAAAGCTGAAAACAGCACCCGAATACCACCACCGCAGCACCAAAAGACACCACGGCACTAAACTACCACCAGGTACCACAGAACACACAAAGCACCACAGCAGTATCAAGGACCACCACATACAGGCTTCTATCCAATCTGCTCTTTCTTTCCAAAATGTATGCACGTATCTACTATGGCATGCTTAGGATGCTTTCTCAGTTTTCGCCCAGTTTTCTGACTGCTATTCTCATTTAAAAAACCTCCCATTACGCTCCACTTCATTGCCAAAAAAGGTCAATCATGCTACATTATAGTACTCTTGAACAAAAAAAGTCTAGTTGAGCTGAATGATATTGCCAGCATACCCGATATAAACCCAACACAGAGCACAAAAACCACCGAAGCAAACAAAGACCACCACCCAAATACAAAAATCGACAAAGCACCGACCGTAAGACCAACAGAGTACCAAAGGCCCCAGAGCAACCACGACCACCACAGCACACCCCTCACGCGCCATGCATCTTCACCCCCCCCCGTCTGCCACCAACCCCTTTGCTCTCCCTCCTCCCTTCCTTTCGCCGAACACCTCACGTTTCGCTTCGCGCTTGGTGCAACCAAGCAATGCCTGCCTGGCCGGTGAAACCCGACTTACTCCGTCCCGGCAAAGGGGGGATGCGACGGTCTTCTATGGTCATGCGGATCACGGCCATGCACGATATGAGTACACCCCCACCTCCCCCACCCAGCTCTCTCGCACCTCCTGAAGTAAAAAAAACGCCTTCCAGGGCACAAAGCGAACAACCACGCGCTAGTGAGCCTACTCACCCTTGAAAGTCTCCGCAAACCCGTGGAAATCTCCCGATGGAAGGTCGACCCTAAGATCCTTCAGACCCTCGCCTGCACACGCGAAAGCGCAACCGGGAGCACATGCGTGGGCACGAGCACAACCACGCACGGACGTAAATAAGCACAAGCACGGGGGAAAATAAGCACAAGCACGGGCGTAAAACAGGCACAAGCGTAGGCGTAAATAAGCACAAGCATAGGCGTACGTAAACACAAGCATAGGCGTAATAAAGCACACGCATACTAAAAAAAAAAAAACACAAATATGGGCGTATGCAAGCACAAGCATATGCGAGCAAAGGCCCGAACGCAAGAACAAGCGCAAGCACACGCGTAAGCGCAGGCACAAGCGCAAGCGTCATCGTAAGCACAACGTAGCGCATCACTGGCGTAGGCACGAGCTGCAGCACGAGCACAAGCGCAAGCACATGCAACAGGATAAGCACAGACGCAGCAATCAGGCGCAAGCGTTAAGAACAAGGGCAAGCACCAGCACCAGCAGTAGCACGAGCAATAACGTAAACACACGCGCAGGAGCACAAGTACAAGAGCACAAGCGCAAGCCCAAGCATAACAGCGCAAGCACACGCCATACGTTGATGCGCACGCACGTAGAGACACGCTGTGCTACGACACTCGGGTGCGACAATAGTGTGCACAATTATACCTCCCGCCTCTGCGCACATTTCAAAGCGATGCACATCACGCAGAGGCGCCTCAGGAGCCTGGCGGTGGGATTCCATCAGGCGGTGGTGGAGGGGGGGGGGAGGGGCCAGAAGGTCGCGGGGGGAAAGCCCCAGAAAGGCGTGTACCACTGCAGGGGTGGCTCTTTTTGCCTTCCAAGGCAAAAAAATGTGAATGACTGCAACTCCTCAATCGAGGAAGTACCCAAGAAGATAATGAGGCAAACCGGTATGCCTCCTCCCATTTGTGTTGCACAATATTATTCGACAACCAGGGACACCTCGGGTAGTCGGTCCACGGGGCTACCCGTATAAGTCCACCTCTTCTCTCAGCTTGAGTTGCTAGAGTGCTATCATGTGCGTAGACGTTAATCCACTCTGCGGAAAATTAAGGATCGTTTGGGTAATAGCATGGAGACTAGCCGGCCCTCATATTTTCGCCTGGAGTAGTCAGTACCTGGGACCTCTTTCGGACCGATTTATTCATGACTGACGCGGTCAGAGTACACGATATATAATACACAATATATATGTCGATCTATACCTCACTTTTCGATTGAGTCCCAGACAGAAGGGGGGATGCTGAAATCATGTTGAAAAAAGACGAACAAAAAATCGTTTCAAATCCATTTCTGACAAAAAATCCCGAACCCGCTATTAATAGTCTGTTTTCAATTCCGACATGGTGGGTGGCGCGTGTCGCTCAGAATTCTCTCTTTTTCGTCTAGTATACCTTTGTGGTACAGCAGTTAATTCCCCGATGCGAGGAACTGTATACCCGATATATACCCGGTGTATACTATTAATACAGCAGTATTTACATATGTATATACGCATGTATTTCTCTTGTGTTGCACAATACTACCAGGTATTCGTTACGCAAACCTAGGCCATGGGATGGTCCATCGGGCTAAACCTGCAAACCTTCCCAACTCCCAATTCGAGTGCACTCACTATCAGCGCTATTAATACTACGGGGAACCATAGTAAATAAGACCTGCGGTGCACACAAAAACCTATCTATTTCAATATTTTCATCAACAAAATGTAGTCCTATTTACTATGGCCCCCCGTAAAATCGACTTTACTAGTGAGTAGTATGGAGGGGGGGGGGGGGGGGGGCTACGGCTGTAAGCAAAACAAGATGCGACGTACGTAGAGCAGTAGTGGTTCCTCCTTTGTGCCGGCTGCTCGCTATATATAATGCGTGTGAAATCGCTCGGCACAGATGGGGCTTTTAACCGGTGTGGCAATGTGCGGAGTAATTAGTGCCGGTTGGTTGCCGCTACGTATAGTGCCGGTATTGTTGGCTGGTGCATACGTAACGGCACTATCAAGGGACCACCACTACTACTGTTTGTTACGGTATCGCCTTGGATTACCTCGAAAAGCCCCGTAATTCCTGGCTGCAGGTATCCGGATCGTATCTGTATTACTTGGGAGGCTTGTCTTAAATGGAAAAAAAAAAAACAGTTTCAAGGCAAAGAGGCAATTCAGTACCTGGCTGCAGGTATCCGGGTTGCATTCGTACCACTACAGATAGGCAGGCATATCTAAGGTGGGAAACCAGGGGTTTCGGGCCGAGAGGCAACGATCGCAGCCTTGTCAGTCCTCTATCGTGCTCTTAACCCCTTTAGAACCACAGTCCCGTTTTGGGGGCAAACTACTTGAAATTTGAGCGGTTTGTACCCAAAACGGGACTGCGGTTCTAAAAGGGTTAAAAGGAATGAGCCTGCCCTGCACAACCTTGCAGCCACCGTAGTGCCGGTCCCAACACGACAGAGTGCCCGTACGCGCCAGCCAGCAATACCGGCACTATATACCCCGCACACCACCACACTGGTAAATTCCATTTTTTTGCCGAGCGAAGTCACCGGCCCTACAGCGGGCGGGAGGTACTACAGAGGGACCACGACTGGACCCCTATCGCCGCACACGCTTCGGGAAGGGAGCCCAGCTCGGCCATGCCCAGACCAAAAAAAAATCTGCGAGAGGAGCCATCGTCAGCACGCCTCCACAACCGGTGTGTGTGGTGTGACATCCGGCGCAACGTGGAAACCCCCTCCCAGCCCGCTATAACGAGGGAACATAGTATTACCGGGGGGGGGGGCATATTATACCTGGTAGTAAATAAGACCAGATATTGTTAGTAAAAATAGGTAAATATATAGGTTTTAGTGTGTAACGTAGGTCCTATTTACTATGGTCCCCCGCAATAGTAGTAATCAGCATAAAAAACGCCCAGAAAAAAAGTACTGGAATATATAGGTGTTTTATGTATATGATGGGTCCTGGTTGCTATGGGCACCCGTCCGTACTATTACGGGGGACCATAGTTAATAGGACCTATGGTATACATAAATACCTATATATTTCACCATTTTTACTAACAATATTTGGTCCTATTAACTATGTTCCCCCGTAATATTACGGGGGACCATAGTAAATAGGACCAAATATTGTTGGTAAAAATAGCGAAACATGTGGGGTTTTTTAGTGTACCGTGGTAGGTCCTATTTAATACGCCCCCCCGTAATAGGTGTTCTACAGCATAAAGCAAGACAACGATGAACAATGGGGCACACAGACGGCAACGCTAGGCCATTGACACCGGTGGTTTTCACACCTTGTTGCCAAACGAAGGCAAAAGAGATACGGACGCCAAAAATAATCCCGACACGACCTCTTTCGAGAAGCAGACGGAAGGTAAAAAAAAAAAACGTCGACAGTCGACCATCTCCATCCGCGTCTCGACCGGGGTGACGTAGGGGTGGTTTCGAGACGCTGTCCTCGCCGTCGTCGGGCACGCCAATCGACGGCGAACCACGGGTGTCCACCTTCCACCAGACGCAGAGCTTGTCGCCGTCACGAGCGCCCTGATTGAAATATATATATATATATACCTCGAAGTATATATATATACCAGGTTATATATAATATATAATATATATATATATATATATCCTCCGGCGGATTGGTAAAAATAAAGCTTGAGCTCACCACACTCCACGTCCCAATTTCGTGTCGTCGTGTGTCAATTCAACCCATGTTAGCTCCCGCTGCAACAACACCCTGATGTTTCTTGTTTCATGTTGCAGAACACCCCGCCGGTTGAGGGATGTCGTCCTCGTTGCGGCGATTGTTTCAACACAACACCCGGGTGAGGAGGTGCGATTGTTTTGCGCATTTTGCGGAGGATGGAAGGGCGGGTGGGTGGGCGGGCGGGCGGGCGCCTTTTTGCCGCTCCCCGCTCGGCGAGCGCAAGCATAAGCGCAAGCATAACCGCAAGCATAACCGCAAGCGCGACCGTAAGCGCGACCGTAAGTAAGCGCACGCACAAGCGCAAGCACAAGGGGGCGTAAAGGACATGGCGCAATAGCAAGCGTGATATCAAACGTTTCTTTTTGCAAGCGCACAGGCGAAATAAAAAAAAATAAAAAAAGCGGCGCAAGCGTATCGCGCGCAAACGCTAAGCATTGTCCGAAAGAGGATGCACGGGTAACAACTGAGATAGGAAGGGCGGCGCAGGCCGCGATTAATACCACCCCAACCGATAAACACAACAAAAAAAAACAGCGACAGCAAAAGGAGGAGGAGGAGAAGGAGGAGGAGGAGCAGCAGAAGCAGCAGCAGCAGAAGGTGAACGAGGAACGCTTCTAAAATGTACAGCACAATAAGCCGCGGACACTCACCCCAACCGCCGCCCCAATCGTCGTCGTAGAGCCCGTAATGCAGGTCTTCAAAGTCGTGCCGACGCTCCGGCTCCACCACCCACAAAGCCTAAGGGTTTCCGAAAAAAAAGGGCGGGCGGAGGCGTCACCTTGTGCCTTACCCCTCACCAGGTACAGCTACAGCACGCGACATGTTATCATGGTATTACGGGCGACCATAGTTAAAACGACCTATACTATACCTAGTACATAAAAACCTATATATTTAACCATTTTGACTATTAATAACAATATTTGATCCTATTAACTATGGTCCCCCGTACTAGTTGAGAGGAATTTCAGGCTGACGTAATTCGAAGTTCAAGAAATTGCAGCTGCTCTGTTTGTGCTAAGCGAGAAACGCCACTCTGAATCCTATAAACCAGGTATAAGACTTTCAAAAATCTATGCTCAATCAACGTTGACATAATAAACCGCGAGCGGTAGCCAAGACAGGAGGTTGTTATCTGCTGTCGCGTAACTAACTGTATGTAAAAAAATGTAAGTACCGTTTGCTTATCAATCACCCACACAACCTTAGGGTTTCCAAATCAGGGGAGGCGCGGTCGAGCCACGGGGCGCGATCCCCCACCATTTGTCAGGTACCACCATGTTCTGAAATAGAATGGGTGTCCGGGTTTCGGTCACGCACAAAGTCTGAGGGTTTCCAAATAAGGAGTCGGGTCGATGCGGCGTCGTCGTACTGTGTGTCTTTTAACAGAGGTGTGATGTCTGGAAAAGTAAGTACCGTCGGTTAGGGTGCGACTATTAAATGTCAACACAAATACAGATGCAAACGTACAGCAAGTACAAAACAAAGGGTTATTCGTGTGCGGACAGAGTGTTACGGTATGCTTTATCCTTGCTACGTACCTGGTAGCACCTTCCATCGCGGAGGTTGCCTTGAGGGCTACTGCACACACCTATTGTACCAACTACTTCTACTATTAATACTACTACCACTACTACTACTACGACTACTACTACTACTACTACTACTATTAACACTACTACTACTACTACTACTGCTACTACTAATACTACCACTACTACTACCTACTACTACTACTACTACTACTACTACTACTACTACCTACTATTACTGATACTGCAGCGCCATCGCAACATTTCACCACGGTGCTCGTAGTCCGTCACGTTTCTTCTCCGATTTGACGGCTCACAATTCGAAGGTCCTGTACTATTGTACGGACAAAAAACGACCAAAAACGGCATCAATCGTTGACAGCAACGCGCGACCGACGACGGCCTACACTCCTCAAACCCTCCTCGGCCACAGAGCCGTTGACTGCGAAGAGCCGTTGACCGCGCAAACCCCGCAACCCAAACGCGTCTCTCTCTGTGCCACGTATATTTCCTCGCTATTACGGAGGGCCAGATTAAATAGGACCAATTTTTGTGAGTAAAAATGGGGAAACATATAGTTTTTTTGCTGTACCGTACGTCTTATTTAATATGCCCCCCCCTAACCCCCCTAAATAGTCTCCGGCAGCCCTCGGCCCCTTTTTTTCCGACCCCTCCGGGATGTGAGGGTCTTCTGGCCATACGCCTACGGCCATGCATAACATAAGTATCCCCCCCCCCCCCCCCCTCTGGACCAGAAATTGAATCATTTCATTGATGCTGTCATCCATATGCACGAAAAATTCCGTCTCTAAAGCGGTTCTTAGTAGGATGCAGCTCACCCTTCATGCGACTCACCCAACACCTCACGGCGCTTCGCGCTTGGTGCAAGCAATGCCTGCCTGGTCGGTGAAAACCCGACGTGCTCCGTCCCAGCATTGTAGGGATGCGGGGGTCTGTGGTCAAACGACTACGGCCATGCATGATAATAAGTACCCCCCCCCCCCCTCGCCGCCTCCATAGCCTCAACCCCCCCCCCTACCCCACCTGCTCTCCACCCTAACCCCCGCCGCCCCCTCCCCCACCAACCCCCCATCCTCCGCTTCTCCCTTAACCCTCCCCTACCCCCTACCCCCCCCCCCCCCCCCCCGCCCCGCCGAAGCCCCCTCACGCTCCCACCTGAGCCACCGCGTTGGGTGCAATAAGCAATGTCTGACTGGTCGGTGAATTCCCGACTTACTCCGTTCCGGTATTGTAAAAAGATGCGAGGGTGTGTGCCCGTACGACTACGGCCATGCATGACATGCGTACCCCCCCCGCCCCCACCCCCTTGTCCCTACATCTCCCGCCCCCCACACCAGACAAGCAATCGGGTATGTAGTGCTGGTATCTATGCCTTCAGTCAGCAGCAGTCTCCTCTCACCAGCCCATCGCCGAAGAACCTGTCCCCTTTGCCCGAGACTCGAAACTCCAGCACGGACGAGAAGACCGTGTTCCCGATGGCGTCGACGGACCAGAGAGCGCCCGTCTTGCTCTGAACAGAAGCAGGCCCGGACATGACAACATCAGCAACATCAACAGCGGCAGACGAGAGGAAGGGAGGCCGCAAGACAAGAAAATAAGAACAGGAGTAACAAACATAAAAAAACATCCTATTGATAAAAACGTGACAAAAACGTGATGAAAACGTGTACTGCTGTACACTAAATTCAGTGTAAACATGTTTTTTTTCTCGCTTTTTGCTTCACTTCTCACACGCAGCTCGCAAAATGACAAACTTTCGAAAGACATTTTCTAAATCACAGCTGAACGTGTCTTTGCAACTCTTCTGAGATGAATACAGCGGCGGCGGTAGTGCCACCCGGTACGAGCAGGGTGAGTCGTTCTCAGCGATTTGATAGTTTATCGGTACCTGGCATATCGTACTTACCGAGAAAAAACAACACGAAACGAACGGTACATCCTTATCTCGCGTAGGGTTTCAGCATTCCCACTGCTCGTCGATTTTCATTGAACGTTGCTTACTAACGCTCTAGCGATTTTCGCTATTTCTAGTCATTTTTAATGCAAGAAAATACCTCTACCGTACGAGTATGCACTCGTCAACCCCTTTAGAACAGCAGTCCCGTTTTGGGGACACTCTACTTGAATACCCCTTTTAGAACCGCAGTCCCGTTTTGGGGAAAAAACACTAAATTTTTTAAGTAGTTTGTCCCCCAAAACGGGACTGCGGTTCTGAAGGGGTTAAGACTCGAACCCATTATTCAATACGGGCACCAGGTAGTTTCCAAGCGCGCATCCTTCCGGCAGATGCTATTTATTTACAGTATTAATAGTACTATAGCTACAGTCTTAACTCGTATGTACGAGGGGTTTTTTTTCGATGAAGGACCGTTGCAATGCGGCGGGCTGTATGAGTACACCACTCTGTTCGAAAATAGGAGGACCATTTACACCGTAACATGAGCGTCATGCCGTCCTTACGTTTTCGCCCAGAGCGGTATTCGAGGGCATGGGTTTCGTTGGGGGTTTTGCGCTTTGGGCATCCGTGCGGACGTGCAGTCTATCGACGAGCATACGTCCTCCATGCTAATTTAACCATTGCAATACTCGTAGGCCTCAGAGTTCAAACAGGAATGAGAAGGTTGTTGAAAGCTCTACGAGATGCCTCGCGAATTGCTTATTATGTCGGCATCGCCAAGCTCCGTGCTGGGTTAAATAGACCGATCCGGCTTATGTTGCAGCATTGATTCTGCTGGTTGTGCAAGCAGCACGGCACGCCTAGAACAATACGGGGCAGTTGACGCCAGCTATCATCTAATCACATGGCTGAAGTAACGCGAACGGCGCGAGCCACCTTCCAATCAAATCGCTGTATTAACGCGAACCACGCCGCACACAAACAAGAAAAATACAGACACAGCTCGCAGCTCGCACACTCGCAGTCACGCGATGAATGACCTTCGATCTCGACATGAAATCCACCCACGGTCAACGAGCTTGGTACCGGGCAATGCCAATGCGTGTACATGATGGCCTCGAAGGTATAATGGGAATCCGTGTTCTACGTAGGGGGCGAGAGGGTTGGTCGCGGCGTCTTACGCTCCTCGTCAAAATATTCAAAAAAGTTCTGTTCTGTGCCAACGGAGAGGAATCGAGAGTTTTGGCCGTCTGTTTTCTACCCACCAGCTGCCAAAAAAAAGAAAGTAGACGACTGGTCGACCCACGCCACATATCACCGACCGAGGTGTCAGCACTACTGCGACACTACGGATAGCGTCGGTCGGAGCCTCTAACCAGCGCGCTTCATTCAGAGTCCGTGACGCAGTCGTTGGGTTTGTCGATCGCTCCCAAACCTGAAAAATCGTCTATTTCTTGCCATTGGAGAGGGGTCGAGATTTTTTTGTCGTCTGTCTTCTACTCGTATAGACCAGCACCATTTATTTTTTTCATCAGACGACTGGTCAGCACACGCCACATATCACCGACCGAGGTGTGAGCACTACTGCGACACTAGGGTGGGTCGGAGACCTCAACCAGCGCGTTCGGTTCAGATTTCACGACGGCGTGGCTGGTTTTGTCGATCGATGTCTGCCGAGGATTCTCATAAAAGTTGGCTCTTGGCTCTATTATTAATACCAGGTAAAAGTCTCCAGAGCCTCCCAGAATACGCCGGTCGCCCCGGTGGGTCAAGTGGTTAACCTCAAATTCGGCTTGTGTTCGAGTCCTGGGTTCGAGCCCCAGGTGGGTCGGACATTTGACTTTACTTGCAAAAAAATAAATAAAAAAGGATCCAATTGTTGAGAGCGCCTAGCAGCGTGGGTAGGCATAATTAGAGGACCTTTAACAATCTGGGAGAAGGGATCTTTAGGTTGGTAGGCTGTTCGGATGCTTTGGTTCCTGTTGGGATCAAGGTACGGGCGAAGACCCAACCCAACCTCTGACTCTAACCCTAACCCTAACCCTAACTCTAACCCTGACCCCAAACCGCAGCCGAAACGGGCCAAAACTCGCCATAAACGCGGCTATGACGAGTTTGCATCGAACCAGGAAATTTCTCAGATGCGGACGACGATTCCGAAGTGCAGACCACGCTACACATTTTTCAAGTAAAAAACATCCCTAAAGATCCCTTCTCCCAGACTGCTAAACCTACTCCATAATTAGATGCGAGTCGACGAGGGAAGAAAAGGCTGAAATATTCTCGCGATAAAAATGAAGGCACGTACCGTACGTAGCGGGAAGGGGGTAGCGCGAAGACCACATTCTATCCTATGTTAGCGCGCTTCTCAGGACAAAATCTGAGAGCGTTGAGACGACGGTACGCAGACGTAGGCTCTTGTTTGCGGGCTTTGTGGCACGCATGGGAGAGGAGCGTCTGCCGAAGAGGGTGATGTTTGGGGAGATGGTTGGGGGTAAGGGTTACTCCGGAGGACAGGAGTGGGACTGGATGAGGTACATTGAGGAGGACCTTAAGGAGTTCGGCATCAAGCTCGAAGGGTGGCGCGAGGCAGCACAGAAAGCCGGCAGATGGTTCCGACGGGTCGAGGAAGGGGCGGAGGCCTTCATGCGGAAATGGCATACAGATGAGAAGAGTAGGTTTAGCAGTCTGGGAGAGGGGATCTTTAGGGATGTTTTTTACTCGAAAAATGTGTAGCGTGGTCTGCACTTCGGAATCGTCGTCCGCATCTGAGAAATTTCCTGGCTCGATGCAAACTCGGCGTAGCCGCGTTTATGGCGAGTTTTGGCCCGTTTCGGCTGCGGTTTGGGGTCAGGGTTTGGGGTAGGGTTAGGGTTTGGGTTAGAGTCAGGGGTTGGGTTGGGTCTTCGCCCGTGCCTTCATCCCAACAGGAACCAAAACATCCGAACAGCCTACCAACCTAAAGATCCCTTCTCCCAGATTGTTAAAGGTCCTCGATGAGAAGGAGGCATCGGCAGAACGGCATATAATAGCTGCAACCACGACCACAGCCGTTGACGCCAACGCGAGTGCGCAGAATTGCAGGTAAGAGGGGGGGGGCGAAAGGGGGACGAGGGGGAATGGGGGGGGGAGGGGGGGGAGTCGGTCTGCCCAACAGACTGAAGCCTGGTTATGGCCATCATCGTCATGATGCACTCCCTTCTTTGGGACCCAAGTAACTGGCAGGGTGCCACCTGGGCAACTTTGCGTTTCTGTATGCTCCAGTGCCTGCCTTTCGTATTTTCTTTCCCCCCCGCCCGTGATTAACGCTTTTTTGTCCCCTCTTTTTTTCATCTTTCTTTCATTCCCTATTGTACCTCTTCGTGTCTCTGTTAGTATGGTCCGTTTTGCCTTGTTTGCGTTTTGCTACCTGCTTCTGTTTTTGTTTTCTTTTTTTTTTTTTGCTTCGCTTCATCTTCTTTTTTAGGTTTTTGTCTGCTATTAATAGTCTCCTTTTTGCTTCCCTGGTGTCCGCGGTGGTGGAGTGCGTATGCTTGTTTTTTGTTTTTGCCTCTGTTTTACTACCGAGGTATTTCTTCCACTCCAGAGTTATTGGAGCCTGTCCTGTGACCACGGACTGCATTGCATTGTGAGTTAATGTGAGAACAACAACAACAACAACAACAACAACAACAACAACAACAACAACAACAACAAAGAAGAGCCCGCTATGTGACCCCGGATCTGAGTTACGAGTTGGAAGGAGAGAGAGAAGATGTGCGAAGATAATAATAAATGGGATGAGCAAAAAAAAAAAAAAAAAAGAACAGGGGTTTTATATACATTGCGAGGCGCGAAAGCTGTCCCGTGACGTGTAATTTTTTCCCCGCTGCTGCTGGCTTGTACCTGTACTGCTGTGTACCTACTACTGTTTGTTGTATAAGGGAAGCTCTCCTCTTGATTACTCGTATCGATAATTCGAGTACGAGCGCAAAAATAGCTGCTTTTAGAGTGATCCCCCATGCGGACATGATGTTCGACTCGGTTGGCACGTTGGCACCGCTCCCGAGGGGCTGCAGGTTTGCCGGATTCCAAGACCGAACAAGGAAAAAGCAGGGCGGGACAATTCTGTGACGTCGATTGCTGTCGCTACTCTTCACTGCTGTAAGGAGCAGCAGGAGGATCCACGGGTCGCAGCAGCAGCAGCAGCAGCAGCAGCAGCAGCAGCAGCAGCAGCAGCCGTACGGAAGAACACCCCACTCACCGCAACCAGAACGACGTTCTTTGGCGAGAAGAAAACAGGAACAACGCGCCACTACGTCCGGAATTGTAAAGGCCGTTTTCCTTATAATATTTATTATTAAATGGGGCTTATATTTCCGGACAGGGAGGTACGGTGTTCTGCCAACCCTCCAATGCCCGTTCGGCTTCCTCGCGGCAGACGAGCTCTCTACCGCGTCCAACTACTGAGCTGTGCTTGCACCGATTCCTAGCTGCGCTTGCCTGCTGGTCGGGCGTCAGCCTGACGAAGTTCTTGAGGGCCTTCGTCTCCCCACTCAAGTCCCAGGCATACCCCACCGTCCTCTTGCCGAAGTGGTCGACATCAAGAAAAGGCGGATTAAAGCTCAGATGCTCGTGCAGGATGCCAGAGGCGCCTCTAGCCAGGAGCACCAGAATTGCCGCCGAGAAGTTCCACCTCCTCTCTTCATGAGGCATTGGTTCACCTGTGCAGTGCGTCCTGCTCTGTCTGGTCCACAGCAGACGAGCCCGAGCTGTGTGGCCGATGATGTGTGTGTCCGCACACGAGCCCAAACTTCTTCGCTTTTCGTCCGCAAGACATCCCACTTTGCTTTGTGGAACTCCCACCTTCGCAAGCGCTCTCCACTCTCTCCTCTGGCCCCTCTCGCTCTCTCGACCTCTAGGTCCTCGCTCACTACAATATACTAAAAGTAGCACCTTGCACGTGACGGTGTGCGCGATGTCAATGCCAAGGACAGCTGTGTCATCTATTGTGCGGCGAGCTTTCGCAGCTCGTCGATCACTTGATGTGACCTCCTCTTCCTCTTGCTGCCATCCGGCGTTCTCTGGTATGTTGCCGACACCCTCTTACCCCAACACTACTGCCGGCGCCGGGATGGGGTGCTGCAGCCAGCAGAACCAGCAGCGAGCTGGGCTATCCACCCTCAGAAGAGGGTTGACAGGGCCCCTGTCGTCGAGGCTGAGGCTCCCCATGCGAGGCCTGGAGGAATTCCGCGACCCGGAGATTGTGAAGGTATGTATGAGTATGATATTTATATGTGCGCCAAAGGCACCGGACACAGCAAGAAACGAGCCTACTGCTGTAGGCTGGATTTCTTTTTGAGAGATGGTGCTTACTATTAATACACTAATTTCAATATAACGTATCTCAAACTTCTCAATTTACTGTAAATATCAGCCGGCTGGATTTCTTATTTGAGAGAGGGTGCTTTCTACATTTATTTCGATGAATCTCGAAATTGTTTTTTACCTGTAAATCTCCGCCTGTCGATTTCTTATCAAGTGTCCTGTACCATCTGTAAGAACGCACACTTACTTTCTTTCACTTGGAAAGCGAGGCAACGCTTGGACGGCTTACGAGCTTACGAGCCGTCTCGCGACAGCAGTCGTGGCGTCTCGATCGCTGCGTGGGCTTTTGCTTCCGGGGCACCTTTTTCCTTGGGCGAGAGCAGAACAGGTGGCAGGGTGCTAGAGTGCAGCAGGGTACTTCCGAGGCTTGCGAGCAGCTATGAATGCAAACGTTCTTTCGCTTCTGCTCGACCCCTCGAAACCCGAACCTGGGCACAGCGTTGCCTCTGTCTCCTGCCCGATGGCGTCCAGGGTTCTGGCACCTCAATGACCCCGCCCTCTCTGCACCGCAAGCTCGTACGCACCAGTATGCCAGTATGTACGAACGTGCTGCAGTAAAGCGGCGGCATCTCTCTCTCTCTCTCTCTCATTCTCTCTCTCTCGATGTGTCGCAGGTTTTGCTGGCGTATGCACTAAGTATGGGCGTTGTGCGTGTCGTACCCAGGACGATGGCATGACATCGCGTTGTCTATGATGTTATTATTAATAGTCGACTCGGCGAGTACCGCATTGCGATCTACCTGGTATAGTGCTACCGTAATAATTCTCTAGGAGTAAACGCCCCCCGGGGCACTACGATTTTGCAGGGGTAAAAATACGCCCCGGTGTGTTTACTGTGATACCTGGGCGTTCTCTGAAAAAAAAATCGGGGCGTTTGCCCCCCCGGGGCGATACGAAAAAACAAGAAAAAAAGCACACGCCGCTCACACGCACACAGCAATAGCAAGGCGTCAACAGGTGTTGATCATGTCGCAACCCAGCAGCACCGACAAGGCACCCAGCACCGACAAAGGCACTGACGATCAAAGCTTGTGTCGTCCTGGTGAAGCGGCGCCCACGGGGGAAGGCACGCCGGCCCCAGTCCCGACGCCTGTTGCTCAGGTGGTACAGCGCGGACCAGTCCCTCGCGCTTACCCTCCGACATTTGAAGTGAAGCGTTCAGTGGGGCCGAAGAGGCGTCACTCCTGCTCGACAGCGACGAAGCTCAGGGTGATCGACTCCACCCGCCTCCGCTGGAACGACGGCGGCCTCGTGGGAAACCGTGGAGCGGCGACCGGGCTGGGACAGGGGCTGTGTCCGGGTCTGACTTTGTATTGCTATTCCTGCTCGAAAACATGACCAACCCACATCCCAGGCACGAAGTTTCCTATGAAAAGCACGCCTTTGCCTGCTTCGGAAACAGCTCCATCTCCCACACTCAAAAGACTTGCCAGCTCGGCCCCGGGGCATTTACCCACAGAAATAATACGGGAGGCGTTTACCGTGAGGGGGCGTTTACTCCCATTATCACGGTATCTCTGTGTAGTAGTGTTGTGACCACAGAGCTTGTATTCTCTGTAGGATTGAAGAATCGGCACGGACACTGGGTGTTCTGGATGCCGACGAGTAGAAGAACCATTTCATGTGCAGAACACACACATGCATGTAACCGTTGAGCGCGACGCTGGAGCTTTGGGAAAAGGTTTGCAACGCTACGACGTACCATACCCGAGGGTACCGCAATTCGCATGCATGCATATATACCTAGCACAATACCTCGTGCCTGGTCCAAGGTATGTAATATCTATACCGGGTATTGGTACGACGCGTTTTTTTAAGCACTCTTCCAACTGGAATGCGTGTCCTATGTTGTCGGTACGAGTACACATATCGCCGGTAGGTGTTGATGGTGCGATGGTGCATGGTGTGGTCGCTGTCGCGTGGTCGTTGCCATGTGGTCGTTGTCGCGTGGTCGTTGTCGTCGTACCTCGTACATGCATATATATGCCTGAGCTACTGTAGTTTCGACCGTTGCGATGCATCAGGCCGGAGATGTTCCCATCGTGGGCAGACAGTGGACGGTACCGGAGCTGCGGAGAAAGAGCTTCGAAGATCTCCACAAGTTATGGTGAGAAGCCCCAAGCCCGATATTTCGCTCCTTGGGGCCTCGCGGTTTCCCCTGCCTTGCCGAGCCTTGCCCGAGCCTTGCGCTGTACCTTACCTTATTTTTGCCTCGCCTTGGGCTTGGCCTTGCCTTTCCGAGCCGTGCTTTGCCGAGCCTTTGCCGAGCCTTGCCTTTGCCGAGCCTTGCCTTGCCGAGCCTTGCCTTGGCGTGATTTTCCTTGGCTTGCCTCGTCTCGCCTCGTGCTGCCTTGCTTCACTTTCTCGCTCCGCCTTTCGCTCGCTCACACGCCACCTCTCCTCGCCGTTGTCTCCTCTTTATCTTCGATATTTTCGTTCTGTGGATGGGTCAGGTTTGTCCTGTACAAGGAGAAGAACATGCTCATGTCAGAGCTCGCGCTGACCCGAAGATCGAAGGTTCCTATCCCCGCGGGAGACCGGAGGCAGAAGGTCAGCCCCAATGCAATGGTTGCCGCGGTGGTGGTGGCGATGGTGTCGGCCGCGAGGGGTTTGCGGGGCGGGGGGGGGGGGGGGGGGGTAATGGGAGGGGGGGGGGGGTGTGTACTCGATAGGAGAGATGTACTCGATCTCATGCATGGCCGTAGTCGGGAGGGTACTCATTCGTTGCTTGCCTTGGTGTTTTGACCATCGACCAAGCATCCCGTCAGAGACGGACCGTGCTCATTCGTTGCTCGCCATGGAGTCATTTAGCCATCGCCCACGCCTCCGTTTCGAAATGGAGCACCGTCCCTACTCCTGATAGAGAGACACCTCTCCTAACATGTGGGTGCTGGTTACGGGTATTGTGACGCCCACCTGCCCGTGAGGCAGCGCCCAGTTTGTTCCTTTCTTGTACGAAGTGCTTCGCGGCCGTGAGTCCGGTGGGACCCCTTGGGCAGGGCAAAGGTTTCCGGTGGAGACGCTGTCGTCGACTGTGGATGGGTTTTTTGCTAGCGGGAGAGGTCATGGGGCTTTCTTTTTTTGACATACGACCGTCTGTTTCGCACTCAAGCGCAAAAAAGGTACCGGTATTCCTTGTTGACCTTGTAGGATTCGTTAGGCACGGCTCTCCGGTGTTTAGACCGGGTGTGCGCGTATGCCTGTGTGTCCCTGGCTATGTGTATTTCTGCCCGCAAGGTTCTGGCCCTGGCCCAACCTGCGGCCTCTTGGGTCTTGTCTCTGGCGCGTATGAAATCAGGGGCAGGGAAGACGAGTAACAAGAGGCACAAGTTGAACCAGAGCCCGAGCCAAGGGACAGGAGAACACACACAGCCAGTCCCGAGATGTGTAGACGCATGCCGACACTCAGCGAACCATCGCAAAAAGTGTACGCCTACAAAAGGCGCCCCCGCGACCCCGTATTTTTTACCGAAAACCCAGCCTTGGTCCCTTGCTACGATAGAAGAGTGGAAACCCTTCGGTACCAGAGTTCGCACCTATGCTACGGGAATAAGCATGGCACAAGGGTGAATATGGACAAGGCTAGAGTGCCGACGTGACAAAACTCACGCACGTATTTCGGTACGTATGCAGGTGGCATGCACAGGCCGAGGGCGTGTGGCCTGCGGCCACCCGTAGAACGAACGCCTTTTGCCCTGCCCCTTTAGCAAACCCACCTATTGTCGTCGACGGCGGCGCGATGCCTCCGCTGTATAAGCCACGCGGCCGGAAAAGCGCCTCTCCGCAAAGTAAACGCGCACTACCGCGCAAAAAAGCAGAAAATGTAACCCCCCCACCTACCCACCTACCCCCCCCCCTCCCCTCTACTCCTCCCGCCTATCCTCTCTCCCCCCCCCCCCCCCACCCCTCTATCGGTGGAAACCCGTCATGCTCTGTCCTGGCTTTGCACGGATGCGACTGTCTATGGTTATACGACTACGGCCGTGTATGACATGAGTACCCCCCCCCCTTTACCTCCCCCCCCCGCTCGATATCACCCCCCCCCACCCTATGCGACTACGGCCATGCATGACAATGAGTCCCCCCCCCCGTTTCCCCCGTTCATGTATGTGCGTCTTTCTCGGGTTGGGTTGGATTGGGGATGGGGTGGGCTACGGTACGGCAGCTCAAAATGGGTGGGTGGGTGGGTGGGTTGGGTTTCGTGGGTGGGTGGGTCGGCGGATTGGGCCCACAGGAGACTCGACACACGTACTGCTTTCGTCGGGGTTGGGTTAGGTTTCACCCGTGTCACTTGTTTTTTCTATTGCTCTGTATATATGTCTGTACCTTCATGTCTGCGTATGGGTCCGTGTCTCTTATGTCTATCTGCTACTGCTGCTGCTTCTGGCGCTTCTTCTGCTGCTGCCCCTGCTGCTGCTGCTGCTGCTGCCCTTGCTGCTGCTGATGCTGCCTCTGGTGCTTCTTATGCTGCTGCCCCTGCTGCGGCTGCTGCTGCGGCTGCTGCCCTTGCTGCGGCTGCTGCTACTGCTGCTGCCTTTGCTGCTGCTGCTACCCTTGCTGCTGCTGCTGCTGCCTTTGCTGCTGCTGCTGCTGCTGCTGCTGCCCTTGCTGCGATCTCTTCCATGCTTTCACGCCGGCAAACCGAGTCTGGCGTCTAACCCAACCCCCAAAACGACACACTATGTACTACCATAGGTCAAGCGCTCGATGAAGGCGGTCAAGGTGGTGGTGGGAGAGCGACAGCGCGCCAAGAGAGCCATCATTCGCGAGCGACAGCTAGCCGCCAAGCGCGAGCAAAGGGAGGCTGCGCGCGAGGCGGCGGCGGCGTCTATTGAAGAAGGAGGGCAAGAAGCGCGAGGGTAGAACATGCGCAGGGGCGGTGGCGGCGGTGGCGGGTGGCGGTGGCGGTGGTCGATGGTCGATGGCGGACGGTGGCGGGGTCTTTACCGCATGGTCACGCTGCTTAGCCCGTCCACATATGCACCTACGTTTCGGACAGAGATCCAATTAAAGTCGGTCCACGCTTGCTTGTGGTTTAAATATATTTTTTCTACTGCTGTACGCTTGAGGGTGGGGAGGGGTGTGGCAGAGGAGGATAGGACCGGAGGGGGGGGCGGGGGGATTCTACACGTGTCATGCATGGCCGGAGTCGTATGACTATAGACCCTCGCATCGATACACAATGCCGGGACGGAGCACGTCGCGGTTTTCACCGACCAGGCAGACATTGTGCACCAACCGCAAAGCGCAACGGGAGGGGGGGGGGGGGGGGGGGGGTAGATGTCATGCGTCGTGCGCCTGCCGCAAAAAAGGCTATGAATGAACGACCATGGCAGTAGTTATGGCGAGACTGCCCACCGCCCATATGGAAACCCTTGGACTCTCCGGGGGGGGGGGTCTCCAGCCGGGATGCTGATCACGCGCAAGGAAAGCTTGGCGCTCTTGGGAGTTTCACAGAGAGAGGAAGTCTAGCGATAACTGTTCACGGATTATTACCGCAACCATTGTGGTCACTGCGTCATTTTGTTTTGGGGGGTGGCGATACCATGGTTGAATGTCCGAGTGACGCAACCGCAACAAAGGAGTCGTACAGCACGGGCCCAACACGATCCTGACCGTGCCCGTGAAGAGGCGCTCACGCTTCTCCTGTAGACAGCAACTGGTCGCTGATCACAACAAGGTTACCAACCTTTTGTTTTTTCTTGGTCGCCGTATCGACCCCCTCCCTCAGGGGTTATATAACAAGATTTTCGCCGGTAGGGGTGGAGAATGCCGTCGCGCTAGCTGTCCTTGGTCGGTAACATCCATCGATCGCAAGGTCGGTGACCCTCTTTTACTGCTGCTGCCGCCGCCCTCGAGGAGGAGGAGGAGGAGGAGGAGGCTCGAAGCAGTTTTGTTGTTGGTTATTTTTCCGTTTTCGTTGCTTGGTGGGGGCTGAGGACGCTTTTCGTGGCGCCGTCATGTTCCGCTGGAACGTTCGTTTTTATTTAGCGCGGAATTTTTTTTCACCCGCTGCGCAAAACCTCGAATATTTAGCGTCCGCCTCCGCCGCCGCCGCCGCCGCGAGGAAACCCACCCTCAGCTGTAGGGGGCGTTTGGTGTTTGTATCAGTGTCCGCTGTAAAGGATCCTTCTATTTCTGTCCAGAGTGGCACTACTGACAGAAAGTGTCCCACACTGTGCGCCGCCATTTGTTCGCGCCAGTACGTAGTAGTCCGAACTTTCCAGATGCCCAGGTTTTGCGCCACGGAGCGTAGTACAGCTTCTGGTTGGCTCATCCCTCTGGAGTAGGCTGTTCTTCCTCGTGGGTCACCCGAGTTTGGGTATTCCGCGACGAAATGCTCTCACTTACTCACACATCCCGGCGGCCCTCCCCAGGTCTTTGGCCATGGCGGTGATCTACTGCGTCGCGAGGAGATGTTCGTGCGTCGTGTGTAGTTTCTCTCGCACCTTGTCTATCGCCGCCGTCTATGCGGCAGGTTCACGGCCAATTTATAGCCCACGTGCAAGCGTGGTTAGCGACGCGAGCGTCACTCGCTCGCTGGAATGCGGGCGGCGACTGCCTGCTCCCCCGCAGCCGTCGCATTTCTGCCATGCTCGGTCATGTCATCGCCGCCACGGCCGGCCGTCGCCCCCGGGCCTGGCCCAAGCCGACGTCCTCTCGCCATTCCTCGTTGCCGACGGCATCTGATTGAGCGGTTGTGTGTTCTGATAATGCGGAAGAGAAGGAGTGGAGGGGGAGGGGCCAAAGACACATTTCAACGTTCAGAGGTGACCGAGGAGGGTGTCTCCCCTGCCCTGTCCCCACAGCACCGCCGATGCAGGAGTGGCCTCTACCGAGCAACAACCTATGAGCGGAGACAGACTAACGAAACACAAACAGCGCAGAAACATGAAGAGTGGGGAGCGACGTGACAGCGTTGTGCCCCCCACGATACAATGTCCCGCTACTACTGTTGTGATGGATCCCTCTGCATCCGCTAGTGCTCTGGCCCAAATGTGCCTATCAGACGGGGGGGGCGGCCCCGCGCCATGCGACTTAGGTCGTGCGTCCCGGAGCATGGAAACTACACCCCGACCAACCCTGATTCGGGAACCAGGGGGAAGCCACGGCAGCAGGATGGTTGCATCGCTAAAGCGTTATCTACGCACGCTTTCTCTGGGCGCCGTTGTCTCAAAAACAACAAACTCTTGTGACGGGTCAAACGTGTGTTTGTACACCTATTACGGGGGACCATAGTTAACAGGACCTATGGTACACATAAAAACCTATATGTTTAACCATTTTTACTAACAATATTTGGTCCTGTTAACTATGGCCCCCCGTAATAGTTGTCTCCTATCGGTTAAGAGCGAAGGGAGAAACCCAATGGTGATCATGTGTTTCATCCACTCTATGAGGCGGAATCGCAACACCAGCAGCACCATGGCAAACACAGACTAACGGCACAGCTATATAAATGTGTTTGGCCATATAAAAAAAAAGGGACAGCGACGAAGCACGAGCATAGCACAACGGCGGCCCGAAACGAACAGCACCCAGAGGCTGCGTTGTCGCTACTATACGAGCAAACGTTTGACTTTATACACCGTACTGTGGTGGTGCTGTACCCTCCCGTCGGCTTCAGACCGCAGAGAGCACCCAAATAAAATGGCCCGTAGCACCATACTAAAGGTGTGCCATGAACACGAGCACAGCACAGCGGCCACCAACAATCACAGCACGTGAGGCTGTCCTCGGGCCGGGACGACTGTGTGCGCCAAACGAACTAAACACTCTCCGCCAGTTGAACAACGCGAAACGCTTCGCTGGTGCTCGCATGGGTCTAAATTCTCCTCGTGTATTTCACGAGATAGATGCCAAACAAAAAACAAAAACAACAAAAAGTAAAAGTAAAAAGGTGGAAGCGGAAGGGTAATCAATCCTCGCTCGAGCAGTCGCGCCCGCGCCGTCTCCGCAGCGAGAGGTGCCTTTCCCCCGTTGTTTCCACTACCGACGGTAACTCTGATCTCTTTCCGCGATGACTGGTGGAGTTGTACTTCGATTTTGTTATGTATGTTGTGTTTCTTACGCAGGTAGACAAGGAGGGGGCAGCTCAACCCTCAAGCAACCACGCCCACCGTCCTCCACGCAGGTGGTGTTTTCTCCCGGCTGTCTCCGCAGCCAGCGAGACCCTTTTCTAGCTGCGTTGTTGGTGGTCGCACATGGATGTATATATGTTGTTACTGGGACTGACTTAGCCACGGTAGTATTTACTTCTGTAGTAGTCATTAGTGTGCTCGATGCGTGCTACGATGGGGATGGGTATATATAGCACTTATTTTGCCCTCAAAGGTAAATGCTTGTAACCGGCTATTATTAGTAGTAGTATACTCTTCAACTGAGGAACTATACACGCAAAATAAGGCATGCCATATCGCTGCACGAAAGTCTTCGTTAGCACCTACCTACCAATGCAATGGGATGGCTGATTGTAGCCAAGTATAGTTAGTTTTGACCTTACTATTAAAAGCAGCTCCTGCAACGAGAACCCTCAGATAATTGCAGGCGCACGCCTATATCGTACCATATCCCCCCCTCACACAAGGTAGTGAAGCAGGGGGTCAACTCCACCCCCGCGCAGTCGCGCCCCCCGTCTCCATGGCAGTGTCTGCCCCCATCGTCTGCACAGCCCGGCAACCCATGTGTTGCTTGTGAATGTACACGACATGCCTTCACCGTGTATTGCCCCACAAGTGAAGGCGGGTGGTGATCCCGACCCCTAGCAGCCGCTCCCGCCGTCTCCACGGCCGGCCTGGCCCCATCGTCTCCACAATACAGCCGGAATACATAAATTCTCTACCTGGTAGTTGTTTTCTCGCCGCTGCTGGTGATACGGGGTAGAAGCCGTCGGTACCAGTAGCAGCGTACCTTGGAGCAAGAAATAAATAACTGAATCGTCATGCAGCTCCATGGGCATGTTCGTGTTGTGCGTCCCCGCCGCGAGACTCGATCTGCCTTCCCTGGTTTTGTTTGTGCGCTGGTGGCATATATATGTTATGCAACATGGATGGGATAGAAGCCGTCGCCTATATACCAAGAAAACGGCAAACGTACAGCTTAAAGCAAGGAACGAAAACTTGTATGCGCATGCATGCGTAGAGAGAACGGCCAGCAATCTCTCTGTGCTGGGTGTTGAGCACACAGGTGACCCAGGACTGAGTGGCCATCCTTGGGTTGGTCCACACTCTTTCGCAATTAGATTGGATCCAGCCATATGTTTTGCCGTTGGAGAATACAAGATTATGCGAGATGTTTTTATTTCGTACCTGGTATACGTATAACGCGTACGATCCTGCTAAGGGAGTACAAAGCAGGCTGCAGTCATTTAGGCCTGCTGCGCTCTACAAATCACACACGTTCGTGTAACGGTGAAGTACAGCAGTAGCTCTGTGCTACGTGTCAAGCACAAGTGACCCAGGGCTGAGCAGTCATCCTTGGGTTACAGGTAGTCCACACGCTACACTATACACTTAAGTATTTAAATTTTGTCGTCGGAAGTAGGTTGTATCCGACCACCATGTGTTCTCTCCCGTTGGACAGTTCACGAGGTTTGGAACTTTCGTCTTGTACGTATAAGATCCTGCCGAGCCGACAGAGAACAAATCAAAGAGTATTACGAAATCATCAATATTCTTATTAGGCTTGCCATCCGACAATGTGCAGCATGATGAGCTTTCACGTTGATCAATCAAAACGTTCTTGAAAGAAGAAATCTCCGTACACGAAGGAAACCTATACACCAAGGATATCTACCTTATATGTCTACTTCTTGTATGTCTCACCTACGATACTCTATGTTGTGCTGTTTTTTGTCCCTCCTACATGTTATTATGTACCTGGTACTCGTTACTTCTGCTCTTGAATCCCAACCCGCATCCATCCCCACGCCATCGATGTCATCAATATTATTATTAGTCATTTCTCAGGGTTTAGGTTAGGGTTGGGAGTGTTTTTAGGCTTGTTCCACTACTTACTTAGTATCACAAATCACACAATGTACACGGACACGGAACGGGCTACTTGATAGTTAGTGTATTATGTGCTGGATGGTTAGCACAGGTGACCCAGAGTTCAGCGGTCATCCTTGGGCTGGTTAACACTTGTAGTGCTATTTTTTTTGTCATCACTTTTACTTTCCAGCCAAACTTGTAGGAGGTTTTACCCTCAACGAACTTCTGATGGACAAGCCGTGGTCACAGGTGTCTACCCTTCTCCCCCCCCGGTGCGTACCTTATTTTTTGTCCCGCATAGGGGTCAGCCTTCCCACCGCTCGTCATTTTTTATCGATTTGTAGCTAACTAACACGCTCTCGCGCTTTCCGCTATATTAAGAATCATTTTTTAGTTTTTTTATGCAAGAAAAAAACCCTACGAGCATGCACCATGCCGTATACCAGTATGTGTTTATTCGGTTGGATAGTACCACATGTACGAACTTACCAACATCGTTCACGACGAGACAGCCACGTGCAGGGTACGGGTACATGTTTCAATAATTCGAGGTGACGATCAATCACAGGGACACAAATATTGTTCGAAAAAATAGCGATGCATGCAGGTTTTCGTCTGTACCGTAGGTCCTGCTCACAATATGGTCTCTCCCGTAAATGCAGCAGTAGGCACCAGGTATAGAACAGATCTACATGTGACAGGGGGGGGGGGGGAGTCGTAAGGAGCCAGCGCCAACCAACCAACCGTCGTAACGCCTCCACAACGGCAAGGAAACACAGGACACGGCTTTCTCCTTGTCTCAAACCCTCGTCTCTCGATATTACTTTGGTTTCACAGTGAGAAGGGGTGCCTGGTGGCCATCCAGGACCCGACGATAAGGAACCCAAGAATAAAACGGACCACGTGAGACGCCCGCCATGGTTGATCCGTCTTTCGTGGAACCCCGCCCCTACAAGGGCGTGCGCGAGTTACTATAAAGAGAAGAAAAAAATAGGAAAACGCCCGCACAAGCAAAGCGTATACATGCGGAACTTCCTGACATTTTTCGGTTGTTGTGAAAAGTAGACGCGTCCGCACCCCGGAGCCCCTTGCCTGCTCCTCCCCAACGGGCCTCGCGGGTGTTCGCATCTACCAGTACATACTACCGCTGCCTCTCCACCCCGCGGTCGCTAACACCTACAAGGCTCCCCGGGCATACAGCGGCCGGCTGCTGCTGTTACTACTGCTACTGCTTCCTCTTTGGCCTTGCTGTCGTTAACATCTCCCACGACCAGATGGCACGTGCCAACTCTGTAGGAATGCTACAGCAGTACGTTCATACCCCCGCAGCCAACGAATCTGCAGAGCCACTTCCTGGACAAACCACGAACCCCAGCGCGTCGTATTAGAGCCGAATCCTTTATGCAGCAGAAAAGGGGTCCAATTCCTTACGAATAAGACGCGCACGGTCCCCATTAATAGCGGGGTATATATCGCAAGGACTACGAACATACCAGGTCTCCAAGGACAAAGCTAGACTTCCCCCCCCCCCCCTCCTACTCCCTATACCCCTGCTCCCCCCCCCCCACCCCCCCCCCTCCACGACCGTCTCACAACCCACCTCCCAAATACGCCTGTCTAACCCAACACACTCACTCGCTCGCTCACCCAATCAGATTTTCGCGCACTTGGCCGAGAAAAAGACAAAAACGAACCGGAAGCAAATGCCCGTCTGCATCTTATTTCTCCCTGCGAAGCATGCCTGGCGGCAGTCCGGCTCAAACCGACGGTCGACCCGGAACCAAGGCCATATTATCATCAATTTTACTACTGCAACTAATATAATAGCACTGTGGTACCGTCATGATCACAATCAAATTCCAAGCATTTTTGGTCGCCAAAACCGTGGAAGAATAGGACCAAGATACACACAGCTCCAAAGAGTTCGTCCCAAAACCTACAGCAGTTCCGATAGTCAAAACGGCTGCATCTATTCTGCAGGGAGAGAGGGGGGAAAGGGAGGGGCTGGGGGGGAGGGGGGGGGATAATCACCGAAAAAAAAACCTCTACTGAAAACAAAAAAAGAAAACGGTAAATGAAAAAATAGAAACTAGGCTATAAACTAGGCTACGGAGACGAACAAAAAGCGATGTCACGGACGTGGCTTCTGCACACACATAAAAACACACACACGCCTCTGACCAGCACAAGCGAGAAAATAAACCGAAACGACACGAAACGAAAAGGCACGATAAGAAAAAACCCGAATCGAAACCGAATTGAAGCCGAACCGAAACCAAAACGGCACGAACCGAAACAAACGGAATCGAATCGAATCGAAACCGAACACAAAACGGCACGAACCGAGACAAATCGAACCCACAGGAATCGAAACCGAATCCTAGACGAACCCGAACCCAACCGAAACCGGACAGAACCGAAACCGCGCAAAAATCGAACCGAAACCGAACCGAAACGGAATCGAAACCGAATCAAAACCAAGACCCCCTACTTAGCCCCCTTTACAAGTAAAAGCTCGGTAGCCTAGTTTATAGCCTAGTTTTTAGCCTGGTAAAAGCTCCTTGGAATTAGAATGGGATAAGTTTTGCGGTACACAGCGAAAGGGCTAAGGAGGGCTGCTCGCGAAAACCGTCATCATCTCGCGCAATTTTCAGTTTTGCACCATCATAGCCGGCTTGGAGACAGCAGGCCGGCGCTCTCAAGAGCCCGATCAACCTCTGCCGCGTACTGAGCCTCCATTGGAACAAGCGGGACACGGAGCGTGTTGGAGATCTTGCCCATGCGGGCCAGCGCGTACTTGACAGTTACGGGGTTCCCTTGGACGAAAAGCTTGTTGTGGAGTTCGATCACCTTCGGGAGGCGAGCGAGCGAGCGAGCGAGCGAGCGGGGTGGGCATACGTTAGGGCACGCGGGAACACCACGTAACAGCCCTTTCAAAACAAGTGTTGTTCGGTGCGGATGCACGCTGTGTACCCGCCCTTTTTGAGGAGCACATGTTACGAGCGCATGGGCACCATGTCATGGCCCTTTCAAGTGTTGTGCGGTACGGATGTTCTCTGGGGCACCATGTAATAGCCCTTTTGAGGGTGTTGCTCAGTAGCATTCTGTGTAGCACATAGATCTTCTGGGTTACAGTCTTTTCAAAAGGCACATAGTACAGGCCTTCTAAGGGTGTTCCTTAGTGGTACACTCTGGGTTACGGCCCTTTTTAAGCGGCACATGTAACGGGCGCGAAGGCACGATGTTAGAGACGTTTCAAGCGGGTTCTTTAGTACGCGAAAACTCTGGGTTACAGCCCTTTTAAGCGGCACATGCTACGGGCGCGAAGGCACCATGTTACAGGCCTTTTAAGCGTGTTCTTCAGTATGGATACACCCTGAGCTACAGCCCTTTAACGCGGTACATGCTACGGGGCACAGGGCACCATGTTACAGCCCTTTTAAAGGTGTTCTATGTAAGTAGGGATACGCTCTGGCTTACAGCCCTTTTAAGGCGTACACGATAGGGGGCACATGGGTACCATGTCGCGGGCCTATTAATGGTGTTCTTTGCAGATACATACGCTGGGTTACAGCCCTTTCGAGGGGCACATGTTACGGGCACACGGGCACACCATGTTGCAGCCCTTGTAAGGGTGTTGTTTAGAACGGATGTACTCTGGACTACAGCCCTTTCAAGCTTCACATGTTCTGGGGCACAAGAGCATCATGCTGCAGCCCTCTGAAGGATGATGAATGGCATTAATAGATATATACTCTGGGTTACAGGCCTTTTAAGGGTCACACGTTCCGGGCACATGCGCACCACGTGACACCTCATTTATTGTTAAGAGCCCCAGACCGGGGGGAGGGGGGGGGTGTACTCGAAATGCCATGCATGGTGGTAGTCGTACTATATGGACATGCACCCTCGCATCAGTGCAATGCCGGGACGGACCACGCCGGGTTTTCACCGACCAGGCACACTTTGCTTGCAACGAGCGCGAGGCGCCGTGAGGTGTTTGGCGAGTGGCATGAAGGATGAGCTGCATGCTATTGCTAGTAAGAACTGCTTGTGAGGTGGAGTTTCTCGAAGACAGGGAGTGGGGGGGCGAGGGGGGAGGGGTGCACTCGGTATCTTGCACGGCCGTAGTCGTATGACCATAGACCCTCGCCCTCGCATCCCTACAGTGTCTGAAACGGAGCATACAAAAAACAACCTAAAAAAAAAGCAAAAGAAAAAGCGATTTCTCAATGTCGTACACATAGTCTGTATGTCATTCTGGCATCGTTTTTTATTTATTTCGGTCGTGCACCCCCCCCGGTACTGCTCCCATTTCTAGCGAGTGGATATTCCCTAGTCCTGAACGGGCGCCAAATAAGTAGGGGAGGGGGGGGTCCGTTTCGATTTTTCCCGCAAAAAAAATCCGCCGTCCGCCCGCCCCACGAGCGGGCGCAGACAAGTTGACGGCAGTTACGAAATGTCTTGCTGCGCGAGTTCCTATTGCAAGCGACAGCTACGGTACCGATGCTTGAACGATTTAACCCTCCAAGCGAAAGACTGCAGTCCCGCTTAGGGGACAAGCTAATCCGAATCTGACTGATCTGTCCCAAAACAGGGACTGCGGTTCTAAAAAAGGATGATAACGGGTCCTACGCACCACTCTCATTCTGTCCGGAAATGCGAGGGCCGCTTGGGTGCTCACGTTGACATCAACATGGCAGAATGGCCCGTATATTCTCGTACCCGGTACGTTGGCAATTCACACTCGGTTTTACCCGTCGATGTAGCGATTTTTTTATCCGTTCACTTATTTTCAATCTGTCTCACAGTGTCTGCTGCGACCACAGAATTAGTATCTCTCCAGGATGAGGACTTACTGTAGGACGGACACCGGGTGTGCTGATACTTTTATCAGATAGTAGATAGAACGGTTTGATGGGATTACAACACACAGCACGCATTTCCGGACAGCATGGTACCGTGGGTACTACGAAGGCTCGCATTGCTGTCTCTGGAAGAGGCCACACCAGCACCAAATAAGTCATTTCATTGGCGCTGTCATCCATATACAGGAGAACCTGCCTGAAGAGCGATTTTTAGTAGAGGATGCAGCTCACCCTTCACGCGACCCACCCAACACCTCACGCTTCGCTTCGCGCTTGGTGCAATAAGCAATGCCTGCCTGGTCGGTGAAAAACCCGACATGCTCCGTCCCGGCATTGTAGGGATGCGAGGGCCTATGGTCCCATGACTACGGCCATACATGGTAGTGAGTACCCCCAGTGGTCAAATGACTAAGGCAAGCAACAGATGAGTACGCCCCTCCCCCCCCCCCCCCCCCTCGCCCTCAGTAGCCGCTCACCTTAGCGTTGATCGCTTCCGCGGCCTGCCTGTCCCCCACCTCGCAAGCTCTCACCAGCTCAGCTATTTCTCGCGGGGCGACATCCGCCGTGACCGAAATCAGCCCGTTCCCCCCGTTGAGCAAATACTCCATCTTTTTTTTTTGGTTTTGGGGTCCGCCGGTTTTACGTAGACAAGACGAATCAATCAATATCGCCCCAAGAATGTGTCCCCGGAGTTATACGGAGGAAGGGGTGCGGAAGGGGGGGGGGGGGGTCCGTTAGGAGGATCGGGGGTATAGGGCTGATCGGTCGCAAAACTCTTGCTGGTGACACTACCGCGGTACGACCTACCAGGGTAAAGAGATACTTACAGTACTATTATTACGGGGGGCCATAGTTAACAGGACCAAATATTGTTAGTAAAAATGGTCAAACATCTAGGTTTTTATGTATACCATAGGTCCTGTTAACTATGGTCCCCCGTAATAGTAGAGAAAGGGCGTGATTCGCTAGGGTTCGGAGGTCGTACCGGACCGCTTCGATAGGGTAAACACCCTCAGGTATACTTTGGTGCGCATATACCCTACCGACCTAACGAAAACACCCTTTGCATATTTTGCTTGTATGGCACTTCCGACCCTCCTCACCTCCCCTCTCCCCCACCTCCTCCACCGGGGAGGGAACGGCTCCTCCCGACCCCCCCTTCCGTCTCCGCTACCGGGGAGCTATTCGACCCTCCCCCTTACCCCCCGTTCAAATTCCGCCACCGGGGGGGGGAGACGATTTCTCCCCACTCCCCCTGTCGCCTCCGCCACTGGGGGGAGGGGACGATTCCTCCCCAACCCCCCTCTCGCCTCCGCCACCCTAGAGGGGACGGCTTCTTCCCGACTGTCCTCCAAGCTGCGACATGCGGGAGCAACAATGCACTGAGACGGCGCTTTCACCCCTTGACAGACGGCGTCAAGACAACTGCTATGACCAACGACCTTGATGGCAAAACTCGGGCACGCGAAGAAAACATCCCCGTATTTTGAAAAAGCCTGGCCATATGTTGAAAACTCAATTTTTCCTGTTTTTTTATTTATTTTGAAAAACGTTCAAATATAGGGGTTTCCACACAGATAATGAGGTGTTTTACACCGGGGATGGACGATAGTCCGTCTAGATGGGTGGAAATGCCTTGACGGACGGCCTTGACTGACTGACTGACTGACTGACTGACGGCTTGACGGTTGCCGGTCTCATTGCATTTTTGAGGGGGGGGGGGCGGCTCCTTCCCGACCCCTCCCCCGAATCCGTATCCATGGTCGCCATCAGACGGTGACATCAAAAGCGTCTTTCCATTTTAATAGCGCACTCACCCCCGTTGCGTCGTCCCCACTGTAAAATAGGAAACCCTCCGGACACGCCGCTTTCAACTCCCTGACCCGCGACAATTCCCCCGTGGCCTGTCGGTGGAAGTACGCACGGCGCGAGGGTGAATGAAACACAACAACAACAATATTGACAACGACAATAACAACAGCAGCAGCACCAACAACAACAACAACAACAACAACAACAACAACAACACCATCGAGGGGTTCATTTTGAAAAACAAATCCACCCCGTCCGGAGATATAAGAACCGCTCGGGTGTATATATATATATATATATATATATACATATAATACCCAAACGGGCCTCACATTCCGGGATGGACTGCTATGCAGGCAGAACATAATTTGGGGACCAGAACACAAAACAAAAACACGCCTAAAAACAGATTTTTTCAAGCGCTGTCGAAAAACAAGTGGTTCGCCAAAACATAAATACAACACGATTTCGATGGCTATGATATACGTATTGGTATTGGCGCCCGTCTAGAAAACAAGTATTAAAAAAACGCAAATCTGTCGAAAAATACGAGATTCTCCAACCGTAAAAAACGAAAGACTTCAAAAATAAATTTCGATCACTGCTCGCATGATATTTACGCCTCGCCTGCTTCTCGCCCCCGTGTGTTCCCATACATAAAACCTCCACAAAAGAAAAAAACTCTCAAGTGAAGCAAAACAGGTCCTACAGCACTACGAGCTATTATCTATTGTAGCATCTTCATCCTGCCGCTGCCGCCGAATGGTATTTCCTTAAGAGGTGGGCGGGAGGAGGGGGGGGGGGGGATGACATGATGCAGCATGTCTCGGTGAATGCTCGTATCCGACCTATGGACGCAACGCAAGTTACGTCGGTAGTACTGCAGAAATTATTAATACTCGTATCTGCCGCATAACACGGTATCTGCCGCATCTACCGTATCTATGATGTATGCCTCACGTCCTTCAGCCCGATAATTCTGGGGTGTTTGGCGAGCTCCGCTACCGCCGGCGACTCCATATCTACCGCCGTTCGTCCCGGTACCTGCAGGGCAGGGTAGGATAGGGCAGGGTGGGCTAGGGTAAGGCAGGGTAGGGTAGGGTAGGGTAGGGTAGGGTAGGGTAGGGTAGGGTAGGGTAGGGTAGGGTAGGGTAGGGTAGGGTAGGGTAGGGTAGGGTAGGGTAGGGTAGGGTAGGGTAGAGTAGGGTAGGGCAAGGTAGCGTAGGGTAGGTTAGGGTAGGGTAGGGTAGGGTAGGGTAGGGTAGGGTAGGGTAGGGTAAGATAAGACAAGACAGACAGATAAGACAATACAAGACAAGACAAGACACGGCACGGCAAGATGAAAAAAAATACCTGGTACAAAAAACAAGAGACACCAACATGACAAAAATACATATATGGACATGGACAAGAAAAAACAAAGCCGACGAAGCCAGCTCCGAACAACTAAACCACAAACAGGCGGGGGGGGGGGGGGGGGGAACTACAGCAGCAGCAACGCTAACAACAATAACAGCAACCAACATATCAACCTATTAATAGTACAACAACAAAAAACAATTAAAGGAAAAACAAGATAACACACATGTCACTCGGGCTATTGAACAGTGGAGTACCATATACGTATATCATACCGCATGATACCACTCTCTCGGGAAAGGTAAGGACTGTCTGGGCATTAGTATGCATGATATCGACACCAAAAACGGTCCCCACATTTCCGGGAAAAAAGTGGTACCAGGTATGTAGGATGGGGCCACGAACCGCTCACGTTGTAAAGCACCACCGGCAGCCCCCCCCTGTCCGCTACCATGGTGTAAAACTCCACCAGGCCCCGCTGCGACGGCTTCACGTACGCCGGCGTGACCACCAGCACAGCATCCGCCCCCCTCTCCTCCGCCTGGGAAGCGAGGCACAAGCACAGCAGCACGGGACGACAACAACAATGACGCCGCGGTGAATCGGCAAGTTGCTGCAACACGAAAGAGGCGACTCTCGCATTTAAAAGGCAGCTTGACATATCAGAGGACTATTCACGGGTCATATCAAAACTCGCAGGTCGGGTCGGATCGGGTGGGGTCGGGTCGGTTCGGGTGGGGTCGAGTCGGGTCAGGTCGGGTCGTGATTTCCCGAAAAATTCCTGCCCTGACCCGACCCGTGAGTTTTTTAAGACCTCCGTACCCGACCCGCGGGTCAGAACGGGTCACGACCTGTGAAAAGCACTGTCGAAAATATAGTCCCATCTTGAGCTGTGTAAGGCAGGAGGTGCCCTAGAAAGTATGATGTCGGAGGGAGATCCGTCTCCTCCGATCGCAAGCCCCCGGATCGGTAAATATTTTCCTTGTGCCTTCTACCGGAGCTCACGGTCAAATTCACAGCGACAAACGACTACTATATACATAGAGCGCAGGTTTCTAGCGAAAGCTACCTCATCCTGATATATATAATATATATATATACCCATATACCTGTACCTGGTATGTGTGTAGTTGTGTTTGTGAAAAATTCGTACTTTTTTCCAACTTATCTCTTCGTACGAGCACTTTTAGGCAAAACCGCTCGGAAATCGACATGGAAAGTCGGCCGGACACACTGGTTGAGGTCCGTGCGCGATCCGTGCAGTCTGGAGCGCGTGGCAAGCCCTCGATGTATATTTTTGTTTCAGCGGGGATTGACGGGACGATTCCCCCGGTTTCAGAATGAGATGCCTTATCTTGTACGTACGTACCGGTAAAAATAAAAAATGTCGGTTTTCTGCCCTAGGCTCTGATGCGCACACGGCCCAGACATACCCCAGGTAGGCTACAGACTACATGCACAGAGCACAACGTTGCAACGCAGCCGGCCACACGCCGTGCGTGTGCGACACACACCCATAGGCGCTGTGCTGCTGTCGAGAATTGTGTTGGTCCGCACTCCACCATCTGTATCTCTCTTTGCTGCTGCTCTGCGTGTGACAGATCCACGCACACTCTGGACGGAAATGTAAGGACCGTTTGGATTGAATATCAGTACCTCAACTGTCCTTATATTTCCGACGTTTTGTGTTTCTCACACCCCAGAAACCTAGACATCAGACAAGGTGCAAATGACATAATACACCCTTACAACCCCGCCGATAAATAGCAGCGCAAGCAGCAGCGGGCCATACCACGCGCGTGTCGCAGGTCTGTGGTGTACTGCTGTGGTTATTCATATTACGGTGGACCATAGTAAATAGGACCAAAATTTGTTAGTAAAACTACGTGAATATATAGGTTTTTGTGTGTACCGCGGGTCCTATTTACTAGGGTCCCCCGTAATAGTTGCTTTAATGGAGGCTGCTGTCCGCTATCTGTCATCACCACCTTTCTCTTCTGCTGTGCTGCTGTGCGTGTGTGTGCGGTGTGTCGTGCACGCCGCGAAAAAATATACCAGGTACCAGGTAACCTGGATCTTTGTTAATACAGTACAATAGTCACGATGGCCGATTTTGGACTTGAAGGCGCGAGTTCGATCCTTGAAGAGATCATCTATATTTATTTATTTTTAGTCCCCAATTATTCTACATATGATGCACGTAACCTAGAAACCACAGACAACAGCATATGAGCAAGGCAGGGCGCGTGCTACAACCAGCTGGCTATAACGCTATACACGCCTGCTGCCCGCCAGCAAAGCAGGAAGCAACAGCAAAGCACGAGGCAACACCACGCGTGTGCGGTAGTTGTCCGCGCTGTATTGCTGTGGCTTCCTAATTGATACTGTAGTTGCTTTTTATCGGACCACGTGACCGGTAGAGCTGGGGGTCTCTGCTGTTTTGTGATACATGCATACTGCCACAGATACCACGTTGCTGCTGCAGTGCGACTTTCGTGGGCAGCCGAGAGTGGTCGAGAGTTCCACCTCCTTCTTCGGTCCATCCTTTTACATCTCTCGAACTATTACCCAAATACCGTACTGCCGTGTTCCGTTTGTCACGCGTGTGCGGTGCACTGGTATGCCGTTTGTCACTCGTGGGAGCTACTTTCAAACCTTTTTTTTTTGGTCGGCAGCCCTCGGTTTTGCGCGGGAGGTCCTCCTAGCGCCACAACAAAGACATTGGTGAACATACTGGCAAATACGATACCATGTTTGGTGGAACCAATGAGCGAAGAAACTATAAAACCGATTCAGTCGATAGCAACAAGACAATTCCACACAAATTCCATATATGTCTTGTCCCCAAGAAAGCAGCAGTTCTAAAAGGGTCTACATGTCTCTCTCTATATATATATTTATTTATTTTTCTCATCACTTCTACTTGCCAGCCTAGCCCGTAGGAGGAAAAAATGTCTATACCTGGTATGTAGCAGCATGAGCAGATATTTCATAACGTCATAGCATTGTGACATATGCGTATAAGACGCATCCCGTATCGTTTTCATTTCGTTCTTGCGCCAATCCCCTACGCACGCCCCGGAGGCGAACCTTGTATATTACCCCCCGCCTACGATACAGCAACAAAAAAAAAATGTCCCGACTCTTGTTTCAAGCGGTTTGTCTCCTGCACGATCGGTTCTGATGCAAACGGGGTATTGAGCGGGGGGAAACAACTAAAAAAGAAAAAAAGTCGGCCGCTGCTGCTACTGCGGTGGCGGCGGCCGCGACGGCGGCGGTGGATACGACCCCTCCTCCCGCCGTCGCCTCTTTCTCTTCTGCTGAGACGCATGCACAGTAGCGGTGCTCGCGGCAACTGCCACCAACACGCGGGCGCCATATACGTACAGCAGCATGCGTACACACCCCGACACACCTCACCGCCCACCGTCCTCCACACGCGGGTACTTTGTCCTTGAAGGGGGTACGTACCCATTGCCTCTCGGCCGGTCTGTGTGTGTGAGTGTGAACAAGCAGGCCGTTTACCTCGGATACCCTCCTTCTTATCGCGATCGATCCAAACCGGGGAGGATTAAGTCAACCATCGCTTCTGTCACCACCACTCCGTCACCCACCCACCCGTCTAAAGAAACGAGGAATGAAGAGTAAGCATCGCTCCCATGAGAAAGAGAAGAAAAAAAAAGTCAAGAGGAAGGGTTGGGGTTCCTCTCCGACCCTACCCCCCTCCTCCAGCCAACCAACCTACTGCCAAACCGCCCGACCGCTCAAACAACCATCTGATCAACCAAACCGAACCGAACCAAACCAAACCGGGCCGAACCAGACCGAAATCAAACCAAACCCAAGCCGACCAGACCGAACCAAACCGAATCGAACCGAACCGAACCGAACCGAACCGAATCGAACCAAATCGAACCGAACCGAATCGGACCGAACCGGACCGAACCAAACCAAACCAAACCAAACCGGCCCAAAAACATCGAAAACCCAACCAAATCAGTCCAACCTAACCCATACACGAATAAGCAAAAATCAGCATCAAAACGGGAAAAAAAGCACCGCATCCGTCATATAATTCCATCTGCTCATCCACCTTCTATATATATATCTGTCCGGCATCCGCCGCGGTTTTTCACCTGTAAGCTCTGCTCGATGACCACCAGGGGATTGACCGAGCTCGTCCCCGCAACGATGGGCACCTTCCCCCCCGCCTCCTCCACCGTGATGTCAAGCACAAGCTCGCGCTCCGCTGACGACAGCACAGACGCCTCCCCCGTCGTCCCCAGCGTCACGATCCCGTCGGTGCCGCTCTCAATGTGCCACCGGAGGAGGCCTCTCAGTGCCTCCTCGTCCACCTTGGGGAGGGGTGTTTGAGTAACGGTTGGTCACGTTTGACGGTTACGTGCTACGGTTACGCAGCGCCCCCTCGTCCACCTTGGGGAGGGATGTTTTGAGTGACAATTGGTGACGTTTGACGGATACGTGTTCACGGGTACGTTTGACGGTTTCGCGATGAGACGGAGTTTCGAGTGACGGTTACGCGAGACCGTTCAGTCTGTGCCGCTCTCGACGCGCCATCGGAGGACGCCTCTCAACGCCTCCTCGTCCACCTTGCGAAGAGAGGCTTGAGCGACCGCTGGATACGTTTCATAGATACGTTTGGCGAACGTTTGTCGGCTACGTTTGACGGTTAAGCTGTCCTCCGAGGTTTTATGAGTAGATGAGTAGGACTCGAACGCGTGTGTAAGAAGGCGGAATACAAGACAACAAAAAATAAATCTGTGAACCGCCGCGCCAGTATTGCCGCAACAGTACGAGCAGCGCGCAAACATACAGACGAACCTTCGAACAACAAAAAACACAGGGACAGGCTAGCTAAAGAGCGGACAAAAAACGAGCATACGTAGATTTCATTTTTTCAGTGCGCGGAAGAACAAAAAAACGGGAAACCGAAATGTGCTTCTCACCTGGCCATCTAGAGTCATCGGCGTCACCAACGCTACGTAAGACCCCGGCCCCACGTCCATCTGCCAGCAGCAACAACGAGAGCAGCGGCCGCACCAGCACCAGAGGCAACAGCAACACGTAAAAACGAAGAGAATCAGGGTTGCGGGGTTGGTTGGACGTGCAAGTCAAGTGTCCCTGCGAGAGCAACACCGCAACCCCGTTGCTGACCACGCGGAGAGGTGCGACAAGAGCGAGACAAGCGCGTGGTTGAAAGGCCAGTGAGCTTTCGAGACCAAGGGGTTGATAACTGGCCATCGTCCCCTTGTGCCACCATTACCAACATCATCCTCACCACCAACACCACCACCACCATCACCACAGCAGACCAAACCACAACACAAGATGGCATAGCAGACCACACCACAACGGATCATGACGTACGGTTTTCGGCTCTGCCTCGTCTCCCGTACCCTGCGGTGATAGTTGTAATCGACGGAAACATACCTTCATGCTCAGCACGCAAGAGCTGCCGCCCCTCGACGCGGCCCACCGTCGTCCCGGGCGAGCTTCCCAGCCAGCACCGCGGAAGGCGTTATTTTGTCACGCGGGAAGAGGGGGCCATGACGACGGCGACGACGATGACAACCAAGAGTGGCATTTCGAGCCGAGAGGCGACGAGTTTTTTTTATGCGGTGGGGTGGGGGGAGGACAGAGGGAAGGGAAGGAGGGGGGGAGGGAGGGAGGGAGGGAGCGCAAGCTGCTTTGATATGCCTGGCTTGGGTCGGCGAGATTATGGGGGAGGGCAAGGGAACGTGTTGCAAATATCTAAACAACGATCGCTGAGTGTTTTCGCAGTATTTTTTTTTTTTTTTTTTTTCCATCCCATTCATTATCTTCGCACATCTTCTTCTCTCTCTCCTTCCAACTCGTAACTCAGATCCGGGGTCACATAGCAGGCTCTTCTACCCCCTTCCCGCTACGGTACGTGCCTTCATTTTTTTATCGCGAGAAGATTTCAGCCTTTTCTTCCCTCGTCGACTCGCATCGAATTGTGCCTACCCACGCTGCAAGGCGCTCTCAACAATTGAATCCTTTTTTTTATTATTTTTGCAAATAAAGTCAAAGTCCGACCCACCTGGGGCTCGAACCCAGGACTCAAACAAGTAGAATTCGAGGTTAACCACTTGAATCACCGGGGCTACAAGGCAGTAGTTACTGGCAACGATGGTGGTGCTGACGAGAGCAGCCAATGGGAATGGCATTTCCAACAGCAGCAGCAGCAGCAGCAGCAGCAGTCCGTGCTGTCTGCCACGTGTCCCATCCTCTGCCTCGCCGCCCGCTGGAAACCCCTACGTAGGTACCGTTCGTTGATCCTATTAATACATCAGTACCCGCTCGTCTACTTATATACCCCCACTAAAGTCATGCATGACATTGGTACACCCCCCCCCCCGCCCCCCAGCACGTTCTAGCCCCCCACGGAGCCATGCAGCTAGCCTTCCCGTCGCCGACCTCAGTGTACTATGCCCAACGCGCGCCCCTCCTCTGTCTGTCTCTCTCGGTCAAGGGCTACCCCCCCCCCTCCCGCCCGACCTGTGGATGATTCCTGCACAGATTCATCTGGCACAAGCCAACCGATGGTGCCCCGCAGATTTGGCATCAACTACTGAGGCGTGGACACCTGGTGATGGTGAATGTTGACGGAGGTTTTGTGCTTGGCGCCTAAAGCCAACCCTCCGATCCGAACCCTAACCCTACGCCAGTCATCAGCGCTGGGATGCTGTGCTTGGTAAAACTCTAGGTCAATTCCACCGGCTTGGATGCTGTGCATGGAAAGGCTCTATTAATGGGTCGATTCGGCCCGCTCGGGATGCTGTGGCTTGGAAAAAATCTAGGTTTATTGAGCCCCGAGATCTTAAACCCCTCACGAGTAGCCAATCAGAGTGCCCGAATAGCCACCTTAGGTACCAGCACGCTGGACACCTGGTGATGGTGAACGTTGACGGAGGTTTCGTGCTTGGCGCCTAAAGCCAACCCTTCGATCCGAACCCTAACCCTACGCCAGTCATCAGCGCTGGGATGCTGTGCTTGGTACAACTCTAGGTCAATTCCACCGGCTTGGATGCTGTGCATGGAAAGGCTCTATTGATGGGTCGATTCGGCCCGCTCGGGATGCTGTGGCTTGGAAAAACTCTAGGTTTATTGAGCCCCGAGATCTTAAACCCCTCACGAGTAGCCAATCAGAGTGCCCGAATAGCCACCTTAGGTACCAGCACGCAAGTACACCAGCTGCAGTAGATGCTGAGGCTGCCTACTCGCATGGTCTACAGGTACCTACCTGATACACATACAGTGGCGGCATGCTCTATACATGCAAACGACGCTGGCTGCTGCTGTGGTATTTTGAGGTTGTCCTTCGTGTTTTACCACTGCTGTTATATCGGCATATCATATACCTGTACCTGGTCAAGACATATTGCAGGAACGACATACCTGGGTATAGATACAAGTAAACGGTTGCGGTTGCTGCTGCTGCTGCTACTGCTACTGCTACTGCTACTGCTACTGCTGCCTTTGGTCGTTGCTGTGCACCAGGCACAGCAGCGATATAGCCCAACGAATGAGAAAGAACGAAATGCTTCGGAGTGAGAGCTCCAGGTCTTTGTTGCGATAGCATTTCGTAAGAAAATTAGAGAGAGAGAGAACTCGAGCTCAGCGGCAAGCACGAACGGAAACCCTGCCTGAAGCTCAAGGCTGTTCGCGGATAGTGTCACGTACTGGTGAGGTTCTATCATACTGCCGTGCATACGACTCTGCTGATACTATTAATAGGTGTTGCTGAAGGGCCCATAGCAGGGTAAAAGGGTACTGCTGTCTGTATGATGGTGGACAGCTGCGGGGTTCTCACCTTCGGCCGTCGATCCAGAAGCGACCCACGTCCGAGCCGACAACGGGTTCACGAAAGCGGTTCTCCCGGCCCCTGCTGCAAGGAGGGGAGCGATGCCGCTCGGAGGTTACGCAAACATCACGCATACACTATCCTACCGTTAGCCAGCCACCGTGGACGCATTGAGGAAGACACCATTCAAAAACTGGTGTGATCTTTTGTGTGCGGGGTGCATGTTCGTACGTGTTGGGACAATGATCATCCAACTTTGGTTGCTTGCTCGGCGCGCAGAAACTCTCGAACAAGGGTCGCTGCTCTCTCTCTCGCTCTCGCTGTTTCCCTCCGTCTATTCCACACCAAAATATTCCCCGCGAATCGCACACCTGTGGCCGTGGCGACGAATGCATCGGCCGTGGTGGTCAGCAGCACAGCCACCGCCCCAAACGAAGTGGCCACCGCCGCTCGCATCGTGAGAGAATAACCAAACGTAGGAACTTTGTCCATGTGGCTGTGGCTGGCGTTAGGGGTCGTAGATCGCGCGCCTTCCTTCTTCAGGAAGAGAGGCGTCTATCGGAGGCAATCCTACCACGTCAGAGTTGCACCGGGAACCTCGAGGTGTGCGACGTGAGCAAGGCCTACTATCGCCACCTAATACAGCAAGAGGAGATGTAGCATTTTCCGGCACGAAACAACAGCAGTTCAAAATTTCAACACCTTGGAAGGCTTAAGCTAAACGGGGATTGTCTTTGCCCCCGAACGACGAGATTAGCCCGCCACGGTCATCGTACCGAGAGAGTAGTGCACCCCACGACACAGGTACCATGATGGTTCGGGTACCAGCTGCTAAAAACTTACTTGGGAAAATAGCGGGGAGGATCGCTCCTCAGAGCGGTGCGACGGCGTTACGCCCCGGCCTAGCTACGGTTGCCCGACAAGCAAGGGGCATCACGGGGAGCCAGCAGCAGACACACTCGTTATTCTCTAAGGAGCGTTCGAAGTCGGTGTACGAGTACGGAGCTCACCGAAGCGATGCTGAGGCCAAAATAGCGGAGGTACCAGTGGTTTGGGTGGATGGCCCGGTCGCACTGTGTGACGGAGGTGAGAGGAGGGGTGCGAGCGCGAAATACATGGCGTGTCGTTGTTCGACTACTGCTGTACGTATGTGCTGTTGTTGTGCACGTACCCTCTTTCCATCAAAGCCTGTACGAGTTCGTATGTAATCTCTGATGGATGCAGCAGAGCAGCAGGGTGTGTTGGGAGATATACACCATTTTGGCTCCTGGACCTGGGACTGGGCTCTGTCTCGCGAGAACAGCAACAACTAAACAGCGAACCTGTATGCACCTATCCATACGTTAGTACTGACCTCGAGCTCGGTGCTTACAAACTGTGTCCGGACACTCTTTGGAGAACCCGTAGACAACAACCTGGCGGAGACTTTAGTAATACCTGGTATTAATAATAGTTGTTTTGCTGGCTCTTATTACACGTACTAAGATAATATCCTCAGCCTGGCATCTCAGAGCTCCCACTTGGACACCGCCTCCTTCTACTACAGTACCTACCGGCGAGAGCCCTTTTTTTTGTTTTCTTACTGTGGTTTGTGTGCGTGCATGTACCCAGATACTTATTACCGTCGTGTCTCTGCACTGCTCCTACTACTATTATTTATTTTACTTGCCGGCGAGAGCCTTTTTTCCAGGACTTTTCGCGGGTCATGACCCGACCCGCGGGTCGGGTCACGGGGTGTTCAAAATGTCACGGGTCGGATCGGGTCGGGTCGGGTCAGGAAGTTTTCAAAATCTCACGGGTCGGGTCGGGCCGGGTCAAACTATTTTCAAATCTCGCGGGTCGGGTCAGGTCGGGTCAATAGTTCTTCAAATCTCACGGGTCGGGTCGGGTCGGGTCGAGAATATTTTTAATTTTCACGGGTCGGGTCAGGTCGGGTCAAGAGGTGATGAAAAGCTCACGAATCGGGTCAGGTCATGACCCGCGAGAAACGGGTCACTCGTGGGTCGGGCCAGCACGAGCCGCGAGTTGTTTTTTGCTTACCCGCGGGTCGCACCCGTGCTTCAGGCTCGTGGATCCGACACTTGAATCCTTTGGTATCATAAAATGTTCAAACATTAAAACATCGCCAAATCCATATACGCGTGCCCGCATCCATCCATACCCACTACAGCCAGGCCACATATCGCTGCGGGGCACAAATGTTAGTATTTACCAGGTAATTGTTTTTGAAGTGTCGAACCACGTGCGGGATCCGCGGGTCGAGGTGACCCGACCCGCATGAAACCTGTGTCTCACGGGTCAATCGGAAGGTGGCGGGTCGTATCGGGTCGGGTCAGGAGGTTTTCAAATCTCGCGGGTGGGGTCGGGTCGGGTCAGGAGGTTTTTAAATCTCGCGGGTGGGGTCGAGTCGGGTCAGGAGATTTTCGAATCTCACGGGTCGAGTCGGGTCAGGTCAGCAGTTTTTGTTATATCACGGGTTGGGTCGGGTCGGGTCACGAGGGTTTCAAAATCTCGCGGGTCGGGCCGGGCCAAGTCAACGCACCTCAAAATTTTCGCGCGTCGGGTCGGGTCAGCTGACCCAGCCCGACCCGACCCGACCCGTGAGGCTTGACCTGACTATCGAAAAGCCCTGATTTTTTCTTTTTCCCTTTTTTCTCGATCTGTTTTGTGTACGTGCGCGTTCAAACACCACGGCACCGCGGGCGAGGCCGGCGCCGTCGCGAGTGTTAGCGGGCGCTGGCGGGTAGAGGGGGGGTTGGACGGAGCGCGGTCGCCGTTTTCGTGGCTAGGTGTCGTGTGTGCCTCGAAACACGAGGGAAGCATGAACGGGCTCTGTCTGGCCTCCTGGTGTGAGGTTAGATATATTATGTACGAGTATATTAAGGGTCGTTTTGGTGTGCAAAATAAAATTCAAGCGGTGCTTACTTTTGCGACCAAGCTGGAGTTCACAGAGAGAGCTCCGCAGTCTGAACGCCAACATTGTCGAGCTTGCGAGCGGGGGCCACGGTGAGCACCAGGCTCACGCGAGGCGGGCGACGGGGCTCACTGTGGCAGAGAGGGAGGAAAGCTTCACTCAGACCGAATCGGTGGCGAGGTGGTCACGAGGAGGGCGGGCATCGTACGAGGCCAAGAGAGGCTCTGCTCTTTGTTTGTTTTTTTACCGGCGCAAGGTGTTCCAATGAGGCAGGAAATGATTACATCAGAAGAGATAGGAAGGCTTTTTTTCAAGAATTTCGTTCTTCATTTTCGTTGTTCTGGCGGTGCTGTGCCGTACTGTGTTTTCTCTTTCGTGCATATCAAAATAAAAAAGGAAGCATGTACGTACGCACATGCATGCGGCGTTCAGGTTGTTTTCCTGGATGGAGCATGCTTAACGCTTTTGGCATTTGCAAGTCGCCTGTGCGCACCTACCCTTGGTAGCTGTTTAGACCGTCTGTTACGTTCCATTCTTCCTCGTGAGCGAGCGTTGCGGGCGGTGCGGGCGGAACCGCCCGCTACGCGAAGCGTCTTGTATTGATTACAGCAGGTAGCTGCGTCTTATACCCAGGATGTTCCCTACCGACCACAGTAGTGGCAGTACGTAGACTACAAGACAGCAGTCACCCACGCACACCCTCAGCGAGTCTATCTCATCGTGCGTGGAAAACTGCGTCCACGTGTTGCAGTTGGGAGCAACGTAGTACCAGGTATAACTGTTATACCACTATGTCCCGTAATACGGTAAACGTTTTGGGTGTGATGTCAGTACCTTTCGAACTGCAGTCCCGTTTTGGGGACAAAGCTCTCAAATTCTAAGTAGTTTGTCCCCAAAACGGGACTGCAGCCCTAAAAGGGTTAGCACCCAAAGTTTTCCTTCTGTTTCGGGGGAGAGTGGTACTTGAGATTTTACTTTTCCTTTTACCTCACTGCGGTAGATTAGACTTGTTCCGCGTTTCCAGCGGCCCCGAAAGTTGGTTGTACCTACCTACTTCAGGCAGATTGCGATCTACTGCTGTTCTGTAGATCATCCACGCAGTCGCGAGATTCTGTGCAGGATCTGTATGAAGTATAGATGCAACCAAGAAAACGCGTCCTATATGCGAAGGTCGTCCAGATTTTGTACGGCTCCCACCCGGCAACAGGATCTAGATCAAACAGATCAGGAATATATCTGCCCCTGAAATATCTACACGATGAAGAGTGAGTGATCTGTAGATGATCTGTAGGTGATCTGTGGATGATCTGTGGATGATCTGTTCGAGGTGTGAGGGGCTAGGGTTCGTACATACCAGGTATGTGTTGCGCTACTCCGGCCGGAAATATAGGGAGCGTTGGGGTATTAACATGAAGACCAGACGCTCCTTGTATTTTCGCCCAGAGCGGTATGTAGATGGGACCCAGGTAGACGTAATCGTATTGACCAAAAAAAAAAAAAAGTGTCAGGAGCGGTCTTACGCCTTACCGGCCGTCTACAATAGGTACGCAGGAGCCGTGCGACCGATGACGCCCTGTATTTTGTCGATTTGACATGCTGCGCACCTCCTGTCGTTGTATTCCGGACACGTCCCCTGTCCCCTCCCTATCTCAGCGGCAGCCCGGGCTGGCTTCGTGAGGCTAATGCTGTGCGTACGTAGCGACACCCGTTTCAATTCTCCCGCTGACGTTATGTCCCACAAGGGTTACGGTAGAAGTCAGGAGTAGAAAATTGGGGCGTAGGGGCCATCTGGGTTTTTGGTTGTCGTAAGATGTTGTTGAGGTGCGTAAGATGTTGTTGAGGTGTTCGTCCTCTATGTATGGCAGATATATTAATCGCCCCAAGGGAACCTCCCTCATTTCTTCTGTACCTGGTGTATGATACCTGGTACGTACACATATCCTCGATATCACACCGGTTGTTTTTTAGGCTTACGAATATTATACGGCAGGGGTCGTGGTACGCATAGGCCCACCTGCTTGCGCGATTCAGAGGCAAGTGTTGCGGTCGTGGGAGGAGGCAGACGGTGGAAGCTTGCGTACACGTACGCAAAAAAAAAAAAAAAGCGACGTGGTAAGTCGGTGGGTTTCGAAGGAAAGCGAACCACGCCGGTCGAACGCGTCGGGATGGCTCCGTCGGCGGCCGCTGTGCAGCGAAGATGTCGGTTGACGCCATTCTTTGCCCTTGACGGGTGGCCGTCAAGGAAACCCTCACATCACAACTGTGAATAGTACATTGGACCGAAAAGGGGGTCTTTGACATGTGAAGACTGGCCATTGTCGGACGGCCGTCAAGGAGCTCCTCAAACTAAAACTACAGTATTACGGGGGACCATAGTTAATAGGACCTATGGCACATATAAAAACCCATATATTTAACCATTTTTACCAACAACATTTAGTCCTATTAACTGTTAATAGTCCCCCGTAATAGTACAGTACGTCGAAAGGAGGCTTAATTGATCGGAAGTGACCCTTGCCGTCAAGGAAGTACTCACACCCAAACGAGTGTATTAAGTCACAAGGGGCCGCCAAGGAACTCGTGACACTAAAACTATGATGTTGATTAATAATCGCAAGGGGCTTTGACGGGTCAAACCTGGACCGTCTAGACCGTCAACTGTTTACTGTGCTATTACAGAGGCCTTCCTTTCCGATCAGAGCTTTTCAGATGAGAGGGTTCGATACCTTCTTTCAGTCTGTAAACTTCTGAGCTTTCCCAGAGGTACTCACCAACGGACTTCCTCCTAGTCAGAAAGTATAGCACACACACCCACAAAACCACAGAACACACACGAGAAATCCTCGGCTTGCAGATTTATGTACTCAGGTTGAAATACAGCAGGTAGTGCCAATATGAGCCAAGCGGTTGCACTTGTGGCACCTGGTGTTCTTTCAACGACTCCCACTTTTGATGTATACATTTCAGGGCAGATTTGATCTGTATGATCTGTATGATATGTATGATGTGTATGATCTATCTCACGTTGGGAGCCACCTGATGTGCATCATCGAGGGCATGTTTCCTGGGTTGGATATGTGCTACCCGCCGTCCCCCGACGAGTCGGATGAGGTCGTGCAGGAATGGTGGCACTCTACGTGCACTTGCTGCAGACGGGCCTGCCCCCCCCTCTTCGCCTGGGACCCCCCCCCCCCCCCCCTCCCCCCACCCTCCATGCGACTCGTCGGACACCTCACGGCTCTTCGCGCTTGGTGCAATCAAGCAATGTCCGCCTGGTCGGTGAAAACCGGACATGCTCCGTCCCGGCATTGTTCGTGGGGACGCGAGGGTCTATGGTCATACGACTACGGCCATGCATGAGATCGAGTACATACCTCCTATCGAGTACACCCCCCACCCCCGCCCCCGTCCACGAGCAAATCCTCCGTAGCCCCTGCCTCCGTGTGTGCCGTAGTACCCCTTACCCCTATCGGATTGTTCCCCCCGACCGCCCCGTATACATGGGTGGGGGGTGTATGGTATCTGCCCGCCACCTTGCCACATCGCGTCGAAGGCGGGCGCGAGAACCGCGAGTTGCGTGGGGTATCCGCCCCCCCCCCCCCCGAGCACAGGTCGGATGGGGTTGTGCGTTGGTGCCTGTTGGGCCTTGTCCCACAACCGGCCCAAAAGTTATACGCATGTTTTAGCTCGTGGTGAAGCCAAAACGCGTAAAAACGGGCCTCCGTTAGGGCGCCTTTAGCGGGGCCCTCCGGGGGCGCCGCGGCCGAAATCCCGGTCGGATCCAGGTTCCTGGTTGCTGAAGTCTCATGTCTAGAGCTACCAGTTCCTAGCCCTTCCGAATACCATCACAGTACGATGCCGGCGTCCGGAGTTTTTTCCAATCTCGGACGAGATGGTGCCCGTGTCTGCCGCTTACCCCGTCCTCCGTTTTTGCCCACTCCATGCGGCCGTGGGTGCATGCGTAGCGCGGCTATGTGGGGCTGCCCACTACGCCGGGCGCCCTTTGAAACTGCCAAAGTGATATCGCACTAGAGTACCTCCAAGCAGTTCTCACGTTGGACAGATCATGTACAGATATGTAATCCACTGACAGATCATGTAGATCCTCTCCTGCCGTTATGGGATGCTGTACAGGACCTGCATGTATAGTACGGGTTTCAAACCAAGAAACACGTCCTAGACCCTGCAGAAAATACGGCTCCCGCCCCGGCAGCATGAGCTAGATCACACAGATCAGGAAATCTAGGCTCCCTGGAAGATCTAGATAATGAACTGCAAGTGATCTGTCGGGACGATCTGTCCGATTTGTGAGCTCATTTTTTTGTCCCAAAAAAACGTGTTCGCGGTTTGAAACGGGCTCTGAGCGACAGTCCGCCTGGAGCTCCTGCATTCGTAAAAGGTCTTGGGGTGTTTGTGCGTTCGGCTTACGGTGCAGTAGTTAAGACCGGGTGCTCAGTTTGCCGTTTTATGAAGTTAATGCAAGTACGTCAGCTGTGAGTTCGACCGACTGAATGGTTGATGCTCTTCGTTTCGTGAGATACGGTAACCCCGCCGCTTGATTTCGGTTCTTGTTCGCTCTTGTGTTTGTCATTTTTACTAGGCGGAGGGGCGCTCGGACACCCCCTGGACTACATCCAGCTCGCGAGCCCGGACGGTGGCCCGCGCGCCTGTCAGTACTGCGGCATCCGGTACCAGATGAAGCGCCACTGAAATCACCGGCCTAGGGAGGCTGTGGGTTGTAGCCGGCTGTCCACGGCGGCTGGGATGGGGGTGCTGTGATAGCATACGGAATGGTTCCGTGCCGATCGGCTCCGTACCGGAAGATTTCGTGCCGTACCTATGACTCCGCACCGTATGGTTCTGTACCGTGTGGTTCTGTACCGTATGGTTCTAACCCCGAAGGTTTCGCGCCCCGCGGTTCCGTACCGGGTGGCTCCGTAACGTATGGTTATGCACCGGAAGGTGTCGTGCCGGGTAGTTGCGTTCTGGGTGACTTCGTGCCGGATGTCTCCGTGGCGTCTGGTTCCATTCCTACACGGTTTTCTGTGCGGGGATGTGCTGTACCGTATGGTTCCATACCGGAGGTTGCGTTTCGGATGGTTTTGTACCGTATGGTTCCGAACGGCCCGGAAGGTTTAATGACGTATATACCGTCGTAGAGTTTTGTTTCGCGGGCCGGGTTTGGCTGGTGTTTTGTATTGGTACTCCTGTTGTACCAGGAATTCCGATTGTCGATCTTGAAAAATTGTCTGCCGACGCTCTGACTCTGCTGTTGTGTACGTACGTATGCAGTGGTGGATGAGAGTGGGCGTTTATCGCGTCGGGTGACCTCTCTCCCCCCCCCCCCGTTCCGCGTGTTTGTTTTTGGTTGCATGTAGCGACCGGCGATGGTGGTGGTAAGTGGTGAAATGGACATGCTCAGCGTTTGACTTGATCCGTTGTTCTTGGGCCTTTTGAGTTGCTCCTGTCGACTTGATACCTTTGTGGCTTGGAGAGTTTTGACAAACCGTGTATGGATTGGCGTTGACTTGATACTTTTTGGCTTGAAGAGTTTTGTCAAACCGTGTATGGATTGGCGAATTAAAAATGAAGAGCGAACCGATCGGTTTAAGTAGTAACGTATGGCCGGAAGAAAGAGGGCGGCCGCCTTTGTCCAGATGAGAAGGAGGTGGAGAGGGACGCGCGGGAGGAAAGGGGGGTATCACCGTACTTCTTCTGCGCTGGAGCAAGCCGCTGATGACGGCAGAAAATTCAGGAAGTGATACGAATCGCGACTACGTAGGCCAGGCTTAAATCACGACTACGTGGACGTTTACGATCCATCCCCGGGTTTCAGGCCTTGCGTTTCGCATTTCCCGTTGCAGCCGTCCTCTCCAGAACACCAGCCAACTCCCACAAGCCAGCGTGCAACAACAGCTGACCCACAAGCCAGCGTGCAACAACAGCTGAGCCCTTCAGCAGCGTTTGTCTTGCTGAATACACCCTAGAAATTCTACTGTAGGTAAATATCACGTAATGTCCCGCCGCTGTAATTCTCAAAGCCCTTTAAGACCAGCAACTAGTATAGCACTATCATAGCCCTAACCCTATCTCCAACCCGAAACGCAAGGGCTGAAATCCGGGGATGGCTCGTAAATGTCCCCGTCGTGATTTTTAATCTCGCCTGACGTGGTCGTGATTATCAGTTCCCACGAAAGAAAGTTCGACGAGTGCTACACCCTGCCGAAGTAATTCTAGAGAAAAATCGAAAACACTACAAAAAGTATTTTAGAACGAATTCACGCAAATGGTAGGCATCCGGACTGCTGGGTATGTCCCCAGCCCTCGGTCTTTGTTAACCCTTTTAGGACTGCAGTCCCGTTTTGGGGACAATTGGGGACAATTACTTGGAATTTGAGTGGTTTGTCCCCAAAACGGGACTGGAGTTCTAATCGGGTTAACCCCTTTTGAGACGTGCGGGGAGATTGCTCGCACGTCGGACAGATCACCGACAGATAGATAGATCATCTAAATCCTAACCTGCCGTCCTGAGGTGCTGTGCAGAATCTATCTGGTTTATACTCGTACTACAGATCCAAAACCCAGGAAACAAATCCTAGGCCATGAAAATTATATGGGCCCCAACCGACAACGTGAGCTACAGTAGATCATACAGAACGGGGATCTACCGTATCTATCTGTCTGCCCAGACAGGTCTATAGATCATCAACTAACTGTGGGAATCGATGATCCGTCCGAGGTGTAGAAATTAGTGTCGAAATTATAGGACGATCACACCATCGACCAAACGGCCCCACGAGGTAGCCGGGATCGCTGGGGGTAGAGTGTGGCTCGAGCCTTGCAATGTAAGGAGATGAATGCCGCGCGCGTACAGTAGTAGCATGGAGATATATATACTCGCTTACTGCACGTTTTTCCAACTTCGGGCCGGTTTTATCGAGAGAGTTTTTTTCCCCAAGAATTTCAAAATTTTGGGAATTTTGGGAATTTTGTATCAAGATACGTAGGAGGCGTTCTGTCACGATTTGTGAAATTCTTCAGAAGAGAAAATACCAGGAAAGATTTCACGTACCAGTAGTTGAAAAAAAAGTAAAAAAAAAACATGAAAATCTGAAAGACGAAACAATTGCGCGTAAAAAAAGACCCCGGAAAATCTGGAAATTCTGGAGAAAGAAAACTCTCCGACTTTTAGAACTGCGGTCCCGTTTTGGGGACAAACCAGTGAAATTCCAAGTAATTTGCCCTCAATACGGGGCTGCGGTCCTATAAGGGATAAGACGCTTGATAAGATCGTATTCACTGGTTCGTTTTTTTTTAGTGGCTATATGCCCCCCCCCCCCCCCGAGACAGCGACGAAAACATTGAAAACGGTTGGTGTTGTCTACTACAGCAGTAGTACGGTCTACGGTCTACATGCACCAGCACGGGTCTATTAATAGTAGGAATATGCTGTGCCTCTCTATGCCGTACGGCTCTTTTTCATTGGAGTAACTCGGGAGCCAATCTGATTCACCCCCCCCCCCCCCCCCCCAATCGCGCAGTAGCCGCTTGCTGTTCGCAATCGTCAAGTTTTTCCCTCTGAAGTCCGAAGAGTTGTTGCTGTAGTAGCCGTCGATGAAACTTCCCCTCCACTAAAACTAGTGTACTACCGTAGGTCTACTTATACCTTGGCTTGGCGAAAACTGGACCGCCAGCCGACATATTTGGCTCGGGGTGGTGGATAAATATCCCGATGAGCGGCCAACAAAATGATTCCCTCGTCCCGTTTTTTCAGGACCGCAGTCCTGTTTTGGGGACAAACTACTTGGAATTTGAGTGGTTTGTCCCCAAAACGGGACTGCGGTTCTAAAAGGGATAAGCTGGGTTGGGTGGAAGGGACGGGAGAGGGTATACATATAGCGGGGGCATATAAAGTAACCCATATTTCCTTTTTGTGGGGGCCATAGGTCGAAAGAGAGCTCTTCCGAGGCTTATTCCCCCCCCCAAAAAAAACTTGTTCGTTTTTATTCATGTCCGTTGTACACCTATTAATAGCCCACGAAAAAATTGACCCCCCCCCCCTCGTTTTTTTTGTCGATTTTCTCGCGCTCCTACTATTAATATTGTGTCTTGGTTGCACCGCCCCGGCGCAAACGTTCTCGCTCCGCTGGCCACTACATGCATCAGCTTATCGACCTCAACGAAATCTAAGCTCGTTTCAGTAGTATAGCTCGGGACTTACCAGTTGCATACGTACATACCTGGCACCACAGTACGCATACCCTCTCTAAGGACTGCAGTCAGCCCCGTTTTGGGGACAAACTGCTCCGCGACTGTGGCGGAAATCAATAGCCGGCACGAGTACAACAAGCGGCACAATGACTCGTTCAGACAACGAGCCATGCAAAGATACTTACCACGCTGGAGGGCGCATTCATACAGAAGCATGCAGAGCGCACCACACGCATGAATACACTCGCCATACAAACTCCGTAGTACGTCCACCAAGCACCAGGTGTGAAAAAATAGTAGAGAATATTTCGCGGGCGACAAAGAGAGGCCGCGAACCGGTGCTCTTGACGCTTTTAGTACCGCAGTCCCGTTTTGGGGACACACCAGTCAAATTCCAAGTAGTTTGTCCCAAGTTGTCCCCTAAACAAGACTGCAGTCCTAAAAGGGTTAAAGAGCAGTCTCGTTTTCGGCGCGAGAGGCCGAGGAGCGAGAGGGGAGGCAAAGCACGGGGCGCTCGCTCGTGCATTCGAGGAACACTTTCTCCCTCCCTCTCTCTCTCTCTCTCTCTCTCCGGACGCCATCGACAAAAAAGAAAAGGATGATCCTTTGACGAGTTAACGTGACGGGGCATCGCAAACTACTTGAAGTTGGCGCACACACATGGTACCAACACCCTGTATGAGTGGTTGCTGAACAAGTCAGCGTGCAACACGAAACTCGTATACCAGTACAGCGTACGCCCGCCAATCAGAGAGTGCCCAACAAGAACACAACGCTCACTTTTTGGAGAACGCTGAGAAAATTGGGTCGAGAGAAACGGCTCCGTGGTGTGAGAACTCTACACCAAACCCTACCAGGTACCCAATAGCCCATGCTCAAGGTTGTACGAAGATGGCGCCCCGATTAAGAATCTCACAGGCTTTGCCCAGATTAGGTGTTTCTTGTTAGCGGGCCCATATACCGTATGTATGCCAACCACTTTGTGATTTCAGGGGGAAAACGTGCTAAAGAAAAAAAAAATGGCGTGTGCTAACCACATCATCGACCACACACAAAGCGAGCGACCGGGGGGTTACGACAGAAACGTTGCTAGTACCACACTCTTCGGGCGAGTATGCTCCCGGTTTTACGGAGCGCTCCTCACCCGAGGAATTATTCGGCACGTACCCTCTTTTTTTAATCTGTGTTGAGACGTTCTACGATAGAGATTCGCCCTAAAAATTCGGAGGCTCCTCACTTGAGGAGCTCCGTACCTTACCCAACAACTGACTTCAGCAAAAATAAAGTTGCATCCCGATGAACAATCCCATGGCACACGTATACAATTACGTCGTTTTTCGAAACAAGATCGACATTGCGACGATTCTGGGCTAAGGAGCCACCGTCATTTCAGAAAACATTTTAGCGGAAATGTGTTACCTCTATCGTAGAACGCTTTTGTTGGCAATACTGCTGTCCGTTACACAACACCTGCCAGCAGGCCATGGGGTTGGCTCATCGGGTTGAAAAACATTTGAAGTATTTTGTTTTAGGGGAAATTGGAGTCCCGTCGTAGGTGGGACGAACTACCTCAGATTGTTACAAGTCGTGTTTGCTGTCCTCAAACAGGGACTGACTGCAGTCCTCAAAAGGGTAAAGCGAACGGACAATTTCCCCCCCTCAAAAGTCAGCCATGGGGTGACTGCGGGTATTGAGGCGTGGAGCTCCTCGAGTGAGCAAGCAGCCTCAGACGTTTCGGGTGCTACTACCGTACGTACACTCCCGAACTATGTACCCCTATCGAGGCGCGCCATCGGGGGTATACAGGGGGCAAACAGGGGATGTGCCCGAAGTGCAACGGAGGGAGGTACACGACACGCGCTCGCGCAGCATGGCGATACTTCGGCGATGCTCTGCAATTAATACGCAGGCACTCTTTTCTTGGGCGGTTCGGCTCGTGAGACAGCCCTTCCTTCTCGTTTTTTTTCTCCCGGGTCGCTATACTGTCACACTATACCCAAGCCACAAAGGGGTCAAAAGCGGGGGCAAGAGCAACACGTGCCGCACAATGTACTTTACACGTCCTTATTTCGTTTCGTTTTTTCCGATCCCCATCCATAATCTTCGCCTTCTTTCTCCCGCTCCCTCCCTAGCCGTAACTCAGATCCAGAGTCACATATTTTCAGCCCCACCCTCCCCCCCAATAATGTGCGTGCCTTGCATTTTCGCCGTGACAAGGGTCCAGCACTACCTTCCCTCGCCTGACTCGAGCCGGTTTGCGCTACTACAGTAACTCACAAATGCTATTCATGCACAGATGCGTTTGTAGGTACGGATGGTATATGCGTAGTAGTAGTAGTGCTGAATGTAGATCATGGAGCGTAATCCTTGCGAAGGAGCTTCGCGATCGTGGACAGCTGGATGTTCGACGTTCCCTGCCACGAGCAAAAGCGACGCCAAAACCACGCCAGAGAGGACGGACATACAGTAAACTTAATACAAACACGGCAGAAACTTTGAGCACTTGAGAGTCAAGAAACCTTGGCTCGATTTCTGCATGCAACGTACGAGAACTACTGTATGACTATACACAGCACTCGGCAGGCACTTACGCCTTTGGGAGTAACTACATTTCAGGCATGCAGTCTCACTCAAGACAGGCATGCAGTCTTCGTAATACTGACATTAGAGCAGAACGCACCCGGCCCTGCATAAGAAACAAAGCGAGTCTGGCCCAAAATAAGATATTCTTAGGAAGTGGAGCATACTGCACACCGAAAAATAGTGGAAGAGGAACTCTGCCTCACATAAAACAACGAAATGGTTTTTTAAGCGGTATCGCGTTTTCTGTGTCGGGGGTTGGGGGCGCGAGTCGGGGGGGCGGGGGGGGCGGGGGGGGGGGTACTCCTTTGTTGCTTGCCTTAGTCATTTGACCATTGACCACGCATCCCTTTCGAGACGGAGCACGTTTCCTACTCCTAATAGAGACACCCCCAACAGTTGGACGCTCATTACGTTGTTTCCATACGGAGTATATTACATAGAACGTTTTTGCTAATCCTGTCCCCTTCCTGTTTGGCCGCCTGTGGCCACCATCCATCTCCTAGGTGTGGGCGCGAGGGGGGAGGGGGGGGAGGGTGTACTCATTTTCATGCATGGCCGTAGTCGTATGACTATAGACCCTCGCATCCCTACAATGCCGGGACGGAGCGCGTCGGGTTTTCACCGACTAGGCAGACATTGCTTGCACCAAGCGCGAAGCGCCGTGAGGTGTCCGGCGAGTCGCATGAAGGGTGGGCTGCAGCCTACTAAGAACCGCTTGTGAGGCGGATTTTCTTGCATATAGATGACAGCATCAATGAGTTGATGTTATTTCTGGCGTGGCCACTTCCAGAGACAGCAATGGGTTTACTATGTAACTGCCTCGTGGGTGCCTCACCATATACACACTACGTGATACGACCATCCCCCTTGTGCGGAGCAAAGGTTCTCCCCGCACAAAAATGATCTAACTTGACCCCCAGCCGTGGTTACCGCCAAAAAAAACAACAACAAAAAACGGTACCCTGGCTGTCTAGCTCACGCAGCGAGAGGCGTGTTTTACAGCATCGTCGCCAACCGACGCCAATCCAACCTATACATATATACCAGGTGTATAGGGGGTGGGGATATATCCAAACAAACAGGAACAACCCAAGCCCTCTCCTCCCGCAGCCTACCTCGTAGATGGCTCCGATTTTGCAGTCCCGGTAGAACTTCTCCGCCATAAATGCCTTCGTGAACTGAAAAACACCAATAGAGGACAGGGCGCAAAAGCGCGTGACGTCATGAGCGAGTAAGCAACTACCCCCCTCGGCTCCCCACGCCCTAGCCCCCCCCCCCCCTCCCTCCCTCCCGCCACCCCCCCCCCTCCCCCTCCCTGCCCTTCCCCCCTCCAACCCCGGCACCCTTACCTGACCCGATCTCACCCGCGAGATTTGACCCGATCCGTGGAAGAGTCCTAAGAATATCGAACCCAATGGGCTTGCGTATATATATGCTACATAGTATGTTGGTATGCTTGCGCTAGGCGCTAAGTGGCATACGGGAAGGGCGTTTGGGCCGTTCAATCGCGTCACCTCCTCCCCCCCCCCCCCCCCCGTCTCGAAAGGGATGCGTGGTCAATGGTCAAATGACTAAAGCAAGCAACAAATGAGTACGCCCCCCCCCCCCCCCCAACCTTGCCGTCTCTCCCCGGGCAGAAGTTGCATGGTCACGAAAACAACTTAAAATAAAAAGAGAGTATGGTTTTTGGGGCGAAAAAGGCTCCTACCGTTGCCTTGTTGTCCGACGGGCTGTGTCGGCCGGGAGGGGGGGGGGAAAAGTACCAAATATCATTGAGCATTTGGTACTACAGAGCCTGATAATTTCATTTTCTTTTCGTTGAGAAGAGTGCGGGGTCTATTTTGCCGAGAGAGAACACCAACAGGTGTATGTATAGCTTGACGGGGATCGGATCACGCCGTAAGCCTGCAGCTGGAATAAAAGCCATGTCGGGAGCCAGGGGGCAGGGGACGTGGAGGGGGGGGGGGGGGGGGGGGGGGTGAGCTTACCGAGTTAATGTTAAACACCATAAATCACGCTACCTGTACTCGCGCTGAGGGGGGGGGGCACTCGTGCCCCAGATTGCACATCATCGCACATGCATCCCTCGTCAGTGAGAGGGGAGGGGACAGGGGGCACTCGTGCCGAAGACCAATAAACATGCTGCCCGCGCGGGAGGGTATTGTATACGGCGCAGGTCGCGCTTTATTCCTTTTCCTACTGCAATCAATAGCTAACGCTAAATCCAAGCAATTTTCACCAAAAAACTTGAGCGGAGTTTAAAGGGAAGGTGAACGCTAACCCACAGCAGAGTGCGTGTCTTTTCGTTTTACGACTGAAAGTTCGCACCAAACATTACTGAAGGACTGCACTGCTGTACTGGTAGGATCTATCCAGGGACTCACCCCTACTCCCCCGAGCCACTCAACGCACTTGGAAGCGGTTCTCTCGGCAACCTGGTGCGGTGGTAGCGGCGGCGAAGGGGAAAAAAGAAACGCAAGACCAGGGTGACATTTGTTCTCGCTGTTGTTGCTGTTATTGATATGTTGTTTGCTCTCGTTGCTCCAGTGTTCCGATCCTCCGATGCGCATCCATGATGTGCACGATTGGGCACAAACCTGACTACGCACACATCACGATAGCAGCAACAGCAGGAACACCAACAACACCAACAACGCCGACACAACACACAAACAACAACAGCAGCAGCAGCAGAAGCAGCAGCAGCAGCAGCAGCAGCAAAAACAGCAGAAGCATCACGAACACCGACAAAACAACAACACCAGCACCAACACTAACACAACAATCGAAAACAAAAGCAGCAGTAGCACCAGTAAGCAGCAGCAACAACAACCGGAACAATCGCAACCTCCGGAAATAAGCCGTCTCCCCCCTCCTCCCACCCCTACCTCTTTTCCCGCTCACCTGTGAAGCGTAGAGCTTGGACATGGCGGCTTCCTTAACGAATGGCTGGCCCGCCTCTTTCATTCTTGCGGCTGATCGGTACAAAGCTCTGGGGGTCAATATTCCGAGGCGGAGCGGGGGGGGGGGGTGTACTCACTATCATGCATGGCCGTAGTTGTATGACCATAGAGCACGGGGGGGGGGGGTGTACTCATCATCATGCATAGCCGTAGTCATTCGACCATAGACCCTCGCATCCCTCCAATATCGGGACGGAGCACGTCGGGTTTTCACCGACCAGGCAGACATTGCGGGGGAGGGGGGGGGGTATTCGATATCATGGATGACGGTAGTCGTATGAGGGGGGGGGGGGGGTACTCATTTGTTGCTTGCCTTAGTCATTTGACCATTGACCACGCATCCCTTTCGAGGAGGAAGGGCGGGGGGGGGTTATTCGAACGGCTGCCGGGTTATTCTCCTTTAGCACATTTGCCCTACCTACAATTAGTACAATCCATACCTGGCATATACTATGGACGGCAACTTGTACACCGGTACTTGTATACTGGTGACTAGTATACCGGTATACTCATATGCTGATACACTGGTATGCTTTTAATAGCGTACGGATACACAGGTATGATACAGCAGTGCGTGAAACGACTGTCTTATCGTTTTGCGACGGCCTGGCACGCAATCTCGTCAGGAAACGCGCGACTCGGACGTAACGTTTGTACGCGTAGCTAGAATAGTTGGGTATCGACCAATTGGTTTGGTCGAGTTCATACCTAGCGCATTCGAAAATATACCTTGAGCAATACCCTCGCGCTGTACTGTGGCCCCCCTCCCCCCCGCCCCCGACTACCATCATCAACACCCAACACTAACACCACCAACTAGCCTCCCCCTCCTCCACCACAACTACAACCAACATCGCCTATATCAACAACAGCAACAACAGCAGCAACAACATTGACATCAATACCACCAACCCTAGCACCACCACCACCGCCACCACTACCACCAACTCCAACAACACCGCCAACCTAAACCACCACAACGACCACCAACACCACCAACACCAACACAACCAGTGCTCGCACCACCAACACCGCCAACACCAACAACCACCCACATCACCATCAACAACCCCCCCCCCCTCCCATGGAAACAACGTAATGAGCGCCCAAATGTTGGAGGTGTCTCTATTAGGAGTAAAAACGGTGCCCGGTCTCGAAAGGGATGCTTGGTCAATGGTCAGATGACTAAGGCAAGCAACAAATGAGTACGCCCCCCCCCCCCCGCCGCGCGCGCGCGCCCCGCTCACGTTGCCGCCTCGATCTCCGTGGAAACCTGAGCGAGTTGGTGTTGCATGCCCTGGAAGTCCCCTACCAGCTCGCCGAACTGCTTTCGCTCGAACAGGTAGGGAGCAGTGGCATCCAGACAGCCTTTCGAGAGGCCAACCATTTGCGCACCGATGCCGATGCGACCCTCGTTCAATATCTCGATAGCGTACCGGTAGCCTTGTCCTACCTATCATCATCATGACAACCATCGCAGTCGGTGGATGGCGTTTTGGCTATGGCTTTTAGTTTTTCTTTTCAGTTTTATCTCGTTTTGTTCTGTATAGTCAAGTTGATTCCGATTTGCTGGGGTTTTCTTCGGTTTTGGTTTTATTTGTTATTTCTTCTGGGTTTAACTTTGGGTTTTCGCTTGCTTTTATTTTTTACGTTTTCGGTGTTTGGTTGTTGGTTGCTGGCTTTCTTGTTAGTTTTTCGTTTTTCGTTTGTGTGTATGCTTGTTTTGCTTCAGTATGCAAGAGTACGTGCATCGATGTCAATCCAACCAACCATTTGCGCACCGATGCCACTTCGACACTCGATCGTACCTATCATCATCCCCACAACCATCGTAAGTAATGAACGGCGTTCCGGCTTTGGCGTTGGCTCTTTGGTTTTGAGTTTTTTGAGTTTTCTCTTTCGTTTTTTTTCAACGTACGTACCAGGTCTGTATCGTTCTTCGATTAGGTTTGGAGGCTGTATCTTTTTTTTTTTTCTTTTTTTTTTGACTTTCATTTTTTCGCTTCATGCTGTTCGTTTTTGGTTTTCGGTTTTGGTTTGGTTTGGGTGGCTGCCGGACACCCTTTCGAGATAACAACCATCTGCGCACCGGCCCTAATGCAGCCCTCGTGCAACAGGGTATTTGCAAATAATTTGGTTGGGTTGGGTTTCTTGTAGTCTGTTTCTTACCAGGTACCTGGACCTGGTATATACTGGCAAGCCCAACCCATGAAAAATGAATTGCCATGGAGAAACGTGACCAAAGTGACGTTTTTTAACCTACTGTAAGTATTCTTGGGTTGGTTAGAAAACCGAGCAGCTTCTGATTCAGTTGTTAACCAACCAGCTCAAGTTTGTTGGTTTCAATTGTTTCAATAACCCAACCAAAGCGGATTATTGCAAACACTCAAGTACCTCGATCGCGTACCGCCTTGTCCGACCTCTACATCATCACGATATCACCACCACCGGCGCCATGGACGTTTCGTTTTATTTTATTTTGCTAGGTCTTTGATATGTGGTTTTGATTTTGGTGTGGATTTGGTTCTCGGGTTTAGGTTGTATTGGGTTTGGTTTTGTCGCACGGATGGAGGTAAGAGGCGCGGTGGGGTGTGCATTTTCGGTGCGGTGCGTGAGAGGTACGGGGGGCGGGACGATGGGCGGGGGGCGGAACGATGGAATGGAAAGAAACAGAACAGAACATAACAGAACAGTGCACAGCAGAACAGAACAGAGCAGGCATAATAAATTATTTTAAAGCGTAACCACCTATTTAATGCGCTCACTTCTCCAAGGATGTTCTCCCTAGAAACCTCGCAGTCGCTGAACGTAACGGGACAAGTGGAGGAAGCTCGGATGCCGAGCTTGTCTTCCTTCGGGCCGACGTGAACCCCCCCGAACCCTGCACCGCGGGGCGGAGTATCATACGAACACAAAAAGGAAGCAAGCAAGCGCGGTCATAGGTTGGTGGTTTAGGTTGGGTCGGTGGTGGTGATGTTGGTGTGGGGGTTAGTGATGGTGGTAGTAGGGATAGCTGTGGTGGTGTTGGCGGGCGTCGTGAGGGTGGTGGTGATAATGGGGAGGGGTGGGGGGAGTGCACTCGATATCATGCCTGGCCTTAGTCGTATGACCATAGACCCTCGCATTACTACAATGCCGAGACGGGGCACGTCGGGTTTTCACCGACCAGGCAGTGGTGGGGGGGGTGATAGTGGTGGTGGCGGTGGTGGTGATGATGGTGTTGGCGAGGGTGGTGAGTGGTGGTGTTGGTGTTGTTGGTGTTTAGGAGGGTGGGGGGTTGGGGTCCATTGCTGGGCTATATGGGGGTGTTAGTTTGTTGATGCTGGCGGTGGTGGTGGTGTTCATGGTGTTGGTGGTGGCGGTGTTGATGGTTGTGGTGGTGTTGGTGTTTGTGTTTGTGTTTTTGGAGCACCTGTGGTGTTGGTGTTGGTGTTGATGGTAGCTGGCGTTAGCGCTAGCGTTAGGTTTGGTGGTGGCGGTAGTGGTGGGGGTGGTGAAGTTGGTCATGGTCACCTTGGCGGCAGTCGCTGTTCTCTACCAGGTAATATTTATGCGATTCTCGGCAGTGGCAGAAAGGCCTCTCCACCGCAAAGTTAACCCTCGACGGCAGGCAAAACGCTGCTGATCCTCGACAAACATCGGCAACAAACGCTTCGAGTGTGGAAAAGCGACTGTTACGGCAGTTACGGAGACGCTTCTCAGCTATCAATATCAGTCATCAACGGCAGTTCTTGCGCAACTGCACCGCGAGTACCCCTAGGCGACCGTCGGTCGTCTCAAGAGCCGCCATCATCATCGATCGAGTTTCTTTCGATCGACGGAGCACCCTTCACGCCAACAACGCCAGGAGACCGCAGTTTGGCCCCTTGACTGACCGCCCCCGTACACTGAAACTAGTATATTTGAATATTTGGGCCTAAAGAGGCCTTGACCCTCCCCACGAAGACCGGTTTTCCAGGGCCTTTGCTTCGCGTCAAGATTCCGGATTTCCGACCTCTGGAAATCGACGGCGCTGTGATATTATCAACGGCGGGGGGTGGGGGGGGGGGCTGTACTCATGCCATGCATGGCCGTAGTTGTACGAATATAAGAGCGTCGCACCTCGCGTCCCTATAATGCCGGGAAGGAGCACGTCGGGCTTTCACCGACCAGGCAGGCATTGCTCGCACCAAGCGCGAGAGAGGGGGGGGGGGGCTTGCTCGAACTACAGAAACATGCGTCTACAGAGCGGTAAAGGAGGTACTTTGGGGTCCAAACGTTTCTTTTCTGACTGACTACAGAAACATGCGTCTACAGCGCGGTAGAGGAGGTTCTTAAGGACCCATACGTTTTCTAGCTGACTACGGAAACATGCGTCTACAGTGCGGTAGAGGTTCTTAAAGGCCCAAACGTTTTCTGGCTGACTACAGAAACATGCCTCTATAGTGCGGTAGAGGAGGTTCTTAAGGGCCCAAACATTTTCTAGCTGACTAGCACGGCTCCTCGACTGAAGATTTACCCCAGTTTTTTTACGTGTATGTCTATGTACGAAATATACTTTGGGGGGAGGGGGGGGGGACAAAGCTTTTCCCTTCGGGCCGCCGGCCTTCTCTCGCGCTCTCGGCTGCATGGCACGTAGGGGGGGGGGTGTACACCACGGTGCAAATACAGGTCCCGGCTGGGATCCGTGGCGCGTGCCCTGGGCCTTCAAAGTCGCGAACTCTGGCTAGCAATCACGGGGAGCCATTCCGACATGCTAAAGCCAAGCAGGACGACGATGGAACCCCAACGAACAAGATGGACCGCATCAGGGTCTCGCAAGTTCCTGTGGTGTGCACATGTAACAGCCGGCGCCTCGCCTGATCGCCTGGCCACTTCACATCTCGAGTGTGGTCGCCCTTTCCAACCTCCCACCCCGGCTCTCCTCGTAGGCAACAGCAGTCACGCTTGGAGCTCCTTTCTTCGTGCCAAGGCGCTCTTATGTGTGTGGTGTTCGAGGACGACACATGGAAATATCTCACAAACAGCAGTGCAATTGGTTCTGCTTCGGGAAATCTGCTGTGGGTCCATTTTCTGAACGTTTCTCTGTTGATTTGGGGACATTTATTCGGTTCGGCTGCCAAGTCGAGCCACATCGCATACGTACAGTCTCGGCAACCCCGCAGCAGCAGCAGCAGCAGCTCATCCTCGGAACGCTTCCGTTGAATTTCAAAAGCATCTCCCCAGAACACCAGTCTAGCAGCAGCGGAACAGACAGCAGTCTCACAGCAGCGGCACAAAACAACAGTCTCACAGCAGCTGTACACCAGCAGCAGCGAACCTTGCAGTGCCGGCTCATGCGCTCATTTGCACAGGGGGAACGCCTTTGCTTTTTGTTTCCCCCCGTTTCAAAATCCGACACCCCCCCGGGATTCCAAGTCAACCACATCCCGAAGGGGAACCTTGTACCATTATATATATGTGCAAATATATATTTCGTAATATGCCTACGAGTAGCCCATGGAAATTTTCTTATCGGGTTGCGCGTACCACCACTGTGTCCAGGAAATGTAAGGACCGTTGTGGCGTAAATATGAAGACCAAGCGGTCCTCACATTTTCGCCGAGAGAGCGGTACGCGTTTCTTTCTCAGCATCGGTTTGTTGGGTAACCTGTTCGTTAAGTCCGGGGTTCGAGTCCCGCCAGACGTCGTATTTCCGCTTTTTCTGCCGTGGGTAGAAAAAGGTAAGTCGGGTGGAGAGAACCACGATAAAAGAACACTCGACCAGAGAGTCGAAAGTGGAGTGAACCACTTGAGTAAAAGAACTCACGACTAGGGAGGGGGACTATAGGAAGGGAAAAGTCAGCGCTGACTGAGTAGCTCAGTGGTCTATCCTTTATAAACGAACATACCCCTACTATTAGTAACACGAGCAAGAGGGTAACCTACTATTAGTAACAACATAATGCCCCACAGCTCGTACAGATATATCATGACCTATATCATCTGTCTACAAATAGATGATCTAGTTCCTCACCCGCCGTTGGGAGAGAGGTTGTGCATATAGATCCAACCCAGCAGGAAACATGTATTACAAAGATCATGCGGACCATACGGGTCCCCACCCGGCAACATGAGCTAACTCGTATGTACAGAGATCGGGCACAGATAGATCTATCTGCCCGGAAGGATCTAGATCATCAAGTGGGAATGATATGTCGATGATCTGTCGATGATGTGTCCGAGGTGTATAAGGTTCACTTTTTCGGGAGGGAAAAGCTCAGAAAAATGGATGAAAGAAGTCGTGCTCAGCACACTAAATCCTTCCAGGGTACACAACATCCGCATAGCTCAAGGCTGTTCAATCAAGGGACGGTGTCACAATAATATTCTGAGCCTTGCTAATACTGATATATACCAGGTATATATATATATATATTTTTCGCGGGCCAATACGTGTAGCGCTCTTCATGCGAGGAGCCTCAGAACGACTGCAGTAGACCCAACCCTATCGTATGCAGCAGCAGCAGCATCAGCAGCAGCGCTCACCTTTTTCGACGACGAAGCAAGTGATGCCCTTGTACCCCTTGGAGGGGTCGGCATTCGCAAAAACGAAGAAAATGTCCGCCTCCTTGGCGTTAGAAATCCACTGTTTCTCTCCCTGCCAGCACGTCGCACCGTCGGTGGCAGCCCAGTCGAAGGTGGTGTCAGGTCAGCAGCAGCAGCAGCAGCAGAAGCAGCAGTAGCAGCAGTAGCAGCAGCAGCGGCAGCAGCGGCAGTAGCGGCACCAGCACCAGCACCAACACCAGCAGCAGCACCAGCACCAGTACCAGCAGCAGCAGCAGCAGCAGCAGCAGCAGAAGCAGCAGCAGCGGCGGCGGCGGGGGGAGCGGCAAACGCGTGGGCGACCACCTTCGCTTTCAATCGCCACAATCCACCGCAAGATACGCAAAAACGCGCATACAAACAAAAAGTGACCGCAAACCAAAATTCCGCAAGCTATATATGCAAATGATACTAAACAGTGTTGCACGGCGTACCGCCTCTTACCGCACCAACGACGAGTACAGAAGTGGTAACCTCGCGAAGGCTGAGCCAATCGCGCGGACACAATTGGGGGGCAAAGTGACAGACGGGTTGAGCGAATCCGAACATACAGGAGGGAAACACTACCGCCCTCCCTCCCTCCCTCCCTCCCTGCGTCCCTCCCTCCCTGCGTCCCTCCCTCCCCCCGTCCCTCCGCCTCTCCCTCACTCCCTCCGTCCCTCCCTCTCTCCCTCTCCCTCGGTCAATACAGTCTCAAAACAGCTCAACACAAAACTCACTGATGATAGCCGGCTGACTCGACAGAAATTGTCATTTTTTGGGTCGCAATATCAAAGAGTAGAAAGGTAAACGAGGCAGGGCTGGCTGCCTGATACATGCAGAAGGTCGTGTGCGTTCGAAGTAAAAAAGAGGATTGGGTGTGGGGGCGGGGGGGGGGGGGGGGGGGGGGTGCACGCATGTCATGCATGGCCGGTCTTATGCCCATAGACCATCGCATGCCCACAGCAGTGCCGTGTCGAAGCATGCCGGTTTTTTACCCACAAGGCAGACATCGCTTTCACTAGGTGGGGGGGGGGGGCGGGGGGGGGGGGGTGTACTCGATAGGAGATATGTACTCGATCTCATGCATGGCCGTAGTCGTATGACCATAGAGACCCTCGCATCCCTACAATGCCGGGACGGAGCATGTCGGGTTTTCACCGACCAGGCAGGCATTGCTTGCACCCAGCGCGAAGCGCCGTGAGGTGTCTGGCAAGTCGCATGAAGGGTGGGGGGGGCGACAAACCCCCGCCGCAATTCTAAACCCGCCACCGGAACCACTGTAGCGCGACGACCGCGGCCAAGTCGAAACTACGCATGGCACTGCGACGAACCCTATACACCGCGCTATGGTCCGATCTCGCCCGCTTCAAGCCCGCTTGCTACCCTGCCCGCCCGCCGGGCCGACACTTGCGTGCCGCTATCTGACGCGGGGCTTGTGGAAATCGGTTACTTTCAACTCTCGCAATCAACGCTGAATAAAAAAAAATACACACGACAAAAAACTACGCAGTACACTGTACACAGCAGGCGAACAGATGCCCCATGCGTAAAACACTTATTAAAAATATTACAACATACGTCAGCTGTGAGTTCGACCGATTGAGTGGTTGATACTCATTTGTGTTTAAAGTTGCATGAATGCATCGGGCGCACTTGTTCTGCGCCTTACTTCTGTTACGGAAGGCTGCATGTACGCGCCGCACAAATGAACAGGCACTTTCGCCAAAAACTTACAAAAAACTGCCTCGTTGTGACAACTCAAGACCACGCACCTCGATGGTGTAGCAGGAGCCATCGGGGGATGCGGTGGCTTTTGTAGAGAGGCTGAAGGCATCACTACCCGATCCCACCTCGGACAGGCAGAAGCTAGCCACCGAGCCGGAGCAGAGCATGGGGAAGTACTTCTCCTGCAGTTCTTTGCTTCCCCAGAACCTTTGTTGGGGGGTATCACGGTGGGTATAAAGGGTACAGGTGCCTGAATGGGTACGGGGAGTACCGGTATGGGTATCGCAGGTATCGAGGTAGGTATCGGGACAGGTATCGGGGTGCTCATTGGGATGGGTATCGGTGTGGGCATCGGGGTTATCGGGGTGCGAATTGAAAAGGGTAGCGGGATGGGTAGCGCGGGCACAGGGGTGGGTATCGCAATGGGTATCGGAATGGGTATCGGGTGTATCGGGGTGGTATCGGGGTGGGTATCAGGGGTATCGTGGTGATCGGGGGGTGGGGGGGGGGTAGTGGGGGAGGGGGGGGGGGGGGTGCACTCGATCTCATGCATGGCCGTGGTCGTATGACCATATACCCTCCCATCCCTACAATGCCGGGACGGAGCACGTCGGGTTTTCACCGACCAGGCCGACATTGCTTGCACCAAGCGCGGAGCGCCGTGAGGTGTTGGGCGAGTCGCATGAAGGGTGAGTTGCATCCTACTGGGAACCGCTTTTGGGACAAATTTTCCTGCATATGGATGACAGCGTCAATGAATTGATTTAATTTCTGGTGTGGCCACTTCCAGAGACAGCAACGGGTTTACTATGAAACTGCCTCGTGGGTGCCTTCCATTATACACACTACGTGGTACGATCATCCCCCCTGTGTGGGGTGGAGGTTCTCCCCGCACAAAAAAGATCTAACTCGACCGCCAGCCTTGGTGACCGCTGAAAAGGAAAAAAAAAACGGTACCCTGGCTGTCTAGCTCACGTTGTGAGAGGGGTATTTTATAGCGTCGTCCCCAACCGACGCCAACCCAACCTAAAGGGGGGGGGGGGGCAAAAAGGCTGTTAGCCACCAGTATAGGGGTACCGTGAGGGTATTGGGAAGGTACCTGGAGGAGAGGTTGGGGGGGTGGAGGGGTTATTCCCCTTAACACTATCGGGATTCGAATCGGGAGTATCGGGAGTGGGGGGGGGGGAGCGGGGGTCGTTCGGCAACAAATCCATTTAGTTAAAGTGGACCTGGTGCTTATTGTAGGTGCCAACGTTTGTGGTCTCTTTGACCGAGGCGTGTTTTTTTTCACTGTTTTCATACTAGCCGTCAGCGTAGACAATTCAGCATCCCGAGCGGCTGTCTGGCAGCAAGAAAGAAAGCGTGCGTGGCAAACATCAATATCGTCCCGATTGCTACCGAATAAAATGTATCGGGAGAGGTCTAGGCACCGGCTTGCTTGTTAAACCCGATCTGTCCTCGACGCCCACTCGTCGTCCTACCCCGTGCGCCGCTTTCGGTCTACAGCAACACCTATCCGGTAGGATATCATACGCGCAGCAAAGAACGACTGCTGTAGCGGCTGGCGTTTTTCTGACAAAAAAAGTAGGGCCTTCTCGAGTTTCAAAGAGAACATGATGGTAAAGGACGAGTATAAAAATGAAACATTTGCTGTCGTTCCCGCCCTTCCGGACTCAAACCTCCTCACCTCCACCACCCCCACCCCAGCCCCCCACTACAACCACCACCCCATTACCACCAGTAATACCAACCACCAACACTACCGACCACCATCACCACCACCCCCACCACCGCCACCACTACCACCACCACCGCCACCACCACCACCACCAACAACAACCATTACCACCATCATCTACTCGCCCTCCCCACCCACGACCCCTTCCTGCCACCATCCTCCCCACTCCCGGGTCTATGGTCTCACGGCTGCGGCCATGCACGGCGTGAGTACACCCCCCCACCAGCCCCCACTCCCACAAGGTGCCGACGTCTGCCTCAAGAGCGGTCCATAGCAGGATACAACTCACCCTTCATGCGACTCGCCGAACACCTCAAGTTGCGCTTCACGCTCGGTGCAAGGAATGTCTGCCTGGTCTGCGAAAACCCGACGTGGCCCGTCCCAGCATTGTAGGGATGCGAGGACCCTATGGTCTTACGAGTAAGGGCATGCATGACAATGAGCTCCCCCCCCCCCCCCCCCCCCCCCCTTCCTAGTACCTCCAATCCTAGGAGACAGATGGTGGCCACAGCGGCGAAACAGGAAGGGGATACGATACTGTTGTTTTCTGTGTAATATGTGGGGAAAACACGTAGTGAGCGCCGTGTGTTTGCCAGGAGTTGGAAACGGTGTTCCGTCTCGAATGGGATGCGTGGTTAACGGAAAAAATGACTAAGGGAAGCAACAAACGTCTGAAAAAGGGATGCGTGGTCCATGGTCGAATGACCAACGCAAGCTGCAAATGAGTACGCTCCACCCCCGCCCCCCGCCCCCCGCCCCCCGCCCTCCTACCCTCATACCTAAGCATGTTGTTGATGAGGGTGTTTTGGATGTCGACGAGGACCGCGACGGCCGGGTCCACCTTAGCGATCTCCTCGACGACAATGCAGGCCGACATGAAATTGAGGCCGCTGCCTGCACCACCGGCAAAATGGCGAGCGTGCGGCTTAGGGCGACAACGAGAGGCGTTTTCCCGCCCATTTAGAAAAAAACGCTATTGGTGGGGATGGGGGGGAACCAGGTACGACGTCTAAAACGCTTTTAAAAAAAAATGGATATCTCACGAGCTAGCTAGCTCACCCATCTGCTGTGTGATGTGTTATAAGGGGTTGGGGCGGCTTGCCCCAATACTCGCAATTTGTGCCCGCAGCGGTCCTGCCGGCATTGCGAAAATAACTCATAAATCCAGAATTCTTGAGCTGTAGCAAAGTGTAGTTTTACGTAGGAATGCGGAGTCTGTGGAGGCGTGAATGGCATTCGAATTATTGGTTGGCAAAGGGTAACGGGAAATCAGTGTACAAACATTCTACCGACAAAACACCTCGTGTCGCACCTGTCTCGTCTACGTGGCATACGAGAGCGAGGGCACGCACGAGAGGGTCGGAGCAGACGTGCGGGGAGAAGACAGAGCCGACACCTCGGTGGGCGCTTGGCTGGGGACGGAGTTTAGCGTAACAGCAGCGCTGTGCTGTACGGGACGACTGGCGGTGGCTTAGCACGGCAAGGAGAGGTGTGACGTCCCCCTTGACACAGCAGGTACAACGACCCGAAAAGCTTCCGTAGCTCATATATCTGTTATGGCTTCATCCCCTCTCCCCTGCTGTGGCAATACGATTCGTAGGAAGTGTCCCCCTCATTGCATATGATACCTGGCCAGGCGTTATCAACCTGCCTGGATGAGGACTTCACTCGCATACCATTACATCTCAACCCCCCCATAGGTCTGGAAGTGGCCACACCGGGAATAATTATTTTCATTGAAGCTGTCGTCAACATGCAAGTCCGCCTCACAAGCGGTTCTTAGGAGGACGCAGCTCACCCTCCATGCGACTCGCCGAACACCTCGCGGCGCCCCGCGCTTGGTGCAAGCAATCTCTGCCTGGTCGGTGAAAAACCCGACGTGCTTCGTCCCGGCTTTGGAGGGATGCGAGCGTCTACGGGCATACGACTACCTACGGCCATGCCTGATATCGAGTACACCCCACAGCTCACCCCCGTCGAAACATGTGCAGAAGAGCTGTCGAACGGCAGCTCACGGCCCTGTAAGTGTGGATGATAGCTCAATGTACGTACTGTAGCTCTCCCGCATGTATAGATATAGAACTACATACTTAGATCACAACCCCTGAGCGTGCTCGGTTGGTGCATCCCTGGCCTCTCAGAGCTCCCACTTCCAAACCGCCTCCTTTCATTACTTGCCGGACCCTTCCAGCAGTTCTTTGTTTTCTCGGTCCTTTCTTCCTTTTTTCTTCTTTTGTTTTGTGTGCGTGCGTGTTCTCCGAGCACGGCATAGCGGGAGGACCCGGCACCGTCGCGGGTGTCAGCGGGTGCTGGCGGGTAGAGGGGGGGTTGCAAGGAGCGCGGTCGCCGCTTTCGTGCCTAGGCGTCGCGTGTGCCTCGAGACACGAGGGATGCATGAACGGGCTTTGTCTGGCTTCGATTTATGATTGTTGATAGAGTATGTACGAGTTTATAAAGGTCGTTCAGGAGGGCAAGATACTGTTCAAGCGGTGCTTATTTTTGCGACCACGCTGAAGTTGAAAGAAGAAGGTGTGCAGTTTGAACACCAACGTTATCGAGCTGGCGAACGACGGCCACGGTGAGCACCCGGCTTCACGCGGGGCGGACGACGGGGCTGATTGTGGCAGAGAGTGATACAAGCTTTACCCGGACCGAATCGGTAGCGAGGTGGTCGCGAGAGGGGCGGGCGGCGTACGAGGCTGAGAGAGAAGCTCTTCCGTGCGATTTTTTTCTTTTCTTCTTTTCGACCGGGTGCAAGGTGCTCCAATCAGGCAGCTTTTCATTACTACTTGCCGGACCTTTCCAGCAGTTCTTGGTTTTCTCCATTTCTCTTGGCACGTTCTTTCTTCCTTTTTTCGTCTTTCGTTTCGTGTGCGTGCGTGTTCTCCGAGCACGGCACGGCTGGAGAGCCCGGCACCGTCGCGGGTGTCAGCGGGTGCTGGCGGGTAGAGGGGGGGTTGCAAGGAGCGCGGTCGCCGCTTTCGTGCCTAGGCGTCGCGTGTGCCTCGAGACACGAGGGATGCATGAACGGGCTTTGTCTGGCTTCGATTTATGATTGTTGATAGAGTATGTACGAGTTTATAAAGGTCGTTCAGGAGGGCAAGATACTATTCAAGCGGTGCTTATTTTTGCGACCACGCTGATTTTGAAAGAAGTAGGTGTGCAGTTTGAACACCAACGTTATCGAGCTGGCGAACGACGGCCACGGTGAGCACCGGGCTTCACGCGAGGCGGGCGACGGGGCTGATTGTGGCAGAGAGTGATACAAGCTTTACCCGGACCGAATCGGTAGCGAGGTGGTCGCGAGAGGGGCAGACGGCGTACGAGGCTGAGAGAGAAGCCCTTCTGTGCGTTTTTTTTCTTTTCTTCTTTTTGACCGGGTGCAAGGTGTTCCAATCAGGCAGAAAATTGTTACACGAGAGGGGACGGGGATATTTTTTCCTTTCCGAGTTTTCGGTTTCATTTTCATTTTTTTTGCTGCCGTGCCGTGCTGTGCTTTCGCCTTCTTCCTACATACGAGTACAGACATAAGAGTATATCGAAAGAAGAAAATAAGTACAGACAGCAGCATCCTACCTGGGGTATGTACGTACGTACGACATCCGCGACGCGAAGCGCATATATATGTGGCATTCGAGCTGGCGTCGGAGCTGTTTTTTCCTGAAGCATGGCGGCGGGACTCTTGGCATTATCAAGTCGCCGGTTTGCAATTACGACCTAAACTCAATCGTGGACCTCTGTCACTTCGCATAAATTGATGTACTTTTTTCCTTCCAGAGCGAGCGTAGCGGGCGGCGTAGGCCGCCCGCGGAGCGAAGCGCCTTGTATATAATTATTATTTATCTTCCCCTGAAATGACCTAGCTCCGAGCTACGGTGAGGCGATCTGCCTTATACGTTACGCGTACCACGACAGAGGAAGCCCTTTTTTTTAACTTATGAGGCCATTCTTGTGACGGACGGAGCTCCTGAACTAACGATTTAGTTTTTCTGGCTCATCTCCACCCCATTTATAATACTTCTCCCGCTCCCCTCCCAGTGGAAACTCAAGTCCGGGGCCACATGGCAGGCACCCTTTCCCCCCCTCCCCGCTACGGTTTGTGCCTTGGTTATTATCGCGGGGAAGAATTCCGCGTTTACTTCCCTCGTCTTCTCGAGAGGCGTTCTGCGATAGGGGTTGATTTACCCTATTTTTTCTGAGGCTCCTGACTTCAGGAAGGAGCTCTGTACCTCACCCGAAAAGTGATTTTCAGCAAAAATCAAATTGCATCCCTATGAAATATCATCACATGCCCTCCAAGTATACGAAAACGTCATTTTTCGAAACAAGGTTAGCATTCCGACGATTTTGGGTTAAGGAACCCCCGGAAACGCGATATCAACACCTCTACCGTAAAACGCGTATCGAGTCGAATTTAACAAACCCAAGCTATTATTGCCCGTAGGCGTTACTCGGTATTTATATACCCTTTTGTTCTTGCGCCATAGTACTCGTTGTGCAACCTATATAGGCCATGGGGGAATATTAAGTTCGTCTGTTAAACCCCTCTACGTAGGACTGTAGCCCCGACTCGGGAATAAGCTACTTCGAATTCCGAGCACTTCGTCCCCCAAAACGTGGACCGCGGCCCCAAAACGGTTGAATCGAAGCCTACGGTTACGTAAGCTGCTCCTCGGGGGGGGGGGGGGGGTGGTTTTGATTGCGGTGTGGAGCTCCACAAGGCGAGGAGAGCCTAATAGAAATTAGGGTGCTACCACTCCTACCACCCCTACACAAACCATCTCACCGAACCATTCAAAGTATTATATCACCAAATATTACACACAGGGTGAGCAGCAGACGCGTGCTATGTACCATACGACTAGTAAGTTTTTTTTTTTTGCCAAACAATTCATGGGCACCAAGGATCTAGCCAATAAGGCACACCTAGTACTTTACTATCGCTGGAACACTAGTCATTTTGTGTTTTCATGATACCTGCCTGGTACATATACATACAATAGACCATGGGACTGATTGTTGGTTGCCATCGGGTGTCTGCTCATCAGCCACACAAAAAAATCGTCCCGTTTTTTCAGGGGTTTATGATAAGGCCTTGCTCGCCCCGGCCATCTTCGACACAATGGCTATAGTATACCTGGTACTTGACTGTGAACAGTATCACGGGGGAAGCGATTAGTAGTAATGATCAGAATCCACGATAGACCCACAATCCACATATCCCCTTACCTGGTATGTTTTACTCACCATGGTTGGTCCTGATTAGTACGCTTCCCCGTCAACAACACTACTCATACCCCCCAACCCCGATCAAACAGGGGAAATCTTCTCGGTATAAAGATAGTAGACGTAACGAGAAGATCTCAATAGTGCTGACTTACCGTGCCAACCATTTTCGTCGAAGCCCGGCCGAGGCGTAAATGCTACGACTCCTCTACCGTTAAAATACGGAATGTTTTCATGTTACAGTAGTATTATTACGGGGGACCATAGTTAATAGGACCTATGGTCTACACAAAAACCTATATATTTACCTATTTTTACGCGCAATATTTGGTCCTATTAACTTCTTTTTTTTTTTGCTCATCCCATTTATTATCTGCGTCCATCTTCTTCTCTCCCTCCTTCCAACTCGTAACTCAGATCCGGGGTCACATAGCAGGCTCTTCTACCCCCTTCCCGCTACGGTACGTGCCTTCATTTTTATCGCGAGAAAACTTCAGCCTTTTCTTCCCTCGTCGACTTGCATCGAATTGTGCCTACCCACGCTGCAAGGCGCTATCAACAATTGAATCCTTTTTTATTTTTATTTTTGCAAATAAAGTCAAATGTCCGACCCACCTGGGGCTCGAACCCAGGACTCAAACACGAGTAGAATTCGAGGTTAACCACTTGAACCACCGGGGCGACAGGCCATGTATGGTCCCCCGTAATAGTGTGAAAACGGTCCGTATATTTCGGTACATAGTGGTACGTTCGTAGAATTCGTACTTACTTACGTACGTACTGCCTGTTTGGTTGCACTCACCCCCAAGGCCTTCGGGGGCCTCCACTCCCATCAAGCCGTGCTCGAACAGCGCGGAAATGACGGCCGGGTCCATGGCGCTCTCCGTGTCCATACCTCGCACGCGCGGCCCGATGAAATCCGCCGCGAAGCTGGACACTGTTTATTTTGGCGGGGGTAATTTTGTTTCAAGAGCTTATCATGATACACATACTCGAATGAAATGCCTCCTTTTGTGACTACGGGCTAGATTTCGGGGAAATGAGCGAATGTGAGTACGCCATCATCACTATCATCATCATCATTATCATCATCATTATCATCATTGTCATCATCACCATCACCACCACCATCACCATCATCAGCATGGTGTACCATTCAGCGTGGTTGGCTACTCGTTTTTTCACTACCGCCAAAAATATTCCACGCTCCAAGGGTTTAGTCCCCAAAAACGGGGGTGCCAAAACGCCTCCGAAACGGTGCAAAAAACGCCCCCGAAACCGCCAAAACTGCAGAAACCACCCCCTTATCACGTACCTGGTAGTATTTATAGTAAGCCACCCAAGAGGCAGTTACATAGTACTCCCATTGCTGTATCTGGAAATGCCACACCGGGAATCAAATCAACTTATTGAAGCTGTCAAGCGTATGCAAGTCCGCCTCACAAGCGGTTCTTAGTAGGATGCATCTCACCCTTCATGCGACTCGCCCAACACGCCTCACGGCGCTTCGCGCTTGGTGCAAGCAATGTCTGCCTGGTCGGTGAAAACCCGACATGCTCCGTCCCGGCATTGTAGGGATGCGAGGGTCTATGGTCATACGACTACGGCCATGCATGAGATCGAGTACATATCTCCTATCGAGTACACCCCCCCCCCTCCCCCCCACGGCCATGCATGCCATGACTGCACCCCCCATTCTTGCCCCGCATGAAATTTGCCGTAACTGTGAAGGCTTTTCTCGGTCGTGAGAGGGATAACGGGGCGACGCGAACCAAAAAAAACTCCAAGCTTGGCAAGCTGAAGAGCCGCACGCAGGCGGGAGGCTTAACGCGGGTCGGGCGGCGACGGCAAGAACTGCGATAACGCTCGGGGGAAATGTTCACAAGATAGCTTTCAGGCTGGCCCATACCGGACCGACTAACTCCCTAAGTAGCTCGCCTTCAAGTCATGGGCACAACCGTAGCAGGTTGTGAAGGGTTCACACCTCGGATAGAGCATCGACTCCCGCTTCATGATCTAATGTAGTTCAGGGCAGATAGATATCAGATCTGTACGATCTGGATGATCTGTATGATCTGTATGGTTTAGCTAATGTTGCCGGATGGGAGCAATACAACCTGTGTCCTCTAGGCATGTCTCCTGGGTTGGATCTGTACTTCACAGATCCGGCACATCGTTTCATAACAGCAGTAGAGGAACTAGATGATCTAGATGATCTATCTGTAGGCTATCTGTAGGATATCTACTGTAGATCGTCATATTTCTGCCCCCATGTGTCAAACGGTTTTAGGTATCATACGGCAGGCAGTGCGTCATAGGCCTAAGTCATGAACTCGTGGTAACTGAACACGACGATGCGGTGTGGGACTGGAGCGGCTACTGCTGTGCAGGTTGTCTCGGGTTGATCTTGGTCATTCATACGCGGTTTGTTTTACTTCGTCATGAGTAGCTATTCCTGCTTTCTCCAGATGACTTCTGAAAGAGGGCCAAGTATGTCTTCTTTCCGAGAAACAGCAGTAACGCCTCCACAACAATAGAAGGGAAAAGGGGATACCTATGGGCACTTACTGCTGTAGATAGAGGGACCGAAAATTCTCTCACACCTGTACAGGTTGTCTCTGGAAATGCACGGTGACACTGCTGTAGAATTCTTACACTCGCTCGGCAACACTCAATTCTCGATTGCCTCGCCCCGGTGTCTTCTGAGCGCCAAGAGCCAACATCCACGAAACAATACTGGCACCATATGCCGGCGGACAGAAACGCCTCCAATAGAAGACAACACAACAACAACAACAACAACAACAACAACAACAACAACAACAACAACAAAAACAGCGAATGCCTTTTCTCAACCCTTTTTGTTGCTGCGAAACGTATCCTTCATTAAATACAGGTGAGTCTTCCAACAAAAAACGTGGGTGCAGTCAAGTTACTACTGCTGTACCAGGTAGTTCTACTGCTACTCTAAATACTGCAGGGCGCTATACCCTAGAAATCAGACCACGATGGGCCTAAAAACGAGGCATCCTCGTAAGTTTGCACACCATTTTTGGGTTCTGACGACTACCTGGTACTGCAGTAGGTTCCCCCGTAAATACTGGAAGCATGAACCAATCCACTCTAATTCCAAGTACATTTTGTCCCCGAAACGTGGGTGGAAAACATGTAGGGGATTCCCCCGTAAATACTGGAAGCATGAACCAATCCACTCTAATTCCAAGTACATTTTGTCCCCGAAACGTGAGTGGATGGAAAACATATAGGGGGTTCCCCCGTAAATACTGGAAGCATGAACAAATCCACTCTAATTCCAAGTACATTTTGTCCCCGAAACGCGGGTGGATGGAAAACATAAAGGGGGTCATGTTCAAGCACCTGTCTCCCGGATCATTTCTTCCTCTTCACGAAAATCCCTCGACGAACATGCAGAAGAAGAAGAAGAAGAAGAAGAAGAAGAAGAAGATGATGAGGATGATGACCATCGTACTCTTTGAGCCTCGGGCAGCGTTGTCGCCGGCCGACGTCCTCTTGGAGAACGCGCCGGGCGACCACCACAGCCGCTGAAAGGCGCTCCCCAGCAAGTCGGCGACGTGGTGGTGACTACTGCTCGGTGCACATTGCGTAGCCGTGGTGAAACGCAGGCGGAGTAAAACGACTTGTCAGGGTGCAAAAGCGACTTTGATGTGTACCACTCTGGACGGAAATATAAGTACCGTTTACACATTAATATCAAGACCAAGCGGTCCTTAAAACGAGACTGCAGTCCCAGCAGGGTTTCAGGTAGAGTGGAAGAGTTGGAGCATTCGAAGCAGGGAGCGTCCGCATCGAGTGACAGGCATCAAAAAGAACATACCACGTGTACCGGTACCAACAACTATAGTATGCGTAAAAACACGTTTCAACACCTTCGGCGTAAAGAAGCCGGATGTGTGTACGAGGGGGGCCTGGCGTTACTTTGACCAACAAATGAGAAGAATCTGATACAGTAGCACGAGTGTTTACGCTTATTCCTTGTGGACGGATACGATCTGCTGCTGCTGTCTGCTGTACAGCAAGCAGTGTTTGAAGCGCACACGGCCTGCGGCGCTTGTACGAAGTATAAGTCGGTCCACTTGAGAGCTTGAAACACTTGACACAGGAGCTCAAGCCATTGCAGACGAGACACGAGTGCGTCTAATATGCGAAGGTATGCACGAGTAGTTATCGTAGTGCATCCCTCTATCCTCAAGACAGCTACTTCTGTACGCATGCACTCCGTAATACCAGGTATCATGCAACGCCATTTGAGCGTCGCAGGCTGCTGCTGGCGCGCTGCTGTACGTACTGAAGAGCACACTATTCTGTACGTACGTACTCGCACTTTTTAGATAAACTAAACTACGAAGTACGGTAAGTGCGCACAAAGCGGGGCTTGAGCGGCCCGTCCCGCTCACTAACTTGAGCAGTATGCCGTGGTCACATTATACTCCGAAGTGTGATGCTTATCAATACAAGTGCATGCCATCACGCGAGGCCGCGCGAGGATGCCATCACGCGAGGCCGCGCGAGGCCGCGCGAGGCACTGCGACTCGTCCGGCGGCCCTCTTTCATGGTACACATTTTTGTGCACCTTGAACGAGTTGCCGCCGTGTGTAACAGCTTGCTCTCATCAACCCAGAACAGGTGCTGCTCTCGGCCGTTGCCACCATCAGAGTAGTCCGCACACATCGTCATTCTGAACTGCAGCTGCGTCACTCATCACGTCATGACATCATTGCGTCCCACCGACCGTATATATAACGTACCGGGGGGGGAGAAGGGTAGACACCTGTGACCACGGCTTGTTCAGAAGCTCGTTGAGGGTAAAACCTCCTACCAGGTACAAGTTAGGCTCGAAAGTAAAAATGATGAATAAAAAAAAAAATGTACTATTGATACTATACAGCACGTACATATTGTACTATTACTATTAATACTATTACTATTAATACTATTAATATAATACTATTATTGTGAAACATAAACCTGTTGTCTCTTTTGTATTCATAGTTCATTGTCGTTTTATGTCGATCTCCACATCACTTCAGCCTATGACGGGGGACCAAAGCAAACAGGACCAAATATTGCTAGTGAAAATAGCGAAATATATAGGTTTTTGTTTGCACCGTAGGTCCTATTTAATATGGTCCCCCGTATTAGTGTTGGTCTCGCGGGCGCGCCGCCCTGGGGCGTTTCCGCCTCGGATCTCGCCGTGGGTGCCTGGGCATGGCTGCAGACAAGGGGAAACCGGGCGTCTCTCGCCGCGGCGGCCCGCGTTCGTGGCGTCGAGGACGCGGAAGGTGGGAATACCGGATGCGGCGCAATCAAGTCTGAGTGCTGTATTACCACCACCACTACTTCTACTACTACTATTATATGAATACCACTACTACTACTACTACTGCTACTACTACTGCTACTACTACTGCTACTGCTACTGCTACTGCTACTGCTACTACTACTACTACTACTACTACTACTGCTACTACTGCTACTGCTACTACTACTACTACTATACTACTACTACTATTACTACTACTACTGCTACTACTACTACTACTACTACTACTACTACTACTACTATTAATACTACTACTACTACTATCCCTACTTCTAAAGTGGTATACCTCTACACTATTAGGAGCTCAACCTGGACAAACGATTCCAGTACGTACGTACTGCCTGTTGGTTGAAGCAAACGCATTTGGTTATGAATAAAAATGAAGTCTCGGGATTGCTCTCATTTCTAAGCGACACCACCCAGCACAAAAACCTGCGAGTCATTCCTCAACGCGTTCACCAGAATATTTCTTGTGTGAATGCTGTACTACCAAGGTACCTGGTAAAAAACTACTACTGTTGCTGCTGCTGTGTAGGTACTGGTACCAGATTTCGGTGTGCAGCGCAAAGCAAGTAGAGAAGCAGCAACAACACAACACACATGCAACGAGAGACACTAAGCATTGATCACCCCTTTCACCTGACGATGCAGCTCTCCTCGCGGTCAGCATCAGCGGGCGGAGATGTCGATGAAGCAGAGCCATTGCGATGCGTTTCTTGAGGACTTTTCAAGTTGATGTGAGAGAGGCGACAGGGGACTCTGAAAAAAGGCACCACGATAATATCGCTTTTGCGGCACCGGACGTATATAGAACCCCACCGTTCCTGGTTATCCCACAGCCGGTCTCTTGCCTTGTCGAGCCTCCAGCTGGAGAAGGTCGCCGATACCTGAGCAACAACAGAGAAGTTAGCTGCTAGCCTGTGTCTCGTGCCCGTAATCGCTGGTCCTCGACTTCAACTTTCTCCCAAAACGCGGCGAGATTATCATTGGTCATTCATTGGTCTGAGATCGGAGATCTGGAATCCGGAATCCGGAGAACCGTCCTCCAGCCGACAGCCGACAGGGACAGAGGTAGGAGGGAGACTAGAGGGAGGGAGGAGGAGGAGGACCGTACCGCCCTTTGCCTATTTCGCACTGAAATTGTGCGCCCAGTAGAATACATTCTTGAGCACCGACAGATTGATGTACGTACGTACGTGTCGAATTAAAATTGCTCGTGGGTGCGCGGAATCGCGACGATGGCGCGATGACCGCAATTTCCACGGGTAAAAAGTAAATTATTTCAACAACAAACAGCAGTTCGTGCCTGGTAGGTGCGAATTAATAGTATTACGGGGGACCACAGTTAATAGGACCTATGGTATACATAAACACCTATATATTTCACCATTTTTACTAACAATATTTGGTCCTGTTAACTATGGCCCCCCGTAATAGTAGTAGTACTGGAATTTACATTCTTGAGCCCTCGGGAAAGCGAGATGCCTGGCTGATGTTCAAACTCAGTTACATGCATGTATATGGATAGTTTCAACTATTAGTAGTAGTGGGTGTGGGGAATCGTGACGGCGGTGGGACCTGAATGCACGCAGGCGCATATTCGAAGCCCTTTTAGAGTTGGAGAGCATAATAACGAAAATCAAAGATGAGGTTTATTGAGAGGAGAATCCTCCAGTCACTGCTGTACGTAGCTGATAGCTGCCCCCATGTCAGTGTGTTATACTATAAGGCTTAGATTGGGTAGGCGACTGGTTAACCTTTTACCTTTAGCCCAACGGAGTAAGACCTCAACAAATGGCGTCGTCGGCAGGACATGGGTCGTTGGTCGTGAGTTCGAATCTCACGTCCACCATGAAATCGCTCCTTAAAGAAAAGTGAGTTTCCCCCATGTCAAGAATCTGAAAATTTACTTCTGGATCCCCAGAAATTGGAACCGCGTGTGGTGGCGCGTCGACCCTTAAAATCCGGTCCGTGCCAGGGGGGGAGAGTGTTATAAGGCTTAGATTGGATATAGGCAATCGGTTAACCTTTTACATTCAGCCCAACGGACTAAGACCTTAACAAGTGGCTGGTCCATGTTCATCCATCAACCATCATTGTCCATGTTCAGCCATCAACCATCATTATCGCTTCTACCCCTGGAAAGGGGGGGGTCGGGGGTCGGGGAGGGGGAGGGTAGAAGGTAGGAGGTGGTACTCAGTTCGTAGCTCGTGCCCCCAGCAGTACACGGCACCGAATACCTCATTCGCAGCGTAGGGGGATGTGTTCCGGATACTCCCTCGATAGGTCTATCCTACAGGCTTTAGATTGGAGCCTCAACATCCGAAAGAAAAAAGTGACCCCCATCACCGTACACTAAAACTGCCTTCTTTCACATTCAGTCTAATTTCCTACCAGGTATTTATTATTATTATTATGCTTGCCATTCGACAATGTGTAGTTTTGTTCTAATAAACGACTAACAGAAAGTGAAGAACTCTCCAGAACAAAAGCGCGGCAGTATCCCACGACAGATCAAAACTGATGTGACGCACATGAATACTACTACAACCAGCATCCCTCCATCTCGTCCACCAAAAAACGTCCACTCCCCTCCTTAAGCAACTCCGAAGAAGCATCTACCAAAAACCCGCTGTCCATCAAAATTTCCTATCGATAGAATGTACCCGCTTTTGTGATGCCCAAAGAAACGTGCACTAAAACTACCTTCTATGGCATTTGGTCTAAATTCAAGTGGTTCTGAGCCCTGGTCCATCAAACATTATTGTTCGTGCCAAAAAACAATACAGAGACGTCAGACGATTCAGTGATTTACTCCGGCAAGTGCTCATGAATGGATCCCCAACCGGCTCCTTCCTCGGTCATCTGTGGGATGTCCTGCTGTGGCTGCCGAGGTCTCGCAAACCTAGTCAATTCTTACCGCGTGCGGTCCGATTTGCAGTCAGTTGAAACATCTTCATTCGCCACGTTCGCACGAACTTTCGCCCCGAAAAGGGGGGAAACTGGTCTTTCTCTTTTAGGCCATCTCTTATGGGAGGGTTTTGAAAACCGAAAAAGTTTCTCGAAACTGTGTTTTATCCGTGCTTGAACGTATTTTAGACCAGGAGTCCGACCGAATGAGGCACCTCAGAATACTTATAGTCTTTTGGGGAGAGGTATCTAGACCCATTTTTCTTTTCTCCAGGGGTGTCGTTCGAGATTTTTACGATGTTGTCATTTTCAGATAAAAAAATGAACGAAGTATTTTCAGATATATGTCGACGTTTCCGCCGAAAAAATCGCCTCTTTTTCAGATAAATCGCGTCCGAAACTGAATAGAGGAAACTGGGGTGTACCGACAATTTTTCAAATTGCTATCCCGAAGAAACGGCAAACGGCGTTGCATGTCTCTCGCAAATTGGTTCGTGGGACTTCAAGAAAAGCGGGCCCGATTCGCCCGTTTCCCTGTTCAAACACGCCTGCGAAGGTGCTGAAACCTCGATTTCCAGAAACCAAAACCGGTTTGCCATACGTAAGAGATGGCCTTTTCAAAAATGGTCGAAAGCTTCTTGCGGTCTATGAACCGCCGCCTCCTTGGAGTACAAAAACCCAAAACCCCAAATCAAACCGGAAAAAAAGTGAGTGTCGCCTCCGGGCGTTCCGCATCTCGGTTTAGTAGAGCACACGATGAAAAACGCACACAACACACAAAACGCCAGCCAACGGAACCACCAATGATTAGCGCACGTGGAGAACAAAATACTTCGTGTTCGCAGTTTTCTCATTGGTCATATTTTTAGGTTGGAATAGCTTTATTGGTGGAAAATCCAAAAAAATGACCAATCAGGAAACTGCGTGCACGAGATGTCTTTCTCGCCCAGTCGCCGCAGAAGACAAAGCATTGACCCCCCCCCCCCCCCCCCCCCCATCGATTACGGCCATGCATGAGATCGAGTACATCTCTCCTATCGAGTACACCCCCCCCCACCCCCCCTCCCCCCCATCGGCCCATTACCGTATATATCACACCGGGTGATAAGATAACACACCCTCTGGGCTAACTTGCGAGCCGAGTTTCTCCAAACCCAGGGGACTAAACACAACGAAAATGGTGGTATTGGAAAGTTCTTGAAGAGATCTTTCATTAGACGCATCGCTTAGCGTATGGGCTTTCGCCGTTGTCGAGAAAATCAGCTCCGAAAATCGTCCGAGGGGGTGTGTTATTCTATCACCCTAGTGTGATACACGGTGACCCTTTTGACTGCTGCGAAAGCTGTCCCACACTATTAATAGTGCCAAGTAGTTTAACATGTCGGCTCATTTCTGACGGGGTTATTGCAGCCAGCACGGCGTCGAGTCAAAGCAGAGGCGGCGGAAACGCCACCTACTGAACCACCACCCCCACGCCTGCCAACCGCTGCAGCAGCCTACAACAGCGCCTGCAGCTGGCTCACTGCCGTAGCCCCGAAGCTCCAGCAAGTGCTCCAGCAGCTTTCCAACAGCAGTTACTACTACGAATCAACCACGCCAAATGATAGGAGACTGCGGTTCGGCCCCCTTCGACTGGCCGCCCCGCCCGCGCACTGACATCATTACAGCAAGGCCAGAAGAGAGCCCTGAGTTGCCCGAAAAGACCGGCCACCCTATGGACCCCTTGGGCCTCAACCCCGAGATACCGACCGAAACAACGACCATTTTGGTGAAACCAATCGGCTATGTACGAGCAGCGTCACCTCCCCAGCTAGCAGCAGTACAGATAGGAGGTATCACAGGATCAGGTTGCGCCTGTTCCATACGACTCATTGCACTGTCACCAGGGCACCAACCATTGTGTTTACCCCCCTAATCACGCAGTGGGGGTTGCTGTAAAAATGGTACCAGGTATTTGTTTTTGCCCCCCCCCCTCCCGAATTTTTCGTAGCACATTTGCTGCCTGCAGCTAAAGCTTCCAACAACTAGCTGTCGGCAGAGCTTACCACACGAGCTCCCAGCGACACCGCCTGCAGCTTATCGCTTCGGACGGACATGGAGGGTGCCTTCGTTTGGTCTGCGTATTTATACCCCAAGCTCCTTTCATTCAAGGCCCATCTATGTACAGCAGAGGTGGGTCTCCCGATGAGTACTTGGCTGCGCGGCTGCCAACGAAACACTGCCTGCAGCTTTTAGTTTCCAACAACTACGTGCGAACTTCCTGCCGCTTCAACGCCTACACAACAGAAAAAAAAAACACGGGCATACATACCCCCTATGGTCAAGAAATATAAGCTCTTAAGAGTATTTAATATTCGTATCAGAGTCCAAACGGCAACTGTATTAGCGGCCAGACCAGAGTAGTCGAAACCCTCCGCCAAGCTCTCGAGCGGGCAGACCGCCACCTGCCTGCTGTTGTTGCTGTTCCACTACCGGATCACCCGGGTGTGATAAGATAACCCCCCCCCCCCCCCACCTCGGATGAATCCCAACGCTGGTTTTCTCGGCAACGGGGAGAGAGCAACGTGTCGATGTGGGAAGATGTCGACGAGCCGTTTCTAAAGCCACCATTTTCGTTGTGCATGCCCCTCTTAAGGAACGCTTTGGAAAAAATCGGCTCTGAAATTCGTCCAAGGGGGTGTGATATCTTATCACCCTAGGGTGATAAGGCACCTCATCGCCCTCATCTACTCCGTGGTAACAAGACAGGCTCAAACAATTATGAAGTCGAAAAACAAAAGCAAGAAATAAAAAGGGGGGGGGACGGGGAAACGATAGGGCAAATCGATCGCACTCAGTAATAAAACAAAAAATAATACGGAGTACCAGGTACTCTCAAAATCAACGTTTGAAACAATACGTCGTAGGGTGTATCAGAAACGTAAGTTGTGCGTGCGACTTGAAACAGGAATTCGAAGAAGCGAATATTTAAAAAGAAAGAAAGAAAGAAAGAAAGAAGGACAAAAAAAAAGAGGGGAAGAAACAAGGACACATAAGATTCGAAACACAAACAAGTAACTCCGAAGTCAGTGTTCGTATTTCGTCGTCAGGCTCGAGCAGACCAATAGTCCATGGTGTCGAGCGCTACCTCGCAGCTTTCTTTCACTGCCACGACGTCGTCTTCCATGAACGTTTTCAGCAGCTTCTCCGCCTCCTCTCCTCCGATCGCCCCCAGAGCTTCAGCCGCCTGCCCCGGCGGCGCGGCATGTCGTGTCATTTTTTACACCGGTACCACGTCACCCGGGCAGGTTGTTGTTGTGGATGATAATGTTGGGGGACGACGAGGAGGAGGGAGACGAGGAGAAGGAGGAGGGGAGTTGATATCAGTAGAAGGTGGCGAGGGGCAGTAATAAACGAGAGAGGCAGTTATCCATATGAGGAGGAGGAGCGGCGGAGGGGGGGGGGGGGGGATGGGGTGTACTCGATATCATGCATGGCCGTAGCCGTATGACGGAGGGAGGGGGGGACTCATTTGTTGCTTGCCTTAGTCATTTGACCTTTGACCACGCGTCCAGATCCGAGACGGAGCACCGTTCCTACTCCTAATAGAGACACCTCCGACAATTGGGCGCTGATTACGTTGTTTCCATACATTACACACAATAGTTTCGCTCATCTTATCCCCTCCCTGTTTCGCCACCTGTGGCCACCATCTATAACTCCTACGATAGGATCGCGATCGTTTTCTCGCTACTGCTTAGCGTACCAAACTCCTCCATGTCACATGCGTCTATTTTAGTCGTGTCCTCTTCTAAACTATCTATTACGGGGGACCATAGTTAATACGACCAAATGTTGTTAGTAAAAATGGTTAAATATATACCTGGTAGGTTTTTATGTATACCATAGGTCCTATTAACTATGGTCCCCCGGAATAGATCATGGAAGGGGGAAGGAGGAGCCGGGGGGGGGGGGAGAGAGAGGAGGAGAAGGAGGCGTAGCAGCTAAGATCTGTTCACCCATGGTTGTTGTCCTTGTCGTCGTTGTTGCGGCGCAAAAAAACTTGAGCGCAAAGAAAACGGGCGGCACCTCAGAGGATCGTTTCTCCCGTTAGTCACGGAAAGCGTGCAGGCTTTCAGCAACTGCAACCCTGTTTTGGGAAAAGAGACAAAACCTACTTGGGATTCGGAGTCGGGAAGAGTTCGGCGGCGGTGGAAGAGTCAAAAGACCTGCCAGGGATTACGGTAGACAGTAGCCCAGGAGTACACGCACGAAAAAAACAAAAACACAGAAAACGATCTGCACTCCATCTCAAGGCCAGAGCGAGAAGCAAACTAACTGATCAGCACGGTGAGAGTTCTGGACGAACTAAAATGAACATGACCTTGTTTGGAAAAAAAATCGTTTTTGCATGGTTTTAGTATATAAACCCTCCCCTCGCGTTCACCCCCCCTCCCCCACTCCCTCTTAGGAATTATCTCCCCCCCTTATTGCATATAGGTTGGGTTGGTGTCGGTTGGCAACGACACTGTAAAACGTGCCGCTCAGTACGTGAGCTAGACAACCAGGGTACCGTTTTTTTTTTGTTCGTTTTTTGGCGGTCACCCACAGCTGGTTGTCGAGCTAGATCATTTGTGCGAGGTAAAGAACCTTTTACTCTGCACAAGGGAATTGATCGTACCACGTAGTGTTCAAGGTAAGGCACCCAAGAGGCAATTACATAGTACTCCCGTTGCTGTCTCTGGAAATGCCTACACCGGAAATTAAATTCACCCATTGAAGCTATCATCCATGTGCAAGTCCGCCTCACAAGCGGTTCTTAGTAGGATGCAGCTCACCCTTCACGCGACTCGCCAGGCACCTCACGGTGCTTCGCGCTTGGTGCAAGAAATGTCTGCCTGTTCGGTGAAAACCCGACATGCCCCGTCCCGGCATTGTAGGGGTGCGAGGGTCTATGCTCATACGACTACGGCCATGCATGAGATCGAGTACATCTCTCCTATCGAGTACACCCCCTCCTCTTAGGATACACCCATAGCAAAGTAATGGGAAAGGGTAAAGCACTCGTAGACAAGATGGATACAATCCTAACAGACTCGCACCTTGACACTAGGATTAAGATATGTATCCTCATGGGTATGACAGTGCCAGAGCTAGAATATGCAGGAGACGTATGGGAAGGGAACGCGAAGTTCGTAAATCAGCTGTGAGCGGTACAGATGACATCAGCTGAAAAAAAAACTAGGGTGCTCGAGTACGACAAGCCATTCAGCATTGAGAGCAGAGCTCGGAATGTACCCATTCAAGAGAAATAGAGACATAGTCAAGTTGAAACGGCAATACCTGTACAAAGCAAGCAACATGCCCAAAAAGAGGTTGCCAACCATAGTTGATAAAGCTGTGCGGGAGAAAGTAACAAAAGAGCGAAATTCAACAAGGTGGGGCAGTGCAGTTGAGAGAGTATGGAAGAATATAGGAGGAAACCGAAAATAGTTGATGTCCGCAGAAAAGTTTGGAAGGTACATGACAGAAGCAGAAGAAATGATAAAAATACGGGGGGGGGCTACGGTAGCGCTGAGAAACAAGGTGGAATCGGAGAAACACTCGAGGCACATTCGGGGGGTTACGCGAAGGGGTAGGAATGAAAACGTATTTGCACGGCCCAATGGACTTCGCTGAAACGCTGAAACCGCGATTTCGTGTAGGGAACTCGGACCTGCCAGAAAGAAGAAAGGGGTATACCAGAAGCCGGGAGGAGGAGGAAGTAGATGCAATTCAGATGTGCGCATGTGGCAAAAGCATTTAGAGAGTAGAACTCACACAGTAAGAGAATGTGAAATGTACAAGGAGGAACGGGCTGTATTAGGAGAGGAGATGAGGGAGATAGACGAATGTGACATGGAGGAGTTTGGCACTCTAGATAGCAGCGAGAAAACGATTGCTATCCTAGAAGATGGATGGTGGCCACAGGCGGCGAAACAGGAAGAGGATAACACTAGCAAAACGTTTCCATGTAATACATGGCAACAACGCCATGAGCCCTAATTTGTTGGAGATGTATCTATTAGGAGTAGGAACGGTGCTCCGTCTCGAAAGGGATGCGATGTCAATGGTCAAAGGATTACCGCAACCAACAGATGAGTACCCCCCTCCCTATTTTATATAGATTGGGTTGGCGTCGGTTGGCAACGACACTGTAAAACATGCCGCCCACTACGTGAGCTAGGCAACCAGGGTACCGTTTTTTTTGTTTTGTTTTTTGGCGATCGCCCACAGCTGGTTGTCGAGTTAGAACATTTGTGCGAGGTAAAGAACCTTTACTCCGCACAAGCGGATTGATCGTACCACGTAGTGTTCAAGGTAAGGCAGCCGAGAGGCTATTACATAGCACTCCCATTGCTGTCTCTGGAAGTGCCTACACCGGGGATTAAATTAACTCATTGAAGCTGTCATCCATGTGCAAGTCCACCTCACAAGCGTTTCTTAGTAGGATGAAGCTCACCCTTCACGCGACTCGCCGGACACCTCACGGCGCTTCGCGCTTGGTGCAAGCAATGTCTGCCTGTTCGGTGAAAACCCGACATGCCCCGTCCCGACATCGTAGGGATGCGAGGGTCTATGGTATTACGACTACGGCCATGCATGAGATTGAGTACACCTCTCCTATCGAGTACACCCCCCCCCGTGTACCCCCGAATGGTTCATTTTCGGATGGAGACATATACGGCGACGGAAGACGTTAAAATTCCGACGACAGCAGTATCAGCTCCATAAAACGAGAGAGCGCGCAGTAGCACAAGGGGCCCCATGCTGTGCCCGTTCCGTGCAACCCGTGGGCTTCGGAGGTGCACAACAGCATCGAATATCTCGAAGTGGTACAAACGGATTACACCGACAAAAAAAAACACGCGGCATGTCTGCTCGCCTCCTGCAGCGTGTCTCGTATGCTGGCTCGTGTATGTCGTGCCATTCGCATCCAATACGGCACCATGGCATTGCAGTGTCTAATCGCCGGAGCCCCCCCCCCTTCCATTGCTGTCTCTGGAATTGCCTACACCGGAAATTAAATTAACTCATTGAAGCTGTCATCCATATGCAAGTCCGCCTCACAAGCGGCTCTTAGTAGGATGCAGCTCACCCTTCATGCGACTCGGCGGACACCTCACGGCGCTTCGCGCTTGGTGCAAGCAATGTCTCTGCCTGGTCGGTGAAAACCCGACGTGCTCCGTCCCGGCATTATAGGGATGCGAGGGTCTATGGTCATACGACTACGGCCATGCATGAGATTGAGTACACCTCTCCTATCGAGTACACCCCCCCCCGTGTACCCCCGAATGGTTCATTTTCGGATGGAGACATATACGGCGACGGAAGACGTTAAAATTCCGACGACAGCAGTATCAGCTCCATAAAACGAGAGAGCGCGCAGTAGCACAAGGGGCCCCATGCTGTGCCCGTTCCGTGCAACCCGTGGGCTTCGGAGGTGCACAACAGCATCGAATATCTCGAAGTGGTACAAACGGATTACACCGACAAAAAAAAACACGCGGCATGTCTGCTCGCCTCCTGCAGCGTGTCTCGTATGCTGGCTCGTGTATGTCGTGCCATTCGCATCCAATACGGCACCATGGCATTGCAGTGTCTAATCGCCGGAGCCCCCCCCCCTTCCATTGCTGTCTCTGGAATTGCCTACACCTGAAATTAAATTAACTCATTTGAAGCTGTCATCCATATGCAAGCCCGCCTCACAAGCGGCTCTTAGTAGGATGCAGCTCACCCTTCATGCGACTCGGCGGACACCTCACGGCGCTTCGCGCTTGGTGCAAGCAATGTCTCTGCCTGGTCGGTGAAAACCCGACGTGCTCCGTCCCGGCATTGTAGGGATGCGAGGGTCTATGGTCATACGACTACGGCCATGCATGAGATCGAGTACATCTCTCCTATCGAGTACACCCCCCCCCCCCCCCCTGCACAACGTGGGCGAAAGAAACCTATTTTGGAGACATCGAACAAAACGTAGCACACCATTACGTAGGCGCGCGCTGAATAGAGAGGTTGCCGATACACCCGTGAGGTTCGCTTGCGTTGTTCAACGTCTTTCACAAGGATTGTTTTTACCATAGGCCCGCATTTCCCCCCCCTACATCGTAATTTGGACATCCCCAACATCTATCTGCCATCATCAAACCCAGCAACTTCCCTTCGTCGGATGCGCCATGCCCGTCGTTCCCGTCCCATCACATTTCCCACGGACCAGTTTTACGATAGAGGTAGCACATTTCCGCTATTTGGTTTCTGAAAAACGAGCTTCATGGACCCCAAATCGTCGGGATGTCAATCTTGACTTCGAAAAAAGAAAACGTTTTGTAGACTTGGGCCATGGGATTATTCGCGGCGATGCATTTTGGTTTTCGTTGCAGTCAGTTTTCGGATGAAGTATGGAGCTCCTTAAGTGAGGAGCCTCAGACAATCCAGGGTGAACCTCTATCGTAGAACGCCTCCACGCATGCCAGAAAGCCCCGAAAGCGTACGCGCGCGCATTTGATAAATAATTCACCACACACGTTGAAAAGCCTGCCCGTTCCCCGCGGCGGACACAAGCAAAACCATGGGAGAAATCTAAACAACCCGCAGAGCGCGTGATCGAAATCACCACACCAAGCAAGCTTGCAAAGGCGAGTCTTAAAAAAAGAAGAGACGAAAAAAAAACGATCTGACAGCTTCGTTTTTTTTTTTTTGCCTTTCTTCAGACTACGGGAGGAACAAGCTAATACCTTGTATTACCGGGGGCCATAGTAAATAGGACCTACGGTACACACAAAAACCTCTACTAGGTATGTTTTACCTATTTTTACTGACAATATTTTGGCCTATTTACTATGGTCCCCCGTAATAGTAATTAAAACTAAACGTGGTGAGCAAACATAAAGGGATAGATGGTTTTTAGAGTCTATCGTGGTTTCTGATTCTTACTACAAATGCCCACCCAGTGGCACACTTTGTTTTTGGGAAACTGTCGTCGGGCATTAACAACACCGTGCGCGCCGGTGGAAGGCCTACAGCAGCAGAAGGCGAAGACAAGAACGAACAAAAAACGCCGATTTTATATTTTCCGGCGATTCCAACTTCAGGTCGGACGGCGCGGACCTCCGGCTGCTTCGCCAGGGGAGGGGGGGGGGGGTCTTAATTTGAGGCGGCCGTGTAAATCAGCAACCCGCTTGCCTACATTTTAGGCGCCCGCGTTAATCTCACCTCGTGCCGTACCATCTGGTGCTCGCCGAGGTCGGCCAGGACGCATCCAAGAGCCGGCACTGTCGCCGGGTGTTGCATCTGCCCGAGGACATAGGCCACCTATCAAACGCGCACAGGGGGGGGGGGGGGGCTGAATCGTAAGAGCGTGGCTACACCAAGCAAAGCAGCAAGAAAACTGAAATAACAACAAATAAATGGCAATACCAAGCAGATCCATAATTAAATAAAAAGAGAACAAAACAAGGACGGCACCGGGGGGGAAAAAAACAGCGCAAGCAGAAACAAGAATAACACCAAGCAAAAGCACAAAACATAAATATATATACTTCGTACCCGGTGTATAGTTACGAGCCGATGTTTGTTTCCAAACTGTTCGTTAGAACTATCGTACGGTTATGTAATGGTCGTATTTACCGAGTCCGACTCATAAAAAGCAGTGATTGTTTGATATTGATCGTTTCCCCAGGAATTTGAGGCTGGGTTTCTTGTGGGGCGTATTCTTATGAGAGGGGCTGTGGTGCAGTGGGAAAGCGTGTGTTGTACACCCCCGATAGTACAACGACTCCCGAACGCCTCATGTTGCTATCACGCCCAGCCTGATTTACGAAACCTATTCGACAAAAAGGTTTAGACACAAGCTGTGTACGAGACGAGCACAACTAAGGCTGTACTTCGTATAACCCTAGACCCTCAAGCCAATCAGATCCAACCAGCCAATGGTTAAGGGCTAGCCCCTGTGTCTCATACCTGGTACACAGGGATGTGCGTCAACCATTTTCTCGAATAAGTGGTACAAGCTCTACTCCCCGGAACCCGCCTCGCCTACTGCTGGTTCTGTTGCTCACTTCGGTTCCTTTTTTCTTTGCATAAATATCACGGGGGACCATCGTTAATAGGACCTGTGGTATACATGAAAAACCTATATATTTGACCATTTTTACTCAACAATATTTGGTCCTATCAACTATGGTCCCCCGTAATAGTAATACCTGGCAAAGTGGTAACCCTTTTTGCTCTTTTGGCCATGGCATAGCGACTTACGAAGCGGCAAGTACGGTTCGTCTCAACTGTACAGGAACAGCGCGCAACAACAGCTCAAGCATCATCCTCACCACCAACACCACCACCACCAACACACTGCGCGCGTTCTGCATGTACACCCATCTCCCGTCAGGTGCACTTCGAACACGCATTTCCTCGGCACCCCCGACGTCTGCTTCGTTCGCGCGGCCCACGGATGGATGCTGTAATCGCTACTTCGTTCGGAGGCGTTCTACGATAGGGATTCACCCTGATTTTTCTGAGGCTCTCTCACTTGAGGAGCTCCATACCTCACCCGGACACTGACTTCAGCAAAAATCTAATTGCCTCCCGATGAATAATCCCATGGCCCAAGTATACAAAATCGACATTTTTCGAAACAAGATAGGCAGTCCGACGATTCTAGCTGAAGGAACCCCGTCATTCAGAAAATATGTTAGCGGTAATGTGCTGTCTCTATATCGTATAGAACGCGTCTTTGGACACTTTTGTTTGTGCCGACTGCAAGTCCCAGAGGGGCTGGTCTAGCGGATTTATGCTGTATGTAGTGCTATAACGAAAGGCATCGCCCTTGACATGGTTACCTCGTGCTTGAAAAGAGAGTTGTCTTCGTCGTGGAAGGCCGACGCCAGCTCCAGCGCCGACACTTCTCCTCCTCGATTTCTGAGAGAAAACATTGCCCTGGCGGCGGCCACCGTGTAGAGGGGGGGTTCGGCCGGCGGTGGAGATGGGGGGGGAGGTGGGGATGGAGATGGAGGTGGCGATGCAGAAAGAGAGAGCGAGACAAAAAAAAATGAAAGAAAATAAGTGAAATCGAAAGAAGTCCGAAGAAAGCGTGAGGAAAGATCGAGAATCGTACCTAGTAGAAAGACCCGAAAAATATGGTAGAAAGATCCGAGAGAGCTCGAAGGAATATCGAGGAAATTTAGCTGAATGGGACGAGTACACCCACGCTCCGGGAGGAAAATACTTCAGAAAAAGTTGTGTGAAACAATTGTTGCAGAAAAAAAGACTGTATAGATGATACAATACACCCGTTACGGGGTACAAATCACTTATAAGTAGTGTGGGATACATTGCGCAGCGGGGAAATATGGACTCTACCGAATGAAACAATGGACGATGACAATGATAATGATGATGATGATGATGATGATGATGACGATGTTCTGAAGTCAGCTCGTGTCTCTGAAATCTCTCTCGTGGTCACAAAAGATCTTTCAACGCATTCCCTATAAATTTTAATTCTCCGGCCGATGGGGAAAAAAAAGATGTTACCATAGAAATCAGGACCCATCATGTACCCAAAAACCTATATATTACATTGTTTTTACAGAGTATGTTTGGTCCTGAGTACTACATTTCCTCGTGATACTATTATAGGGGACCAAAGTTAATAAGACCAAATATTGTTAGTAAAACCGGATAAATATATAGGTTTTTATGTATACCATATGTCCTACTCAGTATTAACTATGGTCCCCCGTAATAAGGCTCACCACAATTCCACACAAACCAAGTTGGGGGGGGGGGGGGGGAGGGGGGAGGACTCGACGCCATGCATGGCCGTAGTCGTATGCCCATAGACCCTCGCATACCTACAATGCCGGGACGGGGCACCTTCGAGTTTTCACCGACCAGGCCGAGGGGGGAGGCTACGAGTACGTACAACCAACCGAATGTCGCGTTCTACGATAGAGGTAGCACATTTCCGATTTTTTTTTTTCTTGTCTGAACGGCGGGGCTCCTTTAACGCGAAATAGTCCGAATGTCAAGTCTGTTTTTCGAAAAATGAAGCAGTTGTACACTTGGGCCACCGGATTATCCATCGGGGTGCAATTAGATTTTCGCTAAAAAAGTCAGTTTTCGGGCGAGGTATGGAGCTCCTCACGTGAGGAGCCTCAGAAAATCTGGGGTGAACCTCTTTACCGTAGAACGCCTCCGGACACAGCCCCGAATCGTCGCGCTTCACCTGTATCTCTCGAAAAGGCTCCTGCCCCGGTCACGAAGCCTCTTCCCCATCTCCTCAGGAGTAGCGTCGCCCGCCAACCCCCCCCCTCCCCCTTCCCCGCCTCCCACGCCACAGCTGGGGGCAGGGTCGACAGAAAGGTACGGGTTCGTCTCCCCCTTGCCTCGAGGGGTGGGAGCATCCGCCCCCTGCTTGCGGCGCCAGGCAAATAAGTCCAACGCTAGCTGGCAGGTCTGCCGGGAGCGGGGAAAGGGGAGGGGGGGGGGGGGGGGGGGGAGAGGGGGGCGGGGAGGAGGAGGCGGCGGGAAGGAGGGAAGGGGGGTTCTCATGTTGTGCCTCGCCGTAGTTGCATGGCCATAGACGGGGGAGGGGCGGGGGGGGGGGGGGGGCACTCCATAGGAGATAGGAGATATGTACTCGATCTCATGCATGGCCGTAGTCGTATGACCATAGACCCTCGCATCCCTACGATGCCGGGACGGAGCATGTCGGGTTTTCACCGACCAGGCAGACATTGCTTGCGCTTCGTGAGACGGGCTTGCATATGGATGGCAGCTTCAATGAGTTCATTTCTTTTCCGGTGTGGCCACTTCCAGAGACAGCGATGGGAGTACTAAGTAACTGCCTCTTGGGGTGCCTTACCATAAACACTACAGTACGTGATATCCCGCACAAACTATCCAACTCGACCACCAGCTGTAACCGACCGCAGAAACACAAAAACGGGAGAGAGGGGGGGGGGGCAGGAAATACCTTGGGCGAGTGTTGACACGCTGTTGTAGAGCAAATATGTCACAGGAGACAGCACTTTCACCCCTTTACAGACAGCAAATTTGTCTTGACATGCCTTGACTGACACCAAACTACTAGGTTTTAGCGTGGAACCCTAGGCCCTACACCCTCGACAGCGCACGTTTTGCGTTGCTTGACACGTCTCCTGACATCTTTGTCGTAGAGTGGGGGGACAGATACCGCCAAAATACAGCAGAGGGATAATACCCGGCCGGGAGGGTGGGGCGGGGGGCATCGCGGCTTCCCTGGCGCATGGTGGTGCACGGGAAGCAATACGCGACTCGTCTGCCTTCACACCCCTGCTGTCCCCGGAGAAAAACCCACGCTCTCGCATCTCAATCGTGCTTTCATGTCATGCTTACCATCCCCGTCACGACTCTACTCTGCTCGTACAGCTGGGGGATAGACATACCAGCAGCGAGGTAGACGCTCTGACATAGCAGTGGGGCAGGTAGACGTAAGCTAGCCAGTCCTCTGGGCTAGGTATACAACGGATACCGCAAAAAACCGTTGAGTTCGCACACGGGATGATAACGTGTTTTTTTTTAAGCGCTCGTTATATCTTAACAGCGGCAACGAGGGAGCTCGTATTGCTGCAGAGTCGAACCTTACACTTTTCGGACGGCTCTCGACCGGGTCTTTCCGAAAACGCCTCGTTATTCGGTTCGGTATTGGCAGATAACCTTCCCCGTTCTGAAAAAAGCGAGCGCTAAAAAAGCGATCGAAACCCCTGTGCAAACTCAGCGCTCTTTACGGTATCAGACTCAACGCTCATTTACGGTATCAGACTCAACGCTCAGTCATGGTATCAGACTCAACGCTCATTTACGGTATCAAGCTCAACGCTATTTTACGGTGTCAGACTCAACCTTACGGTATCAGACTCAACGCTCTTTACGGTATCAAACTCAACGCTCATTTGCGGTATCAAGACTCAACGCTCTTTACGGTATCAAACTCAACGCTCATTTACGGTATCAGACTCAACGCTCATTTACGGTATCAGACTCAACGCTCAGTCATGGTATCAGACTCAACGCTCATCTACGGTATCAAGCTCAACGCTATTTTACGGTGTCAGACTCAACCTTACGGTATCAGACTCAACGCTCATTTACGGTATCAGACTCAACGCTCATTTGCGGTATCAAGACTCAACGCTCTTTACGGTATCAAACTCAACGCTCATTTGCGGTATCACCGCTGTAAAGTCACAAACTGGCGGTGGAAAGGAGCTGGGTACCGTACGAAGTTCCTCAATAGAGGAGCCCCCCCCCCCCCCCCCGTCAGTCGAAACACTTTGGGCCCAAACGTACCCCCGCCTACCACACTGCTGTGAATGAACCGCACTGTAGAGGAACATCACAGTAGACTAATCGCACTGTAGAATAACCGCACTGTTGGTTAACCGCACTGTAGAAGAACCGCACTGTACGTAGACGAACCCCACTCAGATAAACCGCACTGTGGAGGAACCGCACTGCTGTAGGTCAATCGCGCTGTAGGGGAACCGCACGAGCGGTAGAGGCATGGCCCTGTACGTTACAGCAGCTTTGCACAAAAGGCAGCGGCAATTGACAAGTGACGGTTCTGTTTGCTCTTGTTGCTGCTCAAAGATGATAACTCGCACCTGGGACACCTCGGGCGCGGGGTCCGACGCATACCGCTCAAGCGCCGACACGGAGCTGTCCGCACCGATGGCGCCGAGCGCTTCTGCGGCCTAACGCGAAAAAAAAAGAAAGAAGAGGGCAGGCGCGTTCACCCACGCAGGCGGGGGACATAAAGCGTGGAAAAGCGTGGGCGCGCGGAAGCAAAAGAGAGCGGGGCGGCAAAACGAAACTCAATATTTTTCGTGCCCGAATACGTTGGTGAACAAACAAAACAAAAAAAGCGGGAAAGTCGACTTTATTATGTTAAGTACGATGGCAAAAAAACAAAATGCGGGAAACTTGACTTGACTTGGGTTGACAAAAGCACATACCATATCTGGTAGGTCAAAGATGGGTGTTTTGGGTACAAGCATTTTGTAAGACACATAAGAAGCCCGACGACGCCCGGGAAAAACGTGAGTAGAAAACGCCACCCCAGGTGCCAAAGGGGGCAGGAGCGGGGAAAATTCATGCGGGGGGGGGGGAAGGAAGAGGGGTACTCATTGTCATGCATGGCCGCAGTCGTATGACCATGGGCCCTCGCATCCCTGCAATGCTTGGACGGAGCACGTCGGGTTTTCACCGACCAGGCAGGCATTGCTTATTGCAATAAATGCGAAGAGAAACGTGAGCTGTTGGGCGAGTCGCATGAAGGGGGAGTTGCATCCTACCAAGAACCGCTTTCGAGGCGGATTTTCTTGCATATGGATGACACCGCCAATGAGCTGGTTTATTTTCTGGCGTGGCCACTTCCAGAGGGGGGGGGGGGGTGTGCTCGATAGGAGAGACGTGCTCGATCTCATGCATGGCCGTAGTCGTATGACCATAGACCCTCGCATCCCTACAATGCCGGGACGGAGCATGTCGGGTTTTCACCGACCAGGCAGACATTGCTTGCACCAAGCGCGAAGCGCCGTGAGGTGTCCGCCGAGTCGCATGAAGGGTGAGCTGCTTCCTACTGGGAACCGCTTTTGAGGCAGACTTGCATATGGACGACAGCTTCAATAAGTTGATTTAATTTCCGGTGTAGGCAATTCCAGAGACAGCAATGGGAGCACTATGTAACTGCCTCTTGGGTGCCTTACCTTGAACACTACGTGATACGATCATTTCCCAATTGTGCGAAGTAAAGGTTCTTTGCCTCGCACAAACGATCTAACTCGACAACCAGCTGTGGGCGACCGCCAAAAAACAAACAAAAAAACGGTACCCTGGTTGTCTAGCTCACGTAGTGAGGGGTATGTTTTACAGTGTCGTTGCCAACCGACGCCAACCCAACCTATATAAAATAGGGGGGGGGTAGGGAGGGAGAACCGGGAGGGGGGGACACATACTAGGGGCTAGAATTGGTAAACGGTACACGATCAGCTGAAAGCCAACAGAAATGCCGGCACTGGCGCCTTAGACGGGGAGACCAAAAGGACGATCGGTACACAGCACTGCGATAACTCGATTTCTTGCTGGAGCAAGGAAGGAGAGTCGCCCTGGCTTGCCCTGGCCTTCATTCCACGTCGGGCCTTCCTGCTGTACCGCTTAAACTGCCTGTGTTTTTCAATCTATGCGGCATATACCGTGAACCCTCAAAATGTGTTTTGTCGAGCGGGGAATATATCGCTTCAAGATTGGTCTCAGGGTCCACAATATGCAGTAAAAATGTTCGGAGGAAAAATATGAACAGGCCCCTCTCGTCTCTAGCGTACACACCGAGGTGCGTTAAAAAAAACAAGAGGCGAAATTATTTGTATTCGACCTCCGCACCGGGAAACACACATCCCTTCCGGCGTGAGGGCGACTGCGCGTTATCGGGAGGCGTGGCTCCGGGGACGCACACTGAGCTGCAGCGGTTTGTCGGCAGTGCGTTGATAAAGGCAAAAAAAACAACAAAAAAAAACGAAGCTGTGAAATCGGAAAACTTGCTCTCAAAACCCATATTTACAAGCTTTCGGCAAGACAATTTCGATCGCGCGGTCTGCGGTGCGTGTGTGAGAGGTTTCCAGAGTTTCTTCACCTGGTACAAACTGTTACAGCTTTGAAAGCAACGGAATCGCTACCTATCACATGTATCACCGCTGCTGTGTCTGCGTCGCGTGCTGTGTGTGTGTGTCTCTCTGCTGCGGGATCTCAGCACACGCTGCGCTTACGATTAGAGGCGTACCTGACAAAAATTATGAGGCGTTTTCTCGCTTGAGGTTTTACTACACTACACCACAAGCAGGGGTCGCCCGAAACCTGACCTCGAGAAAATCGAACGTGCAAAAACCCGACGAACCATAATCAATGCCATGATGGCTTCAACCAAGTTAACCCCTGTGGGATACCAGTGTAGCGACCAAAACAATGGTTGACTTCGCTTGGTGATATCAACCATCCACGATTCAGCGTGAGGGCCCAGATGGTGCACACGGGGTACGGTCACGCTGGGCCCGCGCCGTCGTGCGACTCCTTTGGCACTGCCGTAAAAACTCGGGACACCAATCCGGTACGGCCACCCGATCACGCAGCGGCCGTCGGTTGCAAAACGTCAGTTTTTTTTTTTTTTTTTTTTTCATGAGGCTCGTTTCTCACGCGATGAACCACTGTAACTCCACGAACGTGATGCTAAAAAAATAAGCCACCCCGAGAAAAAAAAAAAAAAAACTGACTCTCGAGAAAAAGAAAAGAACACAAAAAAAAATGAAAGCGTGCGCAACACGATGAGTAAATAATGCCATGATGGCTTCAAGTATTCACAGAAACATGTTGATTTGATTAGGCGCGGGCCGGCGAGGGAAGAAATGGCTCAACTCTAGTCGCGATTAAAAATGAAGGCACGAACCGTAGTGGGGAGGGGGGGGGGGGTCATATATGAGGGGGGGGGGAGGGGGGGGGGGGTACTCATTTGTTGCTTGGCTTAGGCATTTGACCATTGAGCACGCATCCCTTTCGAGACGGAGCACCGTTCCTACTCCTAGTAGAGACACCTAACACCTTCAAAAAGGGGGGGGGGGGGAAGAGCGTGCCATGTTGGCCCCCGGATCCGAGTGGCGACTGCTGAAGTAGGAGGGGAGGAGAAGAAGAAAGGGCGACGGCACTAAATGGGATAAACAAAAGAAAACTAACAAAGAAAAACGAACCCGAAATAACACAAATAATATCCAAGCGATAACGCATGCCTCAATGAGAAACCCCTCAGTTTAGGGGTATGCTGATATACTAGTCCGTCAGAAATCTCTTGGCGAAGTCAAGTGCTACCCCTATTCTCTATCGTAGCAGGCGTTTTTCTTTGAATATATAAACGGCACATTAAACGCACGCGGATCCTGATTGCCATTACGGGGAACCCTAGTAAATTGGACCAAGTACTGTTGGTAAAAAGAGGTAAATGTATAGGTTTTCGTGTGTACCGTAAATCCTATTTACCATGGTCTCCCGTAATAGCGTGTGTATGTCCTGCCTGCCGTATCCAGTACGATGACATGGCATGGCATTGCCCCCTCTGCTTACTGCCTTACAATGCGGTATCTATTCTTCTCTTCTTCTGTGTCGTGGTTTGTAATGACCACACAGCTTGCACCTTTCTGGGATTGGAGAATCGACACGGACACTGGATGTGCTGGATACGGTTCAATGTCAAAACACACACAGAGACGCACCGTAAGTAATACCAGGTACCAGTAAAAGACGCTGTGATTTTATTGAGTATAGATCGCACGTATAGATCGAAGTTCATGGCACAGGGGGAAGTGGTGCGTGAGAAACACTGGAACCAAACGATTTAATTCGGTTTTCCGCCGCAGATATCGGAATTATCGCACGTATGTCGGAGCTATCGCACAGAGGTGCGTAAAGACACTGACGACATGACTTTTGAAGAAAAAACATTGCACCCCTTTCCCATAACAGCATTCGCGTTTAATCGTCATTTTCACGTTAGCTCAACTCGTGCTTCGTGCATACCAGGTAGGAGGGTTAAATACCCTCAGCGGTCTTCAGGACAAGCAGTGGTCACCGGCGTCTTACTCCCTCCCGTCTTGCCCATCCGGTACCTGCTTTTGCCATTTTTATCGCGCTTCGGATTTAGCATACGGAACGAGACATGGTCTATCGCGGCGGTCACAACAAGTACCCCCCCCCCTCCACCGCTTCCACTCACTAGTCTACTTCTCGCAACACGGGGCCGCTGTTCACCTCGTGTCTGACCATGCAGTCGTCGGAGGTGTTTCCAAGAACTTTCTCCAGAGTTTCGCAGGCCGCCTCGTTCTGCATTTGTCCTGCAGAAAATCCATAAACAACATAGTCAGGGTCATTTTTATCTGAGAGTTTTCCCCCCGTATTTTCATGTTTTTTTCGATCCTTTTTTTTTTCTTCCAGATTCTCATGCTTTTTTCCCAAATATGTGGAATTTAACAAACCTGATTATCTCGCTTCAGGAGAATTTCACGAATAGTGACAAAACGCCTCCGTATATTGATACATATCTCCAATTATTTCCAAACTTTGGAGATTCTGGGAAAAAAAGCTCTCTGACAAGAATGAGCCTTAGCCTCCGTCGTGCGACCCAACATTTCTACACTTCACAAGTAAACGCTGGTGTTTGGCGTCGATAGGACAAACGCCCTCAACGGGTGCATAACTTCTATCGATGGATATCCTGCGGGAGCAACATTATACCTGGCACATACCAGGTAGGTATTACTATTTAGAACATATACTTCGTACTATATACACTGCCTGGTAAAAAATGCCGTGGTCGTTTATGGGTGTATTACTTGTTTTTGGTTATCGGAAGGCAACGAGAGTACGAGTTATGCCGCCGTTACCGGACTTTTTTTTTTCCCAGAATTTCCCGGTTTGTGACGGTTTTTTCTCGCGCAATTTTTTCATCTTCCAGATTTCCTGATTTTGTTTTCCCAAATATATGAAACTTGACTTTCCTGAATTTTTTCCGTCAGTTAAAAATCACAATTTGCGACAGAACGCCCTCCGTATCTTGGTACCATTTGAAAAAAAATCCAGTTATAGAAAAAATTGGGGAAATAAATCTTTCCGATAAGGATAACAACGGCCCTTAATAGAGACCTGGACGGTCTTGAGCCGCGGGCACCGAAGAACCCAATCAGCCAATCAAAGCAGCCCAATCAAATAAACACCGTCACAGCACCGCCACCAAGCATCGCACATCACATATACCTGGTATAACATATCACGTTTCACCAGGTGTATATTCTACCGCGCGTTGCGCATGATCACCCGAAAAGCTCGACCGATACCCAAAGCCTCAAGAACAATCCCGAATCCACCTTCCACCCCATTTTCAAGGGCGACCAACCACAGAACGCGTGCGACCACCTCCTCCAACAACAAATGTTCGATGCAGTTCGACGGGCAGAGGGGAATGCTGAACCCTATGCGTGATAAAAATGAAGGCACATACATTACGTGCCGGAGCGGGTGGACGACTGCCGTGGTGACGGCTTGTGCCGAAGCCCGCCGTCGAGGGCAAAACCTCCTACGAGTTGATTGGTTGAGCTGCTGGAAATAAGTAAAAGCGCCTGATTGGCTAGAACAAAAAAGAAACAAAAAGGACCATCACTATGGACGCGGGCGAAGCCGAATCCAACGAACGACGACCCCCACCCCCGACCCGACCCCGCTCACCGAGAATGTAGGCCAGCTCATGCCGAAGCAAGGCGGAGTCCGTGTCGACCAGCAGAGCTGAGGGTGGGCAAAAAAAAAAGCGGAGGAGAAACAGAGACGCATACCGGTATGTTTTATACGTACCGGGTACATACATGGCGCACCGTTGAACGTGAGATTCTCTGTGGTGTATCATTTTCCTGTATACGTACGAGCTGTCCCTCTTGGCGAGGAACTGCAGGCAGGGGGGATATTCGTACCAACTGATCGTGCTCAGGAACACGGCGGATAAGACCCATCGTATATTTATTGAGGAGTTCTATGCTGGACAGGGATTCTGGTATGTGGGATGCTTCAGCGGTACCTGTCGTCAAATCGTGTGTGTGTTGGTTTGCTGTGGAGAATTTGGATCATCGTATTCATTCATCTGGGTCGGCGGTCGTACCACTTCGGATGCAGAACTCGGTTTCAGCCAGCTCGAGAGGGGCACAGGGTACAAGCTTCTTTTTTTTTTTAACGCGGTGTGGCGTAGAAACTCGCTCTGTATCTCGTAAGAAACCCTCTTGGCCGAAAAATTAAGCAACTTTTTTTATATTCAGAGCATCGCCCAAACGGGTATATTACATTGCTGATCAGAGTGGTTGGCTGTTTCCTTCAACATTGAAGAATCGTATGGTAGGATCGGCGGAACGGCAGCAGTACCATCTTGAACTGATTGCACCGTGTCGTGTATCGCGCATGCGGCATCGGCGGCTTTACAGGTTTCCAGCGTCAGAATTGGTACACAGTCAGTGTACGTATTCTATCACGGGGGACCATAGTTAATAGGACCTATGGTACACATAAAAACCTATACATTTACCTATTTTTACGAATAATATTTGGTCCTATTCACTATGGTCCCCCGTAATAGTCGACTGAAGTACCACACGATAGTCATAAACCTGGTCGCAAGCACGTCGTATCACTCATGCCTGGAGGCTTGCGAGACCTTGCGAAGAAAGCACTGCTGCCGCCTCTCGCGCCAAGCAGCAGGTGAGCAAGTGCACTCGTTTTATACCTGGAGTGGACAACTCCCGCCGCTACCGCAACGACCGTTGTGCTACATCGGCACAATACTTCCCCCTGCTACTTTTCCTGCTCCTGCTCCTGCTATTGGCCCAGCTACTACCGCTAACGCCACCGCTACCAAACCTACGGGAGGATACCTGTCGACGATGGTGGGCATCACGCTTTTGCCTCTAACCAAGCTCGCACCGCTCCTGCTACGGCCCCCATGCAGGCAGCCAAGGGATTCGTTCTGCAGCTGAATTGACGGCGACCACGTCACGGCCCTACCCCCAACACTTGCTCCTGACTGCGAGGCACACCTGTTGCAACGGGAAGTTAACTAACTCCTCTCGATTGGGCCGTAGCTCTGCCGCAGCAGTGGCATGCGTACCAGTAGGTGTCACAAGTAGTGGCTGTCGTCCATGATGCCGACGCGAGGCACGAGTACCCAAAAACGCCAACACGGGTTTCAGTTCGTACCGCGGGGCCACAGGGAAACGATACCATGCAACACACGAGCACACGAATACCAAGTGCGGTGCGTCGGAGAGTTGTCGTGTTCTGAGGCTGTTTCCTATGCGGTTCGATTTTTGAGCTTCAGATTTTGCCCCGATCGCATTTTCGGATGTGAAGTTGGCACATCGAAACAGTCTTCCTATGCGGAAAAAATCAGATTTATTGTGTGTGTGTAGAGATTCGAGCGAACGCCGAGTCCAACTGCTGTTTTTGTGGTTTGGCGCCGCGATGAGATGCGCTGGGTACGCTGCCCTGCGCGTAGGACCCAAGCGTGCGAGCGATGGCTGACTGCCTTTGATCTGGCGGCAAAGAGACGTGGCGAGTGCGCTAGAGCCAACCTGTCTTGGTATTTTGTGTTCCATCTTGTGACTGACTGCTGCTGCTGTGCAGCAGTGCAGTCTACGAGTATTCGTACGTATCCACGGAGAGGTGCGTGCCGAGTGTGCTTCTCTTGGTCTCTAGGCCCGAGCCCGCGCCAGACGACTGTAGTCTGGCCACGGAGGGACGGCCCCCCCGCCGCCCGAGCGTCGGGCGCGAAGCAACTTCGATATACCGCTCTGTCACCATCCAACTCATCGATCGTTCTGCTGCTGCTGTTTGCTGTCATGGATAACATCTTGCACTTAGAGAGCATGTCATTTTTCGATTTGAAAATCTGATGACCCAGGTCGTCGGATTTGGCCCAAAATCCGACGACTTGGGTCATCGGATTCTCAAATCGATTTTTTTTCGGTCGGATTTTGCATATTTGGACTGCATGAGCAGGGTCATTCGTTTTTGAGATCGAAAAACACAAATCTGAAGCTCGAAATCGAACCGCATATGAAACAGCCTGAGTTTCGAGGGTGTTCCGAAGACACGTTGCTCAAGTAGCAGTTTCAGTTGTGCAGACACGGGAGGATCAGCAGATCAATATACAAACATGTAACACCCGAAATTATTATCTACAGAAGAAGCATGTCGACACATGACACCTGGTAATTGGCAGCGGACTTCCCTGATCTATGTGATCTGCACAGACCTTTTCATACGGTAGACTATGTTCGCCGGGTGGAATCGCTTTTGCAAAAGGGGTATCTCGAAAAATACAACACGCCACTTTTATGTTTTTAATGCAAGACAGGTGGGGGTGTACTCATTATCATGCATGGTCGTAGTCGTATGGCCATAAACCCTCGCATTCATACAACGCCGGGACGGAGTACACCAGGTTTTCACCGACCAGGCAGACCTTGCTTGCACCAAGCGCGTAGCGCCGTGAGGTATTCGGCGAGTCGCATGACGGGTGAGCTGCATCCTACTAAGAACAGCTTGTGAGGCGGACTTGCACGAGGGCGGCAGCTTTCATGAACTCATTCAATACGAGCGCTTGCGAGTTTCTAATTTTGACGAAAAACAAAAAAAAGGTGCCTACAGAAATGTCAGAAACCCCCGCCGTGGCGTCTGGTGGTATATAGTGAGGCGTTTTCAGCTAAACATGAGATTTTGTGTCCCCGGGTTTAAAATACCAAACAAAAAAGAACACGACGGGGCAGCTATTGGATACCAGGTAAACGACAAGCGGCTGAACAGCGCCGCCATCGCTGCACGCCCAGGGGCGCAAGTGGGAACCACCGCAACTGCGTTTCTGGGCTCCGTTCTGTTGGTGTGCTTTTTGCCGTGTACCCTGGTGTACGATTGAAGCGCCATGGCGAGAGAGCTAAATCTCCGCAGCCTCGACCCAAACCCTCCGTCGGGAGGACAGACAGCTATCAATAGCAATGGCAGCATCCCGCTGTTCCTGATTTTTTTTCCCCACTCGAGGTCGACTCCAGACTCCAGAATGATATCGTAGTTTTGTGACCACAGAGCTTGAATCTCTCTATTTAAAGGGTTGGAGAATCGGTACGGGCACTGGTTGTTCTGGATGCCGACGGGCAGAAAGAACGGTTTAGTGTGAAGAGCACACACAAACTGCTGAACCTCTTCAACAATACTCGGACTACGTACTACTGCTGCTGCTGGGCTTGCTGCTATTCATACTATTAATACTATTATATTTTTACCACCACCACTACTATTAATAGGGTTAGGGTTAGGGTTAGGGTTAGTACTACGACTGCTACTACTACTACTACTACTACTACTACTACTATTAATACTACTCCTGCTCCTACTATTAATACTACTATTACTACCACTACTACTACTACTACTACTACTACTACTACTACTACTACTACTACTGTGGGTTCCAGGTTCTCGACCATGCCGTCGCATGGTTATTGTCCCGCGGAGGTCCCACCATTCGCCGAGGTCGTGGATATCCGTATCTTATTGTACGACTGTGGTCGCCCATATTCCTGGACTATTTGTTGTTGTCAGCAGAGATGTCGTCAGCAGTGACATTGTCCCGTGACAAATAGTCACTGCAGATTGGAATGCAAGGCCCGTGCCTTGCACACACACTCTTCCTCTCCATCATCGTTGATGGTTGTTTCGTGGGATCGTCCCTACCGATCATATACCAAAACCTGGCGTGTCCTACACGCTACCCTCTTAAGAAAGGGAAGTGCCATAGATGTCGAGTCGAACCTGGGGGTCCTCCCCACATTTGGCGTCGACGAAGGCTCGCGCCTGTGGCAGTTCTTGTTTTCTCGTGAAAACACAAGAGGTTGTTCGGTATTTTGTCTTCACATCGTACGAAGAAAACACGAAAACAACAATAAAAAGAGGACACGAGTCAGTGTTTCGTGGACAGAGTAAATAAACTACCCCTCTCATCGTTGCGATCTATGGAAGAAGCCCTTCGCCGCTCTCATCGTTGACAAGCGAAGAACTCTCTCCAATCGCTATGGGCTGTGGTTCTACCCGTCTTCTGGTATACGGTATGCTCAAACCACGTTGGTAAGCCTTCGGTGGCGAGTAGATCTATCGTATACTACGAGTCTGTTGTTTGTTTCTTCCGCTGTACGTATCAGGGAAACAAACACGTTCGTTTCGTTCTGTCTACCTGTGAGTAGATATTTTTCGTTTTGTCGATTTCAGGTAGGAGTTTGTCCACAAAATCCTCTGTGAACCCCCACACTATTAATACTACTACTACTACTACTACTACTACTACTACTACTACTACTATTACTACTACCACTACTACTACTATTATATACTACTACTACTACTACTACTACTACTACTATTAATACTACTGCTGTACTACTACTATTAATACTACTACAACTACTACTACTACTACTACTACTACTACTACTACTATTAATACTACTACTACTACTACTACTACTACTACTACTACTACTATTAATACTACTGTACTACTACTATTAATACTACTACTACTACTACTACTACTACTACTATTAATACTACTACTACTACTACTACTACTACTACTACTACTACTACTACTACTACTACTACTACTACTACTACTACTACTACTACTACTACTACTACTACTACTACTACTGCTACTACTTACGTCGACATTGTGCGTGCGTATGCAGTACCTGGTAGGTGTATCAGGTATATGCTGCAGCACACGTGGAGGAGAAGACAGCAAAGCAGTGTACGTCGCAAGCACGTGACGTTGCAAGTTGTACCTGGTACAGCAGTCCAGTTGCGCCGCGATTTTCCTATTTGAACCACCGAACACGAAAGGATGGTGCCGGGAATTCTCGCTCACGCGCCATACGCCTCGACCAACTCGGGACGAAACAACCCTATACATGACGTTGTGCACGAGTCGGCCGCATTCTCCATCTAGTGAAAACATTGCATCGTGCAGCAGTCAGTACGAGTACACCTCCTGGCAGCAAGCAACCTCTCGAAATAAGTACGTACAACAAAGGTGTTTTGTCGTTTTGTCACCTTCGCCAACAGCACTGACGGCCTCTGCAGTTCCAAGCGTTCGCAAAAAGAAGGCCGAGTGCGTCCGCTTCGCGATCGGCTGGCTGCTATCGAGCAGGCAGTCTCGCAGCTGCTCCAGGGTCGGGGTGCCTTGCTCTCCGTCCGAAACCGCCATGATCTCAGCTCTGCAGTGCTTGCCAGCTCTTCCGCGTCTTGAAATGGGAATGACTACATTCCCATTCGGCGTCTTGCGTGTTTGATTTAATAGGTACTCCATATCCTGGCAGGCTTTACTCCCGAGGGAATTCCAGAGTGTATGCTTTTCCGGAGCCCCCCCCGTGATTGTTCGCCGGGGGGCCTTGCTTACTACAGCAAGTGAGCGTAGTGCAATCCGTAGTAGACGGTGTTTTTCATGCGGGTGGGGCTACTGCTGTACCTATAAATTGTTACACTATGGATTGTGCTGTACCAGGTAGCACGTAGTGTACAGCAATACACCAGTGCTGAACTCTTGAGTACTATTAATACGAGTACTCCTTCCTGTAGTATCAAATCACATTACGAGTATTATGATTTTAATAGGACACCCCAAAAATTAGAACGCGGCCGTTCCTCGCCGAGATTCAAATACGACATACTGCTGTTACAGCTTCTAGCAGCAGCAGCGATACCTCAAGTACGAACTACTTACAGCAGTGTAGTATAAGTACTACTATTTCTTATTGTTATTACTCGATGAAATGCATTCGAGCGCTGCGCTCAGTTTGCGCGTCTTTTTTTTTGTGAAGTCGCAGCTGGAGTTGGTGCGAGTAGTGTGGAGAAAGACCAGACGGCACCCCAGCAGGCGGGGGTTTGGCTCAGACTGAACGTCTGCTTTTTTCCCTTGGAAAACTATACAAAAGGCTCGCGCTTCGCGCTCGCGCGCCTCATTTTCGGTTACTATATTAAATACGGGACAGAGTGGTATGCCAGTACATCAGTACGATAGCACGGCGGGAGCAGGACGCCCCACCCCCCAACCATCAATACCTAGTGGTTTGCCTGGTCCATACGGCGGTGATGTATACGGGAAAGCACATCTATCTTCTGCCGATATCTGCTGTATATCGGAGAAAATGTCTCCCCTCGCCTCTAAGAAAAGCCCACGCTCACGGCTCCGGTTCCGAGCGACGATGGAAGCCGGCAGCCTGCCTGCCTCTACGTACGGAAAGACTCTCCTTGAACGAAGCATGCTATCACAACGCCACAGCAGTGTATGATTACGATTTTTTATAACTGGTGCGTAGTGGCTGCTAGAACGAGTCTTCCTTACACGCACGATGTAGGGGCTAACGCCGCGAGGTCTGTCGTACAGATTGATCTGAACGCTTGACGAAAGATTCCTCGAATGATGGCATCATTGTGAATACAGCGTGGGACTTTTGCCCGGACGACGAAAAAAGGGATGACCGGGGCGGCATCGATATCCGCCCATCTCGCCAGGGCATCACAGCACACTTCGGCCAGATCACGACGTACATCTAGATTCTAACCTGTCGTTGCGAGGTCTTGTGCAGGATCGGTGTACAGGTATATGTACGTGCAGATCCAAGACGGAAAATATTTGTTACTACTATCAACACTACTGCCGCCGCTGAGATAAGTCGTACTGGTACGACTATTCTACCCAAAGTCAGGAGAATTTGATGGCATCGACAACATCTTGGGGGGAAAAAAATGGACATTATTACAGGAAAAGTCTTCGCGATGACCCGTGACGCTCCTGCTGCTGTGATGCAGTTTCTTTCTTCGCTTTTCTTTGAAGACAAGACACCAACGACGGAAAAAGATGAGAGAAAAGAAAAATCGGCAATTAATTAAACAGGGCTCGTAAGCCTGGCTCCACACTTACTTATTATGTACACGTGTGCGGCGGCACGGAGAGGTAGCTACTGTAGTACACCCATGCTTGTCAACCACCAACACTTTGAGGCATTTGTCTACAAGTCGGCATCACCACCCGCTCCGTTCGACCCACACAAGGCACTATCAACCTTCGACGTACCTGGTAGTAGAGAGTCTGAATACCCCACAACACCAGGGGCGAAGGTCACATACACGGCACAACGTCTCAGTACTCCATGCGAAACAGCGACACAAAAAACAAAAACTATGAACGTACCAGAACATATCATACGAAGGAGCTGTATATATATACACATGTACATGGTCAAAACGCGTGATGCTCAAAAGGTGCAAACATTTAAGGGTCTGCCACTCGTAGGGGTACGCGAGACACGGTACACCAGACAAAAAGCAAAAAATGTCGTGGCAGCGCGGATGAACGGCCAAAATACCAGTCTGAAACTCTGAGCTCCACCGTCCCTGGAACAATAACCCTCGAGAATTCCGCAAGTAAATTATGAAAAATAGTGATACCTGGTACCTGCTGCGCAATTAGTACGTGTACAAGAAAAACAAAAAAAACTTGCCGGCACTACCTCTTGCCTTCGTACTTTCGCCTACAGTAATGTATCATCCAACGCAATGGAATAAAGGACGACAGTAGTGTAGCACCGCACCGACTAATGGTAACGTAAGCACCAAATACAGAAAATTCAAGTGCTTCTTTGTTCACGACGGGAGGAAAACAAAAAGGTGAAAAAAAAATAAGACCACCGTTAACGGTCAACGGCTACAAAGGCCTTTGGCTTAGTCCTCTCTTACTCCACACTATGAAAAACTCGACATCCCCCCCCCCCCTACAGGTCAACCACGGCATTGAACAGAGGCCGCCGAGGCAGGCCATTGCGGCCACTCCTCCTTCGATCCCAACGCCCTCTCGAAATCCATCATCACTCTCACAGCCTGTGTGGGCTGTCGGAAAACAACCGAGAACGCGCGGTTAAACCCGGCCTTGTATACCACGAAGTCCACGTCCACCCACTCCGGCGACCACCGGCCAGGCACCCGGTTGATCTGCCCCCGGCCCTTCCTCCAAAACGAGATCTGGCCGCGCCTGTTGGCGAGGTTTGCCATCAACGCGCCGCTGGGCAGGAACAGGACGACCGGTCGTCTGTCTGCCTCTAGCTCGGCGTCGACATCGCAGTGCTCCTCGAGGTCTATGGCGAAGGACGTCTTCCCCGCGGGGACGTTCGCATCCCCGGTAACCTTGACGCCGATCAGCTGTGGCCGAAGCAGGGCGTCGCCGTCACCGCGACCGCTCACAGAAGCGGCGGCAGCGCCACTGCCAGCAACAAAGCGGCTGTGAGTTCGCCTCTCCCCGCCGCCCGCGCCTTCGTTGTAGTTCCTCTCTTCATCCTCCTCGTCGGTCTCACTGCCAGACCCGCCGTCTTCGTTCGAGGAGGCTGCCCTCGCCCTCACCCTGCGGACGGGCCGCGAGCGGAACATCTTGCCCCTTCCCCCCTCTGCGTCCTCCTCCTCCGCGCCGCTGTCGTCGCTGCCGCTGCCGCTGCCGCTGCCACTGCCGCTGCCGCTGATGCTGGCACTGCCGCTGATGCTGCCGCTGGCCACGGAGCCGCACGAGCCGCCTAGCCCGCCCTCGCTCGAGTCAGTCGCGGGCGCAGAAGTGCAGACGCTCTCGCTGCTCGATGTCTTCCCCGACGAGGAGAAGGTGGCTGTCGATCGCCCTCCGGGTTTCGACAATTCCGCCCTCGCCCCCACTCCCCTCCCCATCTCCGCCCGCCCGGCAGCTGCCGCACCCTCCGAGCTCGGGGGCGGTGCTCCCGACGCAGCGGAGCAGGGGTTCAACGAAAGCTGGATGATCTCCAACCCATGGCTTCCGTATGGTGCGCTCCACAGCCCGCAGAGGTTTTGTGCGATCGACGCCGCCACCAGCATCGCGCTGTTCCGCTGAAGCGTCGCCGCCGCTGATGCTGAGGAGGCGGTAGATGACGGTGGTGTCGGGGCCTTAAGCTTGATGAACCGGCATGTCCGCCCCCCTACGCGGTTGAGGAAGAACGCCTTTTCGCCCGAAGGGCGAATAGGGGTTCGCGCGTTTCCGGTGGGGACGGGGACCCACCCCGAGCCCTGGCCGGGTATCCAGTTGGTGAAAGGTGTGGCGGGGGGGTTGACACCCTCCATGGAGAAGAAGTGGATGCTGACGGTTTGATTTGCGTTCGGCAAAACCCGTATCGTGAAAATGCTGCGAGTTGGGTGGAGCAGAGAGTCGGGGACACAGCAGCAGCAGCGATCGAGGGTGGAGGGGTGGCCAAACGAGGTCAGCAAGATGTGCTGGTTCGATATAACTGGTACCGGGAAACTAGGGGTAATTCGGGATTTCACATCAATCAAACGGTTCCTAATATTTTCGGACAAAGTGGTACCTAGTAACGAAAAGAGTTTTTATGTTGGTGTTCTTATTCAAGTATACCAGGTACCTGGTACTGGTACTTCATCACTGTCCGGAAAAGTAGGGGGAATTCGGGAATTCACATCAATCACACGGTTCCTAATATTTTCGGACAAAGTGGTACCTAGTGACGGAAAGAGAGTTGTCATGTTGGCGCGGTCTTTTGCAGGGTAAACCTCGTGCGTACTCTTTCATCAAGTCAACTGACCATTTTTTTTTGTGTTTCTCTTTTACCAGGTATATACTCACCAAGCAGTGCGGCAAATTTACGACATGCTTTGCTCGCTTTGGTTGGGCTCGTTTCGTATCCAGCACGGTTGGCCATACTTGATGTACTCGATGAGGATACGATGTGACTGGTATTCGATATTTGTGTACTACAGAATACCACTATAGATAGAACTACATACTTAGATCACAACCCCTGAGCGTGCTCGGTTGGTACATCCCTGGCAAGTCTGTGGCGTAGTTTTGTGACCACAGAACTTGTATCTCTTCTACCAAAAGGATTGAAGAGTCGGCACGGACACTGGTTGCGCTGGATGTCGACTGGTAGAAAGAGAAGAACACACACTCCACACACACTCTCGACCTGGAAAATATATATACCTGGTTTGAATTTTTGTATGGAGGCCTACTACTGCAGCTGCTGTGTATCGTATTTCAAGTGCAGGAACCGTATTTTCAACTTTCAACATCCACTATTAATATTACAGTTACTCAAACTGACTCAATTCAAAACTTAGAGCGTAACCGCTTGCTCGTGTTCTGCGCAAGGCACTATTAATACTTGTTCAATATACACTATTAATAGTAGGTTGGTTGGTGCAAGGAAGGAGGTTTAGTATCCAAACGACACACCAAACAACGGAAAATACAAGAACACGGCACAGCTGTAGCGGTACAGCCCTTGGCACAGGCATTAGATAATGTTTCATATTATTCAAGAGAACCCACTCACCAGCGACTCGTGCCGTTGGGCGCGATAGAATCGCACTGGAACCTCCCTGCAGCCAGCGAGATCCTCAGCAGCTCCCCTTTTGCTTCCTCTTCCTCGACCGTGGGTCCTTCCCTCCCTGGGGGAGACAGGCGGCTGGAGAACTCAAGCTGAGCAGCCCAAGAACGGTATGGTTTTTCAGCTTGCCAGAAGCCCAAGACTCCAGCAGGGATACCGATTTTCGTGAAGGCGTCGACTAGCTGGCGGTAGGAGGTGATGCGGAGCTCGGACATGGCCGAGCGCAGGCGCGCCCGGGAGGGAAGGATATCGAGCGCGCGGAGCTCCCAAAGAGACTCTCGCCCCGGGAGAGGGGCGAACCGGAGGCATACGCAGCCGAGGGTGCACAGGTCGCGGCAGCTGGCGAACGTGGCCACGAGGTTGATGATGTCCTCGCCGACCGCTTGGGTGGTATCCGCCTTGCGCCGAGCCCCACCGCGCAGGCACGCGTGCTTGGGGTTGAACATGAGCAGTGCTGGCTGGTGGTGGCAGGGAAGGCACGAGGGGTAGATGGCAGGAGGATCAACGCGGGACGTGCTGGTGTAAGGTACGCCGTCGAAATTGCTGTACCATGGGGATGATGACGAGTCATACGGCCTTGGAATATATATACTCAAAGCTATATATATATCTGGGCATCTGCCCAAAGTTGGGAGACGGTTGTGCCAGAAGGGCGATCAACGTCGGTTACTGCTGATACTTCCTTGCGGACACGGCGCGCGTAGTGGCCTGACGAAGACAAGATACTTCGATTTGGCGGCTTGGTCGACGGGGTCACCTGCGACAGCACAACTAGACAGGAGGACCGCACCCGTCTCGAGCGTGCCTCCAAGGTCTCGGTGGCGTGGTGCGCCACGTCTGTTCCGAGACAGGTTCAAGAACAACACAGCTTCAAACTTTCGTTTCGTCTCAAAAATCAAGGTGGAATAAAAAAAGTCGCGCGCTCTCTCACCTGTCCTAGTGGGATCAGTTCAATGGGCAACAAGTGGCGAGCGCGTAGGGCGATACCCAGGCTTTGATAGCAGTACCAGCAAAGGCCGTCTCGAGCCTTTGGAGTAGAGCAGTCGCAGCGCGGTTGATCGCGTTTAGGGTTGTTGTGTGCACCACTTCCAGTAAATAAGTTGCGGTGGGTTCAAACAAAACCTCACAATCGAGCAGCAGCCAAAGCATCTGGCGCATCTACCGTAGATTGCTTGACTCAGCCCTGACGCTGTGATGACGGGGCTGTTCGTCCTAAAATTCGAAGTGATCACGTAAATCTGTTCGCGAACAGACCGACTTTTTCTCGAACTCGCACGTTTGTTACCTGCTTCTTTTCGCTTCCTTTTTCACCATCTGTGTGTGTGTGTGTTCTTCACATTAAACCGTTCTTTCTACCCGTCGACATCCAGCACAACCAGTGTCCGTGCCGATTCTTCCATCCTAGAAGAGATACAAGTTCTGTGGTCACAAAGCTACGCCACAGAGATACTACGTTGCCACGTGTGCAGTGTGAACTGCAGTGGGCAATGCAAAGCCATGTCATCATACTAGATACGACAGGCACGACATACGCAATCTATGAAATAGTGAAACGAAAAGAAACAATCAAAGAGAAAACAAAACAAGGTAGACAAGTCGAAAAAGAAAAAGAAGAAAAATGAAAGCAAAATCTAAGAGAAACAATCTGTCGTGCAGGTGGCCTACACTTGAAAAAGAACGAGCTGGAAAAAAGAAGAAATAACAAAAGACACCACTGCTTGTGAACAGAGTAAGACAAAGAACCAAGGAGAAAGTAACAAGGAAAAATAACAAAGGGGAAATAACAGGCAGACCAAAGCCCAAAGCACCTTCTAGGTGGCGGCAGCAGCTTGTGGTACGAGTAGTATAGCCAGGTTCTCCCTGCTAATCCGCCTGGTACCTTGCTACCCAGACTGCCGTCTCCGCCCTGCGTTCGTCAACTATGCCCAGCCCCTTGGCGTCAGACAATACGAGCCGAGCAGAGCAGGTTCGTCTTCCAACCACGCCACACGGCTCCTTGAGTACGGCTTATCAATCAGAAAAGGAAGAGGAAGAGAAAAAATGAAATGAAAATCACGGAGAGTCAGCGCAAGAGAGAAAAAAAAAAAAAAAAAAAAAAAAAAAAAAAATCTGTCCACACGAACAGCTGGACGTGACATGATGAGAGGCCAACAGATGGTCTGCGAGCGAGTAGCTGGTAGATGACAGGGCGCCCATCTGTCACAGCAGTATCTAGGGTATACTGCTGTATACCTAAAATGTCAGGAGACGGCACTTTCATCCCTTGACAGACAGCAACTTTGCCTTGACATGCCTTGTATGACACGACACCAAACTACCAGGTTTTAGAAACGAGATCGGCCCTACACACCCTTGACACGGCGCAATTTTTGCCTGGCTTGGCATGTCTCCTGACTCCTGACTCCTGACATCTTTGATTATTATACCAGGTACCTAGTACCAGGGGTCTGGCAGGGGGTATGGTATACGTCCAAAACAGCGTGCTGGTATGATGTGGTGCATGGCTTGCTGAATGCATTTTATACGCGTACGTACGTACGGAAAGCGACTTCCACTGCTGCTGCTGCTGCTGCTTGTGCTGCTGCTGCTCTGTCTGTGTCAGCGCATCGTTGTGTGTGTCGTGCGCAATCAGTCGGATGAATATTATCATACCCGATTGCGATGACAGATACCAGGTGGATAGATGTCTTTGGTCCTTTTTTTTGTTGTTTGTACGATGCGTCATCACGACGTGTCCGGCCTTCGGCCGCAGGTTCTGGTCGCAAAATATGGATTGCTTGGTTTTTATTTTGAAAACCCTATTAGAACTCCAGTACCGTTTTGGGGAGAAGGCACTCAAATTACAAGTAATTTTTCCCCAATTGTCCCCAAAACGAGACTGCAGTCCTAAAAGGTTAGACGGTCCTTATGTTTACGTCCAGAGTACCTGTGGTATTAATAGTTTTTTTGACGAGTACCGGAGCATCTTGATTATTGATCAGGTGGTCCAAGGCTCCCTTTTAAAACCGCAGCCCCGTTTTGGGGGCAAACGAGTCAAATTTCAAGTATTAATACTTACCGGTAATAGTCTGTCTCCGAAACGGGACTACGGTTCTAAAACGGGGATAAGGTTTGGCAAATCAGCAGCACTACTCGTATAACAAGCGCGGCGAAATCAGTATGCGCGGCGCGATTAGGCTGACATGCTGCATGCTGCATGCTGCCGCCATCCTCTGTCTGTGAGCCTGAAACAAGGCGCAGGTACGATACAAACTCAGACGCTTGCAGCAACTCAAAGGCGAAGAGGCGCTGGGCAAGCTGCTGGTATTGGAGGTACTACTTGGGGGTGTGGGGATTCGGCTGGTGGTACTGGTGGGGATACAAAACTTCGGTGTTGAGAGGGATGAAAACCTATACTGGTACTCACAAGGGCGCGCTTCCAGATAGCCTGCACGGCAGAGGGGGAGGCTTCTATGTAGCTGGTGCGCGGGTATGTTGTCGTGTTGTGTCAATTGCTGCTTGTGTGCTCCCTGGCGATACGAGTAATCTCATGCCACCTATGAGTGGGCGCCTGCTGGTCCAGCAGTGTTATATGGTACCACCCTAAAAGAATACCAGGTATACTGCATCACAACAAAGCTACCGCTGCACCGTACGTACTGCTGCTGTTGTACAGGAGTATGTCCGAGTACCACAGGAGGAGTCCCTCCAGCAGATCTCTTAAGACTGTCTGTACCGTAAGGGCTCGACAAAGGGCATCTGTGCTCGTACCGTCTACTACAACAGCAGCAGTTGCCTGAAAATTTCGCGCCTCCCGTAGTGACTGCACGCATATGCTTGTACCAGTGTGCGCAGGAGCTGCACTGCTGCTATACGAGTGCCAGGTACTGACTGCTGCAAGAGAATGCTGCCTACAAGGGAGGCACGTGTTTGGTGCGTCACAACTTGCACGGCTGCCGTGTGCCGCGTCACAACCTGCGCAGCAATCCCTCCAATGGATGGCTATCGCCTGCACCCCACGGTACTTTACGTACTATTAATACTACACAAGGCAGCAACCGTGGTCTGCATTGTTTTTCTATGCTTGGGGGATGCGTTTTTACAGAAACAAGTGCGGAGGGATTCGAGGCAGTGGATCAGGCCCGATGTCGCAAGGTCAGGAGCCAAGACCATGTAGACATGAAAAAGGTGTGGGGGTGGCACCGCTTCATTCATTCGTACCGAAGGTTAAGCTTCATCGGTGCGATACGTGAAATTCACGTCGGGTGCGAGACTTGATCCCATTTTAGTTCGTCGAGTGCCGTGTTGCCGAGTGATTTTACGGCCGCAACGTAGCTAGGATTTTGACTGGGTTTTCCCTCAATCAAGTAAGTTGTCACGGTTCAGCACAACATACGATGACGTTGCCACTGCTGTTTTGTCTTTCTCTTGTTCCTTGACGCCTCCTATTAATATCAGGATGATCCCGTCATGATGAGCTTGGTGAGATCTTCTTCTGAGCTACCAGGTACCAGGTACCTGGTACCTGGTATATAATAACATCGGCGGTCCATCTGGTGGGTCAGCAAACTTTGCTGAGGGAGGAAGCGAGGGAGGCTGCACGTCAAGGCTGACTGACTGACTGACTGACTGACTGACTGGCTGGCTGACTGCTTCCGATGGCCTGCCAATAAAATATCCAGGCAAGGGAGTATTCTTCGTCTGGCTCTCTAAAGTTTCAGCGTGCTTGCGGTACAAATGGTGCAGAAGAGTGTATATGCATCTGCTCGTCACGCAGGGAGATTCTATGGCCAACTGTTGATCACCACGATCTTGGTATTACTGTGGTAGGGAGCGGGGGGGGTGTACTATTATAGATATCATGAATGGCCGTAGTCGTACGACCATAGACCCTCGCATCCCTGTCATACAGGGACGAGTATAGCTTTCAAGGGAGGGGGGTATGAGCAGCTGGTACACGGGGCCATGCAGGAATATTTTTATTGAGTGCTGGATACAGTGTCTCTCGCTACGTGTCTCCACTGACTCACAATCAGTGTTTTCGTTCCGACATTGAAACGCTAGCTTTGCTATTGCCTTCATAGGTTGTACTCGCCCGTGTGACATAATCGTCTTCGTTCTGTTGGGCAACGCGAAGTATCCGAACTGGATTTCCATGATATCTTACTGTGACGTTGGGGCCCAATCCAGTTATCTGTAGACGGATGCCAAACGCGCGGGAGGTATTGGATGCCAAACGTGCGGGAGGTATTGTGGAATTATATCACGATAGAATCAATGCTACTGTACTACGCAGTCCTCGAGTTTGATGCATACCCTTTTTGATGCATACCCATCGAGCAGGGTTATTCCGCTTCCGATTTGTTTGAGTCGCTCGCCACCCTGGTAAAACGTACCGGCCACCTCTCCAAGTCCAGCACCACTTTAATGACGCTCGTCGTACCGGCGAAGCGCTGTACATTTTCATATACCATCATTGAAGTGTACGATGTCGTCGCGGATATGGAAGCGGGGAAAAAATGCGGTTGTCTCGATTTTGAGCAGCAAGGCCGACCACCTTGAGGCGTACTGTTAAGACATCGAACAAACCTATCCCGTCTTTTTCAGTTCCGGGTGCTCGAGCGAGGCCCTATACCGTTCTGGTGATGTATTTACTGCTTTTGGGCTGGCATGACACGTGCTACCCACATCCCGCGCCCCACGGGTGGTGACGCAGGCATCAGCAGGGAAGCGCTAAGGCCCGTTCGAGAGAAATATGCGCGCATCAGGACAAACTGTGCGCTTCCGAGGATAGTGGAGGTCCTCCTGCAGGCGCCACGCGTGGCAGAGTGAATCTCCGATGGCCTTCAGTTTGAACATATAGTATGCAGAACATCAAGCTGCCCGAGATTAGGGGGCACCAGAGTATTTCTGTGCAGTCATCAATGTCATCGGTGTGTTCGCACGTTTTGCCCGTATGTCGTGTCAACTGGGTATTATATGATAATGGGGGCATAAAAATAACACCATAATCAGTTGCTTGGATCACAAGGTGGGAGGGCTTTTTAACTACTGTGTACCGGACGAGCGTTGCCGGGACTTATCCCCTTTAGAACCGCCGTCCCGTTTTGGGGGCAAACTACTTGAAATCTGAGTGGCTTGTCCCCAAAACGGGACTGCGGTTCTAAAAGGGTTAAAACAGCCGACGGAGAAGAGCGCGATTAGTGAATTCAGTCGGCGGTACGAGTTGGGTGCGCCTGAGACGAAATACATCAGGCTGGCTTCAATTCTGGTCGGTCGCACAAGCACCAGTGGTGTGTGTCAAGTGCAGGCATTTTGGAGAGTACTATTCAGATCAGATCAAGCTATATGATGTACGACGCGTGCAGCGTGTACATTGACTCCACATGTTTCAAGTAGACATCATAGGTTCAGCCGACGTCGTTACTCCCTTTGAGGACAAGGTGATGATGGTGTTTTCTCGAGTTGCGCATTCTGTCTGTCAATGTTTTCACGTGCCTTGATTGATTCGCACGAATTGTAGGTATACTCTCCATGCAACTACACCTTGACACTTTCGGTCGGTGCACGGTGTCCAAGAGCGGGGTTGCGCTTGAGCTGTACCTGGTATGTGTGAAGAGCATTTTTTTGTTTGTATGCTTCGGGGCGTTGTGGGGGCAGTAATCAACGAAGACTGCTTCTGCGTGGTTCAACCAACTAGGATTGACGACTGCTACGGTCGAGGGGTAAACGACTAATAACATAATAATGTCAAAACATGAGACCACATTATGGGTAAAACAAATTACTCGGTATTGTGAATATGTACCATGTACAAAAGAGAAGATGCGATCGGCACATCTTTTGTGTCTCCACCACACGTAGCCTTCCACCTGCATGTAATGTACTCGTCTAAACGTCTTCATTCCACTCGGTCGGGAAAGCTGCTCACTCAGGGTGAGTGCTCGTGATGTTGTCATATCAAAACATCGACCAATTCAAAATTCTAAGAAGAAAGGGAAGAAGACCTAACTATACAGGTAGAGCGAAGTAAGAAAGAGAAAGTGCACAGCATCTCTGTTGTGTGCAAGTACAAGTGGTCCCCAAAGCTTCATTGTAGGCAAGTACTGCAGCAGTATTGTAGAGATACATGAGGCAAGGCGGCCTGATACAAATATATATGTAAGCCTTGTGCGCCCGTAAGAACAAAACGGAAACCAAACGAGATTCTGCTGCACTCAAAACACTCCAGTACCACGGACAATATGAGAGCAACTCGAGATGGCTTGCAACGAGACATGTCCCACGCGTTGGCTCAAGATGGCCCGCTTCTGCAGATACCGGGATTGTGGAAATCGGTAACGTAAAGCTCTCGCAATCGGTTATGCAAAAACATGACTACTACTACAGGCAGACACACTCTTACAGTAATGGGAACCTGTACACACCGCTGCGTTTTGTTTGGTCGCTTCGCTCCCAATATGTTTTTGTCTCTTCGCACCGAATGACTTTAATTGCCCATTGGAGGTAAGACCATGAAAGTGCGGCCATAGGACGTCCAGGGTTGTTCCGTTTTAAAAAACTGAAATGAAACACACAACAACGCGGGTTTAATTTACATTTGACCTCTGAGTAGATGATCGTATATATATACGCTAGACGAGAGACTCTCTCTCTTGAGTCTGTTCTGTGCTGCTCTGACTGGATAGCTGGCTGGTGCCTATCTGATATATACATATGTGTGTGCCGCATGTTGACTACGTGCATATCATCATGATTCAGTCTAAAATAAAATAGAGCCCTATATTAGATCTACGCGTGCACGTATACCACGCCGGGCTACCAGTAAATACTACTACACTGCTGTGTGTGTTGTCTAACCCATTGAATCATTATTTCTACCCAGCTTCTTCAGTACGCCCAGTGTCCGTCCTGATGATTCCTTAGGGCCCATCCATAATATCCTAGAGATATACTATTAATACCTGTAGGTACTAATTATATTTTGTGGTCACAGACCTGAGAGACAAATTACGGAAAGACAGGCAATATTGCTATCATAATTCTCATGTGTACCTCGAAGTATAAAAAGCAAAAGAGGAAGGCCAGCGTACCGGGTACGAGAACGCGACAAACAACACAGACTCACAGCTGACGCGTTTCATAATTTTCAGGGCCTCTTCCGCGGGATGCATCAAACAACACAGACCGTGGAATCGCCGTGAACCAACCTGTAACAGATTGACGAGTGAGGAACCCCTGAACAATGAACTTGGCACGATATGAGAAAGACGCAACACGGCGAATCGAATGACGGTGTTGTTGTTGTTGTTGTTGTTGTTGTTGTTGTTGTTTTACGAAGTAGGAAGCGGGGTATGACGACGGGGGATTTTTACCGCGGGATTTCGAAAACTACCTTTAGCAATCTGGGAGAAGGGATCTTTAGTTTGGTAGGCTATTCGGGTGTTTTGGACCCTGTTGGGATCAAGGTACGGGCGAAGACCCAACCCAACCCCTGAATCTAACCCTAACCCTAACCCTAACCCACACCCTGACCCCAAACCGCAGCCAAAACGGGCCAAAACTCGCCATAAACGCGGCTGCGCCGCGTTTGCATCGAACCAGGAAATTTCTCGCGGCATGGCGACGGGGGATTTTTACCGCGGCATTTAGTTTGAGTAGGTTTAGCAGGAGTAGGTTTTGCAGACTGGGAGAAGGGATCTTCAGGGATGTTTTTTACTTGAAAAATGCGTAGCGTGGTCTGCACTTCGGAATCGTCGTCCGCAACCGAGAAAATTCCTGGTTCGATGCAAACGCGGCGCAGCCGCGTTTATGGCGAGTTTTGGCCCGTTTCGGTTGCGGTTTGGGGTCAGGGTGTGGGTTAGGGTTAGGGTTAGGGTTAGAGTCAGGGGTTGGGTTGGGTCTCCGCCCGTACCTTGATCCCAACAGGGTCCAAAACACCCGAATAGCCTACCAAACTAAAGATCCCTTCTCCCAGATTGTCAAAGGTCCTCGAAAGGCTGCCAAGTTTTAAATAGAATAAAATCATACGTACTCAAGAAGGACAGATAGCTGCTGCACGGACGAAGCAACACAAAAGGAGGGGAAGATACCGGCATGAGGACGGTGGGGAGGGGAAAGTGAACAAAGAGAGAGACAGGCTAAAAAACAAGATGTAAGATAGCAAAGAGTAAGGAGAAAATCGTACTCCATGAGTTCCCGTCTCTGTTAGAAAACCGACTCGGGAACCTTGCCACACCCGATATATACCATTTCCCTCCTACTCTCGCCAATAGGTGCCAAGTGTCAGTACTGCCGCTGTCGCGCCCTCCCCCACTGGACAACTCAACAAGAAACAAACTAAACACTGCCGGAATTTAAGGGCTAGTCGAACCGATACCTTGCCACCAGATCTATCCTTTCGTTTCTGCATTCGTCGACAGCTACATCAGTGCGGCTGCCCCCCCCTTGTCGCTGCTCTTGGCATCCTCAGCTGCGTGACGGAACCAGATCTTCTCCTCTTCGACCCCGTGCCACCTCGCCATGAAACAGTCCGCCGTTTCGACGTCTCCCTGGTACCACTCCCCACTCTATTTAGCTACCCTCGACCACAACACCGTCTATGAAGGTATTACCTACTGGGTTTTAGGGGTAAAGGACCGATCGATTACCCAGCCCAGGGAAATCTTTATAACACTCTCCCCCCCTTTGAACGGCGGGATCCCTTGGGGCGTCGGTACCGTTTACGGCCGTACGCTGACCGCTCACGCAAGCGTTTCTATAAAAGAAACGTTCGAAGTGATATTCGAACCCGTGTCCTCGACGACGTCAAATGTGAAGTTGTTATCTACCTGGTACTGAGCTATAGGGGTAAAAGACCAATCGATTACCCAGACCAGGGTAGTCCTTAAAACACGTTTCTACCCCGAACAGCAAAGAGGAGCTTTCCGTGGACCCCTCGGTGCCTTGAAAAACCCTTGAGGCCGTCTGCTAGACATTGGGCCCAGGTTTCTTCTGGCCGGCCTGGACGCGGGTTCTCCCCACCAGCTATCGTCTCGAGTCCCGATCATCACCCGACGGGTCAGCCGCTCATTATGGTCCGCTCTATAGCTCCCGCAAAGAGGGAACGTCGTTTGCGGATGGTCGTCTCAACGCTCTCGCATTGTGCTCAGAACCGCAGTCCCGTTTTGGGAACAAACTACTCTAAATTTCAGTGAATTGTCCCCAAAATGGGGGCTCCAGTCCTAAAAGGGTTAAGGCGTACGACATGAGGTGATCAGTGCATTGTCGGCGCTGGAAGCCAATGATGTTAGTGGTGTGCCGTTCGGAGCTCAGCGAAGTGCTCCTGGCCAAGAGCCCGCGTCACACACCCGTACAGCAGGGCCTCCATCACCTCGGCCTTTAGCATGCGCACTTTTAGGGTGAGCGGGGCATCCTCCATATCGTACAGCTCCCGTTTGAACCGATTGTAGTGTGCCCGTGCTAGTCGGATCCGTCGTGTGATCTCTGGCATAATGTCAGTACTTGCGACAAGACCGCCCACGTACAAAAACTGCATCGTCTGATACATACCTCGGCCCCGCTGATTCGATGGCGAGCGGTGAGGTCTGGGGTGCCTGGTTCGGTGTCCGCAGTAGCATGGCCTCCGTTTTCTTTCCGGATACGGTGAGGCCTGCAGCTACGAAAACGGTCACAATGACGGCCATCATCTTCGCAACGCCTTCCGCCGACTTAGACACAATACCTGCATCGTCGGCGCGCAGCATACCCCATACTACTCTCCGTACGCATGTTAGTGAGTCAACCTTCCCCCCGGCCTCCCCGGGGTCCTGCTCGAGGTGAACCAAGTTCCTCAAAATGGCTGGGTCTTCACAGAAGCGTGCCGGCATGGCGTGTATGACAACAGCGAAAAATACTTCGGACAGAAGTGGCGACAGCACACATCCTGGCCGCAACCCCTGAGTGATGCCCCAACCGTTCCGAGTATTCACCGTCATCCGTACGCACGCGAGCTCGCATGTCTTCGTGGAACTGGAGGATAAATTGGTAGCATCTTCTCTGGTACGTCAAAGCGTACGAGAAATACCCACAGCCGCTCTCGGTAGACGGAGTCATACGTTTTTGGCAGGTCGATGAAGTACATGTTCGAGCTAGGTCAACTTCACCGGTCAGGTTGGGTCGGGTCGGATCAGCTGACCCGACCAGACAACCCGCAAGATTTCGGAAGCCTCCTGACCCGACCCATAAGATTTGAAAGCCTCCTGACCAGACCCGACCCGACACGACCCGCGAGTTTTGAAAACCTCTTGGCCTGACCCGACCTGTCCCGTGAGATTTCGAACACCTCATGACCCAACCCCAACCGACCCGACCCGCCAGATTCCGATTGGTCGCTTGAATACGGGTCTTTCGCGGGTCGGGTTATCTCAACCCGCGAGACCATTCATCTCGATCCGCGGGTTCGGCCCGCGGATCCGGGCTGTGGATCGACGCTTCAAATTCAATTTTATCTTCACTTTTGTACCCACAGTGATATGTGGCCTGGCTGTCGTGGGTATGGATGGATGCCGACATGTGAACAAACGTTTGGTGGTGATTTAATTTTTTATCCTGATACCGAAGGAGAACTATTCAGTGTGGGTACGAGAGAAGACTTTGGGTAGGAAGCAGGGTTTTTTCAAGTGTCTGACCCGCGGGCCGGATGCGCGGGTCCGACCCACGGTTCAGCGGGAAAAACTCGCGGGTCATGTTGGCTCGACCCACGAGTGACCCGTTTCTCGCGGGTGATGACCTGACCCAACCCGTGCGCTTTTCATCGCCTCTAGATCCGACCCGACCCGGTCCGTGAGGTTTGAAAATCTCTCGACCCGACCCGAACCGACCTGTGAGATTCGAAAAGGGCTTGACTCGACCTGGCCTGCACCGCGAGATTTTTGAAAACCTCTTGACCCGATCCGACCCGACGCGTGAGACTTTGAACATTTCCTGACCCGACCCGCGGGTCTCGTCCGGGTTCTTGCAGTCAGCACACGACTAACAGCATCTCGACTGCTGATCGTGCTGGGTGAAAGCCGCACTATTCCTTGGGGAGTATCCTTTTGACCTCGCGGCAGTTATTGAGGCAGCACGAGACAATTTTCGGCAATACTTTGTCTGAATGGGCAACAAGCAAAATCCCTGGGTAGTTGCCGCAATCAGAGCGATTCTTCTTTCTATGAGGAACCTTAATGGTCGCATATTTCCGTTGCTGTCGGACGTCACCCGCCCTCCACACGTTGGTTGACAAGTAAGTTGTGAAAAAAAACGGATGAATACGTGGTACTACGGGGGACCATAGTTAATAGGACCTATGGTGTACATAAAAAACTTTACATTTGACCATTTTTACTAACAATATTTGGTCCTATTAACTACGGTCCCCCGTAATAGTCGAGTTTCTGTAACTCGGCCGGGAGGGAGTCTGGTACACCGGAATACCACCGTCATGTATTTCATGGTGGGTTCGTATCCAAGCGATGGTACCAACGGCAAAGATGGAAATAGGGCGTTGATGGTTAGATCAAGCTTAGACGCCTTCCTGGTCAGGAGGGTGCCGAAAAACCCCGCCTACCATTCAAGAATGCGCACTTTGTCCCTTAGTAGAGTGCCATCCTCGTCCATGATGAACCGCTCGCTTCTCGTCTTTCGACCTTCCAGCCCCACCGTGCCCTTCAAGCGCTTGTAGAAACCCCGTTGGTCGTTGTCGGCGAGGAATCTCTCCGTTTCAGCAAGTACTACTCGAAGTAGGAATGCAACGCTGCGTCAGTGGCCCTTCGCAGATTCGCGCAAGCCGTCCTCAGCGTCTTCCACACGGTTTCGCCGTTCTTAATGCGCATGGCCTGTCGGGCGTCCCCCCTCACATCCCATGCTATTTTTATGGCGGCTAGGGTTTCCGCGGCCTCGCACAATACTACTGTAAGCGGAGAAAAGCAACACAAAAAGGAAGCGAATCAACTCAAAATCAAAAAGAGAAGACGGAGGTAGGAAAATAAGACAAACTACGTGGCGGGTTGTACGTAAGAGAATACCCAAGGGAATGCGCACACCTGCAGACTCGCAGGCAGGCAGGGGGTGGGTGTGGGGGGTGTGGGTTGGCGAACCGTGGGAAAAAAAAACAGAACCCAAACATCTGGAAGATCTACAGAGTGCTTATAATGTACTGCTACGCTGTAGTAGCATCCTGGAACTTTCCTTTTGTTTTTAGCTGTGCTTTCGGTAGCCAGTTCGTTTGTTTCCATATCGCTTTGCAACCCCTTTCCTGGCAACCCGACTACACACAGGTACTGATCCGGACTGCTCTCGTTGCGCGCTACCTTTTGGGCCTGGAGCGTTCTTCGTTTGGGCCCCTGTTTCGTCCTTGGCATCCAGCGTACGCAGAAGTCGTGTATTTGTGTTTCTTCCCCCTGTACGATGTGGCAGTACGGAGTTCAATATCGTTCGGCACGCATTTCGCCCCCTCTCAATTCGTGCTGTGTTTAGTTCCCACGTCGTTTTCTTGACCTGTGGGGCCATTTCTCGACGATACCGACGACGCCAAGTGTGAAGAAGCGTGACCTTCCGGTTACGGTATCAGCATTGAACCAGGCAGTATGGCGCAAGCCCGACTACTCTGAAGGTTCGCTCTGGTTGTGCTCTTGACCGCTCACCACAGGTGTTGGGGGTCATATTAGCGGTTACTTGCCTCTCCAGAGCTTCTGAGCTAGAGGGGAGTAGTAGCCCTCTCTAAGGAGGGTTTTTGAATAGTCACGCATCCACAGCGATACGGAGGAAACGGGGATACCCACGACAATTGCCCACAATGTGTTCCGTTCGTCGTCTTCTCCCTTTTGGTGTAGGGAACCCGTTCGTTGATCCGCCCCGCCTTTCGTAAATGGTATGCGCCCGGTCCCAGTTTCGCTTTCGTTGTATTCTCTTCTTATCGTGTATTTTTGGCTAGGTGATACCAGGTACAATTTAGTTGGCCTACGTATATAGTGAGAACTCTCAGCCGCTCGGCCACATATGTAAAGCTTCAACGGCGGTCACACATACAGTACCGGCCCGCTCACAAGAAAGTAATTCACGAGAAAGTCGGCTTGAAATTTTGAAAAACATTGAGAAAACTCTCAGCCTTGTCAGTGAGCCTAAATTTTAGTTAAGTTTTAGGCCCCTTCCTTCGGCTGGCCTGGGCCCAAGGCACGACAGTCATTGCACACAACTCAGCAGAACTTCTTTTTTGGGAGACCAAAGCAAGAAGGCGCGCGATAAGAAAGTGCTACTTCGCGCGCGCCCAGAATAGGAAGGTCAGTCCGAGTCCGAGTTCGAGTTTCTTGTGAGAGGGTCGGTCGGCACTGTAAGCATTCACACTGAAACCCAGTAGGAAAAAAAATGAAGGAAAACAACAAGAGGCAATGTATGCATCGATTTTTAAAGCTCAAGCTTCCATGCAACACGCGTTCAGGGAGGTATCGCCGCGTTGTTATGGCTGCAAATGGGGGTGCGAAATGTTGTGGACGCCGATATATATATACCTCCATCGTGGTGGTACCGACACTGCCCCCCGTAGCAGTCACCTCACAAAACTGGTCCGGCGTTAATGTTCCAACACTTGGCATTGTCTGTATCTCCACGTGAGTTGACCTCGCGCGACAACTCGATTTTCGCCTCATCACGGGAATCAACAAAGACGATTAGGCGCCCCCCCGCCCCCTGCTGCGCCCGCCCGCCCCTCCCCCCTGTGATGTTGGCTTGATGTCCTCTACTTCCGCGGTAAAGCCTTGGACGTAAATGCCCTTGAACCTGCGATCGAATATTATCTGCTCCCCCCTCTTTCCCATGCCGGAGCGCGCGAGAGTCTGGGGGGTGCACATCATCTGATTTTCCCTCTTAGACGTACCATGGCACGGTCATGACACCGCCATCGACTCCCATGGCAAAACCATGGTGGTGTGGTGCCGTTGCGCGATCATGGCGGTGAGGCCATGGCATTTCACGCGCATTCCTGACATTTCACTCATGGGCTTTTCACATTTTTTTCATGGCTTTCATAACAATGCCCGGTGCTATGGCCATTCATAGTATTGTCATGGGGTTTCTTGCCACCGTCTGCCATGGCACGCGATGAAAAAATGGCCATGGTTGTCATGAACACATTTCCATGGCGGCACCATGGGAAAATCCCACGGTACTGCCAGACTGCCACTGCCGTAATATGGCGCGCCCACCGGCATCTATCCCACGGTACCCCCATGGCGGTCAGTGCCATTGCAATGCATGGGAGTCGATGAAGACAGCAGCGCAATGGCGGTGCAGCGACGGCCGCCTATGGACGAGCATTCTTGTGGCGTGCCGTGGCGTGTGCCACGGCGCGTGTCATAGCATTGTCATGGCATTACCATGATATAATCATGGGCCTTTATGTCACCCCCATGGCAGATGAAGGCCCACGGCCATATGCTGGGCCACGGCAGTGCCATCGCATTGCCTTCGAAACGAAAAGCATTGCGTGCATTTCTGGAGCGTCTGCTCCGAGAGGTGCAGGAATCCGCCCGGGTGTTTGCCAGGCTTCACACTGAAGTCGACCACGGAGCCGCTCTCCAGGGTAGCGCTGACGACGTCGTCCGTGATTTAGTTAGCCCCTGCCAGGTACGTCCTTTTGCCGCTGAGAACGTTTAGGACGCGGCGGGGCCACCTGATCTTGTCGTCGAGACGGCTTCTTCCCGCCGTTTGTTGCGGTCGATTATCACCACGCCGACCGTCGACGATTCAACGCCGTCGTACAATCCAAGCTCCATCCGTGTTTCCTCCTCTTACCGCTGCCGCGCTCTGTTGTCGCGCCGTTGTCGCGCCGCTGCTAACTCGGTCCGACTCCACCGTATATACATACCCGTATATGCACATACCCCACGGAACGCGCCAGCCGTATCGTGTTCGGCTTGATAGCTCCCTTTCATGCATCTATTCGTTTTTCGCAGCGTTATGTGTTGTCGCGATCCCCGTGGATGTCTGACATTAAATTGCGCGGTTTAGGAATGTTTTCTAGCCCGCCCTGCGAACAGCGTATCAAATTATCTCATCATCGAGGTTTTCAACGCGATTAGAATGTAACGCCCCCCCGCCCCCCCCCCGCGCGCGCAGTCGGGGCGTGTGCTTCGATCCCTCTCGTCTGACCCGGTGTTGCGCTTCACTGTTCAGCGCGTATTTTTACAACCCCAAGAAATTTGACAAGGACAGTACGGCCCCATTGACCTCCTGAACAGAAGCGTGCGACAGAGTCCGCACAAGTATCGTCGTGCCGCGTAACACGTCGTACGTGTCCCTTCGAAAGACGCGCGCTAACGTAGCTACGGTTAGCGGAACAAACCTCCTGTACTTTTCGGGGGCTCCAGACTTGAGAAGCTCTCTCTGCCTCGCCGATAAAAGGGGCGGAGCAGAAATCGAGGTACACAACCCGATGGCCCAGGTATGCAACGAGAAAAACAGTGGAAGTCCTCACTGGTATTCCAACGGTAATGAGGCATGCCATGTTGGGCATGACGGTTCCTCAGTGCCCTTAACCATTTTAGTACTGCAGTCCCATTTTGGGGGCAACCTAGTCAGAAATTGAGTGGTTTATCCCAAAAAACGAGACCGTAGTCCTACTGTACATAGGTTAAGGAGTCCCCGCCAGCCAGAAACATTTCCGCCAAAAACTTCCCGCCGTTCTCGTGGCACGGGCCTGTTGCAGATCGGACACATCCCCTATCCCCTACCCCAGCAGCCCGTGTGCCGGTTCCGTTTGGCCGATGCGTTTCTTATAAACCAAGTAACTTTTTTTTTCACTTTTTTCCCCCCACTCTGAAAAAGTTCAAAAAACGAAAAACGGGGTTACTTCATGGAAAATAAGCAGCAGGCGCAAACTCAGCTACCCGGCTACGACGGCTGTGGACAGCGGGTTTGTCATTCGCTGCCTTTTCGGAACTGGTTGGGGAGCGAGAGGAATTGGCCCCTTATTGCGGCTGGAGGGGGGCAGGGTCAGGAGAAGAAGAGCAGGGAGGCTATGCCGACAATAGTTTGCCTAGCCTTGGGTTGTTGAAAACAGCGTTTTCACGCCTTTTTTTTTCGAGGGTCTGGATTTTCCGTTCTTTCATCGTGTTTTTGGTAGCTTTTCCGCTATCACCCTGCGCACCGTCGGGTGGCGAAATGAGATCATGGCGAATATAGATAGACGGACTCTCAGCGATGTCCGCGTCCTTAACGACAAGGCGAGCATTCGCTCAACGTTGGAAACAGTTGTATGCGCTGTATGCGCATGCGTAGTAGTCGGAAATAGAAGTGACATGTATTGGGAACGCGAAAGAGGCCGCGAGAATTCCGTCGCAAACAGGCTTTTTGTTTTGCTACGATTCGGTACTCGTGTCTTAACTTCACTCAAAGTCCGGAGACGAAACAGAGCAGTTTTTTTCCCAGGATCGTCTGTGATACAGAAAAAGCTCCAGCCTAAACATGACTTGAAAAATGTATCCCACGCTATTAATAGTTCAATTTGTTTTCCCCCAACATTGTGGGTTGAGTTTTGAAACGGTTTGACGAGCCCTTAAAAACCTCAGCTCGTGGGTTTCGGTCTCCGGACGGACGGCCCCAAGGTCCCCGTAACCCTCACGAATGGCAAGGACGATATGTCCCCCCCCCCCCCCGTCGCTATCCTAGGAGATAGATGGTGGCCACAGGCGGCCAAACAGGAAGGGGATAAGAGTAGCAAAAAGTTTCTATGTAATATATGGAAACAACGTAATGAGCGCCCAATTGTTGGAGGTGTCTCTATTAGGAGTAGGAACGGTGCTCCGTCGCGAAAGGGATGCGTGGTCCATGGTCAAATGACTAAGGCAAGCAACAAATCAGTACGCCCCCCCCCCCCCCCCACCCCCCGTCCTTTGCCGAAAAGGTGATTTCTATTTTTGGAGAGTAACCGCCGTACACCTATTGCACAAGTAGAAACTCAATCTAATGAACGAAACATCTACGATGTGTTTTTATGACTCGCTGTGTACAACACGCGGAACGTGGCGTGCGTTTTATGACACAAGAGTCAATAACACGTGTCTCTTTTGATGAACTGAATGATACCATGCACCCCGCTGCCGTCCTGGTGCACCTCTACGTGGTCGCTGCATACTTCAGCAGTAGACCCGTATCTCCTGACAGCTATTAATAGGGCTGGCTGTGAGTTGACTGGCAGTAAGTCGCCAATCATAGTTGTTAGTTGGCTACGTAGGGGTTGCAGATAGTTGTGTGGCGTTATTTTGCGGAGTCTTGTGTCTTGGTATCTGCCGGGCACGTTCGTAGCTCGTCACGTGCTGTTTGTCGATAGGGGAGGGCCCAGTTGCTGTTTGGCGGATGAGACGCGGGGGCGTTTTGGTTAAGGAGGGTTTTCGTATATACGTAAAATCTGTAGGGTTGAGATGTCATTCTCGCATTAGGGTGGTCGTTTATTACGGGGGACCATAGTAATTAGGACCAAATTTGTTGTAAAAATAGTAAAAGATACTAGGTATAGGTTTTTGTGTGTAGCGTAGGTCCTACCAGGTATTAACTATGGTTCCCCGTAATAGTATTTCTTCGTCAATTTTGGCGATTTGACACCATCAACAATAACGCTACACATTGTCGGCTGGCCAACATAATACCACAGCACTAAGTCTGTTAGTTGGCTTGCTACGCCACCCCACCAATAGCTAGCCGTGAAATCCACAGAAGGCATGCACCTTACTCACAGCCCTATTGACAGCACAATCAACCTCGAACGTCTACAAAAATACTAGAGTATTTCACGGCAGTATCGCGATATTTTTCGCCTTAGGGCCAAACCACAAAAGAAGCGCACCCCCCGTAGGGTTGCTTGTCGACGCGCTCGACCATCTCACAACTAAAAATCCTTCATGTTTTAGCAGGGCTTCTGTACCCTCGGCCAGATGGAACAACGTCATCCCCGCTTTTATCTATGACAAAGACGCTTTGGCTTTACGAGCTGGCTGTGTGGGGTTTACAGGGTCCTCGTTTTGGCTTTACGAGCTCTGTGTAGAAAATTAAAGATCCGTGTGTTGTCGGAAGCTACGGTAGACTATTAAGCAAGAGGTGCACGGTGGTGACCAGCTCGCCACTATGGTGTACCTGGTATAGCGTCGCAAGGGATTTCCGTCAGTTTAACACCGTACCGTCATCCAAAGCGACAGGAATAACAAAACCAGTCTCGTTCGTATTCCGCAGCACTTCGCTCCCCAGAACAACACCCCGGGCGGTGGCGTACCGACACTCTGTATCAGAAAACGCCTCGACGCAAAGAACGCCGATGGGCCGTGGCAAACGGTCCGTTCGATCTCTCGCGGTTGTTTCAAGAGGCGAATATATGCCTGCCGCCCCCGTCTCCTTCTCCCCAATCAGATCCCCATGCCTCGCCTTACCTGCGCGTCAAAATATCGGGACTGTTGAAACAGAGCCTGCTCGATATGAGGTGCTACGAGTACGCACTGCACGACATTGAAACCGCTACTTTTATTACTCAATGGATTCCCCAACAGGCTGACGGGTCCGTACGGGGTAAAGGCAAGCAGGTATCAATAGCGGGGGCACCCAGGATAACTCGGCTGGAAACAATCGCAGTCTAGGTTCGTCGGATGTTCTTGCTGTGACCCACCGGTTCGTCATGGACGGGCTCCGATTTTTTCTCGACGATTTTTCTTTCCTGTGACGACACCGATTCATCAAAATTCCGCCGCGATATGCATCGACTCTCTTTCCTGTGAGCCCGCCGATCGACCGAGGATCAGCGACAGTTATACGGCACACCGTTCACCCCAAATATGCGTGTAACACTAATAAAAAGAGGCCTGCCCCTGCCACCATGCGCGGTCTGCACGCGGGACACCCGAGTGCGGCGTGAGCGCAGCGAAAAATGCCGCCGACGACGGTTTCGACGGTGTCGCCCCCCTTTTACCGGGTGGGCCGAGCCATAAGCGAGCGAAGCGCAGGGGATGCCATCGCATGACACGGCCGTGGGTGCTATCATGAGTCTACGGTAAATAGCAGGGATGGTAGTTACCGGTACGAGGTAATCATCGGCACTGATTCTATGAGACTTCGTCTTTTGTTGTGGCCATTTGCTCGTCGAAAAGTCCTCCTAGACAAAGCCTAAGCCTCCACAAATGCTGGAAGCCCCTGGATTTAATTCAACTACGTAGCACGCACAGGTTGTACGTGACACACGACATATACTATTTCGTGTTCGGAAGGGCTTTCGGTGAATATTCTTGAACGGGGATGATGGGGGTGCCTCCCCTGATTTAACAACCTCGGGGTATTCCCCGTAGCGGTATTGGCGAGCGGTACTGCTTTTCAGCTAACATCGGTGATGACCGGTACGTCACACGTTTGAATTGCGGCAACTACCATCCCTGGCAAGTAGCCCCTGCCCCCGCACGAAGCCTAAATAGTATATGGTCTTCTTAGTGCGCCATTCCCACAATGCCAAGCTACCATAGAAAAAAATCTTCTCTGCGTCTCCCTACCCGCAAAGCCAAACGAACACAACAGTTGTTTCTGCACGTCCGTGTCCTCCCCAAACAACATTGCCAAATTGCAAAGAATATGGCAGTATTTAATGTCCGTCTCTGCGCTCTGGGCGGTTCCCCTCTCGGTATTCTTCCACCCCCGGTCTACCCGCGATGCCACGGCGTCAGCACCTCCCGTAGGGGGCAAGAGCTGCTGCTGCTGCTGCTGGTGCAGTGGTGGTGGTGCTGGTGGTGGTGGTGCGGCTGCTGCTGCTGCTGCTGCCGCTGGCTGCTGCCGGTGCTGCTGATGCTGGTGCGCGTTTTGAGTGACAAGCGGTGCCTCACACCAGCGAGGTTCGCTTGTTCCTCTCGCCCAAACCGCTGGCGGTGGAGCCGCGGGTTCGCGCCGTTTGTTTCTGAAGGAGTCGCCGGCTTTTGTTTGGTTTTGGGGGAGAGAGGGCGGGGGGAGAGGAGGGGAGCGGGAAAGAGGGAGGGTGGGGGGAGGGAGCAGGAGGAGTGACAGGGGGGGAGAAGAGGGAGGGGGTCGCCAGCAAAGAAAAATTATCGCGCTGGGGACAAAGAGACGGAATGCTTGTGCATTGATGCATTTTCCGAGAAGTGTGTTGAGGTGCATTGTGCAACGGCACGTGTATAGTCGGCTTCCTTCTTTTCCACCAGATATTCGTTTTACAGTGCAGTACATAACTATTACTTTGTCCTTCTGGCCAATAAGGGATCGAGGTCTGAGCCGGTCATTGTCGGAGAGCAAACATAAACAAACAGATATTACTACCAAGTACGGTAGGAAGCAGGTGAGCAGGAGGAAGTTATAGAGTACGTGCGGCGCGTTCTACGATAGATGGAGCACATTTCCGTTAAAACGTTTTCTGAGTGACGGGGTTCCTTAACCCAAATCGTCGGAATGACAATATTGTTCGAAAAATTGCATTTTTTGTATTCTTGGACCATGGGATTATTCACCAGGATGTAACCTGATTTTTGCTGAAGTCAGTTTTCGGGTGAGAGGTATTGAGCTTCTTTGGTGAGGAGCCTCAGAACAATTAGGGGGAAATTCTATCGCAGAGCGCCTCGTCGCGTGTATCTATTTTCTCTGTGTTGGCTTCGCCTAGTTTTCTTCCTCTTCCGGTTGGGGGTGTCTATGAAGAGCCACCGACATTGGAGCTCACGGTGCGCATTGTCGGGCGGGAAACACAATTACTGATGCTAGCATCAGGTAGCATGACACCCACACTTACTGAAACCAAAACAAAAAACAAAGTTGGCCTTGGTGAACTCCCGAACACAGTTGACGCAGAAACTCAACAATTTTGTGCTACTGTACGTACGACGTGAGACCAACCGAAGGCTCTGAAATTTGTTTTCCTGTAAATGGTTGACGAAGAAATTTCATCAGTTCGCTCTAATATGTACTCGAAGTAGAGTGAATTAATTAATTTCGCAAGAGAGGGACACGATATATATGTCATACCTTATTTTTTCCTGTAGATCTCTGTCCCCCCGCAGCAGCCGCAAAAGCCCGCCGTTCATCTCGCGCTCCCGGTCCGTCATCTGAACCGTCGCCAGGGCTACCTTTGTCGCTCGCATCTAATCAAAACATCATGTTGGTGGTGGTGGTGAAAGAGAGTTGCGAATCGCTATTACAGTAGCAGTACACGAGACGCCACTTAAGACATTCCAGTTTTGCTCGCTCCTGACCATAATAGACTACTACGGTAATGGTAGGGATACATAATTTTGATGCGCATGCGTAAGTACGTACGTACGTACGTACGTACAGTGCGCGTGACACCACTTACAAACTCTAGTTTTTGCTCGCACCTGATTGCAAAACAAACCGCGGCCGTTGTGGTGGGGAGTTACAAAACACTACCGAACAGTATTATTGCGCAAGCTTTTCACATGAAACCGTTCTTTCCACTCGTCGACATCCAGCACACCCAGTGTCCGTGCAGATTCTTCATCCCAGGGAGATACAAGCTCCATAGTCACAAACCACGACACAACAGTAGAGATACTGTATTGTAGTGCAGTAAGCAGAGTGGGCAACGCAATGCCATGTCTATCGTACCGGATACGACAGGCCCAACACACAACATGCTAGAAACCCAGATGCGCTGAAAGAGAGTCAAAACGAGGAAAACGAAAGAAACAATGACAGCACACATTACGCCAGGTACCAGGTAGTGCTTATGTTTCGTGAACAGGTAAAGTTAGCGCGACGAGGTTGTGGTTTCAGATTGAAAAAACATTGAAATAAAGAGAAGCGACGGCTGCTGCATCGGTCACAAAAAAGCCCGAGCTATTTTGCTCCGGCCTAGGGAACCTCTCCGGAGTGCTATCGAGGGAACACATGATGACAATGCGAGTGCTGCACGCTCTTCGTAACGTAGCGATTAAAAAAATAGTGTGTCACCGCATTTTTGTCGCTTCTTACGTCGCTGTACCAAGGGGGACCCCAAGAGGGATATATAAGCCCAGTACTCCGGTAGTACTGCGAATAGCATGCCATACTAATCGCAGGGTACTAGTTTTGGTCCCCAAAAGGCGAGCGCAGCTCTAACAGGGTCAAGTGGGATCGCAAACTGCAGGGATGATGCAGCAAAATGGGACCAACATACGCGGTTTTCAAGTGCCGGAGTTACTTGAGTCTACTGCCTCACAGTTGTAAGCCTGTACGTCGCATCTGGGCAACCAGCCCCGCAGCAAAGAAACAGGGGGTAGGATTGCTGGACGTGGTGACGTCGTGTCAGTGGAGTCGGTCATCTGTTGCAAATGTGACAAGGCAGAGCCTACATCGCGAAACTGTTCATGCCCACCAAGAACTACATCAACCAGAACAAGAGCAAGAAGGACAGCAGGAAGAAGCTTCCTGGAGCCAAGGCTGGATGTGGGATCGCAGGTGGCGCTCGACAGAAGAAGCGGTACTCTCCGCTCACAGGTCCACGACCCACGACGATGCCGACTATCTGCTACCAGCAGGGAGCGCCACGCCCACAGGGAAGTGTTTTCACCACTAATGCTGTGTTCGGCGCCCGCACCTCTCCTACTGACGACGACGACGATGACAACGACGAGAAGCTGGTCTTCCCTCACCTACGGCCAGGTGGCGTCGCGTTGCCGTTACAGCAAATGGGGAGAGGATACTGATGCAAACAGCGGTGCACCATCGCCTGAGATCGCCAAAGAACTACCGCCCGGGGCCGCTGGAGCGCCATCGCCCAGGGCCATCGGAGCATCTGCGTCTGGGGTCGCCGGAGCAGCACCGCCTGGGGTCGATGCGGTATCATCGCCCGAGATCATTGAATCATGGATCATCTGGATTGAATCATGGATGATCTGGGATGATCGAAGCAGCCGCATCTTCTTCTGAGGTCGCTGGAGCACCATCGCCTGCGGCAGCCGGGGCATCGTCAACTTGGGATTGACGGAGCACCATCGCCCGGGGCCATCGTAACAACATCACCTGATATATCCACGGATTGACACAGCGTTCTTCACCTGGGGTCGCGCCAGCTGCTCGTGAGCTGTGCACCACCCGCGCCGGCACAGGAGCCAGGCCTAAGGCCCGGCCCAACACCGAGACCTGCTGAGAGCCGAAACAGGGTTCACGCGCTCGTGGTAGCGGGAGGACCGACAGCAGAAAATTCCGCGGCAGGACCTCCGGACTTCGCACACGGTGACGGCGAACCAATGTTGCTGACACGTGCGGCCTTCGCGTACACCGGGCAAGCCAACTTCTGGTATCCTGTTCTTCCTGGACGGCGGGCCCATCAGCATCAGAACCGAGACGGAGACACCGACTGCACAATCAACCGTGGGGGCGGAGCTGCTGCCGGCAATCAGCTAAGGGGCGCACGAGGTTGCCTGTCTCTCCAAATTGTGACGGCATTGATCTTCATGACTTAAGCTGAAGAAATCGGACATGGACGAGGCCACCCGTGTGCCTGGTAGGGCCGTTTCACGAGAATAGTCCGAGGAGACGCTGGGCATCCATCACTCAGGAGCTCTACGTCAGCGGCATCCCGAAACGGCTCAGGATGCAGGACTGCAGCCCTGCGCGCACGTGCTGAATACAGGTTGGAGCTATCGAACATATTTCACGCCGCGATTACTTTGCGTCCTCAGGATATCTACAAGCACGACAGGAAGACCCGCCATGTGGACGAGCGCAACCGGGAGTTCGGTAAATACGAGGGCTGATATCTCTCTAAAATAGTATTCCTAGAGAATAACAGCTGCAACGTCACTGCCAGTGTCCCTTTGCCCCTATGTTCGCGAGCGGCAGGATGATGGGGATACCGTCCAGTTCCATTGTTGTTGCAAAGTGAACGGAGTCATTGTTGTAGACCACTATCAATTCTGAACATGCTCTGTTTTTGGTCGATTGACAGACCGGAATACGCTTCGCGTTAGATTATAGTGTCGTGGACTACCTGGTATTAACAGTAGGTTAACCCGCATGTGACTTCGGCAGAATGTGCAAGGCGGGCAGAAACGTAGCAGACGGCTATACTGTACCAGGTACTTATCTTCTCTTTTTCTGCTGTAGGTTGGGGTATTGTTATCGGCATTATTTTTGTCAGCTTGTTGCGTAATCCACGAGTAGCTTTTGTGGCAAGACTGCACTGATATTGCCGTCGTTCGTACACGGGCGTGACTATGTTGTTTTATCGTTACCTGCGCCAGAGACCATCTTCCCTGCAGCATTACCCATTGTTGTGCAGGCCTTCAAGAGCAGGAGGGTCGCAGGGAGTATCAAGTCACACGCACCTTACGTAAGTAGCACAAGTAAGGAGTTCTTTTTTTCGATGCGAAATACCTTTTTTTTGGCGATGCCGCCTCCATCGGAGGGTCGTGTTGGTGACAAAAAAATAATTAAATACCTTGTTACAGTACGAGTAGTAGCCAGTAGCCTCCCCAGTCGCTGATCTGCAGCATACTGGTCTCAAGTCAGTCCTCGGTAGCGCGGAGGGAGAAGGTTTAGCAATCTGGGAGAAGAGATCTTTAGGGATGTTTTTGACTTGAAAAATGCGTAGCGTGGTCCGCACTTCGGAATCGTCGTCCGCAACTGAGAAATTTCCTGGTTCGATGCAAACGCGGCGCAGCCGCGTTTATGTTTAGTTTTTTGGCCCGTTTTGGCTGCGGTTTGGGGTCAGGGTTAGGGTTAGGGTTAGGGTCAGGGTTAGAGTCAGGGGTTGGGTTAGGTCTTCGTCCGTGCCTTAGTCTCAACAGGAACCAAAACACCTGAACAGCCTACCAACCTAAAGATCCCTTCTCCCAGATTGTGAAAGGTCCTCCGCGGAGGACTGTCGAATCACGGCAGCCGGTAATATGCTGTCTGTGGTATCTACGTTTCTTGGTGTAAGAGTAGTATACAGAAGTCTGGAAGTCAAAACTCGGTGTAGCTTGTTCCTGTTCGGAAGCCGGCACGTACCAGCGCGTACATGGCAGCACGTTACGAGATTTTTCGTCGGACGATCGACTCTAGCACAGCGTCGCTACCTTACCACAAGGAAGTATCGACCCCACGAGCAAGCGAGCGCCAAGGAACACTGCTGCGCTGTATCATAGGTCGGTCAGCAGAACGACACGGTATGTACAGCAGTTCATTTAGCCGTAGAGCGTGCATATTAACAGGTGGCCGGGACCGCCCCCCCCCCCCCCGCACATTGGCCTAATGTGGACGTAAAAAACTCCTTGTGGAGACATTGAACAATATCTATAACAAACCGCACAAGGGGTCGACAACCTCTCAATTCGTTACGATTAAATAATGGGTGTGCTACATTGTTAAATGTTTCCAAAAAATCATTTTTCATGTTCGCGTTGTGCAAGAGAGGGGTCCCATCCACCTGTGTTGCTGAGAGCGGACAGATGGTGGTATACTCACCTTCTCCTCTTCCTTCTCTTTCCTGGCCCGCGAGCGCCTTTTTCAGCAATAAAAAACATGTTTTCTCTTCTGATGTTGTGAGCTGCTGAAACTCGAAACCGGACTTTCTCGACAGCAATCCTAGCGCTTATCTTTCGACTATCATCACTGCTAGTACGGAGGACCATAGTAAATAGGACCAAATATTGTTCGTAAAAATAGCGAAATATAGAGGTTTTTGTATATGCCGTAGGTCCCATTTAATATGGTCCCCCGTAATAGCCGACCACGTACATGCACCAGGTGTTAATTTTGCAATCCGACATTTGTGCAGCATGAGCTTCAACGTCCTCCACTCTTACTCAGAAAGACTAAAATCTGGTGGGATAAAAAACATACAGGAAACCCATGATATGTATGCGCGTGAGTCTAACTCCGTTGTGTACGGAACTGTTTCAAGCTAGACATTAATCTGATATTGTAAGTCATCGCTGACTTTCGCGGTAGCACAGTTCGAGGAAAATTCTCGTGCAGTGGGAGTGCTGAACCCTATGCGCGATAAAATCGAAGGCATGCCTTATACCGTGGAGGGCGGGGGGTGTACTCGAGATCATGCATGGCCGTAGTCGTATGGACATAGACCCTCGCATTCCTACCATACCCGAGACGGAACGCTTTTTTCTTCATCGACCAGACAGACATTGCTTGCATCAAGCGCGAAGCGAAATGTGGGGTGTCCGGCGAGTCGCATGAAGGGTTAGCTGCATCCTACTAAGGACCGCTTGTGAGGCGGACTTGCATATGGATGACATCTTCAATGACTTTATTTAATTTCCGGTGTAGGCAATTCCAGAGACAGCAATGGGAGTACTATGTAACTGCCTCTTGGGTGCCTTACCTTGAACACTACGTGATACGATCATTCCCACTTGTGCGGAGTAAAGGTTCTTCACCTCGCACGAATGATCTAACCCGACAACCAGTTGTGGGCGACAGCCAAAAAAAAAAAAACGGTACCTGGTTGTCTAGCTCACGTAGTGAGCGGCATGTTTTACAGTGTCGTTGCCAACCGACGCCAACCCAACCTACACAAAATAGGGGGGATGCAGAGGGGGGGGGGAGGCAAGAGAAGAGAGACACCTGTGACCACGGCTTGTCTACAATGCCGCTGGCGGTAGATAAACCCCCCAAGAAACTGAGCTTTAAAAAATACTGGTGATGGCGGGGAAAAACCAAACATAATAGCAGATTGTCTCTGCTAACTGACATACCGTAAATATACTCAAGTATACCCCAATACCCGTATTTGTAATGGTATCTTGGAATAAACATTTCACGCACACGCGTTCCTTATATTTACGTAATACAATTTTGGACGGGAATATAAGGATATTTTAGACATTAACACTAATACCAAGTGGTTCCTATGTTGACAGACATCCAGAGTGGTATTGGTATGCTTCGAAGTAGCCCTCCAAACGCACCTGGTCTTTGAGCGTGCGCGCGTACGCCTTCTGCTTCCTTCTGATTTCCCTCTTCCTGTCCACCCCCTTCGCCATGTAGGCCTCCCCCTCCAAGCGAAACTGCGAAGCGTATCTAGCCTCCTCGGCTTCTTCGGTCTGGATATTTCGTTCGGGACCAACGGTAAAATCAAGTAATGTATCGTTGGGAAGAGACTTTGCCTTACCAGGTATTTCTGTAGGAACCCACTCACTCGGCTATCTATGCACGCCTCCCCCCTCCAAGCGAAACTGTGAAGCGTGCGTCTAGCTCCCTCGGCTTATTCTGCCTGTCAGGCACCGGGTTTCATTCAGGCCAACGGTAACAAAAAAAGTGCCGTTGGAAGAGATGTTACCTATTTCTTCAAGGGTACGCCCCCACTCGGCCATATACGCCTCCCCTTCCAAGAAAAACTGAGAAGCGCATATACTCTCATCGGATTCTTCTGTTTGCTAAGTAAGTGTCCACCTCATTCAGGCCGACGAAAAGAAAACGAAAAAACTATCGTTTGAAGGGATTTCTCCTGATTGTTTCGAGGTCGCGCGAATCAAGCGCTCGATGCAATATTTTACCGCCTCTTCTCCACTGCTGCTGTTGATACTAACGTATACCCCCGAATACCCTGAGAAAGCATAGCGTAGATGGGTTGTTACGTGGTGATTGCAGGGTTTAATACATACCAGGGTGTATTTTGTGACCGACAACGTTTGTTTTTGTGTCTGTTTCTTCCCGACCGAAACAAGGGACGCGGGCACGTATGCAGGGTGGCTTATCATCGCGCTGACAGTAGAAATGACGTCGAGCACACTGCAGCGAACGATGTCCGGAGGAGCTGCTTCGTTGTTTTGTCGCGCGGAGGATAGCTTACCGCTGACCCAGGAAAATAGTCTTGGGTCCGCCACGAGACGAATATAACTATCCCTGACTCGGGGTCTGACTAAGCCAATCAGACCCGACCAACCATTGGATTAGTTTTATCCCGTTCGTCTCAATACACAGCAGTGTGTAGCGTGTGCCAACCATTTTTTCGAATGAGTGGTTAGCTCTACCGCTGCTCTTACCTTTTTCCTGGCTAATTTTTGGTCCATCAGACGCCGATTGTCCTCGAGGCATCGGGCGCGGTCCAGCCGAAGCGCTTTTTTGTCCCTCTGGGACGCCGGCAGAGGAGTCACGCACACGTGGCGGGCACAAGGAAAACCGTTACACAACTTCGGATAGATAGATCATGGTCTATCTGTAGATCAAATAGATCCAAACCTGCTGTCATGGGATATTATGTTGGATCTGCACAGTACAGATCCCAAACAAGGAGGCAGTTCCTACAGTAGGTCCTACAGATGGTACTGCTTCCACCCGGTAACATGAGAGGGATCATACATATCATACAGATCATACAGATCATACAGATCATACAGATCAGGAATCTACCTTCCCTGGAACATCTACATCATGGAGCGCAAGGGTGCGCCGGGTGGTGTGTCGCTCGACCTTGCCATGAGGCGTAGGGGCAGAAGATGGAAACAGATGCCCGATACCGGTATCAATTATTGCTGTAAACATGCCGAGGTGCGGGGTAGGGCGCCTCACACCGCCTTACCGAACCCTTAGATGTCGGTCACGCATCAATAGGCATCCCATCCGGAGAGACACACCTATCTCCGAAATCTCCGTGGATGAATTGCAGCTATCCTTTTTTTTTCGGAGGTTCCTCGCTTAAGGAGCCTTAAGACCACTCTGTACCAAAATATATACCGGTAGATATTTTTTAACTTTGTTATTCATAAAAATGTTCCTTACATTCGGGACAGAGTGGTAATGTATGTGTATGCTCTCCTCCCCAAAAAACGATTTCGAGATGAAAACAAAGAAAAAAGGACGCCTTAGCCCGTTTGGGCTTGGGCTGCAGTAGTCCCGTTTCGGAGACAAAAACTACTTTTTACGTAGAATTTGAGTGATTTTCCCCCCAAAACGGGACTACTTATTACCTAGAATTCGAGTGGTTTTTTCCCCAAAACACTGCAGTCCTACTAATACCGGGGACCATAGTGAATAGGACCTAAGGTACACACAAAAGCCTACCAGGTATATGTTTACCTATTTTTACCAACAATATTTGGTCCTATTTACTATGGTCCCCCGTAGTGAAGGGGTTGTAAACTTGGCCCTCCATTCTAGGTATTGTTCGAAAGAACATCGTAAAACAAAAATGGGATCAACGATGCTGAGCAGTTCTCTCAGTAGTGCCCTTGAGGAGCCCCACCAGTCACGAAACATTTTGGCCAAAAAAAGGTACAGCAGTAGTACCCCAATCGCAGCACGCGTCTAACCCCTACAAAACCCCTATAATTATACTCGTAGATAGTACTGGTAGCATACAGCCACGAATATGGCAAAAAAAAGGTACAGTACCCCTGTCGCGGCAGGCGTCTAACCCCTACGAAACCCCCTTATGCTCGTAAACAGTACTGGTAGCATACAGCCACATATATTGCCAAAAAAAAGGTACGGTACCTCTATCGCCGCACGCGTCCGAGCCCATCAAAACCCCTATAAATATGCCCGTAAATAGTACCGGTAGCATACGGCCACGAATATATGTATAAAATGTGAGCGAAAACCACTCTATAACCTCGCTCGAGTCTCCTCTCACAATCTCTCGGTCCTCGTCCGCCTTCTCCTTGATGGCGGCTTCCGCCAGCATGCGCTTCTCCTCCGCGACGTCGATGTCGTGCTGCTTCTTGCCCGCCCCCGACTGCGCCCACTGCTTGCCGATCATCTCGTAGCGCTGCATGCGCCGGTTGTGCGCAGCTGCTCGCTCTGCTTGCTCTCTGCGAGAAGAAGAAGAAGAAGAAGAAGAAGAAGAAGAAGAAGAATAAGAACAAGAAGAAGAAGAAAATAATGTTTTTTTCATGTATAGCTTATCTATAAAAAGGTATCGTCGCACGGTGAGAGTGATTACCGGTAGAGGTACTCTACAGCCCGACTTGGTGCAACAAACAACAACAACAACAACAACAACAACAACAACAACAACAACAACAACAACAACAACAACAACAACAACAACAACAACAACAACAACAACAACAAAAACTCTGCCTGGTCGGCGAATACCCGAGGTGCTCCGTCCGTCCCGGCATTGTACGAGTAGCCATGCGAGGGTCCACGGTCATACGACTGCGGCCATTCATGGCACTGAGTGCCCCCCCCCCCCCCCCGCGCCTCTGGAAGGGGATAGGATTATTAATAGCAAAAAGTTTTCATGGTAATACATGGAAACAACGTAAGGAGCGCCCAATTGTAGGAGGTGTCTCTATTAGGAGTAGGAACGGTGCTCCGTCTCGAAAGGGATGGGCGGTCGATGGCCAAATGACTCAGGCAAGCAATGAGCCCCCCCCCCCCCCCCCCGCCTCCGACCGCAGAGCACCTCGCAACAGCGCGCCTGGAAGGCGTTTCATGTAATACTTTTCGGCGAAGTGTTCGTACCTGACGGGACTCCCCCAGTTTGAGAGACTAACTAAGAGTATTTTGCCCAAGCGCTATTACGGGGGACCATAGTAAATAGGACCCAATATTGTTAGTAAAAATAGCGCAATATATAGGTTTTTGGGTCTACCGTAGGTCCTATTTAATATGGTCCCCCGTGATAGTGGTAACAGCAGCCTGCTCTGCTGTTGCTGTTGCAACGGAGAGCTACTGGTTTAAAAACAAAAAAGGCACAACGACACGTAAGCTGAACGTGGAGGTGTGGTGGGCTCAAGCTTTTTTTACTGTTACCAACCCGCCGGAGGATAAAAAGATATACCTGGTATATATATATATAATATACCTGGTACATATATATAATATACCAGTAAATATAATATACATATATACCTGGTATATAATATGCATATTATATGTAATATATACCTGGTATATAATATACATCTATATATATTTATATATATAATATATATAATATACTTCGAAGTACATATATATATATACAAGGGCTCCGCATGGATATATATATATATATATATATATATATATATGTGTGTGTATGCTTCGAAGTATATATTTATGTGTTGCCCAATATCGTCTGTTTTCACACCAATGCTTGTGGTACGCCTGTGTCATGTACTCTATGGGATTGCTGACCGGATTATAGCCCCTCTTAGGACTGCAGTCTCGTTTTGGGACACACCAGTCAAACTCTAAGTAGATTGCCCCCGAAATGGGAGTGCAGCCTTGAAAGGGCTCAAATGCGTAACTGGCAGTCGTTTTTTTGGGTGGGGTATATACAGGGAGAGTTTTATCAGCTGTTAAAAGAAGGCCCGGAGAATAAAAAGATGGGTGCCACCCGTACCCTTATTTACGGGGTGCCATAGTAAATAGGACCTACGGTACACGCAAAACTTTATATTTCCCTATTTTTACGAACAATATTTGGTCCTGTTTAGTATCAGGTATGGTCCCCCGATAGAGTATCGTTGTGTGCGTCCGTCCTCAAAAACGTTTGTTTTGTTTGAATTGTTTGGTGTGTTTTGTATCTTGTTGGTTTTGTTTTTTGTGTTTGTTTCGCTTGTTTTGTTTGTTTTTTTGTTTGTTTGTTTGTTTGTTTGTTTGTTTTTTTGTTTGTTTGTTTGCTAATTTGTTTGTTTGTTTCGTACCAGGTATGTTAGTTTGTTTTATAAATTTGTTTGGTTCGTCTGGGTTGTTTCTTTGGCTTCGTTTGTTCGATCGCTTGTTTGTTTGCCCCCCCCCCGCCCCCCCCCCCCCCCCCGCGCAGTTGTCTCACCTGTCCAGCCTCTCCTGGTACTCGCGCATGAGGCGCTTATCTTCCTCGACGTCGAGCAGCCTCTGCTGCTCCCTCGCGGCCAGCTTGCTCACGTTCTCCCGGTTCATGGCTTGCAGCGACTCCGCTATCCGCTTTCGCTTCTCCAGCTTCAAAACCAGCCAACGTTGTTTCGGGGAGGTCGGAGGTGGGGGCGGAGGTAGGGGTGGGTGCAAGAGAACTCAGAGGTTGTTGACGCACCAAGGCGCAGCAAGGCGTAAGAAAGGGAAGGGTGGGCGGGGACGGGACGGAGGGGGGGGCAGCGGTGAGGGGAAATGCGCGTTAGGGCATGTGCTCAAGGCCCTATGTAACGGTAGTATTTAGACCTACGTAGCTCTTATTTCCTCTCTCCCTCCTGGCCGCTACTCACATCCGGGGTCAGAACGTATCATAGGCTCTTCTCCCTCCTCCCCTCCCCACTATGATTTGTACCTTGGAAGGCTTTTTTTATCGCGGGTAGGCTTCAGCCCTTTCTTCCGTCGTCGACTCACGTCGCGTTATTAACTCTTTTAGGACCGCAGTCCCGTTTTGGGGACAGACCACTCAAAGTGCAAGTGGTTTGTCCCCGAAACGGGACCGCGGCACTAGAAAAGGTTCATTTGACCTTTTACTGTCTTATCAACACCCGCACTACGGTACTACTACAGTACGAAACGCGCCTGCTCTCCCTGGTTCCGGTCTGTGTGTAGGATTTCTACCCCGCTAGGGTCCAAAATAGTCAGCGAGGGTCACAAATTTTTTCTGCGAGGGTCTACAAACAGACGGCATGCCAAGCTCCTCTTTAAGCGCCCGAGCTTCCTGTTTCTTGTGCTGCACCAGTCGGCAAAAAAAGGGCACGATCTGTAGATAGATTATCTATGAATAGATGATCTAGCTCCTCGCCTGCTGCTATGAGATATTGTGCAGGGTCTGCTTTTAAAAGTGCGTATCCAACCCAGGCCAACATGCCCTATCGCTATTACGGGGGACCATAGATAAAAGGACCTGTGGTATACGTAAAAACCTATATATTTAACCATTTCTACTAACAATATTGGATCCTAGCAACTATGGTCCCCCGTAAAAGACCGTGCAGGTTATACGGCTCCAACCCGCCAACATGAGCTAGATCCTACAGATCCTACAGATCATACAGATCAGGCATCTACCTATCTGCCCCTGAAAGATAATAGATCACGAAAAGACGGAATCGATGGTATTATATTGAGATGCATGTCGCACAGTGCTGCAGAACGCCATGCTACTACGATGCTCTAAGGATTGCCCTTGGCTGGGTAATCGATCGGTCTTTTACTCCTAGCTCAGTAAAGGTAACACCTCCACATTTGAAGTCGTCGAGGACACGGGTTCGAGTCTCACTTCGAACGCTTCTTTTATAGAAACGCTTGCGTGTGTGGTCCCTAAACACACAAAATATCTCTCCCCGGTTCCCCAGGTATTTGAAACGAACCGGGTAGGCCAGCGTACGGCCGCTTACGGTACCGACGCCCCAAATATCCCGCCGTTTAAAGGGGGGGGGGGGAGAGTGTTATAAGGGTGACCATGGGCTGGGTATTCGATCGATCTTTCACCCCTATAGCTCAGAGTAGGTACATAACGCCTTCTCTCACCCATAGACGTACCGTACAACACCCTGGACGTAAAAATCACAGCCATAGACGTACCGTACAACATTCTGGACGAAAAAAAATAAAGACCGCGTGGTATTCCTAAATTGTATGTATAACCGCACCTTATGTTCCCACCCAGAGGGCGTAGCACGCAAGACTTCCTGTGCTACAACGGCGAGAGAGAAAAAGCGCCGAGCGACGCGTTATGTTATTCTATGGAGAATCTCTAGGATACGTATATATACCTGGTATATATATATATATTACAAAAACAATAATAACGCTGTGATAGTCCGACCCTCGGTATATTCTTCCACCTCGCAGCCCTCCCCGGACTGCAGTTGCCGATCGAGAAAGTGTTCGTTTCCGTCGCGTTTTTTGCGTTCTTTGCTTTCTTCCTTGTTTTCGTTTTTTATTGTTCGTTTTTCGAAAAAACACACCCCGCGCATTTCCGCTCCTACTGAATGAAAAATGAATATTTTTATCTATTTATTCTCTGTACAGTGGTAGAGTGGAAATGAGCTAAAACAAGGATCTTCGAAACTCGTGTCAGAATCGAAAAGCAGTCCAAACTGAGGGAGACACGACCCGCTCCTGGATTAAAATTCAAGATAAAAGTCTGTTTTTTCTTGCCTGAAACAAACCAAAAAATGATTTTGGAACTCGAATCTGAATCGAAACCAGCCAAGACAAAGTAGTCAAAACTGAGCGAGATGCAGCAGTGGCGCTACAACAAGCACTTCAAGATAAACGGTATCATATCATCCCACGTAGTATAACAACAACAACAACAACAACAACAACAACAAAAAATACATTCATACCCAGCTGAGCCCAGCTCAGCTCGAATCAGATCAGCAGCGCAGCGTTAGCTCTCTTAGCTCAGCAGCACCGCAGCGCAGCGGCAGGTTTCGCACGCATACCAGGCAGTATATCTGCATCTATCATGTAGACGAAGTACGAAGTACCACATATATTAAAATACCAAGAAAGAAAGACGCGCCCAGCTTAGCTCATCTCACACAGCAGCGCAGTGCAGCACAGCGCTGCAGCGCCATGCGATGTTGCGCCATGCTTTGCTTTTTCTTTCGTAGAGTTCTAAAGAGTATGTACGCACATGTAATACGTGCGTGAGGCGTCAGGGTTGTTCTCCTGGAGCATGGAGTTTTTTGGTATTTGCAAGACGCCGGTTTGCACCTACTCTTTGGGCCATCTGTTATCTGTTGTGCGTTTCACCCTTCCTTGTGAGCGAGCGTAGCGGCCGGAACCGCCCGCTACCCGAAGTGCCTTGTACTACGTGTACACGCCAAGTCCTTGAATTCTGCAGCTTCTGATTTTATCCTCCACTTGTACTGACTGTTGTTCATAAGACCCTGAAACATCCGCAGTACGCGCGATGGAAGTATCGCACACAGCTTGCAAAGATGAGTTTCGACGAAATCCTCGATCTCATCACAGCTATTTTTCTTCTTATTATTATTTTAGAAAAATAGATATTCCGAAAGCCAGAAGTCTCGTTGCGTGTGCCGTAGGCCCTGCTCGAGGCATGTTTTGGCTGCAAATCAGCTCTGAAAATTCGTCCCATGATGGTGGTTTTCACGCGCTGCGCGGTACTGACGCACCTGCGCTTCTTGCTCTAGTCTGAGCTTTAGTTTGCACTCCGCAAGGGTTCGCTTGTCGTCGATCTCCTTCTCCCGACGCTCCCTACTCCGCTTCGTCTCGTTGTCCAAGATCTGAGACGCCCGGACGCACTTCTCCTCCTGTTCGGGGTGGGAGCAACAACCAGTACAGGCGCAGGCAGCCGACACCGACGACATCGCTCGTCGTTGAAAAGGATAGCTTGGGTACCAGACTGGCTCCGACAACGATTCGGGGATGTTTATGAGTTATCAACGTTGAAGCTCATGCTTGCCCATTTTTGGATGGTAAACGCAAACACACTGGAACAACAACTCTCTTGGAGTGAATGAATGCCACGTCAAAGATAGAACGAACGCTCCAAGACACACACAACTTGAAGAAACTCGCGCACCTCAGACAACAAGTGAAGCACAAGTAAACTAAGCACGTAAAAACTACAGTAGTAGTACGTAAAACAAGTGAACGCACACAAAACTGGATCAAACCTCTTCACTTTTCGACAAGAAATGATAGCGAAAATCCACGGCACGCAAGCAGGCTGGACGCGCGATGCGCACTATATGTATACGCACGCACCAAAAGCTTCTTCCTGGATTCCTGCTTGAGCTCGGCCTGGTGCGCCTCGTGCTGCGTAAGCCGCTCCCGCTCTTCCGCTCGAAGAACTTCCGTTTCGCGTTTTTCTTTCTCTGCTTGTGCGAAATTCTGCTCAACCTGTTGGTCCAGGTGCTTTCTGCAACTCCGTATGGCTTGGAGGAGCAGCCGTCGGGGGGATCAGAGAACGAGAGGCGATAAAGCCGAGCTTCTCAAATAAGAAAGGCATGCCTTACTCTCGCTATGCAGGAACTCGTGCTGGTGGTCGTACAATAGTGTAGGGGGTATGCCTTAGGGCCGTTAATTTCGGAGAGTTTCCCCCCAAAAAATTACAGAATTTCCGGGGGGGGGAGGTGGAGCGTCCATTATTTCATCCTCCAGATTTTATTATATTTTTATTTCCAGATTCAACTTCTCTGATATTTTTCACCCCTGTTGAATATCACAAATGGTGGCAGAACATCCCCGTAGCTTGTTTTTTGTTTTTTCCAAATTTCCCAAAATTTGGAAATTCCAGAAAAAAACTCTGCGGTAATAACGGCCCTTATTCTACCTATTAATAGCAACTCTCTCTGATGGATGTTTGTAACTAAGTCAAGTCGTCAACTGTGTGCGATTTTGTGGAAGGAATAAAGTGCAAAACAAAAACGGAGATATTTTCGGTCGGAACGGCGCGGACATCCGGTTTCGGATCTCCTCCGACTTAACCAAGCCTCAAAACTAAGGCGTGCCTTGTCCCCTCCCACTCTGGCCGGAAATTCAAGGAACGTCGAGACATTGATGTGGAGACCAACCGGTCCTTGCGTTACACCATTGTTGTACGTGGTTCATTTGGGCGGCAGAGTAAATCAGCAAATCGTTTCATCTACCTTCCCTTTTGATTTAATTTCCGGTGTAGGCATTTCCAGTGGGGGGGGGGGGCAATATTTCCCGATAGGCAACACCCCAACCTATTGGTAAAACCAATATGCATGTTCAAGAGGCTGCGTATTGTCCACAGCGCGTGGTTGTAAAGTGGAAACTCGCTTCGCTCGTAACATCGAAAAACGCAGAGGTTGAAAAAGACAAGATGTTACAGAAAAAAGGAGAGGTTTATTTTTGGTTCGGATGAATCGAATGAAAAAAAAAAAAAAATCGGTTACTCTCCTAAACCATTATTCGAATTCCGCAAACGCCTCCACACAAAACATTATGTCCCTTTCGAAGAGCTCGTTCGTTTTGCATCGTTCGAGTTAACAGTTGTGGAGCAAAGAAGAGGAGAGAAGAAGCAAGCAGTCGGGAGCAGTCGTCCGTGCATGATACAAACGACAGGAGGCGATAGCATCTAGCTGCGGCTATCTATGAGGATTTCGCCGGCACCACAATAATTGCAACTGTCGCCAAATTGTGTGCGTTGGTGGGTCCCAGTCGGCCGATCGGTCGGTCGATCGGTCGGTCCGTCGGTCGCTTCAACCACCGCGAAAGCGGGTTCCTAATTTTTGGCACCGCCTGAATTATAATACGAACTTTCCCTCCTACACCCATCCATACAGCCGAGAAAGCGCACCCCATCGATCCATCTCGATTTCCTCGGTTCCCCCTCCACAGACGAGTCAAACTACAGCAAGAACAGCGCACTACCAACTGCTGTAACTCGCTCCAGGAAGTAAAACACAGCTGTTGTAGCGGTGGGATAACCTGTCAAGAGAGCAGCACTACCTCGTTATGTACGGGAGAACGGCAAGAAAAGCCCAAAAACGAGAAAAAAAAACAAAAAAAAACAGGATCGTGATGGTAAATCGTTTTTGTTTTTCAGCGCTCGGCCACAAGTCTTCAAAACTGCCCCGACCCACAATACCTGTACACAATACGCGAAACCACTCGATAAAGTTGCGAGATGATACCTTGGGAGGCGAGGAACGAAAATGCACCCGAAAATAGCGCGGTGCACACCCTGCCTCGCGTAAGGGTAATAATGAGAATAAGAGCTTGGGAATGGCCCCTAAAGAATCGTTTCTTGACCCCTTTTTTGGGGGGGGGACGTTAAAGATAGCGACGAAAAATATGATAACTGCGGTGTTACCAAACCCTCCAGGAGTACCCGGGTACGTGATCATGCTGTCGCCCCGTGCCGCGCGAGCGAGCTCTCCTCGCGTCAACCATTGCAACTCGGACAACCAGTTCGTACGATATCACCCCCCAGTCGCGCGGTGGCCGTTGCTGTATAGCGTCATTTTTAATCGTCAATTTCCCCCTCCTCTAGAGTCCCAAGGGGGGCAATCGAGGTATATGGGAACACACTGCATGAAACAAGAGTGATAGAAGTTGTGTCCCAGAGGAGGAACAGCGTCGCACGCACTCCTGCGCTGCGTACCTGCTCGTGCCTGCCGCTGTTCTTCCGCCTGCTTCTCTTCCGTCCTGAGCTGCTGGTACGTCTCTAAAATGAGCCACTCGTTCGTGACGCTGGCAGGAATGAACGCGTTCGCCTCGCCATCACCCCCCTCCTCGTCGTGACGAGGAGGGTGGGCCTTTCCTCTGAATGTTACCGGCCGACGGCCACTTTTCTGCCGCTGCTTCGTATTCTGCCGTTGCTGCTGCTGCTGCTGCTGCTGCTGCTGCTGCTGCTGCTGCTGCTGCTGCTGCTGCGGCTGCGGCTGCTGCGGCTGCTGCGGCTGCTGCCGGCGGTTCCCCGCCGAAACGCCGCCAGTCGTACTCGGACGGGGCCTACCGGACAACATCCCCGGGTGGTCCATGCGCGCCGACGAGGCTAACTTATCTCTGGGAGACCCGTCGTGCTGCTGGGAAGACACCGAAATAAGGCTACGACATTTCCCGCAGTGCGAAGAAGAACTCCGGTGCGATGCTCTGCTGCTGCTGCTGCCCCCCCCCCCTCCCACCCTCGGTGTGGGCGTGCCCAAGCGCGCCGTCGTGGGCCTCGGACTGCCGCGGCTCGTAGTCGGGTGGGGTTTTCGTTCCTCCCTCGTGGCGCGTCTTACCGAGAGTTCTAGCTCGGCTACGTCGGCGGCTCGGACCTTGCTATGCGTGTGCATGAACAGGTCCACCTCGGCTTGGATGAGGTTGTTCGCCGGATGTGCGTGCGTTCCCATGTCGGACTCTCTGGCAGAGCACAAAGCGTGCGCGATAAGTATGGGGGTAGGAGGGGGGGGGAGCGGGTGGTGCGTTTTCATTCGCCGTGAATCGTGTCGGAGACGGCGCTGACGGAAACGAATAACCCCGTTTCGCTAGCCTCTGAAGACCATCGTCGGTCAGCCATCTGAGTGTGCATTCAATACGTTCTTAACATGGGGCACTCTCAGAAAAAAAATAAGGAGCCACTCTCGTTGGGCTAATTTTTCAGTTACGACAGAGGTGGCACATTTCCGCTAAAATGTTTTTTGAACGTCGGGGCTCCTTAACCCAAAATCGTCGGGGTGCATTCATGCTTCCATTCATGCTTCGAAAAACGACTTTTTTCGACACTTACTTGGGGCCGTGGGGCTACTCATCGGGACGCAACTTGATTTTTGGTGAAGTCGGTTTTCGGGTGAGATATGGAGCTCCTCAACTGGGGAGCCTCTTAAGAAAAAATGGTGCATCTCTATTGTGGCATGCGTCGAACGTCGAAACAAAAGTAGATTCTGATTTCATATATAAATATTACCAAAACACGTCAGCTGCGAGTTCGGCCGAACGGTTGGTTGGTACTCAACTTGGTACAGCATCGGCGACACCGAGCAGCCTACGTATATACCACTTTGTACCCACGATAAGGACCGTTTGTATCGTTATATTATATCCAAATGGGTACCTGGTATTAAATTTCGGGTTAGGGGGTGTTTGCCCGAAGGGCAACGTAAAAAAGAGCTAATCAGGCATACACCGCTCGAGCGCGCAGGATGCTGTTTCTCTCGTGCTTCTGCGGCGCCCTTCCTATGGAAACAAAAAGTTGTCGATAAGATTGCCGTTCTCGTGGTCTTGGTCGATCTGCATGGGTCCCAAACGACTATTCACACCAGACTGGCTAATGTAGGAAGGAGCATGCCTGGTAGAGATAGAGGAGGGAGGAGAGGGGAGGTTCGGGTACTTGGTCGGACAAATGGTTGATGACCAAATTCGACGCGAGTCGACGAGGGATGGACAAATAGTTTGATGACCAAATTCGACGCGAGTGTCGACGAGGGACAAAAGGCGTGAAGTCTTCTCGCGTTAAAAATGCAAGGCACGAATCGTTGTCGGAGGGGGGGGGGCGGGGAGGGCCCGCTATGTGATACCGGATCTGAGCTACGACTATTAATAGTAAGAGGGAGAGGGAAAAATAAGGGCGAAAAACTCCAGAGATGTCGATTACAAGTATGACAAAGGGAAAAGGGAGTGCAATCTTAATCTTATCAGCCGCACAAAGCAGTATTGTGGGCGCGCAATCGAGTGCCAGGTAGGATTTTTAGTTGTTGCTGCCGGCGTGTGGTACGCCTCCTCGCATTTGGTGGGGACACTCACAGCAGTGACACTTTTGACGAAACACACTGGCCCCGGCCGCCTGCTTTGTTGGTCGGGGCTGCAATCGCCCTTTACATCATCTTGTTTTTACCGCCTCAAGGTTTGTGTGTGTGTGTGTTTTCTTGGGTCACTGAAAGCGCGAGAGCGTGATGAGCAAAAGTTAGATTCGATGAGTCGACGAGCAGTGGGAATGCTGAATGAACCCTATGTGCGACAACAAAAAATGACTGAATGTACCGGAGGGGGGGAGAGGGGGAGACACCTGCGACCACGACCTGCGCAGAAGGCCGTCGTAGGTGAAACTCCCCATGGGTTAGCTGGAAAGCGACGTGCCAGGTACTGTAATATTCGATTAATATGGTCTTGGTAGTTGCACCTCATGCGCAAGATAATGGTATGGTGAGGATCACGGCACGACTAATAGTTGGGGCGGGGAGCCTACGTATACCTCTATCTCGGATTCTCTGTTAACGTTCACTCAGAGATAAGCAGTGCGAGCGTTTGCCTCTCATGTAGGCTCCAGGAGTCAGGAGAGGGCCTTGATGCCTGCCAACAGCTTCCAGCTGCCAGCGGTACTTTCAAGCTGTCATGTCTAGGAGTATTTGCAATCTAGATTTCATCAACAGCGGTCGTGCCTCTTTCTTCTGCAGTTCTCGTGTGTATGCTGAGTGTTGACGGCGAAAAGAGAGGCGCACAGAGGGACGGCGTAAAGCTAGCAATTTTACAAGTATACTGAGTAGATACGTAACTCAAAAAGGTGTGCTATTCTCGTAAGCAGCACGTGGTCACATCTCCGTCCTGAGAGGACCTGGCCTCTTGCCACAAGGCATGGTTCACACATACAGCAGGCTCTGCGAAAACACGCCAACCCCCCCGCTCATTCACATGCCCGTACTCGACCCCCCCCCCCCACCCACAACTTATTCATGACCGCACTCAATTCTGCCCCACGCCCACAACTCACTCATGGCCGTACTTCGCGATCAGCTTTTGGACCAGCAGACGATGGAGTTCCGAGCGTGTTGACGAATTCATGCGGCAGCCCACCGCAGCAGCAGCTGTGACGAGACCACCGACGGAGGAGTTCCAGACAAGACCCCCCGAGCCCCGCTGTGTGGGCTCAAGATGATCAGACAGCGGTGGTTCGATGCCGCGGTATATGGCCCCCACCCACGAGTTACCCACAACCCAGCGACAGCGACCCAACAAGTAACACAACGGCGGTGCGGCGCGCGGTCGCCCAACTGACGAAATTCGTTTCAAGCGAAGCGGTACTGAACTATCCGCAGAACTTGTTCCGCCGCCAAGTTCCGCCGCTCAATGTTTCGTCCGGAAATGTAATAATCGTCCTACTATTTATATTCATATAAAACAGTCCTTAAATTTCCGGACAAGATTGGCACTCTTGCCGATTACCTCTGTTCATCTCAGGCCTATTAATAGTTACAGCAGCAGCAGCAGCAGCAGCAGCAGCAGCAGCAGCAGCAGCAGTGCTCTTTTCGGTCAAACCCTGAGTATTCGCCTTGAGATAGAACGCTGCAACAAGCGATGGGTGCATGGTTTTGGCCACCACACACCCGTTGCTCGTTTCTGGTGTTGCTGAGTAGCTACTCATCCCAGAGCTGGAGCGACGCGCGGCTTCTCAAGCTCTCAGCTCCCTTTACGTCTATCGCCCCTCCAGCATCAAGTGGCCTCCTTGCCTCAAGTGACCGTGCTGCACCTCTCGTGGTCGGGGTGCGTAGGTACCCACCCTCGTGGAGCTTGCGGAGTCTTCACCGTGCTCGCATTTCAGCTGCTGCCGTGCTTTGCGCCCGGGCGCAGTCGCGAAGTGCCTCGTTGTTGAGCACGCTGGGAAGCGGTGACGATGACCCTTCTTTCGTGGATGGCAGCGGCGACGGGGCATCACACGGGGCATTGGCATCGCTCAATGTTGTGGTCACGGGCGCTAACAGAGGCCTCGGATTCGCTATCACCGAGCGCATGGCGAGACTCGGGCATCGGGTCGTGCTCGCCTGCAGGAGCGAACGAGAGGTCAGTACTGCTGAGGACACACACATACAGGACAATACGAACTGGTGTCGTAAAAATCAGGACCAATATGGGTGCTACAGAGTACCAGGTACAAGATTTCTGCCGCTTACGTGGACCCGCTCAGGAAGATATTCCCAAGATGCGTGACTGACAAACGTATGCGCAAGATGTAGGATAGCCCGTCTATAAATAGCCCTCTTGCGCAACGACGTCCAGCTGGATCGTCTCTGTGGCGTTCAGCTGGCCCTATCCTGATGTTCGTTCTCTGTCTTGCTTCGGGATCCGTGATGGTTTGCAGTGATTTCGGTGCAAAAAACAAGTCGCCGGTTTCGATGCAACCAAGCATGTTGTCCCCCTCGACATGTCATAGAACCACTTACTTACAGTAGATCTCACTCCCTGAGCGTGCTCGGTTGGTACATCCCTGGCCTCTCAGAGCTCCCACTTTGGAACCGCCTCCCTTTATTACTTGGCGGGCCTTGCCAGCGGTTCTTTGTTTTCTCCATCTCTCTTGGCACTCTCGGTTCTTTCTTCCTTTCTTCTTTCGTTTCGTGTGCGTGCGTGTACTCCGAGCACGGCACCGTGGGTGAGCCCGGCGCCGTCGCGGGTGTCAGCGGGTGCTGGCGGGTAGGGGCGGGGTTGCAAGGAGCGCGGTCGCCGCTTTCGTGCCTAGGCGTCGCGTGCGCCTCGAGACACGAGGGATGCACGAATGGGCTCTGTCTGGCCTCCATTTGTGATTTTCGATAGAGTACGTACGAGTATTTAAGGGTCGTTCGGGATTGCAAAATACCTGGTAACATTCAAGCGGTGCTTATTTTTTCGACCACGCTGGAGTTGAAACAGAGAGCTGCGCAGTCTGAGCACCAACATTGTCGAGCTGGCGAACGACGGCCACGATGAGCACCGGGCTTCACGCCAGGCGGGCGACGGGGCTGACTGTGGCAGAGAGTGAGGAAAGCTTTATCCGAACCGAATCGGTGGCGCGGTGGTCGCGAGAGGGGCAGGCGGCGTACGAGACTGAGAGAGAAGCTCTGCTGTTCATTTTTTTTTCCTTCTTTTTTGGCCGGTGCAAGGTGTTCCAATCAGGCAAAAAAGTGTTACATGAGGGGACGGGGATTTTGTTTTTTCTTTCCAATTTATTCGGTTTCATTTTTCATTATTATTACGCTTGCCATCCGACAATGTGTAGTGTTGTTCTAATAAACGACTATAATAACAGAAAGCGAAGAACTCTCCAGAACAAAAGCACGGCAGTATCCTGCGACAACTATAAACTGATGTGACGCTCATGAAGACTACTACAACCAACATCCCTCCATCTCGTCATTGTTTTTGCGGCGCTGATGTGCCGTGCTGTGCTTTCTCTTTCGTACATACAGCAAGCATATCAAAAGAAGAAAATAAGCACGCTACCTGGGGTATGTACGTACGTACGGTATGTGAGCGAGCGTATGTGGCGTCCGGGCTGTTTTTCCCTGAAGCATGGCGGCGGGACTCTTGGCCTTATCAAGTCGCCAGTTTGCAATCACAATCATAAAAAAACTAAATTCAATCATGACCTCTGTCCGCTTCGCATAATTTGATGTACATTTTTCCTTCCTGCGCGAGCGTAGCGGGCGGCGTAGGCCGCCCGCGGAGCGAAGCGCCTTGTATACAATACGAGAGAACGGACAGCAGAACGCACACCAAGGCAGCACAACAGAGCAAGCAGTAAAAAAAAACAGTTCGAGTGTTTTCCATTTACGACACACCACCGTGTACGCACAGCCGCGATGCTGGGTGCGTGTGTATGGGCGACTGCTCTGCTCCCTGTTATGATGATGACGTTTTTATCGTATCTTTTCTAGTGAAACCGCCGAAAGAAGGCACCAGATCAACCCTTTGGCAACGCTTCGGTGAGAGCCGCAGGGCGCGTTCTAAGGCACACACCTTATAAGGCAAGAGACAACTATTGTAATTTTTGGCTTGATACAGTTACGAGAAGAAGCGGGCAGGCCAGATGTGGCTTTTATTAAGGCCGATCTATGTCTAGAGATCGGCCAGGAAAGTAGACATTAGAGGTTCATCGCAGCGCGATAAATATTTGCACGCCATGTTCGGGGGTCGTTTGACGGGCGAGAAGCAGCATGAGCAGATACGTACCGTACCTGGTACCTGGTACCTGGTAATATTTATACTGCAGTAGAGGTCCCTCTATTGTGCCAGCTACCCACTATAGGGCATGTCATCATCGCAGAGCGATAACTTTTTGCACATCATGTTCCGTGGTCGTTAGACAGGCGAGAAGTACAGCAGCAGGATCAGAGATAAGTATTCCTAGACACAGCAGTAGCAGTGGCCCCTCTATAGCGCCGATTGAATAGTGCCGACTGCCCGCCATAGTGCCTGTGGCATCGCTTGGTACAGATGGGTTTCACCAGTTTGGTAGTGTGCGGAGTAGCGCCGGTTGCCTGTAGAGGGATCATTGCTGCAGTAGAATTTCTGCAGCTGGTGCCGCGCCGCAAAATGAAAGAGATACCTAAGACCATTCGACAAATATATAAAACTTGGTGAAATGCGCTACGTACGTATTAATACATTAATACCACGTACAAACATGCAAAGCTGAGAATGGAGACCTGTGATGCCCTGTCAGAATGCCGGTCTCACAGGAGCCGCTGAATTTTCTGGAAATGGAGAAATGAAACAAAAAGAAATAGTTCGCTGTATTTTCTCGCATTCCAAAATTTGAAAACCAGCCTGGGCCGGTTTCCCTGTTTCTTATTCGGTGTCCTGTACTGCTGTACAACAGGTATCCAAGTACACCAGTACAGCAGTAGTATCATACCACCTGTCGTGTAGAGCACCCTTATCTCTGAGCGCCCTACGTACGTATCGGGTGTACGCTCTTTCTCTCGCCCGCTGCAGTGCCAACTGCAGCCAGCATCGGACGTGATTTTATTTTCTTTCTCCCAGGAAGTGTTGAACCTGTCGTATAATGGGGTACAATGGGGGACCACGGAGGAGAAAGGTTCAGGTAAGAACAACAGCAACAGCAGCTCAGCAACAGCAGCGACAACAACAACAGCAGCTCAGCAACAGGAACAGCAGCAACAACAACAACAACAACAACAACATGTAACTGCTTGCTCACGAACATACACCTCCTCCTGTATGTCTACGTCTCCGCCAACCGCCTCCATCATTGTCCGAAATATATTCCCCATGCATGTGATTTTTTCTTCAGCCTTCCCCTCTGATTTCCCCCTTTTTTTGTTCTAAGGGATACGCGGCATTGGAGCGACTGCACGGCAAGGGCCACGCCGCGCGCGCTTCCGTCTATCCGCTAGACGTCACGAGCGCCGCATCCCTGACCGACTTCCGCGAGAACTGCGTGGAGGCCGGACTCGGCGGCAAGGTTGACATCTTGTTCAACAACGCAGGCGTGTGCCTGGCGGGAGGAGGGGGCGCGGTTCTGGAGAAAACCTTGGCTGTTAACTTTTTCGGCGCGCTTGGCGTCGTCGAGGCGTGCCTGCCAGCTGTGGCGGGGGCAACGGGGAGCGCTCATGATAGAACCATCAGCGTCGACAGCAGAATCAAAGGCAGCGGCAACAGCAGCAGCAATACCAACACCGACATCAGCAGCAACACCAACACCAACATCAATGCCAACAGCAACACCAACAGCAACACCAACGCCAACCCCACAATGAATGCGAACGCCAACGCCAACATCAACACCAACACCAACACCAACACCGACACCCGTACCCACACCAGCACCAACACTAACGCCAACACCAACACCAACACTGATGCCAACACCAACACCTACAACAACACCAACACCAACACCAACACCAACACCAACAAACCGACGAGCATGACCGTTGTCTGGGTTTCTAGCGGAGACGGCGAGCTCTGCTTCATCGGGAGCAAATGGCGACGGATTCTTGAGCGCGCCGAGAGTCTCGAGGTGCGGTTTGATTCGATTCGGTTTGGTTTGGTTCGGTTAAGTTCGTTTCGGTTCGGTTTGTTTCGGGTCGGGTCGGGTTAGGTCGGGTCGGGTCGATTGGGCTTGGCTCGGTCCGGTTCAGTTCGGTTCGGTTCGGTTCGGTTCGGTTCGGTTCGGTTCGGTTCGGTTCGGTTCGGTTCGGTTCGGTTCGGCTCGGTTCGGTTCGGTTCGATTCGGTTCGGTTCAGTTCGGTTCGGTTCGATTCGGTTCGATTCGGTTCAGTTCCGTTCGGTTCGGTTCGGTTCGGTTCGGTTCGGTTCGGTTGGGTTCGGTGCGGTTCGATTCGGTTCGATTCGGTTTGGGTCGGTTCGGTTCGGTTCGGTTCGGTTCGGTTCGGTTCGGTTCGGTTCGGTTCGGTTCGGTTCGGCTCGGCTCAGTTCGGTTCAGTTCGATTCAGTCGGTGCGGTGCGGTGCGGTGCGGTGCGGTGCGGGCTCATGGATTGTTTATGTTCATATTTTGCACCATCCATATGACATGTGGCACGCGAGTTGTGCACGTTGTGTGGGAAACAGGTCAGCCTACGTAAAATGTGAACCCTTCGGCGCGCTGGCAGATATGTCCTCGGCCTCTTGCAACTCGATGCTCCGTCAGCGCATGCGGCTGTAGTTGCGTACACGCGCCTTTGTAGGATGGTGACGATGTTAAACCACGTAGCCGTGCCCTACTCATGGTGCTGCTGGTGCAGCTTTGCTTGCTCATGCCCGCTCGCATTTCTTGCGGCCCCAAAAACCCAAATACGACCCCTGCCAACGTACGCTAGATACTCGTATTTTTCAAACGACCGCCCCCGCCCCACACGCCCTCTCCCCCTTCTCCTCCCGCCCAACCCCCTCCCTTCTGCTGCACGCCCACTGCTCGTATCAAACGATCCCCCCCCCCCCCCCCCCCCTCCCATATGACTACCGCCATGCATGATATCGAGTACACCCCCCCCTCCCCCCCCCACCCGCCCTTCACCCCCCCCCCCCCCACGCACTTCTCTCCTCTCCACGGAAAGCAGGAGATAACATCACGCCTCTCTGGCCTAATATTCTCCACGATGCCAGCCAACACCGAAACCAGCACCAACACCCGCACTAACACCAATACCCGGCAGGGCGGTCATCTACCACCACCACCACCACCACCACCACCACCACCACCAGAAAGCGAAGAGCTAGCGTTCGGACCCACCCCTGCCTACAGCCTCTCCAAGGCCGCAGCGAACGCCGCCGTCCGTGCGTGGGCGCCGCGCCTCCGCTCTGAGCGAGGGGTGCGTCTCGTGGCAGTGTGCCCGGGAGACGTGCTGACCCGGATGACCTCGGACGAAGAGATCCTCCGAGGGGAAGGGGTTTCCCCCGAAGAGGCGGCGGCTGGGGTGGTTGACGTAGCTCTGAGAGCGTCGGAGTTCCCCGCCGGAGGGTTCTATAGGGGCGGGGAGGCGATAGGCTGGTGACGAAGGTTCAATCAGTCAACGATATCCCTTGGCCAATGGGCGCTGCCGATATGAGGTGCTTTTCTGTGGCGGATATCCAGTATATACGTGTGTACCTCTAGTTGGCGCGAATTTTATTATGTGTACCGTTTTATGTATATAGTAGTGGTCAATCGTACAAGAATATGATTTTACGAAGTGGAGACCCTCAACACATACCAGGCAGATGCCTAAAAATAGCTGGTGACAAGAGACGATGGTTGGGATGTTGGGATGGCACGCGGAGGGGGCTTGGCTGGCGAGGGAGGAGAAGCATGGTTTTCGAAGGTCCGCGCTTCCGCGGGTGCAAGCCTTGGCAGGTGTCTTCATCGCGTCCCCTTCCTTTTTGCTTGGCCAGCCCGAGCAAGCTTTCAGAGCGAAAGGCCGTTCGAGCTACGAAGCCATTCGAGCTAAGCGGCAGACGCACGACGTTCGATACGCTTGAGCGTGTGCCGCCAGAGGTACGATGGTTGCCCTGTTAACAAAAACAAAACGAGTTAACCCCACCCACCCCTTTTGTGTTTCGTCGTATTTGTGTATACTGCTGTACGAAGTATTTTTGTTAGTTGGTAGTCTACTGTATGCAGGTCTCCATCCGTAGCCTAGCCTCTGATATTTCTCGTCGGGTCACACATTCAGCTCTTCTCTAGGTGTTACCTTAATGCGTGCGTGTATGGCGAATGGTGGTCGCTGTTAGGGTTAAGGTTAAAGATAGGTTGGGAACTGCCAATCCGAACAGAATAAAGCGACTACCTATGTACCTGGTACATAACTTTGTTTTTGGTTTTAGTACTGGTATGACGCGTCAAGATCTATTTCGACATTGTTGTACTGGTTTTAGTGTGGGGGCGGTCAGTCAAGAGGTCAAACCGCGGCCTCCTCGTGGCATATTTGGCCAAGAGGGGGACGATTAGACGACCCGCGGGTTCGGGGACGGCACCTCCTGATTGTGGACCCGCCGTCTCCAAGTGAAGTCGCAGATACCACAGACACCGCTTTGCTTGCTTCTGCTGCTGCTGCTGCTGCTGCTTCTGGCCACTCGCGGGTTCGGGGACGGCACCTCCTGTTTGTGGGCCCGCCGTCTCCAAGTGAAGTCGCAAATACCACAAACACCGCTTTGCTTGCTCCTGCTGCTGCTGCTGCTGCTTCTGGCCACTGCCGCTGCTTTTGCCGCTGCTTCTGCTGCTGCTGTGCTGCTGCTTCTGCTGCTGCTGTGCTGCTGCTTCTGCCGCTACTGCTAGTGCTGCTGTTGTTTCTGGTTGCGTGCTTTCGTGTCTACCTTTCGTTTTTTTTTTGGCCAGCGTAGAAGAAAGCGCAACTCGTGCACATGGAACGTGTACCAAATTTAGCGGCGTTTGTGTGGAACGTGGAACGACTCCAACGGTGTTAACATGGCGCGTAGAACAATCACGAAGGGGGTTGCTATGGAGCTTGGAACAAACTTGAGACGGTGTTGGATTGTTCACGATCGAGTGCATAAAAAAACCGAGTCAATATTTTGCTTTCGACACGTTGTTTCCCATCTCAACCTTACCCATCCATCTCTCCCTCTACTCTGAACACAATCCTATCAAATACCAGGTATGTACCGGTATGCGCTTAGGCAGCCGATCTGCACCCCCTCACACCTTACGTATGGATAAAAGCACGCACACCCTGCACAGTAACCGCCCCCTTTCCCCCATCTCCTCCCCCCCCCCACCCCCCCCCCACCCACCCCAGTCGTAGCTGATAGCCGTACGTTTCTCCATCGCATAGCTCATCCGCAGCCTAACACCTCACGCCTAAGGTATAGCACCTTACGACTAAGGTCTGATTCCTCAAGCCTAAATGTTGCAATACCTTATGTCTAAGGTCTGCCATCTTACTCCTACACGGCTAAGGTCTTAACCACTCACGTCTAAGGTCGAACACCTTACGCCCAATGTCCAACACCATACGTAGACCGAACGTCTCAGCACCTTACGCCAAACGTCCTCACACCTTACGCCTGACGGCGAACACACTACGCTCAAGGCCCAACACCTCATCCTTGCGCCTAAGGTCTAACAACTTCCGCCAAATGTGCCGAAAAAACTTGCGCCTTATGTCTTGACACCTCACGCCTAGCGCCTTTACCACGCAACAATACGCCTACTGCGTTAATACCCTACACGCTACGCTTCGCCCCCCCCTTCCTTCTGCCTCGGCCCCCGCTGCGCCGCCGCCCACGCTTCCAGGTCCTCCGCCTTCACGACGAGGCACCCGGCCATGAACTGCTTCGGCTGCGCCCGCAGGGGGGGGTCGAACGCCGTCCGCAGGTGCTCCACCAAGAGCTTCCCGAGGCTGAAGCTTCGGTCGGAGTAACGCTGCGCCCTCCACCCGCCGCCGCCGCTTGCGCTGCTCCTGCTGGTGCTGGCGCTGGCGCTGCTGCTGCTGCTGCTGCTGTCATCATGGTTGTCGTTATGGTTGTCGTCGTTGTCGCCATTGTTGTGGTCGAAATCGTCGCCCGCTGTTGGCGAGGGGGTGGCGGTGGCGGCGGCGGTGGCGGCGGCGGCGGGGGTGGCGGTGGCGGTGGCGGAAGAGGGGGGTCTGGTTACTCTCCCCGTACCGGTGACGAAGACCAGGTCCTGGAGCCGGCCGGGTGCTCCGTTCTTCTCGTCGTGTTTTTCGTTGTCAGCGCTGGTCCTGTTCTCCCAGGTGGACAGGATTCTTAGCAAGATGGCACGCACCTGACAGGCGGAGGGAGGGGAAAAGAGGGAACGGGCGCGGGGGGTGGGGGTGGGGGTGGGGGGGCGCACTCGTTCGTTGCTTGCCTTACTGCATTCATTTGACCATTGCCCACGCACCCTTTTCGAGAAGGAGCAGTGGGGGGCGTTGGGGGAGGGCGTTCAGAAAGTGCCAACGAGGAGAGGGTGTGCAGTGTGCAGTGCCCATTCTCAGCCTATTTCATTGTTCACTTGGGGGGGGGGGGGGGGCCTTGTCAAGCGGCATTATCGGCCTACCAGAGTAACATTACCTACTGGATGTATACAGAGTGCCTGGTGCGGAAAGCGCGACAACTTGAGCAAGCCGGAAACAAAAAAACCCCAACAAAAAAGTCGGTGAGAGCTGTGGGAATGCGGGAGTCCACAACTACTGTACGCAACATACGTAGTGGGAGGGGGTCGTTGAGCAGTACTACAGGTACAGTACAACTTCGTATTTACAGCACACTGCTCTCGACAACACCTGCGAAACGGCGCAAAACGCGAGGAGGCTAAAAAAATCAATGAAACTCGATGAGCCGCGGGAATGTCGAACCCCACTCGAGAACAGAACAGAAACGGGCACTGAGGGAGGCGGGGGGGGGGGTGTACTCATTATCGTGAATGGCCGTAGTCGTATGACCGTTCCGCCCAGAATAACAATACGCAGGATAGCACACACACACACTCGGACCTACGTCGAAGCTGCTTTTTTCCCGACAAATGGGGCTAAAGGTGCAAACGCCGAGCGAGCGACATTGCATATGCGAATGTCTATTATGGGAAGGAGATATCGTCGATAAGATTTCCAAAGCCACCATTTTTTTTTTTTGTGCATGTGTCCCCCTCCTCCCCTTGGGTTTGGAAAAAGACTCGGCTCGGAAATTTCGTCACAGGTATATAGGGGGGTGTGATATCTTATCCCCCGTGTGATAGTCGTTTTCGTTTTTGTGTGTATGTGTGCCCCCCTGGGTTTGGAAAAAACAGGAAAAAACAGGCGTCTCGAAAAATTTCGTCAGAGGGTATATAGGGGTGAGTGATATTCTATCACCCGTGTGATAATCGTTTCCGTGTTTTGAGTGTTTGTGCCCCCCTTGGTTTCGAAGAAACGATCGGCTCGGAAACTTTGTCACAGCATACAGGGGAGGGGTGTTATCTCTTATCACCCGTGTGATGATCATTTTCGTTTTTGTGTGTGTTTGTGCCCCCCTGGGTTTCGAAAAAAAAGTCGGCTCGGAAAGCTCGTCACAGGTACACAGGGGGGTGTGCTACCTCTTTACCACCCGTGTGATATACACGGTAAAAAAATGACGATTACGGAAACGGCCACTGCGTGATTGGGGGGGGAGGGGGGTGACACAAATACAGGTTGTCCGAGCTGCAACGCAAGAAGTGAGTGGTGCGGCACGAGCGCAACGTTACCCCTATATACCTGTATTGCCGGACGCTCACGCAGCTCGTACGATGGTTGATAACAACAACAAAGCCACCAACCATTGCGCCGGTCGTTATCTCGGAGGGTCCCACAAGGATTATAACTTTATGTATGAACCCTTTTAGAACTGTAGACCCGTTTTGGGGACAAACTACTTAGAGTTTGAGTGGTTTTGTCCCCAGAACGGGACTGCGGTACTAACAGGGTTGAGTCATCCTTACCCGACACCGACGGCAGCACTCAAAAGGGTTTTCCAACAAACACACTTGTAACCGACAGAAACCGACGGATAGTCACTCATTACTCGCAGCGCCTAGACCGACATACCCAAGGGTACTCATTGCCGACTGCACTACAGCAGCAACCGACAGGAGTCACGGCTGTTCTCTTTCAAATCAAGAACCAAAGCAAGAGCGACCCGTGCTCGCCTTGACCATTTTAGGCACCACCGAGGAGAGATTGCCGTACGCACGGAAATCGAACTGAAAATTGAAAAAAATAACTAAAATAAAAACGCAGATTTGTCTGTGATTTCTGCTGGGAAACCCCTAAACCTGTAGTATCTGTCTGTCTGTCCCTCGCCTCTGTTCAGTCCAAACTTGACCCACACGTTTCCCCCCCCTCTGGAATTGAATGGTATGTACGAGGCAACAACATGCCACGTTGTCTGGAAACGTAAGGACTGTTCGGCTCAAGAAACGGCCCTCACATATACTACTATTTAAAAACAAACGAGGAAAACAACATCGAACGAAAAACAAACATATCGAAAAAAAAAAGAAAAACTCCAAACAAAACAGTAGCCATCAACCAATCAACAAAAGAGCCGCCCGCGCTTACCTTAACCTTGGCCACCGCCGCGGGAAGATTGCTGACGTCCACCTCGAACTCGCCGTCGAGGGATGACGGGGGGATCGCGCCTGTGCGGGTCGCTATCTCCAGCACTCGGCTTGCCTCGTCCCACCTACCTCGATCGGACAGGGACGATATCAGCTCCCCCACGGTGACCATATCCGGGGTAAGGTTGGCCCCGACCATGGAAGCCAGGAGTTTCATCGACAGATCGTGCTGGCCGCCTCGCCTGGGTGTTATTATTTATTTTTTCCAACAACCGGGCGTTGCCGATGAAGGATGGGCGCGGGGGAGGGGGGGAAGGGGGTGGGGGGGGGGAGTGTACTCAATATAATGCATGGATGTACGGTAACTGGCGAGGCATGGCACTTCGTCTGCGTGCAGTAATTCGCGGAGTTCTGCCTTTTTTTGCATCTGACTGGAGCGCTTGTGCCTCGAAGCGTGTGCATCTTGAACAATGAAAATACTACTGTAAGGCAGTCAGTTGGTGTTAACGTTCACTTCGAAGCCGCTCAAATAATCAACCAGCAGCAGCGAAGCGAAACCACAACTCAAAACCTCTACGGTTCGGACACACACAAAGGAGCCGCGTTCGGAACAAATCGTCCCCAAAAATCTCAAACGCAACTCTATAAACTTCCGAAACAGAAGAAGTAGTTTTTGACCTGGCTGTAGGCTTCACACGACTACGTGGTTAATTAGTTGGCGGCGCAGAGAAGTAAAATCTACCCTGCAACTGTTCAAGCGAGAGAGCTCGCGCGCAGTTTTTCCGGCCGGATACTTTTTTACCTGATTTCTGCCGCTTCACTTTTTGTTCCCCTCATAAATAAGGGGTGTACGAATAAATGTGTATCCTGCATGAGGCCATCCTAAACCCGTAGTAGCCGCGATCGAATCATCACACACAAAAATTGCAAAGGTGAAAACTTCGACGAAATCCTCGATCTCATCACAGCTGCTGTTTTTGCAAATTTGAGAATTTTGTGTCAATTTGGCTACGAAAAGCTGTACCATCGGGTGCCAGGGCTGTAAGGTTATCTTCCCACGCTCAGTGCCCTGAGAGACAAATCCAGCAACTCTAAACAAACTCCCAAAATCCCTTATTTTTCCCTTCACCCAAATGTCCTGCGTATGTAAGTAATAACTCGTACAGCAGTCGACAGTCGTACATTTTCGCGGGCCGATTTATTTTCGCGGCCGATTGTTCTCGCAGCCGTGAACCCCACGAAAAAAACTGTCTGCCCCCCTCAGTCCCGGAAATTTAGGGATGCGAGGGTCTATGGCCATAAGAATACGGCCATGCATGGCTTGAGTACACCCCCCCTGCCCCCCCCCCCCCCCCCCCCGCGCGCTATGGTGATACGACTACGGCTATGCATAACAATGAGTACCCCCCCCCCCCCTCCCGCGCGCGCTATCCCAGGAGATAGATGGTGGCCAAACAAGCCGGGAACAGAAAGGGAGTATGATAATCAAATCGCTTTGCGTAACGTATGGGGGAAATATAAAAAGGGTGGAGCGCCCATAACGTTGTATTCGTCAAATATACTCGTCTTGGTACTTGTCTCCATTAGGAGCAGGAGCGATGCCCCCTCTCGAAAGGGGTGCATGGTCAATGGTCAAATGAGTAAGGTACGCAAAAATCGCAAAAACGACTCCCTCCCCCCCTCCCCCCCGCCCCCTTGTTTGCAAGGGTCTATGGTCATACGACTACTGCCATGCATGATATCGAGTACGTCCCCCCCTCGCCCCCCCCCCCCCCCCCCCCCCCCGTCTCTCCTATCGAGTACACCCCCCTCTCCCCCCTCTCCCCACCTCGCCGCGCTGATGACGGCATTGAAGCTAGCCGGGTCAGGCGACAGCCCTTCCTCCTGCCCGAGCTTGGAGTGCAGGTCGATTGCCTCCCTCCACTTCCCCGCCCTGCCGCACGCAGCTATGGCCGCGGTGTAGCTGCGTACGTTGGGCTGGGTGCGGGGACCCGCGTGGCGCATCTCATCCAGCAGGGAGAGAGCGGTTTCCCACATGCCTGGGGAAGAGGCGTTTGTCGGAGGGGAAGGGGGGTTGTGGTGGTGGTGGTGGTTATGTCATGTATGAGTTTAGCGCTGTGTATGTGTTTGGTGGCGCTCTGATGGTGGCGTTTGCTGGTGTTCGAGACGTCTATTTTTGTTCGTGCGAGGTGTGTGGCATATATTCTTCGGGGCATTGTCGTTCCGAATTTTCTGGACATTTCGCGAAATACTATTAATACATGAAAACATATTCCGCTCGCTCGCAAAATTAACCACTGCCAGAAACATCCCCGAGGGGCTGTTCGGGAGCGCAACACCAGTTCGAATTCCACCGAGGGCAATGTACCGGTTCGGCGACAAACAACACGCCTCGCAATGGACAGGGGGATGGGGGTGTGGACTGGGGTGTGCTCGTGAAATCATGTCATGCATGGTCGTGGTGGTGCACCCTCGCATCTCTGCAAACGCCGGGACAGAGCGCGTCGGGTTTTCACCGACCAGGCAAGCCATTTGCTGATTGTACCAAGCGCGAAGCGACACGTGAGGCGATTTCGGCGAGGAGGGCGCATGGAGAGTGAGCTGCATCCTACCACTTTGTGAGGCCGACCTTGCTTGCATGTGGACGACAGCGTCGAACAAATCGTTTCCCAGTTTCGATGTGGCCATCTCCAGAGACAGCAATGGGCGTGGTCTGGGGAGGGGGGTGGAACAGAAACTGGGTTCGGTTCGGGATGTCAGTCACGAGAACGAACGCCTTCTTACCCGTCACACCGCACGCCGTGATGGCGCTGGTGTACGTGACGATGTCCGGTCCGGTGTTGACCCCTCCCTTCTTCCCCTTCATCTGCTCCAGGAGGTCGAGGGCTCGTGCCGGTTCCCCCCCGGTCACGCACGCCATCATGGCACAGTTGTACTCCTGGGGCAGGGGAGCGGGGGGGGGGGGCGTATTCAATTTGTTCGCTTGCCTTAGTCGTTCGGCCATTGACCGCGCACGCCTTTCGACACGGAGCACGGTTCCTATTCCTCATTGCTAGTTCGTAGAGCCACCCCTCCAAATTTTGGGAGCTCGATACTTATGTTCCCATAGATACACTGCTGTAGAGAGTATTTGCTAATCTTATCCCCTTCTTGTTTCGTTGGGGGAGGGGGCGTACTCATTTGTTGCTTGTCTTAGCACATTCGACCAGTGACCACTTCTTTCCCTTTCGGGACGGAGCACCGTCGCTACTCCTGCTAGAGAGGCACCTCCAACAGGTGGGGGAGGGGGGGGCGGGGGTGTACTCGATAGGAAAGATGTACTCGCTCGTATGCATGGCCGTAGTCGTATGACCATAGACCTTCGCATCCCTACAATGCCGGGACGGAGCATGTTGAGTTTCCACCGAACAGGCTGACCTTGCTTGCACCAAGCCGCGAAACGAAACGTGAGGCGTCCGGCGAGTCGCATGAAGGGTAAGCTGCACCCTACAAAAGAACCGCTTGTGAGACGGACTTGCATATGGATGACAGCTTCAATGAGTCGGGGGGGGGGGGTATAAGGTAAAGTTGCGAATACATGCGCGCCTGTGGCTTTGAGAGAGCGCCTGGTTGGTTGATCGGTCGGTTCGACTAACGAGTAGCTCCCGCCGGTGGCGGTGTAACTAACCACGTGCGCGTGCATGTGCTTTTAGGCTGTACAGTAGGACATTTTTTCAAGAAAGTGTAAATCCGACCCGCGGGAAAAGAAGTCCCTACAAACCATCAGCTATCGTCTCGCGGAGGCACTTACTGCGCAGCACACAAAAAAAGCCCAACCTAGCCCAGCCCAGAATACCCCCGCCGCCAAACAGCAGGCAGCGAATGAATCCCCACCGCCCCCCTCCACCTCGGCGTCTCTCCCCCAACCTCTCCCCCCACCCCTACCCACACCCACACCGACGGCAGACACCATCGACAGCTGTAACAGTATCGATCGGCAGCGCGTGACCCCCCCCCCCCCCCCCTCCCGTCTCCCTCCCGCCTCCATCCCCACCTGTACCGTGGCCCCATTAGGGCGGGCCTCGAGGTGAGAGAGGAGCTCCAAGGCACGGTTCCACTGCCCCCCTTTGCCACAAGCCTGAATGGCGGCCTGCAAACCCACGCCAATCGGGGCGGCGGCGGCGGGGGGGGGGGAGGGAGGGAGGGGTGGTTACTTCTTAACGAGGTGGGGTGTACCGATCTGCCCGAGAATATAGTACGCGCTTGTACTCTGATGTGGAGATACATGCCCCTTTAGTACATCGCCCACAAGTTCTGAGAAAAAAATTACCTCAAAATGGTGTCGGAGCAAACTTTCACGTTATTTAAAGCGATTAATGAGATTGGTATTGAGAACAAAATGGGGAATATCGCATATACATCTATTGCCAGGTAGGCCCACATGCTGCACTTCAAGCCGGCAAAACCACAACAACACAAATAACTCTCCGGGGGGACTACCGCCCGCAGAGAAATTATCGCGAACGAAAATTACTTAATGGGAGTGGCCTAGTTGCCCACTTCTACAAGTGCCTCAGTGTTTTCGGGGCGTACTGCCTGCGGATTAGATTAAAACTTACCCACTTGCCTCGCTACCTACCTACTTACCTACCTACCCACTAACCGGCCTACCTACCGACCTACTCATCTACCGACCGTCCTACTGACCTACCGACCTACCGCCCCACCTACCCATCTACCTACTACCCATGTACCTACCTTGAATATATCTACCTACCTACCTACCTACCTACCTACCTACCTACCTATCTACCTACCCACCCACCTACCTACAGTACCTACCTACGGCCTACCGACAAACCCACCTTCCAACCTACCTCCCCATCTACCAATCAATGTACCTGCCTACGTCCTACGTAACCATCTACCCGCCTACGTTTGCCGACCTACCTAGCTACCCACCCTCCTACCCATCCACCTACCTCAAACCTATCTATCTACCTACCAGGCACCTGCCCACCTACCTACCTACAGTATCTACCCACCCATCTACCCACCCTCCTGCCTGCCCATCTACCCACCTTCCTACCCACCTACCGACCGACCTACCTACCTACCCTCCTACCCACCTACCGACCGACCGACCTACCTACCTACCTACCTCGATCTACCCACCTGCCTACCGACCTACCAGGTATTCACCGCTACCCTGAACCCAGCACCTGGTACCTTGTAAGTCCTCTCGTTGGGGGCGATACCCTTGAGCCGCATCTCGTCCAGCAACGATATCGCGTCGGACCACTTTCCCCCCGTAGCGAGCGCATCCATGCACGCAGTCATCGCGATCACGTCGGGAGCAACCTGCAATCGCCGTCACGCGGGGGGCGTTGATAAAGAAACGAGGGGCCGGGTTGGGCTGGGTTGGGTTGGGTTGGGTTGGGTTGGGTTGGGTTGGGTTGGGTTGGGTTGGGTTGGGTTGGGTTGGGTTGGGTTGGGTTGGGTTGGGTTAGGCTGGGTTGGGATAGGTTGGGCCGGGTAGGGTAGGGTCGGGTCGGGGTGGTGTGGGGCGGAGCGGGACGGACAGAGGTCGGGGGTAGAAAGGCAGGAACTGAAGTGACGTTACAGAGGCGTTCGTACCGTTTTCCCTTATCGCGGGGATCCTTAAAAAGAGCTATGAAATACCTACGTACTGTATACCTGGTACAAATTTGGGGCTACCGTAAAGATGGGTCACCTTGCGCAAGGCTTACAACCCCCGATCAATCCGACACACCTCGTTGGCCTCCATTGCTCTCAGCAGACGCAATGCCTCCAGTGGTTTTCCAGCCTTGGCGCAGGCGTGGATGGCGCTGGTGTAACTGTAACGGTCGGGCTTGAGGCCCTTCCGCTGCATCTCGCCGATCAGCCTGCTCGCCTTTCTCCACTCTCCGCTGATTGGCCAGCGCAAGAGAATAGAGTAGTGAGGGGCAAGGAACAGGAGAAGAGCAGGTGGGTCGGGAAAACAGAAGTGCGGGGGAGGGGGAGGGGGAGGGAGAGGGGGGGGGGGGGGGGGAGGGGGGAGGGGGATGCTGTTGGTGCTGCTGGTGCTGTTTGCTTATTCCTCCGCTACAATTGCTTCTGCTGCTGCTGCTGTTACCGATATTGCTGCTGCCACTGCTGTTCTTGCTGCTGCTGCTTTTACTAATGTTGCTGCTGCTGTTGCTGTTGCTGTCGCTCCAGCTGCAGCTGCTGCTGCTCTCGCTACTGCTGTCGAGGAGTACGCTTTACCAAAGCAACGCGTGGCACAGCACAGCACACCACAGCACAGCACCGCAAAACACGGCAGAACCTCGCATCGTGTCCCGAACGGCCGTGCCGTTCGAGTGAGAGAGCGAAATACTCCCCCAGCCCGTCTGTTTCTAGCCGCCACAAAATACACCCCCGCAGCTTGCTGAGAGGTGGGAAGATCGTCGAAAGGCTTTGAGACTACGGCCCCATAGGAGAGGTTTTTGAGCGAGCGATCTCGTGCAGCAAAAAAAAAAAAACGAACAACAAGAACGAAAATTGAGGTGCTGACCGGAAAACCATTTTCCAAAAGGTGCAAACGCGCGCCAAAAGGATGGGCAAACAGGCGAGCCACCCCTTTAAGGGGTAGCGCCTCCTAGACAAAAATCGACCGCCAACACCACCACCACCACCACCACAATGTGCTTCAGGGAAACCAAATATCACCTATTTTCCTAATCCTGACAAAAGAGTTATACCTGACACGTCCTGGTATCGATTTATTTTTCGTGCGTTAGGTGTTGACGGAAGTTCTGTTTTCATTTTTTTTCTTGTAGACAATTGTTTTTTTTTTTTAGGTTAGATCCGACGTTTGTGCAAAAACCATGAACTCATTTTTTTTTTCCTTCATGAGCACAACCAGCTCCAAACGCGGCAGAAGCCCTACGAGTTGGGGGTTCACGGCGAACGTTTACCCCCCGCTGACTACTACGGTAGATATCACCCCCCCCCCGTTTCCCCTCCCCACCCCCACTCCCTCTTACGCCCACCCCTCACCCTGTTCCAGCAGCGCACGCAGCAATGGCACTGTTGTACGTGATCACGTCGGGACGAACAGCACCGGCCCCCCCCGCTCCCTCCCCACCCCCATCCCCGCCCCCCGGGGCCCCCGCCGACCCGCTCCTCCGGTTCATGTCTTCCAAGACTTCCAACGCCCGATCCCGCTGCCCCCCCCAACGCAAGATGTTGATGACGCTGTTGTACGTGACCACATCTGGCGCAACTCCCCGGATTTCCATGTCGGCCAAGACCTGGAGGGCCATTGGCCAGCGGGGGGGCTCCGACTTCCGTCCAGCGCCGCCGCTGCCGCCCCGGCCACCTCTCCCGCCGCTGCGGCCGCTGCCAGCGCTGCCGGTGGGAGAGTGGGAGCGGTGTTCGAACGCTGGGAATTCGAGAGGCGGGAGCGGTGGCAATGGGAGGGGGGTGGGGTGGGGTGGGGGGGTGGGGCTTAGAGGCGGAGGAGATGGCGGCGGCGGCAGGGTGGGTGGTGGGTGGGTGGATGGGGGAGGGGGGGGGGGTAGCAACGGGGGGAATGGTAGCGGCGACGGCGGCAACAGCGGGGGGGGGGGTAGGGACGGGAGCATTTCTCAGCAGCTACTACCAGTAAGCGTACCTGACTGGGGGATATGTTTCCTGATATCATTTCCCCGTCATAATGTTGCGGACTACAAACTTGATCACGATAAACCAAAACCAACGTGTGTCGTCATATATACCACTCTCCAGATTATACTTAAGGAGGGCGTAGGGAAGAGACAACGACCCTCCTCCCCCTGCCCTCTTCCATCCATCTCCCCACTCCCAATTCCTCCCTCCTCACCCCCCCTCCCAATTCCCCCCCCCACCCGTCTCCCACCTCCCCTCCTCCCCCCTTTCCCCCCCCAACACCCAAGACACGCACGCACCAGCCAGCGCCGTGTTAAAGGTGACGGTCTCCGGAGTGACGCCAAGGCCGTCCATCTTCTTCAAGACCTCCAGGGCCGACTCCCACCTCCCCGCTCTGGAGCACGCCGACAGCGTCGCTAGAAACGACGACTGATCCAGACAAGCCGAACCGCCTCCCCCATCCAAACCCCGGGGACGCTTCCCACTCTCCCCTTCCGAACCCCGGGGACGCTTCCCGCTCTCCCCCCCCTCCCTCTCTCCTCTACCCGGAGCAGCAGAAACGCCCCCCTCCATATCCCGGGGACGTTCCCCAATCTCTCCCCCCCCCCCTACCTCCCCAGCATGGGGATGATGTCTACTTTCCCCTTCCCCTTCCCCGCCTCCTTCTTCTCTAGGTCCTCCGGTTTTCCGTCGTTTCTCTCGCAGCCCCTGCGGTCCTTTTCGCCCTGCAGGGGTTGCTGCCATCTCCGGGGTGGCGGCGGGGTCGAAAACCGCCGCCACCGCCGCCGCCGTCGTCGTCACGACAGCGGCGCAGGTGTCGTCCAGCCACGCGAGTGCCTCGTCCACCCTCCCCGCTTTCCCCATGGCCTTGATGATCGCGGTGTTGCACACTGCGGGGGGCGGGGGGGGGGTGGTGCTGATGGCGGCGGCGGCGCCACCGGTCGCTGCTGCTGCTGCTGCTGCTGCTTGCCGCCGCCACTGCAGAGCGAGGTCGCGAGCTTCGACCCACCTCCCCGAACGGCTGTAGGCGATGATCGCCTTCCGGCATGGTTGAGGGCGATGGTGGGGGCGGCGCGGCGCGGCGACGGCGACGGCGGAGGTGGGTGGGTAGGTTTGTTATGGGCCGTCTCACTTTGACATTCGAATATGCAGAGAAAACAAACAAAACAAAAAAAAAACGATAACCAGTCGTCGGCTCGGCCCTCGCATACCCACGGCGTACTGCTGTACCCGGCACAGTTTCACGTTTCCTACTGCGAAAGTAAACCCAGCACAAAATCCGAGTAGTCTCCACCAAAGACACGGCGCCGTACGTACCAGCACTCATTTGTTTGCTTGTCCTAAGTCATCTGACCGTTGACCACGCATCCTTTTTCGAGACGGAGCACCGTTTCCACTCCAGATAGAGACACCTCCCAACATTTGGGCGCTCTCTACGTTTTGTTTTCATACGTATAGTGCATAAATCTTTTGTCCCCCAAGACATGGGGTGTACCAACAAAAAAAACGTTGATTGCGCACCGGAGTTCGACCGTGTTCGGGGCTAGGGTTCTAAAGTCGAACACGTTGCAGACGTTTTCGGAAAGCCTCTCTCGACTAGATCCGTCCCAAAACGCCTCCTTTCGTTTGGTATCAGCAGTTTATTTGGGAGCCTTCCCCCATGTTCTACAAAAACAAATCCAGCGCTGAAAAACGGTATCACCCACCCCTGTGAGGGCCTCAACGCACTTATTTTTATTTTTTTTCATCCTCCGGCGGATTGGTAAAAAGTAAAGCTTAAGCTCACCACGCTTCCACGTTCAGATTTTTCGTGTCGACGTTGTGTCAATTTAACCCATAGCTCCCGTCGCAACAGCAGCAGAGCAGGCCGCTGCTACCGCTGGCGCTTGGGCACGTTGACCCGACCTGACCTGACCTGACCCCCAAGAGGGGCGGGTGCGGTGGAAATAGCCACCCGGGAGAGCCATCTCCTTCGGGCAGTAGTGTGGAACTCCCGCCCGTTTCACGCTCACTTCAGATTTCAAACGAGGACTACCTTCCCGTTTGATAGCCACTTCGGAGTCCAAACGGGAACAGTGTTCACGGTCGCATCATCATCATCATCATCCTCATCACTATCACATCAACATATATCACTCCGCCCCACGGTAGACCCGAAACACAGAATTTAGGCGCGCGTCTCGCACCTCTTTGAACATGCGACCGTCGGGGGAAAACCCCAGCCCGACCGCCTGGTCCAAGAAGTGCAGCGCCCCCTCGCTGTCCCCGGCCTTCGAGCACGCCTCCGTCGCGGCCGAGAGCATCTCCAGGTCCGGCAACAGCTCGGCCTCTCGCACGGCCGACATTGTCTGCAGCGCGGATAGTGCCGGTGGCGACGGTGCAGGTGGTGGTGGTGGTGGTGAGGGGGGGGTGGTGGTACAGTAGTGGTAGTGGTCGTGTTGGCCAAAACAAAGTGTTGGTGTTGGTGTCGGGTTTGGCGTTGGTGTTGGCATTTGTTTCGTGTTGGTGTTGGTAGTGGTACAGGTGTTGGTGTTGGTGGCGGAACCGGGCGGAGCAGCAGCGCGGCGGCAAGCGGCAACATGGGCGGCGGCGGCGGCGGCGGCGGCGGCGGCGGCAGCGGCGGCGGTAAGTACGACGAAATAACGAAACAGCGAAAACAAAAAATCGTAAAAGAGCGGAGCGGAGCCGAAAGCCAGGGACCGGGTGCCGTCCACTTGCGACACACACACACAATCGGAATAGAGTCGGCAAAAGGGGTAGGGGGGGCACCGTCCATTTGCGACACACACGGCCACGCGCGCTACGATAAGAGTAGTACAGTATTAGGGGGGACCATACGTATTAAATAGGACCTACGGTACACACAAAAACCCATATAATTCGGTATTTTTACCAACAATATTTGGTCCTATTAACTATGGTCCCCCGTAATATTAATAGTAGAATTTTTGATGTCCAAAACCGTTTCCGACTGACGGGGGAGGGCTCTTAAATAACTATTTTAGGGGTGCAGTCCCGTTTTGGGGACAAACTACTTAGAATAAGTGTGGCATGTCCCCAAAAGGGGACTGCAGTCCTAAACTAAAAGGGTCAGCCGAGGAACTCTACCCAGGATCGTTCCAACACCTTTCGTGCTCTACGTGTCATTCGTTGTGTAGGTGAGCCATCGGGTCGGGTACGAGCACTTTTCCTTTTCTTTGGTGAAACAAATACCAGTGTTTAGATGACATACTACTGACTTACTAATAGAAGAGGGCTCCTCAGGTCAGGGGCCCCAGACGGCAAAAGTAGGTGCATCCCTGTCGTAGCATGCGTCACAAACGCGCGCCTAGGGCTGCAAAGCGCAAAGGGGGCTCGTGAAGTAACGGGCGACACACGCCTGACTTAGATTGGCGGGCGGGGAGACCCCAAAAGAGAACTATTTGATACGGTTAGAGACAAGAAAGGCGAGAGCGTACGGTACATCAAGCGCGCGGTAGCCGTATGCACGAGAGTTCGCGGGTACGACAAAACTCGCAAACAAACTTAAAAAGCGAGGAGGCTCCTCCTTCTATGGCTCTGTGGGCATTTAGCCCACGTACTCGTAGCTGCTCGTGGAGGGTGAGCGGAGACTGATCGCCACTCGTCAACGCTGTCATACGGAGGCAGTCACCACATATGTTGGCTCCCGAGTTACTGTGACAACAATGTAACATCGGCAGAAACAAAACCAACGGCAGCAGCCACAACAACAACAACAACAACAACAACAGCATCAACAGCATCAACAGCACCGACATTATCGACATCAACACCCAACAATGAAGCAGGGGCCGAAAATAACGCCAACCGCAACAGCAACACCATCACCATTACCATCACCCCCACCACCACCAACAACAACAACAACAACAACCGTACCAACCACAACAACGCCACCAGCAACATCAAACACCTCCCGACACCACCGCTATCACCCCCTCCCCCTCTACTAAACAACCACAACACTGGGAGGAGGAGGGGGGGTGGGGGCGGGGTCAGCTCCAGCTTCATTAAGCCCTCCTTACCTCCGAGAAAATGTCCACGTCGTGCCGCGGGCTACACCCCGCGCGCAAAAAGCCACGGGTTCAATGCCGCCCGCTAAATTCCGCTGGCTAAAATACCGCGGCCAAATACAAAGGAGGGACGCCTTCCGCCCGATAAGAAAACCAACCTGCACGGTGAAGAGGGCCTGTCCCCGTGGTCTCTCGGCGCTGTAGCCCTTCATCACGGCCTGGACCGGCGCGCGCGGGAGATTCGAGAAAATAAAGGCAACGAGGGTGCGGTGAGGCTTCAAAACGCGCGGCGTTCTTGGAGACGGCAACACCTTGACAGGACACCCTCTCGCCGCGTGGTGTGTATATTTCGTGAGACCATGCTGTTCACTTTTAGGGACCATGCAGGGCGGCCAAACAAAATAGGGGTATTTACGGGTCATGACCCGACCCGCGGGTTGGGTCAGGAAGTCTTGGAACTTTAACGGGTCGGGTCGGGTCAGGAGGTTTTCAAACTCTCACGGGTCGGGTCGGGTCGGGTCACGCTTACCCGACCCGACCTGACCCGTGAATTTTGCCCCGACCCATGAACGGCTCTGAAAAAACAACGACGAGTGCGGTGTTATGAAGCGCCTAACTACTGTAGGAAAGAGCGTGCTGCAGTACAAACAATCACCACGCTGAGCGCGTGCGGTGCAGCTCCGTACACGTAGCAGTTCGGGCACATACCATGCCCTGCCCTACCCTACCCTACCCTACCCTACCCTACCCTACCCCGGCAGCTCGGGCTGCTTGCTTCGCGTGTGGCCGGCCGGTGCCTTAAAATCGCTACTTCTATATACTGTACTCGACATGTACACTCGACATGTTTCTGTCCTCCGATTCCCCCCAAAAGAGGCTAACAGGATGCTTGCGAAAACTTTGGTCGGGCTGGGTTTTTAGTAGTCTGTTTCCTCTGTAAAATAGCAATCCGAACCCACGATAAAAACCATTGGACATGGGGGGGAAAAAGTGATAAAAAACGACGCTTTTAAACTAACGTGTTCCGGGGTTGGGTAACTCCGTGGGCTGGTCAGAAAAAACGGAGTGCAGAAACTTTTGATTCGCCTGCTCATCCAACCAGCGCCTCACGTTTGTCGGCTTCAAATATATATATTTTTATAGCACAGTCACACTGCAATATCGCAAACACCCTGATACAGAACGCCACATCGCTTATAACCCCTTTGGGGGCCGCACCCCCCAAAAGGGGGGAAGGTACTTGGAAATATACTGGGGTGACATTTGCAGTAGAAAAAAAGGCAGGATTAAATTGCTTACACTTTAGTCGATGTCGAGGATAAACTCTCAGCTTGGGACCAGGGTTAAACTAATACATGTGTTTACGTCGAGGCAAGGGTGTGGCCTGTATCGCTGCTGTGTCACCGACCCCCGATTTGCTCAAGGTACCGCCGCTGGACTACAGCAGCACACAAAAAATCTCGAATAAAAAATAAAGCTTTCGTATGATTTGTGGAAAAAAATCGAACCTAACTCTCTTGAATCGTAATTCCTCAAGTGCTTTCGTATAAACCGCGTACGTAGTCGGCGGGCGGACACGGCGAGTGGCGGACAAAAAGGATGTCTCAGCACGCATGATTCTCGAGTATCTCCAAGCCGGCATATCGAAGGCTCGATATTTCATATTTCGTATTTCGACACACTGCCGTATCGATTTTTTCGATGCGATATCCCACACGACGTAGTCCACGCCGGCAATGTGAGCGTCTCACCTTATACGCCTCGATGGGCGGCTGCAAGCCCGCGGACACCATGAGGCTCAGGATCTCCAAGCCGGCGTCCGGCCGAGCGCACAAGACGCACACTTGGAGGGCCAGCTCGAACGCGATGCGAGGGGGGGGGGGGGGGGGTCTTTCCACTACCACCACCACCACCACCTCCACCAACACCACCGACACCGACACCATTGACACCGCCGGCACCACCCTCAACGCCGACGGGGGCGGTTGTCGGTTGGCGATCGTCCCGTCCGTTACTTTCTTCTGTCTCTCCTCCGCAAGACCGTCGGATGAGGCCGACCACGCGCAGCCAGCCCTGGTCACGTTTTTTAGGGGGCGCCGCACGCGAAACAGACCGCCGCGAAGAGGCGAACAAAGAGGGAGATTATGGCCGTCTCGCACGCACCGTGTGTATGCTGAATATACCAGCTACTACGCTATACAAGGAGACCGCGGTTTGACCCTCTGACTGACCGCCCAAAAAGACTAGTATCTTATGTCATACAGCACTTACGTACGTACCAGGAATCCGAGTACATGCTGCAGCCGCATCTGTATGATACGTCGTGAAGCATATTTCGTGAAACGGCCGTGTGTTGGTGACACCTCTCTTGTGCTTCGCCCACCTACCTACTGATACTGCCATTGCTACTATTACGGGGGACCGTAGTTAACAGGACCTATGGTATACATAAAAACCTATATGTTTAACCATTTTTACTAACAATATTTGGTCCTGTTAACTATGGCCCCCCGTAATACAGTAGTTGTTGAACTTAGGCAAAATCCTGACAGCAATGTACTTGTGCGAGGGTGACCTGGTACGTACGGAGTTGTGCTGTGTTACTGCTGTGTAAAAAGATGGCAGCAGCAGCAGCAGCAGCAGCAGCAGCAGCAGCAGCAGCAGCCGAAGCGGTGCTAAGACGTTGAGTCGCGAACCCCAGCAACGATTCCAGCAAGGGTGCTGGTAGACAAGAGGAGGTTAAGAGGGAAAACAGAGCACGAGCAAACCTCGTCGCTTCTGTCGGCATACCCTCATATATCATTCAACATTTAATGAACCTCTTGGCATGTCGCCTTGTGTGCGTGCTCGGTGCTCGGCGGTAAGGTCTTGGCCTTGCGCAAAGTAGCCTATTACTGCAGAAAGAGGGTCGAGTACCTCCAGCCGTTGCGCGTTAAACACGCGCCGGCATCGATTATTCATATCCTGCCGACTTATACGAAGACTGCAGATGCCCAATCGCTTGTGCAGACAGCAGTGTTGACCGTACGCACGATACCTGCGATAGCAAGAGTAATAGCAGCTCTAGTCCGAGACGACACGCTGCCTCCTTGACAGGTGTTCCTACTATTAATACCAAGCTCACACACATCAGGCAGATCACGACCTATCTATCTACAGATAGATCATCTAGGCCCCAACCTGTTGTTTAGAGATGCTGGGCAGAATCTGTACAGTATTCAAATCCAACCCATAGACACATGCGCCAGATCATGCGGGCGAAACGGGTCCCATCCGGCAACTTGGGCTAGATCATTACTGTACATGCCAGGTACCCATACAGCAGTACCAGTATACTGCCTGAAGCAAGTTCAGTATACTTCCACAGGAGGATAGGTATCATACTGGCGGTAAAATATCTACCACCACTGTACAAATGATGTAAACATACTTTTATCCCCTTCTCAGCACAAGCCAGTGGACTTTCCGCACCTGCTGAGCACCGCCTGATGCACGAGAAGGCAACGCCCCGCCCCTCCCGCCCGCAGACCGCCCTTGCGCCGCCGCCGCCGCCCCGCCCACAGCCACGCCCACCCCCGCATTAGAAACCTTATTCTCATCCAGCTGCGCGATCGTGCTTGCGAGAGTCGCCCTTATCGCTCCCACAAGCGCAACATTATCGTCGCTCTGCTCCCCATCCCCTTCCTGGTCGAGGGCGCCCGTGCCCGCGGCCCCCCCGAGCGAGCTCGGCACCCCGACCGCATGCCCCAGCGGCGTCGAAGCAACAGTGACTCCAGAAAAGTCAGGCAGCACTCTCCCTCTCTTCACCCCCCCGCCTGCCCCCCTGCCGCCGGCGCCTCGAGGGTACCCTTGGACGGGAGTGGGAGTGGCGGGCGTGTTGCGGTTGCTGCTACTGCTGCTGCTGCTGCTGCTGTTGCGGAAGCCGCTTTGAGGGCGTTGCGGCTGGGGCGTCGCCGCCTTGCCGAAGGTGGAAGCAACGTCAACTTGGGTCGGGCTGCCGGGCTGGACTGCCCCGCCGGAGGGCCTTCTCAGAGCGGTCACAGGCGTTATTGCAGATAGGCCGCTGCTACCCACGCTGCTAGATGGAATATTTTCGGAGGTGGCAGAAACAGCAGCAGCAGCAGCAGCAGCAGCAGCGGTAGCAGCTTGGCGATCCTTGGCCTGTTGGCGTCTCTCGCGAACAAGCTTTCGAGCATTGTCGAGGGCCAGCCGCGCGGAGGCAGGGGCCTTCTTCACAGCAGCGGGTGCGGATGTTGCCGGCTGTATCTCATCTGTCCCGTAATCGACGGTACGTGCAGGGGTCACAGGCGTCACTTCTTCCACGCTGTCAGCAGCACCAGCAGCACCAGCGGCACCAGCGGCATCAGCAGCGCCAGCAGCGCCAGCAGCGCCAGCAGCACCGTCTGCTGCCGCTAACGAGGTTGACATGATTCGTCGTAACCGAGAAACAGGCAGTCTTGAAGAGGTTGCAGTCAGAATCCGCGATGACGAGGGTCGCAAAGGAATCACGCCGCAGCTTCCACGTAGGGAAGTGGCAGAAGGAAACGCGGGGACAAAAGAAGCGACATGGATCCCATGTCCACTGCTGCAACTGCTCCCGTAGTCACCAAAGCTGGTTGAGAGCACCATCCTCGACACCAAGTATGTTGATGTTGCGTGGAGAACATGAGTTTCGAACTTCACTTAGGGTTTCACAAGATTTAGAAGGCGTTTTAATCAGGGATCATCCCATCGTCAACACCGTTGCACGCACGACGCACGAGGCCATAGCCCAGTCCCAAAGAGACCAGACAGGCCGAGAGAAGAACCCGCCATGGCGATGGAGCGCTACCGGAGGGAGATGGAAACCATCGAAGGAGAAAGGATCAACTTCTTGAACAAGATCGATCTGGTCCAGCCTTCTTTTGAGGAACAGCACCAGCTCGAGGTGCGGAAGCGACAGACAGGTGTACGTAGGGGCTACGGGAACTGCCGTGCGGCACCAGTGCAGCATAGCACCAACAACACGTTGTTCAAGCGCGAACGGTTCATTGGAGACAAGTTGGCAAAACGGCAAACCAACTTGACCACGAGGCACTGCGCGAGCCCATACTATTCGTACGTTCCGCACATCTCCGTGGGCACACTACAGCAGGCAGCAGCAGCAGCAGCAGCAGTAGCAGCAGCGCTGGTCTATTTTGGACAGTTGTGCGAGGGTGCAAGCAGTTCAAACGTGCACGCAGCAGTACCCACACCAGAGAGGGCGCTGGCGCGGACGTCAAGCGCTGCTGTTGCTTTGGCAACATGTCTCTGAATTGCCCCCTGGGTTCGAGCGCTGCTCGATACACCGACACTTTTGAGTACTTTTATTTTATTTTTTCCATGTTTTCAAAGTTTGACTTTTTGACCGTTTGCCTTTTTCTCTCTTCCTTCAACATGTCAAGACTCCCATCCTCTTCATTCTTTGTTATTATGGCGTGTTGCAGCTCGCGCCGCCGCGTGTTCGGTGCCCCAGGGTGCGTGCGCCTTATGAGCAGCTTGGTACGAGCTTACCGGATTTGCTGCTGCAGGGGGTCGGTGCGCTGCCATTTTTTCTTTCTTGAGTCCCCGAGGAACGAGGCGATCCCTTGCTCGCCGCTGTGGTGTCGGGGGTCGGGGTCGCTCGTCGAGGGTTGTTCGGTGGACGTAACTCTACAGAGAGTACGTTACGATTCGACCTTGTGCCGTTGATGATCAACTGTCGTCGGACGCCATTAGATCCGTAGTCTTTTACCGCCGGTGGGCCGTGATCCCACGCCTTTCTGCGTTAGCAGAGTATCTTTACTGTTCTACTATTAATACGACGGCTACTATTAATAATAATGGAGTGCCATTATGACAGTAAGAGCACTCTGCTAACGCAGAGAGACGCGGGATCACGACCCACCAGGGGTGGCGGCAGTTCACCAATCACCGCGGAAGTCGCTCCGATGAAGTTGGAACGGTCCTTACCGTGAAAATCGTGAAAGACAGCCATAACAGAAATGAGCTAACATGGTACGTGCATGGAATATACCCGGTACGCGATATAACCGGTATAGTGCCGGCGTCCCCGGTGGCTTGGTAGGTGGTCCGCGTGCCTATCAAGATCAATTTCGTGGGTTCAAGTCTCACCGAGTGCATGCTCGTAGCTTTTTCTTGCAAAAAAGAAATTGATTAGCGGAAAGCGCGAGAGCGTGAGCTAGCTACATTCGATGAAAATCAACGAGCAGCGGGAATGCTGAACCCTATGCGCGACAAAAAATAAAGGCACGTACCGGGGGAGAGAAGGGTGGACAACGGCTTGTCCAGAAGCTCGTTGAGGGTAAAACCCTCCCACGAGTAAGGTTGGAAAGTAGACGTGATGTTGAACAAAAAAGAAAAAAAAAAGTGTGTCGTGTTTGCAGTACACCAATCGCAGTATTTCGAAATGCATTTTATGTATTTGTTTGACCTGTAAATTCGTTGTTTTTTCGCCCCCTTGAGGTGGGTATTTACTGTTATACCTGGTAGGGTATTACCCGGAACTTCTGTAAGTTCTGTACACCCGTGCCACAATCGGATCTTCTGTGAGTTTTGTGCGCCCGGGCCACAATCGGAACTTCTGTGAGTTCTGTACGCCCGGGCCACAATCGGAACTTCTGTGAGTTCTACGCCCGTCCCACAATAAATACCCGGAACTTCTGTGAGTTTTGTGCGACCTTCATACCCGTACCCGGACTTTTTCTGTAAGTTCTGTGCGACCAAGCCACAATACCCGGGGTACCGGTACACCATTTTTATTCCTGCCTGGAACTTCTGTGAGTTCTGCACGCCCGTGCCCCAATACGCGGAACTTCTGTGAGTTCCGTAAGGGTTTTATACCCGTACCCGGAACTTCTGCGGGTTCTGTACGACCTTCATACCCGTACCCGGAACTCCTGTAAGTTCTGTACGCCCGACTTCACAATACCCGGGGTACCGGTACAATGTTTTTATACCTGACCGGAATTTCTGTGAGTTCTGTACGCCCGGGCCACAATACCCGGAACTTCTGCGAGTGCTGAAAGGGGTTTATACCCTAACCCGGAACTTCTGTAAGTTCTGTAAGACACCCGTACCCTAACCCTAAATCCACAAACCCTACAGAACCTAACCTTGAGATATTCGATCCGACCGACGATAGGGAAGGCATCCAGACATCCAGACATACCCCATCGAATGCAAGAGTGGATAGGAAACCGACCTTTTCAATACTTTCAATCCTACGGTACAAAAAAAAGCCGGAAATAGTTTTTTATTCTCTAAACATGATTTCGCCGCGTTTTTCCTCTTGTTAAGCTCGGAAGTCTTTCTATTAATACCTACTATTACGGGGGACCATAGTTAATAGGACCTATGGTGGATGCACGACAATTCTTGCGTGCCCACCCCCGGGACAGAACCGCGTGGAAGACCCTGAGATCTGCGTGTGCGAACCTGCAGAAGGTGATTGCCGCAGGACTGCATGCGTACTTCGAAGCGTACCTTGCCGAAACCGAACGACTCCTAGCGAACAACGACCAAAGAGGCTTTTACAAGCACCTTAAGAGTACGGTAGGATTGGAAGGGACTAAAGCGAGGAGCGAACAGTTCATTAGGGACGAGGATGGCACGATCCTACGGGATAAGGTGCGAATTCGTGAACGATGGGCGGGGTTTTATCACCAACTCTTGAACACGAAGTCGCTGAAACTCGATCCCACGATCATCGACCTCTTGCCACCGCGACCGCCTAAACTGTCGCTTGAAGATGAACCATCCATAGACGAGATGACCGAAGCACTGAAGGGGATGTCGAATTGGAAAGCTGTCGGGCCAGATGGTCTCCCGGTCGAACTCCTAAAAATCGACCACCCGGCATTCGCCCAGCGCTTTCACAACATCCTTGTCAATGTTTGGTTAACAGGAGAAGTCCCTCAGCAATGGAAAGATGCGATCATCAAGGTCCTTCACAAAAAGAAGGATCGAACTGACTGCAACAACTATAGAGGGATCTCGCTTGTTGCCCACGCAGGCAAAGTGTTGTTGAAAATCGTCGCGTCCCGCCTCAGCAACTACTGCGAGACCGAGGAACTACTCCCCGAGGAACAGTGCGGCTTCCGCCCCGCACGATCAACGATTGATATGTTGTTCGTCGTGCGCCGGCTGCAAGAGCTCGGACGACAGAGGAAAATCCCCTTATACGTGTGCTTCATCGATCTGCAGAAAGCGTACGACTCTGTCGACCGAGAGCTGTTATGGAAGGTACTCACACGCTTTGGCGTACCAACCAAGATGCTGAGAATTATCCGTAATTTCCACGATGGCATGCGGGCTCGCGTGCGTACTGATGACGGCGAGCTCTCGGAATGGTTTGATGTCACGCAGGGGCTGCGGCAAGGCTGTGTACTGTCACCGTTACTGTTCAACGTGTTCTTCGCTGCTGCGTTACACGTCGTACTAGTACGCTTCAGCCAAGACGAAGCCATTGTAAGGGATTTGGTCCAACTCTTGGAAGCTGGAGTAGTTCGAACAGGGAAGGAGGAGCCATTGGCGTGCGTGCGAAGGTCTGTATGGGGCATGTTGTACGCCGACGATGCAGGAATTGTCTCGAAGTCGGCTGAAGGGCTCGCAAAAATGATGACAGTCATCGTGACTGTCTTCGAAGCAGCAGGCCTCACGGTGTCGGAAAAGAAGACTGAGACAATGGTCCTACAAACACCAGACCGGACAACCCTCGCACCACCGCTCGTCATCGAAGCGGCAGGTCAGAGGTATAAGCAGACGACCCAGTTCTTATACCTAGGCGGCGTTATCCACGAAAACGCTGACCTCTCGCTCGAAATCGACCGACGGATCCGCCTCATGCGAGCATGCTTCAAACGGTTCGGCCCGGAGTTGTATGATAGGACGACCGCCCCCCTTAGCCTTAAAGTCCGAATGCTGAAGGCCGAGGTGATTGAGACCCTGCTGTACGGGTGTGTGACGTGGACCCTCAGAGCGGAACACTTTGCCAAGCTTCGAACGGCTCACCACCAAGTCCTGTTGCGAGTCATTGGCTTCCAGCGCCGACTTCGTACTGACCATGCCACCCTCTCGTACGCGAAGGCCCTCAAGATGACACGTTGCGAGAGCATCGAAACGACCATTCGCAAACGGCGGCTCTTCTTTGCGGGGGGCGTGGCACGGCAAAGCAAGGAGCGATTACCCAATCGGGTAATGCTCGGGACGATAGCTGGTGGGGAGAACCCGAGACCAGGCGGACAGTGTAAGACTTGGCATAGATGCATAGTCGAAGACCTTAGGGAGTTCCGAGCCACCGAAGGGTCAACGGAAGTTGCCCCCTTGGTGTTTGGAGTTGAGACCGCGTTGTGGTCCACTGCAGCCAAAAAGGTGGGGAAGTGGTACCGGGGGATCCTTGAAGCAGCCGAACGGTTCATGGTGAGGTGGCACGAGGCTGAGGCTGAGATGAGTAGACAGCGCCGCGCATCCGTCGTGGATGGTGCCCAAAGGAACGGGGGGGGAGGGGGCAACAGGAGAAGTGGCATAAAGCCCGACCGAGTGAATGCGGAGAGGGGGGGGAACAGGAGGGGTAGAAGGGAAACGGCGGTAGACGAAAGTAGGAAGGAGATGGCAGACAGGGTAGCAAGGCACCAAGTCGACTAGGAAGTAGAATATGACCATACTACTAGTGCTACCAACTGGTGCAGCTGGCTCGAACGTGGTCTTCCCTTGTCTTCTCTTTTAGTTTTGTTTTTTTTCTTTCTTGCGCTGACTCTCCGTGATTTTCATTTCATTTTTTCTCTTCCTCTTCCTTTTCTGATTGATAAGCCGTACTCAAGGAGCCGTGTGGCGTGGTTGGAAGACGAACCTGCTCTGCTCGGCTCGTATTGTCTGACGCCAAGGGGCTGGGCATAGTTGACGAACGCAGGGCGGAGACGGCAGTCTGGGTAGCAAGGTACCAGGCGGATTAGCAGGGAGAACCTGGCTATACTACTCGTACCACAAGCTGCTGCCGCCACCTAGAAGGTGCTTTGGGCTTTGGTCTGCCTGTTATTTCCCCTTTGTTATTTTTCCTTGTTACTTTCTCCTTGGTTCTTTGTCTTACTCTGTTCACAAGCAGTGGTGTTTTTTGTTATTTCTTCTTTTTTCCAGCTCGTTCTTTTTCAAGTGTAGGCCACCTCGCCTGCGGGGGGGGGGGCACGACAGATTGTTTCTCTTAGATTTTGCTTTCATTTTTCTTCTTTTCTTTTTCGACTTGTCTACCTTGTTTTTGTTTTCTCTTTGATTGTTTCTTTTCGTTTCACTATTTCATAGATTGCGTATGTCGTGCCTGTCGTATCTAGTATGATGACATGGCTTTGCATTGCCCACTGCAGTTCACACTGCACACGTGGCAACGTAGTATCTCTGTGGCGTAGCTTTGTGACCACAGAACTTGTATCTCTTCTAGGATGGAAGAATCGGCACGGACACTGGTTGTGCTGGATGTCGACGGGTAGAAAGAACGGTTTAATGTGAAGAACACACACACACACACACACACACATGGTATACATAAAAAACTATATATTTAACCATTTTTACTCACAATATTTGGTCCTATTAGACCTATGCCAATGGAAACGCGAAGTTCAAAAGTTATTTTTTCAAATATATCGCTTTCAAAAAACAGCCGAAAAAATTCTCGTACCGCCGCTGTGGGAAAAAAAGAGAAAAATGTTTGATTTTTTTTTTTTTTTCCCCAACGGCTGCAGGCGGCGCAATTTGTGTTTTTCTGCTCGCAAATTGTCAACATGGTGATCGAAACCAGCTCGTGCGACGATCGACGCTCGATCTCGACATAGACTCAGCCCACGGCCAACCCACTCGGTATCTGGCAAGGCCAACGAATATAGATGACGGCCTCGAAGATATCAGGTGGATCCATGGTTTAGGGCGCGAGAGCTTGCCGGCGGCGTCCTACGGTATCCTCCCAAACCTGAAAAAAAGTCTATTTTTGCCATTCGAGACGCATGGAGAAGTTTTGTCTTCTGTTTTGTGCAAACCAGCGGCCAAATGTTTTTTATCACACGCCTGGTCAGCTCCCGCCACATGACACCGGCCATGGTGTGAAGACGGTGACCCTAGGGTGGGTCGGAGCCCCTAACGAGCGCACTCCGTTCAGAATTCATGACGCAATCGCTGGTTTTGTTGACCGATGTCTGTCGAGGACTCGGAATCTCGCCGCTTCGAACCAAGGATCGGCCTGAGTTTTTCTCAAGCCGATGTTGGCCCAGCATCGGCCCCAGATTTGCTTTTTTCGGGCTTTTCCAAAAGTTGGGAACTTTTTTTTTTTTGACGTGGCCCATAGGAAGCGTGTTCTGATTTTTTTTGGCGGGTATCTTTGAAATTCAACCTTTTTATTGCAACTTCGCTATCCCATTGGCATAGGTCTTAACTATGGTCCCCCGTATTAGTACGAGTAGTAGACGACACCTAGGACACCGTGTCAGTGTCCGTGAAGGCTGTACTATTAACTACCCTGGTGGTTGTTGCTTCGCATTAGTAGTCGCTGTATGGAAACTTGCGCAGCAGGGTATTTTGTAACTGTCATCAATTTTGAGTTTGCGTTGGATTCCGGTCGGTCGGTCGCTCCAGCGCTGTCGAACGGGGTCTCTTTTTTTTCCTATATTGTGGCGCGGTGTTAGTAAATATCATTCCCGTTGCTCTATGCCTTGTTGAGTTGCTGGATCATCGCGTCATCGACTTCCGCTCACACTAACCGACATACCGCTCTCACCTTTTTTTTTGCTTTCACGTTTTGCTGTCTTCACCCATCATGTGTCATACATACATCATGCATCGTGCGTCACGCACCATGCATCCGGCATCATCGTGCGTCGTGCATCACCATGCACGATGCATCAGTGGGCCCGCCGCTACCAGGAGGAAGAGCTGGCTTCGCTGCGGTCGGAGCTCGACAAGGTTTTACGAGAGGTGGAGGCGGAAACGGAGCTGCTCGGGGATCGGGAAGCGGTGATCCGAGGCATTCGGGAGGAGCAACGGCAGGTGCGTGGGGTGCTGCATAGTTTTTTTGTGCTGCATATTTATACTGCCCGATTAAAAGTGCGGTTCCTGGTTTTTTTTCCGACTTCTGAGCCATCCCACAGTAGGGGCGCACCAGAAGTTCCTGAGTCCCTCACATTAGTAGCTCAATACCTCACCCGGTACAAAACTTGAGAGGTATTCGTTCGTGCCGCCTGACCGTCACGTGTGTGCGCTATTCATAGTCCTAAAAAACGAATATACGCGTAGAATTTTCATCCTAAACTGGTGGTTCCTCACTTAAGGAAACTCAATTGGTCAGAAACCTTTGGCCCAAAACGTGCAGCCCCTACCGTGGGGTGACTCTTCTGTACTACATTTATTAATAGTGGTAACTCTAATTGCCAAGTACGAAGATGGCCCCCGAAAGCGTGGTTGCAGTTTTGAGGGGTTCAGCCCTTTTTTCACGGCACTCCCGTTCTGCGACAAAACACTTGGAAATAGACTGTTACGGGGGACCATATTAAATACCAGGTAGAACTTACGGTACACATAAAAACCTATATATTTCGCTATTTTTACTAGCAATATTTGGTCCTACCTGGTATTTACTGTGGTCCCCCGTTATCGGAAAAAAGTTAGGAGTGGTCGAAAGGTTTATAACTCAGTCAATCTCCTTTAGGACCTGAGAGGAGGAAAATGTCGAAGTGCGTTGGCGACTGTGCGATACACGGAGCAGCAGCCCAGCCCGGGCTGCTCGGGGGGAAAAGGGGCGTGTCCGAAGTTGTACGGCGCGAGGGGATGCACGACACGCGCTCGAGCAGCATGCGTGATGAGACTTGTACTGTTGCTGCTGCTGCTGCTGCTGCTGCTGTTGCTGTTGCACGCTCTTTTCCTATTATGCATTGTAGAAGGTCCCTACCCCTGGATCCATAAGAGGGTTACAACCTTTGTGTAGTCGGCTTATTACCCTTGTGTAGTCGGCTTAATACCATTTTGTAGCCGGCTTATTACCCTTGTATAGTCGGCTTGTTACCCATGTGTAGTCGACTTATTACTCTTGTGTACGTAGTACGTAGGGATGCGGCTCTTGTGTAGGGTCATAACCCTTGTTTTGGGTGTACCGCAAATTGGCGTTGAGTTCGCACGAGGGATGGCGATCGTTTTTTCACCGCTCGATTTTTTTTCCCCAGAACGGGGAGGTTATTGCCAATACTGTACCTAGCGACCTTTTAACCCTTTTAGGACCACAGCCCCGTTTTGGGGACAAATTAGTCAAATTCTGACAAATTAGTCAAATTCTGAGTACTTTGTCCCCAAAACGGGACTGGTTAGCCCTTGTGGGACGAACTGCAGCCCCGTTTTGTGGACAACTTTATTTACAATTCGACTGGTTCGTCCCCAAACAGGACTGCCTGAAAGTGTTTAAAGGTGTTTTCGGAAAGGTCTGATCGAGACCTTTCCGAAAATGTGGTGGTCTTCCTGAGTTACGTTTGCACCCTCATTGCCGTTGCTGAGAGAAAACCAGCCCTGGGAAGAACGATCCCACCCTCCCTGTACGAACTCCACGCTCTATGCGGCACACCGCGACCAACACAATGGAGTGCGCGGTCTTACCTAACCGTCCCTCCTTCATCCCTTTCAATACCGCACTGCTCATGAGCGTAAACCTGGCTCTAATTCCAAGTGATTTGCCCTTTGCAACGGGAGTGCAGTGTTGAAGGGGTCAATGTCTTATCTCGCCCCACCACGTGCCCGTTTTGCTAAAAAAATCTCACCACTCGATGGCGCTGCCAAAACCAGGATCGGATTAAAATCCAGACGCTGCTCGCCTTGTCCCAGCCCATCACGCCGGACATCACTGTTGTCTTTCGGACCTTGGCGCCGAACGCCCCAGCCCCTCCTCCCGCCCCTCTCCCGCCTCCAATAAGACGCCGCCCCTCGAAGGCTCCGACGACGCGTCTCCGAGGATCAGCGTGGTCGTCGTCGCCGCCGCCGCGGCTGTCGTCGCAAAATGAGGTTGCGGTGCGTCGGGCGGATCCAGACGCGACGACGCCGAGGCCCTTGACCGGTGGAGCCGACAGCGGAAGCGAGCAGGAGGGTGCCGTGGGGGACGAAAACGGGGTTGGCGGTGGTTGTGGCAGTATCGGACGTCAATGCTACCGTGGCGGTGGTGATGGCGGCGGCGGCGCCGGCGGCAAGGGGGGTGTCAGCGGTAGCGGTGGGGTCACGCATAGCGGTGAGACGGACGACGCGGCGAGGAGCGACGCGAACCGACATGGAGACTACGCCGATGAAGGCACCGGAGGGTGGGTGCAGGAGCGAGCGGCGGCGGGGGCGGTGGGGGGGGGGCGGACCTCCTCTGGCTCGGAGAGAGATGACCCGCAACGCGAAGACAGTCCTCTCGGAGCAGACGCGCGAGGGCAGCCGCCGATAGCCCCCGCGGTAGCCCGTCTGGGACCGGGAGGATCCCGGCATGGGGAACGGACGCGAGGGTTTCGAGGAGATGCAGATGCTCGTCGAGGGGGACGAGGAGGGCGCCGTCCCCGGGAGGGTCGCACCGTCGAAGGCCGGGAATCTGGGGTCGGGGGTAGGAAGGATGGGGGGGCTAGCAGGGTACGCTGCACGCGCGGGTATCAGGAGCACCTGGAGAGGCGCTTGGAGCTGACCCAGGTTCGTTTCTTCCGCCTCGGCCGCGAAAAATTGTGGGTTTCTATCATGGGTGGGCTTTATGGCTGTGGGCAGAGTTTTTTAGGTCGCTACGGCGAGCGAGACCAACAAACGCCCATGCCCTCATCCGTCTATCTGATCGCTCACCCCCTCCTCGCCGCCGACGGTACGGTATGATAAAGTACGGTATGGTATGGTACAAATTCGGTGCGCTTCTTTCCAGAGCCCTCCCTCCCCCTCCGTATCGGTCTAATCGGTCGCCTACCCCCGCCGCGCACGGTACGGGTATGGTACTGTACGGTATGGTACTGCACGGTACGGTGCGGTGCGATACGGTATGGTACGAACACGGCCCGGTTCTTTCCAGAGGCACTTGAGGGACATCCACCTCCTCGGGCGGTCGTACGGCGAGACGCTTGAGCGGGACGGGCAGGAGCGCGAGATCCAGGTGAAGGTGCAGAAGGAGAACATCTCCGTCGTCGCGGAAAGCCTCCGCCGAAGGTGAGCAACTCCCACGAAATTCAGGAAGCACTATACCTGGTACCAGTATACATTAGTAATTGACACCCCGGTCTGGAAAATGTCACTCTGTAATGCCCTTGAATGTATATCGCTGGTTTTAGGGCCTTTCTTATCCTTGCTGTGGCCATTTTGTTGGAAGCCCTCGATTTTTGGTCCAACGTATACAGGGGGGGATCGGGGCGCCAGGTGGCCCCTGCGGGCAGTTTGGCATGTACTTCGTACCTGGGTTCGGCTTTGAGGGCCCAGGTACGGGTGTCATCAGGGACCGGGTTGCCAAGCGGGAGCAGGATGGAGGTTTGCTGACTGCAATTTGCACGCCCGGTGTGTAAGTAGAGGTCGTCGAAGGATGCGATCGAACCGCGACAACGGGGCGCAGGCGGTCGCGTGCACCTAAACACCCGAGAGGAAGCGGGATAGAAATAGAGAAAGAACATTACGCCATGTTCCCAAGAAGGTCATCATGCGACAGAAACAAGAATTACAGGAGGGTGGGGGGGGGGGGGTTCGCTTTTGTACGACGACATGAAAAAAACATTATTTATCGTATCCCGATATATTGTACCACTGTGTGGGTTTCCGTTTGGTATAGCCCTTTGTCTGGGCCTCAAATTATACTGTAGGGTGTCTACTTTTTGTCTTTCTTTCGTCACTGATTTGCCTGATTCCTTCTGTACCGGTACCTTCAATATAGAATCGCCTGGGCTAACCCCAGCCTCGATCTAAATCCCCTCCCGTCCTTTTCTTTTCGTCCTTGGGCAGTGGGGGGGCACGTGCTGCTTCTGCTGTGCTCTGGTTTGGTGTGCTCGATGGACGGCCGACCGTCATCAATAGGATACAAACAGTGCTACTTCGTACTGCTGTTTGTTATTCCATCACACATGTACTCGAGCCTGTTCTTTGACCGCCACGACTGCACTACGTGCCCACTCCTTCTAGTAGTGTAGGCAGCAGTCGGTGGGAGCCCCGGTGGTAAAAAACGTCAATTTCCTGTCCAGGCGTCAAGTCTTAGAAAGAAGGAACAGCAACCCAGTCAGGAACGTCCCATCACACTGCGGGAGGAATGTCCACGGGGGATGTTTATATAATGCAGCAGTGCTGTGCTGCAGTGTTCCGCGTTTCTTGTTTCGTGATCGACCTCGAATCGTCTCTCGCTAGCCTCGCGTGGGCGTCGATTGCTGCCGTCTAGATACAAACACAGCGGTGGTTCAGAGCTGCCTGCACAACCACAGTACGACAACAAAAACAGTATATGCTGTAGACATCTGTTACACCTGTAACGCAAGTACGTACGTATCGAACGTACAAGTAGTAGACACAGAGGGCTCCACCAAACTATGCACCTCTGGGACGAAAGTTGTACGTATAATCTACCAGACATGGGTTGACGAAAGAGCACACACTCGTTGGTAAATATCATGACACGTATACCTGGTATACAATATCGTACCAGGTAGCTTGGTTCCAGGAATTTTCCGAGCTCGCAGCTCACGAAACAATGTGCACTGCGATTTTTTTTTTTGTGCTGCAGGACGACGGAGGTGGACGGCCGGCTGGCCGGGGCAACGGAAGACTACCTTCGGCTTCGACACGCGGCGAAAGAGGCTCACGCCGTGTCTGCCGAGGAGCAGACGCAGTGCGCCGAGGCACGGAGGAAGGTGACGCGATCAGAGAGCAAGCAACCATCGTACACACTATAAGATAGGGCATGCCTTACTCTCGCTACATACAGTAGGAACTCGCGCAGATCCGTATCACACTGGGTGATAAGATAACACACCCCCTCGGACGAATATCAGACCCGGTTTCCGTCCAAAACATGCCTTAAGGGGCACACACAACGAAAATTGTGTCTTTTGGGAATATTTCGTCGAGAAGGTTTGCATAGACGCATATCGCTGGTCGTATTCAGTACGCCCTCCGCCCGTTGTCGAGAAACCCATCAGCTTTTGAAAAAATCGTCCGAGGGGGTGTGTTGTGTTATCACCCTAGTGTGATATTACGGGGGGCCATACTTAATATCACCCTAGTGTGATATTACGGGGGACCATAGTTAATAGGACCTGAGGTACACACCAAAACCTATATATTCGCCTACTTTTACCAACAATATTTTGTTCTTTTTACTATGGTCCCCCGTAGTAGTCTTATTCGGTACTATTGTAGGGCATGCCCTTCTTTCGCTATCAATAGGAATTCGCGCTGGTAGTCGTCAGTGTGGCAGGGCGTGCCTTCATCTCCCTAGGAACTCGCGCTATAAATAATAGCCATAAAATTAAACAGATAGGGCGGCTTGTTATTCTCGCTTGGAACTTCCACCGGTGGAAGGCAAGATTTTTTTTTTTCACTTTTTTTTTGGGGGAGATTTTTGGATCGGGCGGCGCGGACCCCCTCTATCCGGCTTCATATTTTCTGTACGTAGGATTTTCCGGCGTCACCCATTACGAGGGAACATAGAACTACATAATTAGATCACAACCCCTGAGCGTGCTCGGTTGGTACATCCCTGGCCTCTCAGAGCTCCCACTTCCAAACCGCCTCCTTTCATTACTTGCCGGACCTTTCCAGCAGTTCTTTGTTTTCTCGGTCATTTCTTCCTTTTTTCTTCTTTCGCTTCGTGTGCGTGCGTGTTCTCCGAGCACGGCATCGCGGGAGGACCCGGCACCGTCGCGGGTGCCAGCGGGTGCTGGCGGGTAGAGGGGGGGTTGCAAGGAGCGCGGTCGCCGCTTTCGTGCCTAGGCGTCGCGTGTGCCTCGAGACACGAGGGATGCATGAACGGGCTTTGTCTGGCTTCGATTTATGATTGTTGATAGAGTATGTACGAGTTTATAAAGGTCGTTCGGGAGGGCAAGATAATATTCAAGCGGTGCTTATTTTTGCGATCACGCTGAAGTTGAAAGAGGGAGGTGTGCAGTTTGAACACCAACGTTATCGAGCTGGCGAACGACGGCCACGGTGAGCATCGGGCTTCACGCGGGGCGGGCGACGGGGCTGATTGTGGCAGAGAGTGATAAAAGCTTTACCCGGACCGAATCGGTAGCGAGGTGGTCGCGAGAGGGGCGGGCGGCGTACGAGGTTGAGAGAGAAGCTCTTCTGTGCGATTTGTTTCTTTTCTTCTTTTCGACCGGGTGTAAGGTGTTCCAATCAGGCAGAAAAATATTACTCGAGAGGGGACGGGGAGTTTTTTTCCTTTCCGAGTTTTCGGTTTCATTTTCATTGTTTTTGCTGCTGTGCCGTGCTGTGCTTTCGCTTTCTTCGTACATACAGTACAGACATAGAGCATATCGAAAGAAGAAAATAAGTACAGACAGTAGTACCCTACCTGGGGTGTATGCACGTACGTACGACATCCGCGACGCGAAGCGTATATGTGGCATCCAAGCTGACGTCGGAGCTGGTTTTTCCTGAAGCATGGCGGCGGGACTCTTGGCATTATCAAGTCGCCGGTTTGCAATTACGATCCTTGAAAATACTAAACTCAATCGTGGACCTCTGTTCGCTTCGCACAAGTTGATGTACTTTTTTCCTTCCTGAGCGAGCGTAGCGGGCGGCGTAGGCCGCCCGCGGAGCGAAGCGCCTTGTACATACATACATACATACATACATACATACATACATACATACATACATACATACATACATACATACATATTATATTAACCCTGGCGAAAACGGCACTTACCCTCCCCCCCAGAATAATGAGTACCCCCCCCCCCCCCTACCCCCCATCCCCTTTGGCCTCACCAGAACTTCTATCAATTCATAGATGCTGTCATCCATATGCAAGAAAATCCGCCTCTGAAGCGGTTCTTAGTAGGATGAAGCTCACCCTTCATGCGACTCGCCGGACACCTCACGGCGCTTCGCGCTTGGTGCGAGCAATGTCTACTTGGTCGGTGAAAACCCGACGTGCTCCGTCGCGGTATTGTAGGGATGCGAGGGTCGATGGTCATACGACTACGGCCATACGTGATACCTGGTAATGAGTACCCCCCCCGCCTTCCTATTATCTATAGGTTGGGTTGGCGTCGGTTGGCAACGACACTGTAAAACATGCTGCTCGCTACTTGAGCTAGACAGCCAGGTTCCCCGTTTTTTTTTTTGGCGGTCGCCCAAACCTGGTTGTCGCGTTAGATCACTTGTGCGAGGTAAAGAACCTTTACTCCGCACAAGGGGAACTATCGCATCAACTATTACGGGGGACCATAGTTAATAGGACCAAATATTGTTAGTAAAAATGGTTAAATATGTAGGTTTTTATGTATACCATAGGTCCTATTAACTATGGTCCCCCGTAATAGTGTTAATGGTAAGACATCCAAGAGGCAATTACATAGTACTCCCATTGCTGTCTCTGGAAGTGGCTACACCGGAAATTGAATTAACTAATTGAAGCTGTAATCCATATGCAAGTCCGCCTCACAAGCGGTGCTTAGTAGGATGCAGCTCACCCTTCATGCGACTCGCCCAACACCTCACGGCGCTTCGCGCTTGGTACAAGCAATGTCTGCCTGGTGGGTGAAAACCCGACGTGCTCCGTCCCGGCATTGTAGGGATGCGAGGGTCTATGGTCATACGACTACGGCAATGCATGATATTGACACCCCCCCCTCCTCCCCCCCTCCCCGCTATGGTTCGTGCCTTACATTGTTACGGCGCGAAGACGTTAGCCCTTTCCTCCCTCATCGACTGACGTCTTATTGTCCCTGCGTAATTGCTGGAAGGGAGCCCCCAAATTTTAAGCGGCGGGGTAAATTAGCAACACAGAAGTAGCAGTGGTCCCTCCATAGTGCCGGTTTCTCGCCATATATAGTGCCCATGAAATCGCTTGGCACAGATGGGATGATGAACCAGTGTGGCAGTGTCTGGAGTGAGTATTACAGGAGACCATAGTAAATAGGACCGAATGTTGTTGGTATAAATAGGTAAATGTGTACCTGGTAGGTTTTTGTGTGTAACGTAGTTTTTTTTTACTATGGTGCCCCGTAATATTACGGGGGACCATAGCTACTAGGACCAAATATTGTTTCTAAAAATGGTTGAATATAGAGGTTTTTATGTATACCATAGGTCCTATTAACTATGGTCCACAGCAACAGTAGTGCCGGTTGCCGCTAAAGTGCCGGTATTAGTATTTTTTTCCACTCGGGCAATGTATTGTACATGCATGTTCCGTTTCGACTCGAATCGAATATGTTACCATACCGCAGTAGTCGCGGTGTTGTTGGCTGTGGCGCACACCGACACTGGAGAGGGGCCATTACCGGCGCTATAGAGGGACGATTACTTTATCACGGTGGCGGATTTTGTCCTTGGACGACGAGGCCTCCGAACCAATCATGGCAGGCGACATGTCAAGCAAGGCAAAACGTGCGCAGTCGAGGGTAACAGGGCCGAGTGTTCCACAGTGAAATGTAGTAGTTTGACGTCAGTAAAGGCCTGTCAAGGCAAAGTTGCTGTCTGTCGAGGGGTGGAAGTGCTGACTGACATATTTGCTCCGCGCACGGTCCGGGGCCGCTGTCGTTGTGTATCGGGTGTTGAGTGCTGCCCCGGTTGGTTTTGCAGCGTGCTTGGCGATGGTCGGTCGTCCCATCCTCTTCGTTTTTTTTTTTGGTGGAAATGAGTCGCGCTCGTTCGTGTGTTTGTTTCGCCGGAGCCACGGTTGTTTTCCTTTTTTGTAAAATCGAAAAAACAACAGCTCTTAAGATCGAGGATTTCGTCGAAACTCGTCTTTGCAAGCTGTGTGTGATACATCGATCGCGCTTACTACGAGGTACGGGTTTTGAATGGCCTCATGCAGGAACTATAAGTCCGTATTTTTTTGCGTTTTTTTGTTTGCTTCGTTCTGTGGTTTGATTTGTGGTTCGCCATGCTTTAGCTGTCTGTCTTTGCTTGGAGTGTACCTTGCGTTGGCTTGCTATGGCTTCCTTTTGCTTTGATTTTCTTTGCTTTGCGTTCGCTTTTTATGTCCTTGTCTTCGTGTTTCTTCGTGTTTCATAGCGTTTTCTTTTCTTTTCTCTCCTTTTTTTTGTCTTTTGCCTTGCTGTGCCCGCGGGGGTTTTGTAACGACGGTGATCTCTTCCGTGCTGCTCTCCCTTCTTCGCAGAGTCGATCCGAAGTTGACAACACCCTAGCGGCGGCCAAGGCGGAGATCGCTGCCGTCAAGCAAAGAGGTAGAATACAACTCGACGAGAGCACGCTCGACCTGCGGAAGAAGCTCGGTGTGGCAGAGGAGACCTTGCAGGTTTGATGATTTCGGATGACCGAAAAACAAAAAATGCGACTTTCTAATTTACACCTCGCCATGAAAAAGGTACTGTACCCCTTCCGAGATGCCTGAAATCGGGTTCGACGACTGAGGCTCTACGGCCGCCGACCGAGATTCATATCATGTACAGTACGAAGCATGCGTTCATTCATTTTATCCAAACATAATAACCAACGCGCACAAGTTGACGGCACTTACAAATATCCTGCTGCGCGAGTTCCTATGGTAAGACCAAAAGAGGTCTACGCTGACCACTCCCTACATTAGAACTACAGTACGAGTATATATTCAGGTAAAAAATAACTCGAGTGACCGCCCGCTACACTATAACTTGCATGTTGAGGTCAAAGGAGGCTTTGACGCGCCCGAGAAGACCGATGGCCTATATTCTTTCCCCGTCATAGCCTTGAGTGACCGCCCCCTAACACTATATCTAGTATGTTAAGGCCAAAGAAGGCCTTGACGCGCCCAATAAGGCCAATGTCCTAGCAATTTGCCCGTCATGACCTTGACTGACCGCCCGGTATATAGCTAGTACATTGAAGCCGAAGGAGGTCTTGACACGCCCGAAACAATATCCTGCAACTTTGTCCATCATGGCCTTGACTGACCGCCTCTACACTTTAGCTAGTATAGTAAGGTCGAAAGAGATCTTGACCCGCCCAAGAAAACCAATCTCCTAGAGAATGTTTCCCCTGGTGGCCTTTTCCTACCCTCAGGCGGAGCGTTCCCACCACGCGGCAATAAAGCGGCGGCACGAGGAGAGGGTGGCGAGGGCCCGGAAGGGCGTGCTGCTGACGCGGCGACGGCACCACAAGCTGGTCCGAAGGAGGGCGGAGGAAGTGGTCCATCTCAGCGACGAGATGTCGGCCCTGCGGAGGGGCGTGACCGAGCTGGAACGGAGGATGTTCGCGGCGTGGTGAAGGCGAAGGCGGGGGGAAGTGGGGGGTGTACTCGATAGGAGAGATGGACTCTATATCATGCATTGCCGGAGTCGTATGACCATAGAACCTCACATCCCTACGATGCCGAGACGGAGCATGTCGGGCTTTCACCGACCAGGCAGACATTGGGGGGAGGGGGGGGGGGGGGGGGCAGCAGCGAGAGCTGTTGCGCACGCATGGGGCAGATCATCGATTCCCACTGCATCATCTAGATCTTTCAGAGTGGGTATATTCCTCATCTGTGTGAGTTGTAGCCATCTAGACGGAATGTAAGGGGCTTGTAAGCGTTAATGATGGAGACTAAACCTGGTCCTGACATTTCCGCCCGGAGTGGTCGCTCATGCTGCCGGCCGGGTTGGAATCAACCATTTTTTCTGCATTATCTACAGTAGAGTAGGGCATGTTTTCTGTGTTGCATCTGTACTGCACAGATCCTGCGCAGGCAACATTGTCAGACCGGTAGGTTAGTATCTAGATGTTTCATCTGTAGATGACCTGTCTGTAGATGGTCTATCTGTAGATGATCTATCTGTAGACGATCTATCTGTAGGTGATACGTCTGTAGATGGTCTATCTGCTCGATGTGTGTAACTGTAGGCTACCCACCCCTTCAGAACCGGCCGACGTTTTGAGGACATAACTACTGGTATTCTAGGTTATGTAACTGTAACTAAAAGGTATGATACGCACTCAGGTACGTACGGGAAAGCGCGGTCGGCCAAACTGAACAGAATCGCAACCTGCTGTCGATGGGAAACTAAGTTTTTGTCACCCGCTCTCTGCTGAGGCACGATCCATCCGAAGGCCCAAACACGGCGTGTTAAAATAGCGACTGAATATTATATTCCGAAGGAACATCTAGGTATTAGAGCCACCCGGAAACCCGGGGATGGGGGGTGGATAAGGAGCATCCGTGGCCTTAATAGGTAAACCTGGGGGACAACTTTAGGTTCATGTCCCGGACACTCGCAATTTTTAGCAGTATGCTGCGGGCAGTAATTTCAGCTTTGTGTTCCACACACTATGTAGATCATGTGACTCTTGCCACGGCCCTTATCCCAGAAGCCATGGCTACGTCGTGCAGCCGGTATGAGTGGGGGAAAACGTGTCATTTGTGTTATCACGGGGGACCATAGTTAATAGGACCGAATATTATTGGTAAAAATGGTTAAATATATAGGTTTTGATGTATACCATAGGTCCTACCTGGTATTAAACATGGCCCCCCGTAATAGTCGTTTTTTCGATCTCAAGTCCCAAAGAGGGCGTGTAGAGCCTATGGTACACACAAAAACCTACACTTCGTGTATTCCAGTATGTTTACTAGGTATATTTGGTCCTGATTCACTTTCTTCCCCTGAAATACACATTGCTACAAGCATGCAGCGGTTTTAAAGCGAGACACTTACGTACACAACAATCATATCGTACGGGGGTTTTCCCCCCTGGACTGACGGACTGACGGCCCCCCTTCAAGCATGAGCCGTGCTACCGGAGAGGTTTCCGTTCGGAACCCTTGTAGTACATACACTGCACTGTTTTCTATTCAATCACTTTAGTTTTCCAGCTTTACTCGAAGGAGGCTATACCCTCAGCGATCTTCTTCTGGACAAGCGGTGGTGACAGGTGTCGACCCTTCTCCCCCCCGGTAAGTGCCTTCATCCTTATCGCGCATGGGGTTCAGCAATCCCACTGCTCGTCGATTTTCATCGAACGTTGCTGACACTACGCTCTCGCGCTTTCCGCGAAATCACTTTTTATGCAAGAAGAAAGTCCTCACGAGTACGCACCCGATGAGACTCGAACCCGCGAAATTGATCTTGGCAGGCACCTGGACCACCTACCAAGCCACCGGAAACGCCGGCACTATACCAAAACTCTAAGGATGACTCTAATTCCAAGTGTTTTGCCCCCGCAATATGAGTGCGGTCCTTAAGGCCTAAACGGGGCGAAACCCAAATTTTTCCCTCTCTGAGACGCGCCTCCTCAGCTGAGGTTATACATACCCAATACCACTCTGTCCCTGAGTATAAAACCTTTTCTATACCAATATTAGTGTTGAAAAAGTGCTTATATTTAGGGACAGTGGTATACAGTAGTGGTTCCTTATTAGTGCCGGCTGCCCGCTATAGTGCCTGTGAAATCGCGTGGCACGAATAGGATTATAACCAGTGTGGCGGTGTGCGGAGTATATAGTGCCGGTTGCCGCAATATTGCCGGTTTTGTTGCTTGGCGCATATGGGCGCTATAAAAGGGATCATTACTGTATTCTCATCGGATGTGGATTGCATATTATTATATGCAAGCCCATTTGATTGCGTATTGGGGGTAGCTTGCAAGATTTCTTGAAAAAAGCCGGTTGTTGTTGGGACCGCCATACTGCCGCCGGCTTTGTTGCCTGGCGCATATCGGCACTATAGAGGGAACCATTACTGTATTCGCGCGGTATGTATTGCAAATTACTATTTGCAAGCCCACATGATTGTGTATCGAGGGTTCGCTTACAAGATTGCTTTAAAACAAGTCGATTGTTGTTGAGTGGAGCATAGCGCTCCTCACGTACGGAACCTCACAAAACAAATGGGTATATACTATACTTCGAAGTACACGTGAATCCGCACCGTAACCCGCGTCTAAAGGCCGATACTAATATCAGGACAACGAGCCTGAAAGAGGCCTTCAAGTGCCCAAAAATGCCGGTCTCCTTAAACAGCAGCAACATCATAATAGTTTTTTATGAACATTTTCCCCACAGGCATCCCATCCTTTCTTTACAACATTCGGAGGGTCCTGGGGTCGCTGCCGAAGCAGAGACACAGCACCCCTCGGGCGACCATCTTCGAAGCCAACCCCGCGAATATGGCCACCGCGGCTACCCCCCCCCTGCCCATACCGCTCACCGCGGCGGGGCCCCCTATGACCGCCGTCAGGGCAACGAACTGCATGGTGGCCACGAGCAACTCGATCGTGTTCAGGATGGCCACCTGCTTGTCCCAGATCATAACGAACGCAGCGAGCAGCCTGAAAAAAAGAGGGTACACCACGGCCATGTACATCTTGGTGCCCGCGGGCGGCGGCGGCGCAGCAACAAAAACGGCGGGCGAAAACGCCTCAGCGTTTTCAGGAGATGGGGAACTATCCTCCCCTGGGTGGCGGTGGTGGTGGTTGTGGTGTTGCTCGCCGTCGCTCCCGCTCCCGCCATCGTCGCCGTTCGAGTCTCGTCCGCGACTTCGCCGGCTTCGGGTCCCATCTCGATAGCGCAACGCGGCGTACGTTACGGTCCCCGCGGCGAAACACGCGTGCTCTATCACCGCAGCTAGAAGGAGCGCGCCCGCTTCCCAGAACGGGTCTCCTCCCCCACCGTCCCCGCCCCCACCACCGCCTCCTCTCACGCCCACGCCGTTTTCTGCCGAAAGAAGGCTCGGGTGGGGAAGGGTCTGGGCGGCCTCGCTGGATAGGGCAGTGTGTCGGAGGTGGGCGTCAAGGGCTGCCATCGCGACTCCCAGCTGCCACAGCCGCCCCTGCGGTGTCCAGGGTTGGGGTCAGTCGGGCAATGAGGCAGTGGCAGGGGGGGGGAGGGGGGGGGAGGGGGTGCACTCATGTCATGCATGGCCGTAGTCGTATGACTATAGACCGTCGCATCCCTGCAATGCCGGGACGGAGCACGTCGGGTTTTCACCGACCAGGCAGACATTGCTTGCACCAAGCGCGAAGGCGGTGGTTGGAACATGTCGAACTCACGAACGCGGGAGGGAGGGCGTGTATGGGGGGTGGAAGGGGAAGGGGGTTGGTTCGGAGCTTGGATATGTCGGGAGGAAGGAAGAAGGGAGGGGGGGGTCGAGGGGGGGAAGGCGGCGGATTCGGAGGGTGCGGAGATGCGCCGTAGTGGTGTACGGTTGGGGCTTCGTGGGGTTGCGACCGGGTGAGGAGGGAACGGCGGCGGAGAAAAAGAGCAAATAGTAGGGTTGGGTCCTGGATCAGTATCTACTGGCAGTATTCCTGTACTGGCAGTACTCCTAGTACTGGATTTGAGACCGCCAGTACAGCCAGTACTTGGCCCACTTACGTACGTCCTACACTATGCCTCCTAAACCACATGGAAACCCACCGAATTGCGCCGCATCAGAGGGGAGAGGCTGTGAGACGAAGGCACGCACACACAGAGGGAGTTGGGTACAAACGATGGAACAATATATCAGTAGCAGCAACACGCCCTCTGCAGACCCGGACGGCGGGTCTCAAAATCCCGAAGCCGCCGCTGCCTCGAGCGAACCCGGTGAAGCAGAAGTAGTGGCGGTCGCGCCACCTCCTGCTGCTGCTGCTGGCTCATCTATTCATTTATTGCTGCGCCTTTGAGTCGTCTTTGTTGCAGCTGCCACTATGCATTACACGTTGTCGTTGCATGAGATTGTACGGGTTTGCTCTGCCTTTTTACTTGCGCATTTTCTAGCATTACGATTTCCAACTGAAATATTTGTCCATCGCTTCAAGTAACTTGTCAAGTAAGGATGGGTTCAAATGAAAAATGCAGTCTACTAGGTTTTCAACTTGGTTCAACATGTTTCGGAAGCAGCTTGTTCATGAATATGTTCAATACGCTAGCTGTCATGCTGTCATGTGATGAATATCACCGACCAACTTCAAGATATCAGCCAAAAATCAATAATCAGATATGATTATTGTACCTTTAATCTCTTCAGTTTTAGTGGTTCACACACGAGTCCGGCACCATCCGAGTGGCCCAAAATCACCCAAAAAATATGCTCTAGTGAAGCCAAATCGCGTAAAAACACGCCTCCGGCGGCGCGCCTCCAGCGGGGCCCTCCGGGGGCGCCTCCGGCGGGGCCCCCTCACCAGCCGGGGGGGGCCGGTGGTCGCGGCTGCGCCGCGACACCAGTGTACTGTTTGGACCCAGTGTACTGGCTGCCGGCGCAGCCAGTACACCTGGTACTGGCGCGCAGCGCCAGTACCCAACCCTAGCAAATAGAGAGCGAGGGGGGATGTATCATCACCACTAGGTAGCAGTAGAGGGAAGTGAACGTGTACGGAGCGATCTCGTTTTGGGGAAAGGAGGAGGAGGAGGAGTGGGCGACACGATGTGGGCGACGCTGAGCGTTTCGCGCAACCGTTCGCTGCTGTGAGGACACACCTATCTTCGGATGTAGATAGAGACTCCCGCGGACCACACACACATTCGAAACTAAACAAAAATGTAACCGTACCGTCCATGATAGGCTCTGACCGCCCCCTCGCCCCCTACCCCCCCCCCCCTGCGCACCTAGTTTAGTATACGACACTCTTTGCAAAGTATCGGTACCTGTAATTTCAGCGTCAATGGTCCTCTGTGCTAAGCTATTTTCTACTACTACAGTAGGAAAACGTAGGAAAAAATGGAATGCATTGCCCCCCCCCCCCCCCGGTTCTGGTAACCCGATGCGGCTGTACCATAGCCGCCATACCAGTACCAGTACACCGCAGCACGGAGCATGGCGGGGGGGGGGGGGGGGGGGGGGGGTCCATCACGCGCCGATGTAACCTACGTGGAAATTGTGCGAGCTGAAGGGCTTCCTGTTGAAGAGCAGGTGTCGGTAGGCCTGGATGCGATGCAAGGCCAGGTCGATCGCGATCAAGACGAACTCGCACTCGATGTACTTGTCCGCCACGGAGCAGCAGTAGCTCTGCGGGTTCGTTCGTCGTGTCCGTGCATTTCGAAGAGCAGCAATACATGGTCAGTCAGTTTTATGCTCGAGGTTCATGGCGGGCTTGGCTGCTTGTGTAAGTATAACGAACTCGTATACGTTGCAAAGGAGGCCAAATCCGTGGCGTGGTGCGCCAACACTCCGAACTGGCAGCGAGGCAGCGCGGAGGGTCGAGGCGAGGAACTATAAATCTCACAGCTGTGCGCTGTGCCTTCAAAGATGCACTCTACCTACTGCTGCTGTAGGTCGTGCAACCGTATACCTGGTAAGCAGCAGCAGCAGCAGCAGTGGCAGAAGCAACAACAACAGCGACAATGCGAGCAATAGCGGCGGCGCCGGCAACGACTACTGCTGTGTGTAGCCGTACATGTTAACGACAAGACTCACACATCGACCCAAGCGGATGCTGCCCTTGTTGTACTCCCGGAACAAGCGAGCAACCGGTCTGCCGCACTCGACACAGACGAAAGATAGTGGCGCCGGTGCCTGCTGCTCGGTCAAGCTTGCGCCTCCTTTCATGGACACAGTCCTAGTGCTTGCGTTCGCCATGGGTGTGCACTGCTGCTGTAACCCCGGTTAGCGGTCTTTGGCACTCTGGGTGCAACAAGGAGTTCACATGTTCTTAGCGGCGTTACTACTAGGGGCTTTTTCTCGACCAGAAGTACACCCCTCGGTGCTCTCCGTGCCAGTGTGTCTCGGGCTCCTTGTGTGCTAGCTGCGTTTTCATCGATACCTACACCACCCACGGAAATAGCTATGAGAGCGATGGCGAAGGCCCTGGCTTCTGCTTGGATCGTGGCGTCTTTAGTTCCAGGTACGCAAACTGCTACCACATACATACCGGAAAGTGTTTACGTACTGCAGGTACACTGTTGTGCTGTACCCAGCTATGCTCTTCGTAGCTGTAGACACCCAGTAGCAGTAGCAGTTCAATACCGGCAGCAGCAGGAGCAGCAGCGACGACAACTGCGTAGGTGGTGACAGCCGTGGCGGCGCCTGACCACAGTCCCAAAAACCTCCCTCAGACGAGAGGCCGTCAGCAGCAGCAGCAGCAGCAGGAGCAGCAGCGACGACAACTGCATACGTAGGTGGTGGCAGCCGTGGCGGCGCCTGACCACAGTCCCAAAAACCTCCCTCAGACGAGAGGCCGTCAGCAGCAGCAGCAGCAGCAGCAGCAGCAGCAGCAGTGGTGGAGACATCATGAGTATGTCACCACCAACTCGCGTACCTGGTGTACACTCGTATTCACTTCACGGCAGGTTGATGTCCGCTCTTGTTCAAGGACATGCAGGGCATGGTGCATGCTATCTACCTGGTGCACCGTCCCACGACTAAACTGCACACATCGGATAAGCAGATCATGATCTATGAGATAGATCAGATAGATCATACCCTGCCGTTATGATATGCTGTGCGGGATCTGTAAAGTACAGATCCAACCCAGGAGACATGTCACAGATCATGCAGGTCATTACGACTCCCTCCCGGTAACATGGGCTACTACTGCTGTACCTGTAGACCATACAGATCAGTGATGCATCTGCCTTCGAAGATCTAAATCATACCACCCTGTCCCGAAATATAGGCACGATTTATACACTATTATTTTCATACAATCTGTCCTTATTTTAAGGGACAGAGTGGTATGAGTCGTAGTCGATGGATGACCTGCCCGACGTTCGCTTGGAGTTGCACCCCAGGCGTAGGCTTTTCCAATTGTTGACCGAGAAGTGGCATACCTGGTATCCCATATCCCTGGCAAATGCCTGCCACGGCTGTGTTCGGTAGAAAAATAGATAAGAACGTCGCTCGTGTGCACGCGCTGTCCACGTTCGTTCGCAGGAGCGGCTTTTCTGGTTCCGTCCGGCTCGAGGGCCGTCCTGCACTCCGCCGGAGGTCGGCGGCACGTGATGATGCCTGCTGGCTCGCGAAGCTTGAGAAACCAGCCGCCACCGCCGCCGACGCCGACAACTCGTACGCGCAGCGCGACAGGCGAGAGAATCGCAGTTATAGCGGGGAGGGGTACTGCCGTACGGTACCATACCCTCCGTTGTCCCGTCCGACTTGCATCGGCAGTATATATGGGCCCACGAATGGGCATACATCCTATTAATAATAAGAACATACCAGGTAAGGCGCATGTCTTTTTTTTTTGGGGGGGGGCGTTTAATGAAAATTGGATTAAGAAATCACACTCAGCGGCAAGCGCTATACCTGGTACTAATTTCCACCAGGTACCAAGGTACAATATACCAGTAATAATTTACTGTATGCTGGTATGCTCAAGGCTGTTGAATGTTGGTGTCACGATCAGGTTCTAATGAGGCTTGCTCGGATCGGGTGTTCCTTGGTGGCGGGCCCATTCTGTACATCAAGTAATAGCAAGAAACAGGGACCGCAACAAAAATGCCACGTACTGGAATGTACAATGAAGATGAGGAGACTGCGGTTTGACCCCCCTGGACTGACCGCTAAGACCAGTATAGAAAGGCCAGAGGCCTGATATATATATATATATATATTTTTTTTGCTCATCCCATTTATTATCTTCGCACATCTTCTTCTCTCTCTCCGTCCAACTCGTAACTCAGATCCGGGGTCACATAGCAGGCTCTTCTCCCCCCTTCCCGCTACGGTACGTGCCTTCATTTTTATCGCGAGAAGATTTCAGCCTTTTCTTCCCTCGTCGACTCGTATCGAATTGTGCCTACCCACGCTGCAAGGCGCTCTCAACAATTGAATCCTTTAGATTTTTATTTTTGCAAATAAAGTCAAATGTCCGACCCACCTGGGGCTCGAACCCAGGACTCAAACACAAGTAGAATTCGAGGTTAACCACTTGAACCACCGGGGCGACCGGCTTTTGATATTGATGTGCCCGACGCGACGGGGTCCCCTACATACCTGGTATGGCGTAGTTGACGCGCAGCTTGTTCCGTCCGTAATGCCGGTAACGGCAACCAATCGTAGGTTTATATTCCCGCCTTTTGTCGTTGGCCCGAACACGAGGCCAGCCTATTAATAGAGTCATGGCCGGGGGGGGGGGAGGGGGAGGGGGGGAGGGGGGGGGTACTCATTATCATGCATGGCCGTAGTCGTATGACCGTAGATCATTGGGGAGGGGGGGGGGGAATGTAAGCGATATCATGCATGGCCGTAGTCGTATGCCCATGGACTCTCGCATCCCTACAATGCCGGGACGGGGCACGTCGGGTTTTCGCCGACCAGGCAAACTGCTTGCACCTGTTATAGCGAAACAACTGAGCTGTTCGGCGAGTCGCACAAAGGGCGAGCTGCATCCTACTAAAGAACCGCTTGTGGGGCGGTGGTACATAAGGTGGTGGTACAGCGGTAAAAAGCATCAAGGTATTGTCTATCCAGTTTATATAATACGAGCAGCTCTGTTGATCTGCTGGCGATGAGGTGTGGTCGCATTTTGCCGCGTGAAACCGTCTATTCTTGACTGGAAGGAGGGAAGGACGACAACGTTCACCCCTCCCGTTCTGTTGTTCTGAAACTGCGCGCGTTGCGGCTGGGGTCGCGCCTGTTCGTGGAGGCGGCCAGCAGAGTCGGCCGCGGAAGCAGGGTAGGGTACCGCGCGCAGCGAAAGCGATATGGTATTATGCCGGTACGCCAGTCAGATGTCGCGCTTTCACTTTTGTCGTTCTGGCCCTTTTGGTGATGTTGATATTGCCAATGAAGGCGGGACGATATCCCCTTGCTGTTCATACGTTAATACGACACACATGTACATTCATATACACGTTCGTTTTTCAATCCTTCACTTTAGTTTTTCCGGCTCTCCGGATAAGGCCGTGGTCACAGGTGTCTTCCCTTCTTGCCCCCCCCCCCGCTACTTTCCTTCATGTCTGTTGCGCAGATAATTCAACATCCCAACCAATTGCTCTGTCGATTTTTTCCCAGATTTTGCCTGCGTACTCACGGTTTCGCGCTCTCCGCGATTGTGCAGCCGAGTTTCCTTCTTTTTTTTTACGAGCGTGACAATGTCTGTGTGCTGTTTGGTATTGCGTTTATGCAGGCATCACCACTCGTATCAGTACTACATCGACTACCGAGCAGGCACCCAGCCTCACAAGCCTGCCGCGGTAGTTTACGATTCCCCTTCGCACGGGGCTTGAACAAAAACTGACGAGCTACATACCAGTACTCGCTTTACCCGCACACCCCCTAGGAGTCTTTGGTCATACGACTACGGCCATGCATGAGATCGAGTACATATCTCCTATTGAGTACACCCCCCCCCCCGCGACCCCTAGGAGACAGATGATGGCCACAGGCGGCGAGATAGGCTGGGAATACTGTTAATAGTAGCCAAAGGGTTCATATGTGATGTATGTATGGAAGCAACGTATTGAGTGCCGCAACTGTTGTAGCTAAAAGGTTTCTTATGTGTATGTGGAAGCAACGTATTGAATGGCGCAAATGCTGTAGCCAAAAGGTCTCTATGTGATACATGGAAGCAACGTATTGAGTGCCGCAAATGTTGGAGGTGTCTCTATCAGGGGGTAGGAATGGTGCTCCGTCTCGAAAGGGATGCGTGGATCAATGGTCGAATGACTATGGCAAGCAGCAAATGAGTACCACATACCCCCCCTACACCAGAAATTGAATCACGTCATTGATGGTGTCATCCATATGCAAGAACACAGCCTCTAAAGCGGTTCTTAGTAGAGGATGCAGCTCGCCCTTCATGCGACTCGCCGGACAACTCACGGCGCCTCGCGCTCGGTGCAAGCAATGCCTGCCTGGTCGGTGAAAACCCGAGATGCTCCCTCCCGGCATTGTAGGGATGCGAGGGTCTATGGTCATACGACCACGGCCATACATGATAATGAGTACACCCCCCCACACACTACGCCTCCCCCTCCCCCGACAGGGCGACGAGAGGTGGTGCGAGCCATGTTCTCCGGCATCGTGGAGGAGATGGGCTCCGTCGCCTCTTTGATGACGAACGACAAGGCCACTCTATGGGACGGGTCGGTGGGGGAGGCGGTGGAGCTGACGGTGAAGGCCAAGACGGTGCTGGAGGGGGCCGCTTTGGGGTGCAGCATAGCCGTCAACGGTGTTTGTCTCACCGTTACGTCCTTCGACGGCGAAGAGTTTAAGGTCAGCGAGTGAATGCGGCAGCAAAAGTGCAAAACCTTGCCACGATTGAGCTAATACGGGGGGCCATAGTTAACAGGACCAAATATTGTTAGTAAAAATGGTTAAACATATAGGTTTTTATGTATACCATAGGTCCTGGTAACTATGGTCCCCCGTAATAGTAGTAGTAGTAGTAGTAGTAGTATTACCGGGGGCCATAGTTAACAGGACCAAATATTGTTAGTGAAAATGGTCAAACATGTAGGTTTTTATGTATACCATAGGTCCTGTTAACTATGGTCCCCCGTTATAGCACTTTTTTGCCCTCCAAGGCAATATTTCTGACCGGCGAGGCTCTTTAAGGGCGCACTGAAGAACTGAACTACCCAACGTCACTGGGAATATCGTTCACGTTTTTACCGCCAGATATATGATTCGGTCTACGTATGCCCGAGGGAATTTTTAACGGAACTGCAGTCCCATTCTGGGGGAGAAACCACTCTAACTGTAAGTAATTTTGTCCCCCCATAATGGGACCGCAGTGCTTGAAGGGTTAAATATTATGTTTTATCACCCTTTTAGGGCTGCAGTCCCCGCTTCGGGGACGAACTACGTGGAGTTTGAGTGGGGTTGTGCCCGAAACGGGACTGCACTCCTAAAATGATTGAGCGTTTGTTGCTATTTTTGGTCGAGATAAAGAGCTCCTCCGGTGAGGCGCTTCATAAAAACCATGCCAGGTAGGAGATAACGCCGACCGTAACGTCAGAGGTGAAGCCTAGGACCTAGTCGGCACCATGGTTGATGCACGCTGCTGTGCACGAGACGAGAGAGGTGTGTCCCTCGCCGTTGTTGATTTGGAAAGAAGTGTGTACGTACCATCCTGTGGAATTTGAGATTTTCCTCAAAATTCCCGTTCGAACCTTTCTCGTGGTTTTCGTGATCCCGCGGGATAGATCCGTCGAGTCAGGGTTAGGGTTAGGGTCGAGGATAGTGCTTTGCGCCTCGTACACAGCAGTAGCCCTCAAAATCATAGCGTTTCGAATACACTGTAATCGGCCCTCGAATGAGGCGTGGCATTGTGCACACAACAATCGATCGGGTAGTAAGCAAGGTGCTGCGGAGCACATAGAGAGCCGTCGACGATGCTCGTCTTTTTAACGTCACATTCTTCGACGGCGAAGGATTTTTTAAAGGCTAGCGAATGCGGCAGTAGAGCTTCTTTCAACGTATCCGGGACTGTGGTAGACGCGCACGGCTGTGTACTGTTTACTGTGCACTGTGCACGAGACGAAGAGGTGTATCTCTAGCCGTCGTTCATTGGATTAGGGTCAGAGTTGTTGAGAGTTGTAATCGCCTCGTACACAGTAACCTTCAATCGAAGATCGGATACATGGTAATTTAGCCCTCGAATGAAGCGTGGTAACATGCGCACAGTAGTCGATCGGGTACCAAGTAAAACGCAGGAAGTCTTCATAATCTCACGTGGCTGGTCGGGTTGGGCCGGGTCGGGTCGGGTCAGGCCGGGTCGGGTCGGGTCGGGTTCGGAAGTTTTCAAATTATCACGGTTCGGGTCAGGTTCAGGTCACCCTGACCCGGGCCAGATCCCCCTGACCCGGGCCAGATCCCCCTGACCCGACCTGACTCGGCCGGACCCGCGAAGTTTGACCTGACCCATGATCAGCCCTCGCATTAAGCAAGCGATACACAGCGTTGTAACCGTGAACGGTAATATTTGCCCAAAAAACGTGCGTGCAGTTGGTATGGTGTCTGCGTGCCCTCTGCTATCCGTTAAAAGAGCCGTTGACAACATGTTCAACTTCTTTCTGTCATCGGTTCTGAACGTCAGGGGGGAGGGGGGGGGCACGTGAGCTTGGCGCCGGAGACGCTGCGGCGGTCGAAACGCGTGGTATACGTTAGACTCTGCCTGCCCTCTTCGAATTTCAAATAAAGCCGTTGATAAAATCTTCAACATTTCGTTTTTCTGCCACGGTTTCTTAACGGGGGAGGGGGGGCAGGTGGGACTGGCGCGCTGGAGACGCTGCGGCGGTCTAACCTCATGGCATACGTTAGAGTCTGCCTGCCCGCATCGAACTCCAAATATATAACCGTTGATAGAAGTATCCAACAACGATCTTTTATTTTTCGCTATCGGTTTTCAACGGGGGGGGGGGGGCAGGTGGGGCTGGCGCCGGAGACACTACGACGGTCGAACCTCGAAAGCTTGACGGAAGGCGACGATGTGAACTTGGAGAGGGCTCTGGCCGTAAACGGGCGGAACAGCGGACACTTCGTGCAGGGGCACGTCGACGACGTGGGGACCATAATCGGCAAGGAAATCGACCAAGACTCTCTTGTCGTCAAGGTGAAGGGTGGGGTAGGGCAGGGCAGGGTGGGGCATTGTAGGACAGGGGAGGGCAGAGGAAGGTAGGGCAGGGCAGGGTAGGGTAGGGTAGGGCAGGGTAGGGCAGGGTAGGGCAGGGTAGGGTAGGGCAGGGTAGGGTAGGGTAGGGTAGGGTAGGGTAGGGTAGGGTAGGGTAGGGTAGGGCAGGGCAGGGTAGGGTAGGGTAGGGTAGGGTAGGGCAGGGTAGGGTAGGGTAGGGTAGGGTAGGGTAGAACAGTGTGAGATAGGGAAAGGTAGAGCAAGGTAGGGTAGGGCAGGGTAGAGTAGGGTAGGGGTAGGGTAGAGTCGAATAGGGCTTAGAAGGGCAGGGCAAGGCATACGTACCTCGCGCTCCATATTTTTCTCTTACCTCGCAGAGGATGCTTACCCCTTGCCGAGCTGTACCCACGTTTTTGGGGAAAAACTAGTTTGAATTAGTGTGGAATAAATTTCGCATTAGTACAAGGGTTAGGGAGAGGGCAGGGGAAGGCAGGGGAGGGCAGTCCGGCGACCGCGGTTCAAGGTCTCAAAGCCTTGACGTTGCTGTTGTGTTTTCAAGAAATAATGTGCTTAGTGTGTATTCCCTGCTGTCTACGCGCGTGCTCTGTGACGGTGTCGATGGCAGGTGAAGGTGCCGCGGGAGCTGATGAGGTATATCGTGCCGAAAGGTTTCATCGCGGTGGACGGGACCAGTCTCACGGTTTGCGAGGTCGATGCGGAGGAGTGCTGGTTTACCTTCATGCTCGTGGCATACACACAGGTATGAATACTGAAAAATATTCCATGACTGGGGTAGTATATAGCTGTTGCGACTTGGCCCGGCTCCCAACGAAACGGTCCTTATTCCACACTGGAGTACATACCTATTCCGTACCAGGTATGTTTTTTTACCTTCATGCTCGTGGCATACACACAGGTACATGAAAATGTAATAAGTTGCATGGCTGGAGCACAACTTTATGCCTGATCGTGTTTACGGCTTCACTGATTCTCGACAAGATAGTTGATCGTCCAAAAAGGTCGATTCTCGCACAGACCCTAACCTACATCATCTACAGCAGTTCCTCGCCTGCCTTTGTGAGAGGCTATGCAGGATTTTCATGGTACAGATCCAAGCCAGGAAACATATAGATTACGAGGCTCCCGCCCGGCAACATGAGCTAGATCACGCAGATCATACAGATCATACAGGTAAGGATCTTGAAAGATCTAGATCATGGAGTGGGAGTGATCTGTACATCATCTGTACATCATCTGTATACATCATCTGTACATCATCTGTACGTCATCTGTACATCATATGTACATCATCTGTCCGAGGTGTGAACTATCCCACACAAATTTCGTACCGAGGAGTGTCCCAGGCGAGCAGGCACAGAAAACGTGCATGGCTAATGCAGTGCGTAGTTCGCAGAAATGTGCATGGCTGGAGCGTTGGTGTTCACGGCTTGGAGGGCCGATGACTTTTTAGTCGACACGAGGGTTGAGGGTTACTGTGTGCGAGACGCGCACTAACGCGTATCACTCGTGCGGTAAGATATTACACATGTCACACGTGTGATAAGGGCAACAGACTTATCGCACTGTCGAACGTGTGAGAAGATAACTCACCCGTCGGACGATTTTCCTAGCTCACTTTCTCGGCAGTGGGACTCGGTGCAAACGCCAAAAGAGATGATGCGTCTACGGAGAAAACGGAGGTGTCGATGATATTATTTCCAAAAGCCAGCATTTTTCGTTGAGTGGATGAATCAATCCCCCCTTGTTTCGGAGAAAATCAGTTCGTAAGCTTTAGTCCAGGGGGTGTGTTATCATGTCACACGGGTGGTACGGTAACTATTGATGGCCATGTAAACCTTAACCTAAAGCCCAATCGGCGATGTTCGTCTCGTCTCGTCCACATCATCCACAGCCGTGCCGAACAAGTGGCGAGCACTACCAGCACGCAGCCTCGACAGAACCTGACTGATTTCCCGGCACCACGTCAAACACTGTTTTTGCGGGGGTTATCGGATCGGGGTTAAGGTTTACTGTCGAGTTTTACTTTCAAATCATTTTTTTTTGTTTTAAAGCTGGGCCACGGTCTAATCAGCCCAACGGCTATCGACCACCCTCATACTTGTTTAACTGTATATAGAGGAGAAGGCAGCCGGGCTATCCGCGATGAACAGACCGAGGCCCCGTAGCGGGTGGCGGCCGGCCGGTGCCTTCTTCGCGGGCTACTCGAGAGCGTTAGTGCACAGCAAGGGATCGCGGCGGCGGTGGTGGTGACGTGGGCCGCTTTTTCTCACTACCGCAGCTTACGCGCTCCGAACTTTTCTTGTTCCCGAGCTGGAAAATGTCATACGTGAATGTGTTTTCGCGCCATGAAAACGGGGGCTGTCGGTCCCTCCCTCGTCTCTCAGGAAGTGGCCGCGCCAAAAAAAAAAATCAAGCTCGTTTGACGCTGTCATCCGTACGCAAGAAAGTCCGCCTCACGAGCGATTGCTACTGTAGGGTGCAGCTCACCCCCATTAAGCGACTCGCCGAACACATCACGTTTCGTCGATCCATGCTTGGTGCAAGCAATGCCCGCCTAGTCGGTGAAAACCCGACGTTCCCCTTCCCGGCATTGTACGGCTACGACCATGCATGCCATGAGTACCCCCCCCCCTCCCCAAATCTACCCCACCACCTCACCCCCGCCCCCACTCCCTCACCCCCGGGGGTGTGTGGTGAACCGAACTACGCCCATGCAAGACATGAGTACCCCCCCCCCCCCCGTCCCCGGCCCCCCTCCCCCTCATTTTTCCCGCCTCCGTATGCTCTCCTGGAATGGCGTGGCTGTTTAAGCAACACGTCGTGATTCCGAACAAGAGCGAAGGGGACAAGGTTAACCTCGAGGTGGACGTGCTGGGCAAGTACGTCGAGCGATCCCTGTCCTCGGTGCTGGACCGCCTTGGGTCTCTCGAGGACTGGACAAAGGTGAGAGCCCTGGCTGCTTGTTGTGCCGCGCGTGAGCGTGCAGCGCTGGGCAGTGGTGGTGTAGACCCCGCCGCCCGCTCTATTACGGGGGACCATAGAAAATAGGACCGAATAGTGTTGGTAAAAATAGCGAAATATATTGGTTTTTGAGCGTACCGTAGGTCCTATTTAGTATGGCCCCCCGTGATGGCTTATATGCATCGTACAAAACAAAAGTTCTTGACTTGCAGTAGTAGTTCGCCCTCCATCATGTGCCTGGCACGAGGTACTTTTTTCGCGTTTTGTGCGAGTCGGTTTCGATGTTTTAGCGTGAGTCAACAAAAAAACATAGCTTGCGCTTGCTTCTTCGCGCTGCGCCTCGTGCCCCCGGGATGTTGCTGGTCGATCAAACTCATCCTTTTTCTTTTCTGCGCTTGAATTTAATTGTCCACCCCTTTACTATCTCCACCCTTCTTTCTCCTCCTTTCTATGATTAATAGTACCCTTAACTCAGATTCGGAGTCACAGAGCAGGGTCTTCTTCCCCCCCCCCCATGGTAGGCAGCGAGAAAACGATCGCTATCCTAGGAGATAGATGGTGGCCACAGGCGGCCAAACAGGAAGGGGATAAGATTAGCAAAACGTTTCTATGTAATATATGGAAACAACGTAATGAGCGCCCAACTGTTGGAGGTGTCTCTATTAGGAGTAGGAACGGTGCTCCGTCTCGAAAGGGATGCGTGGTCAATGGTCAAATGACTAGGCAAGCAACAAATGAGTACGCCCCCCCCCCCCCATGGTAGGTGTCTTGCATGTTTTTGATCGCGCCAAGGGTTAAGACAGCCCTTTTTCTCCCCTCGTGGACTCGCGTCGAATTTCATCCGACTTTGTAGCCCCAACTAACAGTGATTGTCTAGTCGTCTCCCGGGTCCGAGTTTCTGTAGAGCCCGACCCGCAACCCGGACCCCGGCTTGACCTGGAGCCGAACCCGGTTGCCGCATACCACGATGTCTTTAAATATAATCACCGTTTGTATGTTAATATTCGACACAAACAATCCTTGCGTTGAGGGTAACACACCCCCCACTGGGACGATTTTCCGAGCGGGTTTTCTCTAGATCCCGAAGGGGGGAGGGGGGAGGGGAGCACGTGCAACCAAAGAAATGGTGGCTTCGACAAAATTCTCGTCGAGGTCTTTCCATAGTACTAACACGCATGCATCAGCGCCGCTCTCGGCGCTTTGCACGTTCCTTCCACCCACCTGTCGAGAGAGAGAGAGAGAGAGAGAGAGAGAGAGAGAGAGAGAGAGAGAGAGAGAGAGAGAAAAAACAAGCGGCTTCGAAATTTCGTCCCGAGGATGTGTGTATGTGTTGTCATACCATGCGTGTCAGCCGGTGCGTACGTACCTGGTGCGGTGCTGATGTGCGTGTGTGTGCGCGGTTAACCCTCTGGGGGCTCCAGAAGAGGAAGCTATTGACTGACAAAAACAAACAAACAAACAAACCAAAAAAAGTGGCGATCGCTCGCAGCAACGACCATACTGCGTGATTTTGGGGGATTCTACAAAATCGGTGTCCGAGGTCCGAGTTACAATGGTTGAAAGCAAGGGGGGGGGGGGGGGGGGGGGGGGGGGGGGGGGGGGGGGGGGGTGGCACGGGCGCAACAGGATTATTCTACCCGTATCGCTGGGTGCTCGTCCACGCTGCCCGTTTGCGGTTTTGGTATTGGCAAAAAGGGTATCGTCGTTAACCCCTTTAGAACCGCAGTCACGTTTGGGGACAAAACTACTTGAAATTTGACTGGTTTGTCCCCAGAACGGGACTGCGGTTCTAAAAGGGTTAAGGTCGCTGGTTACATCTCCGGGGGATCCCACAAGGAGTTAATGTGCTAGAAGGGGGGGGGGGGGGGGGGAGGGGCAGACACCCGTTGCCACAGCCCTGTCAAGAAGAAGAGCACCGAGTTGTATATTACCTTAACTACTCCGACTGAGGCGGTGGGAAAAATAAAAAGCGATTGACCGATAATGAAGAAGTGAAACAAGAAGAGAGGAAAGAAAAGAAAAGGAAAGGAAAAGAAAAACAACCACAGAAAACAAAAACAAAAACAAAAAACTCAAGAGAAAGCATACACGTGAGTGATGGCCGAATATCATATCATCAAAAAGCCAAAAACAACAAATCATCGCAAATCACCTCAGAAGATGAGACTGATCAAAACCGTAGTTAGACCTATGCCAATGGAAACGCGAAGTTCAAAAGTTTTTTTTCAAATATATTGCTTTAAAAAAACAGCCGAAAATTTTCACGTACCGCCGCCGTGGGAAATAAAGAGACAAATGTTTGATTTTTTCTTTTTTTTCCCCCAACGGCTGCACGCGGCGCAATTTGTGTTTTTCTGGTTGCAAATTGTCAACACGGTGATAGAAACCAGCTCGGGCGACGATCGACGCTCGATCTCGACATAGACTCAGCCCACGGCCAACCCGCTCGGTATCTGGCAAGGCCAACGAATATAGATGACGGCCTCGACGATATCAGGTGGATCCATGGTCCAGGGGGCGAGAGCTTGCCGGCGGCGTCCTACGGCGGTATCCTCTCATACCTGAAAAAAAGTCTATTTTTTGCCATTCGAGACGGATGGAGAAGTTTCGTCTTCTGTTTTGTGCAAACCAGCGACCAAATGTTTTTTTATCATGCGCCTGGTCAGCTCCCGCCACAGGACACCGGCCATGGTGTGAAGACGGTGACCCTAGGGTGGGTCGGAGCCTCTAACGAGCGCACTCCGTTCAGAATTCATGACGCAATCGTTGGTTTTGTTGATCGATGTCTGTGGAGGACTCGGAATCTCGCCGCTTCGAACCAAAGATCGGCCTGAGTTTTTCTCAAGCCGATGTTGGCCCAACATCGGCCCCAGATTTGCTTTTTTCGGGCTTTTCCAAAAGTTGGGAACTTTTTTTCTTTTACGTGGCCCATAGGAAGCGTGTTCTGATTTTTTTTGGCGGGTATCTTTGAAATTCAAACTTTTTATTGCAACTTCGCTGTCCCATTGGCATAGGTCTTACAACAAAACAAAAAACAAAAAAGTTTGAAAAAAACTAGAATTAGTTGTCTCATAAACTCGGGAAAAAAAAGATAGGTTTAAGGTTTGTACGGTATGATACGATATTATATGAAATGATAGTCTCGACGCTTGCTGTTCACCCCCGACTCGACTCTCCTTCTCTTTCTCTCACCCTCGGACGCTTGTGGGCGCTGTTCAGGTGACGGGAAAGAAGCTGGCTTCTCTGAAGGGGATGAGCGCCTCCGACATCGAGTACAAGATCGGACATGTGGAGCACAAAGTCCGGAACCGAGACCTGATCCTGGACACAATAGAGAACCGCCTGGCGCGGCTAGAGAGCGAAAGGAAAAAAAACTGACAGCGCTGGTGATGATGATCGTGGTGATAATGGTGATTTGCTCACGGGTCTTACCTGTTTGGTGGGGTGTGTGTTGTTGTTAGTTGTTGCTTTTTTTGGGGGGGGGGCAGGGGGGGAGTATTTTGTACTTTGAAAATTCCATGGGAGTTTTCTCGGATGGTCCCTGAGGTCTACCGTACCCGGCGGTATACGTTTTGTATTTTTTATTTTTAACCTGTTCATTATTTCGGGGGGCCATAGTAAATAGGACCTACGGTATACACAAAAACCTATATATTTCGCTGGTTTTAGTATCAATATTTGGTCCTATTTACTATGGCCCCCCGTAATAGTAGTAATGCAGTTATTATGCGAGGTTATTCGATCGCTCGGCCCTTCTCCTGCTTTCGTGAGCTAGTGGTATTGTTTGTTTACGACTACCTCCGAGAAAAGCGAAAGGACGGAAGGAAAAAAAAAATGCCCTTTTTCTGGCAAGCTCCCCGGCTTTCGATCCATGTTGAGATTTCCCTAGCATACGCCCGTTTTGTTTTTATCGCCTCATTTTTGCCCTCCGACAATGTCCAAGAGTGCCTCGAAGGTGTAGTCACCGTCCGGGCGTCACGGGGCAGCATTTGACCTTGTGTCTACGTCGGTGGCGCTCGCCAGTCACTGCTGCCGCCGCAGCCGCGGGCGAAACTTGGCTACAGGTGTGTTCTACTCTGTACGTCTCCTCGTTTCCAGCTGAGCGCAGAACCAGAAGGTTGCGTGCTGCCTTACTTTGACCCCTCCTCCGTGGCGACACGCCGACGCCGCCGCCCGAGCCTCGCCTCCTCCGAAGCTTTTTGGATGGCACCCCGGTGCCTCGAGTCCCCTCGCCTGGTGTACACGCCGCCAGCAGAGGGCGCAGGAGGACTATACATGATATGCCCCCGATCTCCACCAAAGCGAACCTCTGTGTCGCCTCTTGATCCGGCCGGTCCCGAGAGCTGATCAGGGCCGGCATGGTAAAAAGCCAGCAAACTTGATTTGTCCAGCGGGAGAGAGCGAGCTCGGGCGTCGCCGAGTTCCGGCTCGGCCGGCTGTGCTTTCCCAAAGGCCGCGGGTGAGGATGTGTCACTCACGGGAGCGCCTCAGACGCGCGTGTGCGCCTGCCAGCCGCCGCAGCTGCACTTTTTTCCCGGTTGCGAATCGTTGCCGCGGTTGATCCACGGGAACGGCATCGAGTGGTGGCCCTCTACACCCAGCAGGCGGTTCCGGTCCCATCTGTACAAAAAAAGCCCCCGGCTGCGTAGGTCCCCGTCGCGTGTGGTCCCCCCTCCCAACCGCGCTGGCCGATCGCGAAGGCCCAGGTCCAGGGTTCCACACTAGTTCACTTTTTTCGTGGCATGGCTATGGTACCACCCACGGCATACCATGGCATCCCGACGGCATCCCATGGCGTCGCGTAGGATTCCATGGCACGCTGTGGGGGGTGCCATGACATGCAATGGGTGATACCATGGCAACCCCCGCGGCGACCGCCACGGCACTCCATGGCAACCTCATGGCACGACACCCCCAATGCCCACGGCACCTAGGTGAGGGTTAGGGTTAGGGTTCCATGGTATACCGAGGAGGTCCGTGGAAGGTTCGGTGGTGGGTATGCCGTGGAAGATGCCGTGGAAGGTTTTGCCGCAGGTGGTGCCGCGGCACGCCGCGAAAAAGGACAATAATGTACATACATGCGCGCTAACGAATTTCTTCCACGACCTTGTATCGGGTGAGATATTGAGCTCCTAAATTGTGAGGGGCTCAGGAACTTCTGAGTGCACCCCTAGTGTGGGGTGGCTCTCCCGTGCGCTCCGCAGTTGTGACCGCTGGGCAGCGGAATGGTGCCGGAGCCGCGCCTCTCGCGGGGGCCTCGACCGCACAACCGACGTGGAGCACGTGGATGCCCATGCCCTTGTGGAACGCGTCCCGTTCCCGGTGCACGGGCTGGGGTGTTCCACGACGGACCCCACCCCGCACGTCACGGCCTCCCCACAGGCGTCGCCCCAGGAGGACAAGGGAGCCGCGTCCCGTTCCCGGGTCTCCTGCCTGCTGCCCTGGGGGATCCTCCAGCTGGTACCTCGCCGCTTCGTATCCCAGACGCGCCGGCGTTCATTGCGGCTCCTCTCCCTCCGCCCCCTTTATCTTTCCGCTCTTCCTTCTCTCGCGTCTCCTCCACACTTGTTGGCACCCGTCCGGTTTCCGCTTCTCCGCCACCCTCACGACCCCCCCCCCCCCCGATGTGCGCTATGGTCGAGTTGTGGCGCCTATTTTTTTCTGAGGCCCCAAACTTGAGGAGCTTTGCGTCTCTCACCAAAAAACTGTTTTTGACTCAAAAAACAAAAAAAAACAAAAAAAAACGGACGCCTTTTAAGCTCGGTCTATCGTGGCGGGTGTTGTTCGAAAATTGTGAAAACTAAAACTGAGATTAACGGTGTTACTGAGTGCTTCCCCAGTTAGTTGAGAAATCCCCTCATATAAAACAACCAAAAAACAAAAAAAAACAGGATCGCCGAAAAAAACTACCGAGCTATCGTAGCAGGCATCTCCTCTCGGCTAGGTTCGCTCCCTGTACCCCCCCCCCCCCGCCCGGTCTGCTGACACGAGGGTGGCGCACTACTTACTCCCAGGCCTGGTGTTCCCCCCAATATCGTGTAGGCCTCTCTCCCTGCACCGGCTTTTCGTGGCCCACTCCGAGACCTTCTCGTTCGACTTCGTCCACCCTCTGCAACCGATCCTGCCCCCCCCCCCCCCCCCCGCCTCGTTGCTATTAATAGGTGTGAGCACTGTGCCACCCCGGGTGTTACGGACGCGGCCTCTGACCTTGTCTGGGGGGTTTCCGGGCTTCCCCGCCCGCGTGTGGTATCCCTGCTTGCCCCGTTCTGGTGGGTCTCTGTGGCGCCCGGAGCTCCCCGCGTTCTTTGCTCGAGCTGACCCCTCGTCGTCCGGTCGTTCTCCAGGAGCGGTCCCGTTCCTCTTGCCGGAAAGAGAGGCAGCGCGACAACTCCCTCGAGCGCTTTTTTTAAACCCCGAGGGTCCGTCCGTGTTGAACGTCTCTTCCCGCTCGGTTGTCGAGCGAAGCCCCCGCCAGATATTTCCTGGGGGTGGGGTCCACGAAGTAGAGCCTCCGGTTTCGTTACCCGGAGCGGGGCATCCTGTGATCGGATACCGTTATGCGGCGAGCAGCGCACGTTATAGCGGCCAGTCGGAGTTTTTTCATTCTCCCGTCCGGGGAAAATCGAGATGAAGCCTTTGAGGCCGGCCCGGAGCATCGCCGAACAGAAAGCACGATTTGCGGGAAACAGAAAGCACGATTTGCGGGGGACCATAGTAATTAGGACCAAATGTTGTTGGCAAAGAATGGTAAAAATTGTGAAATAGTTAGTTTTTTTGTGTGCACCGTAGGTCCTCTTTAACATGAGCATCTCCCGGGGGCACGTGCCATGAGCTTGAACGAGCTGTAGATGCCGGTTGTATAAAATATAGCCGACCTCGATCCGGGGACGTCCCCCACCTGGGGACCTCCCCCCCCGGCTCGACCATTGACAACCCTCTATTACGGGGGACCATAGCAAATAGGACCAAATATTGTTAGTAAAAATAGCGTGGTTTTTCGGTCTACCGTAGGTCTTATTTGATATGGGGGGGGGTCGGCTTCTCCGCCCACTCCGAGCGGCACGAGACGCTGGACCTCGGGTCTACCTGCCCTTGCGCTATATGGTCCGCGCGCTCTAACATGGCAGCGGACGTGCACCTCTCAACCCTCCGTAAGGGCGCGGGACGGGCACCCGCAAGGCGATTGTCCCCCGACCCCCCTGCCATGTCGTCCAGAGCCCGACCGGAGTATGTGCACGATGTTTGTGACTCCTCCCTCCCCCTTCCTTCCACATCATGTTGTGGTCGTTTACACCTTGGTTTGCCGCCTCCTCCCCCCCCTCCTCCTCCTCGTCCTCCCCCTCCTCCCCTTCCTCCTCCTCTTCTTCCTCCTCCTACTACTCCTCCTCTTCCTCTTCCCCCTCCTCCTCCTCCTCCTTCTCCTCTTCCTCCTCCTCCTCCTCCTCCTCCTCCTCCTCCTCCTCCCCCTCCGCAATCGCTGACCACCAAAAAAGTGCCAACTGGCCCCGCCGATGAGCACCCCACACTCCGCAGCGCCGTCACATCCTTTGGCGAATCCTCTGCGGGCAGTTCATTTTGCGTCGGGAGGAACGTATATCCTACGGAGCGGGCCATTCCTTTCTCTATTGGCTACGTACCCCACACCGGTACGCGTTCCACGACGCACTCCGTGTGGGCGAGCCAACCAGCGAAAGATAGCGAACCTCTGACGGGTTACGTATGCACAACGTGTTCCCCACGATCCCGGCGCGGCGTGAACACCTGCGGTTGCCGAGGGCGGGTCGGGTGCCGCGCCAATCTCCGTCCACTGTGCTGCTCTCCTCTCTCTCGGTCGCTTGCATTTTGCCGGCTACCTGGCAATACCAGCGCTGTCGGCAACGCACGGTGCGTACTCATGGACTCGTCGCGATCGGTCTGCTTGAAAATTCGATCAAAAGTCTGAAGCTCGTACGTGCGTATGTACTCGTTCTTCTGTAAGTTAGTGCCGATAGTCAATAGTCCAATACGTTGCCTAGACTATGCCATTTCTCATGCGAATCCGATCCCGAGCCGCTGTCAATCGGAGCGAAACTCCGAATAGGTTTAACGATTTTGGCGTTAGAAAAATAATCGATTTTTGATCGTTTTTGGTTTGGGACAAAGTCACCAGCTCGCTTGAATTTCGAGTGCAAGTAATCATCGAACGATGCGAGCCCCGGTCACCCGCTCCGACTGGATTGGGGGTCAATCGCCCAAATATTGCCGGCGAGAGACGTGATTAAATACAGAAGGGATCCCCCTAAAATGCCGGTTCCCTCATATAGTGCTGGCGAAAATGTCTGGCACATACGGGATTAGCTATTGTGGCGGTGTGGAGGCGTTCTACGATAGAGGTTCACCGCATTTTTTTCTCAGGCTCCTTCCTCACTTAAGGAGATCCATATCTCACCCAAAAAACTGACTTCAGCAAGAATCAAAATGCATTGCGGGAATAATCCCATGGCCCAAGTCTACAAAACGTTTTTTTTTTCTTCGAAATCAAGATTGACATCCCGACGATTTGGGGTCTAGGAACCCCGTCTTTCGGAAGTAAACTATTACGGGGGACCATAGTTAACAGGACCTATGGTACACATAAAAACCTATATGTTTAACCATTTTTACTGACAATATTTGGTCCTGTTAACCATGCCCCCCCGTAATAGCGGAAATGTGCTACCTCTAGGGTAGAACGGGTCTGTGCGGAAGAATGTCGGTATCCGTTATAATATGCCGCTGTCGTGCATGGCCTGGCACATACCGGCAATAAAGAGGGACGAGCAATACATGCCCCGGAACATCGGAGGGGAAAAAATGTCTCCGGTTGCGGTGTTTGCCGGTGCGGATTCAATCGGATGACGATCAGGAAGATGGAACGTCATCAGATGAACATGCACATACATTGTGTTGATAACATCAGAGAATAGGCACACGCATGTGCGCGCGCACGATCGACACCACCAGCCCTGTTGTTTCTCCCGGCTGTTTTTGCCGTACGGGCACTGACGACTGCAGTCTGTAGGTCGGATGTCGCGGAGCAGCAGCGTACAGGCAGTAGTAGGCAGTAGTACCGTACCCGGTAGTACATAGGCCTGTGAGTCGGCAGCATTTCACGATTATTACGGGGGGGCATATATATTTAATAGGACCTACGGTACGAGCAAAAACCTATATATTTCGCTTTTTTTACTGACGATATTTGGTCCTATTAACTATGGCACCCCGTAAATGGTAACAACCAGGTAGTCGGCTTAAGTCAGGCGAGAAAAGCGAGCCAAGAAAAGTCCCCACCCCTATCGATTGGGCCCCGCTGGAGGCGCCCCCGGAGGACCCGCAGGAGAGGCGAAAATTGCGGTGTCTGGCTTCATTCCACACAAGAAAGATCGCTATAAATATGGCCCATACTGCTATAGATTCACCGAATTTTGAACACAAAAAACGGTCTCGGTTTTACGAAAGTAAGTACAAAAACGAGAAATACAACTAGTTGTAAGTTCTCCGACCCTAGACTAGAGGACCGGGGCAGCAATTTTTTCAGTATCAACGTCACACTACCTCACGGGGATACGAGCAAAACCAGCGAACTCACAACCAAAGCTACGAGCGCCCAAGGTGCAACGCAGTCGTTGAACGGCAACGGTGTATAAATTATTCCCAGAAGAAAAGTTTTGTTTCATTCTTCTTTTTTCTCCCGTGTTTTTTTCGGTCCCAGTTGTTTATCTTACTAGCCCCTTTTTTGCTCCTGCTCCCTTCCAATCGGAGCTCGGATCCTCGGACACGTATCGCGGGAGGGGCATAGTAAATAGGACCAAATATGGTTAATAAAAATAACAATATATGATCCATGTTGAAGATCATGCTGCACATTGTCGGATGGCAAGAGAAATAACAATATATATATATATATATACTTCGAAGTATAGGTTTTTGTGTGTACCGTAGGTCCTATTCGATATGGTGTCCCCCCCCCCACTATGGTGCTTGGGCTTGCCTTGCACTTCTATCGCGAAAACAATTCAGCACTTTTTCTTCCCTCCTCGCCTCGCGTCTACTTGTTGTGCCTATCATACTATCATACCCACACTACTACTATTAATACTCGCTCTCGACGGCTGTGGTTTCATGTTGATAAAATAAAATAAAATAAAAAACCCATGCGTTCAGGGACCGTTTGTTAACACCCCCCTTTGAGTGCTACAGCCCCCTTTCAGATCTATCTGGTGGACAAACCAGACGCGTTCTACGATAGAGGTGCCACATTTCCGCTGAAATCCCTTCTGAATGACGGGGCTCCTTACAGCCCGAAATCGTCGGAATGAATGCCAATCGTGTTTCGAAAATAAATGCCGTTCTTGTCTACTTGGGGGCGCCATGGGATTATTCAGCGGGATGCGATCTGATTTTTGCTGAAGTCGGTTTTCGGGTGAGGTACGAAGCTCCTCGGGCGAGGAGCCTCGGAAAATTTAGGGTGAACCCCTGCCGCAGAACGCCTCACGACTCTGATTCCAAGTAAGTGCTCTGTTGTCCCCAAAACGGGACTGCGGCACCATTGTAAAAGGGCTAACTCTCGTAGTCCGCTGGCCTACTACTGGTAAAAGGCTAACCAATCGCCTACCCAATCTAAGCCTAGCAACCCCCCCCCCCCCCCCCCCCGCCTTCGGAACAGCGGGGTCCTTGGTCTTTGTATGGGACCGTGCGTGCCTAATAATAGCCCCATGCCCATTCCTGCCCAGCGCTGGCAGTGTCTATTCAGTTTTTTTTTGGGGGGGGGGGAATTCCATTTCGAAACATAAAAGAGATGAGGGTTGCGCTCAGTTTTAACAGTCTCTGGGGGCCCAGAAAGTGTTTTGTCAGATTCTTGACTTGAAGAAGCACCCCCTTCTTTAAAAAACGCCTCCCATGATGGACGTGAGATTCGAGCTCACGACCAACGACCCATGTCCTGCCGACGACGCCAGTGTTAAGTTTTATCCCTTTTGCGACTGCAGCCCCGTGTTGGGGACAAACTACTCGGGACTCTGAGTGGTTTGTGCCCGAAACGGGACTGCATCCCTAAACGGATTGGAGGCAGTATGGACCTCGGGACCGACTACACTGCTATGTATGCATGTAGTGCTTCTGGCTCTGCTCTGGTCCCTCGCACAAGGTGCTTGAAGGTTACCAGTAGTTATGATACTGCCTTTTGAATAAGGTTGAAAGCCCAGTAATTACCTGGGTTCAGGCACTGCGGTGGAAAATCGAGTTCATGAGCCTTAAATTCGAGTAGCGTTTGTTACGTAACATTTTTAGTCTACATTCCCTACAATGGCGTCGTCGGCAGGGTGTGAGATTATTTATGAAGAGCGAGGTCCGTGAAGTCTTCATCCCCCGGAAAAAAAAACGGGAAAAAAAGGGGAATACCAGGTATCTCTTTTTCAAGAACCTGTAAAACTCACTCACTTAGAAAACACCCAGGAAGGAACGATGAGAGCAATGCGATCATTGCATGCTGAGCCCAGTGTACCGAAAAGTCGGAGGTAAAACTTGGATACGTACTCAGAATCTCGTCGAGGTTCCTGACTTACTCGCAAGAAGAAAGAGATAAGTCAGGTTTAGTGAGGGAGAAAATGTGGTGGAAGGCGAGTTTAAAAGCCTTAAAATTCGAGTAGCGCTTGCTAGGTAACATTTTTAGTCCACATTCCCCACAGCACCTACCTGGGATGATGGTGATCGTATTTGATTTGTAGTACCTGGAAGGCGTGTCTTAGGTGGAAAACCAGGGGTTTTCCAGAGAGGCACGAGCTTGGTCTCAGTCTCCGCGTGCACGAAAGGAATAAAACTGCTCTTCTTCTATCTCTAAGCATATGCAACACACACACGTGAGAACCAACGAGTATCGACTTAATAGGCAGACCTGTCCGGGGATAGATACAAAGTGCCCCGCCTGCCTGCTGATTTTAACAAGTGGCGTCGTCAGTCTTGCATTAGTTACTTGCTTGCTCCACGGATGGATGTCTTCTGGGCGAAGGGGCGAGACATTCATCAGCCAGACAGGCGATGAAACGCCTGCCAGGTATGACGAGGAGACACTTGTGCTAGATACTATTCATGGACGCCGCAACAGGGGGAGAGGGGCCATCACGTAATCGACCCCCTTGACGCCCAAGCCATACCTGGTACTATAGTAGCAGTGTGTCCGAGGTTGTGACGACTATTGAATCGACCACCTTGGAGTGGACCCCTCCGTGACGGTTATTCGTTGGTTAACCCTGCCTCTTGAGACCTCGGAGAGGGAAAAAATGACGGTAGTACTATAAGGGTCAATCTTAACGAGGAGTGTTTTTCAGTTTTTTTCAGAAGGGTCGGGCTGTTTTTTAGGTTTACTTCAGTATTTTCCCGAAATTTCGGTAGGAAAAAACTGACAAATAAATACCGAAATTTCGGGAAAAAACTGAAACGAACTTACAACACAGGCTCTTCAGAACCGCAGTCCCGTTGTGGGGACAAACCACTCGAATTTCAAGCAGTTTGTCCCCAAAACGGGGCTGCGGTTCTAAAAGGGTTAAGATCGATCCCAAGTTTAGTGGCGATTACAGCAGCAAAAACGGCCACTGCGCAAAGCTTATGTCGTGGTATTCATGATCCCGTTTCCCCTCTATTGTCGAGGAGGCGTGTTTCTGATGAAACGCGCTAACTAAATACTTTAGATGACTCCCTCCCCCCCCCCCTGCTGTCAGAACACTCTGAGGGCCAGGAAAGTGGGTATCATCAAGATAATACATTACCATGGACACGCTTTCAAAATAGCGTTACGTAGTGTGATGCAATGATGGTTGGTGTTCGAGACGCAATGGTTGGAGTCTCGTACTGCTGTACGGCACGGGCGCGCGAGATGATCTATCTACACCTGTACTGCTGCTGCTGCTGCTGCTGCTGCTGCTACTACTGGGAGCGCATGCTGCTCTCTCGTAGACGATTGACAGCACCAAAAGTCATCGTTGTTGTGTTGGGGTCGGTCGCTCGATCTCCCTCTCTCAGGGGTGGCCCGAGAGAGGTTTCAATGTCTCGCCCCAACCTTGCGCGAAAAACGCGCGCGTCGACGGACGGACGGACGGACGGATACGACGACGGTGACGACGACAAGTCGTTCGTACACCATCTTCTTCGCTTCACATGACATTATCGTGTGTAGGTACGAAAGACAAAGCGTTATACGCCGTCGGCAACGTCGAGAGAGATGTGGGCTGTGTCCCCGCCATGTGTGTGTGCGTTGTGTATGTACGAAGTATGTACGTGTGATATGTATGTGTGGATCTCCCGTCGAGCGTCTCGTTGCGTGATAGTGTCACAGGGGTACGATGAGGAGTGTATCTCGCATTAAAAAACGCCTTCCTATAGTTGAGGGAACCCAATAGGTCGGATGGCTGGCACCTCCGTTTCACGGCTGAGGCGGCTGAGTATTAGCCCGGCCAATAACTATCGCGGGGGAGCATAGTAAATAGGACCTACGGTACACACAAAAAGTATGTATTTCGCTATTTTTACCAACAACAGCAGTATTTTATTTACTATGCCCCCCCGTAAATAGTCGTCGACTCGCAGCCCTAGCAATATCAGTATTGATAATTAGCAGCAGTGGCAGTAGCGGGGGTCTAAGTAGGTTTCGGTCTACTATTATTAACATTTTTTTTTTTAGTCATCACTTTTGCTTTCTTTCCAGCCTAACTCGTAGGAGGTTTTACCCTCAGCGATCTTCACAGGATAAGCCGTGGTCACAGGTGTCGTCCCTTCTCCCCCCCGGTACGTGCCTTTATTTTTTGTCGCGCATAGGGTTCAGCATTCCCACTGCTCGTCGATTTTCATCGAATGTAGCTAAGTGACGCTCTCGCGCTTTCCGTTCATCATTTTTTTATGCTAGAGAAAGTCCCTACGAGCATGCACTCGGTGGGACTTGAACCCACGAAATTGATCTTGATAGGCACGCGGACCACCTACCAAGCCACCGGGGACGCCGGCGTACATCAAATATCAACCTGTATGATACTACAGCTAGCTGCTGTGCACTGGGGTTCATATAGTAGCGTCTTCTGGTGCTGGAGACTATGACGTAGCGGTCCTTGTGACCCGCAGGTACGCTGCCCGTTTACCTGCTGTACACAAAACTTGCCCAGGAGTGAACCAACTACCGGGTATGACTATTAATAATAAATGTAATTCGTTGCGTAATTTCGTAGTTACCTCAGAAAAAATCCTAGCCTTCTGTAGACACCGCTTAAAAAACATGTAATTATATGAGGTGCATCAATCATCAATCGTAGCGACCGGTCACAGAGTCCGCGGGGTTGGTGCACGGCCGAAGCTTGCCCAGGGAGGAGTAGACCAACTAGTGAGTGTAAATTCGTTGCGTCATTCGTGATTTCCCCCCCCAAAAAAATATCCCAGTCTCCTGTAGACACCACCAAACAAACATGGTATTATATGAGGCGCATCAATCATCAGCCGCAGCGACCTGATTGGCGCACGGCCGACCTCATAACCTACTGTTATTACTATCGTTGCCAGGTATAGTATCTACCTTGATCTGCAAACAGTAGCAGACAATCCTGGATCTTCTGTCCCAGCGTGCACAACAACAAAAAAAAACGTCATTATTTTTTTTTTGTACGTAGTAGCCGCTCTCTCTCTCTCGGTGCACTCATTCATCGCTTGTTCATCGTCGCCGTCCGCCCGTCGTCATCACGGTGCGTGCGAGCGTGCGTGCGCGCGGGGCGAGGGGTTGGGGGGGGAGGTACGATGCGATGTGCTCATTGACCCCACTCCAGCTACTATTAAGGGGGGCCATAGTTAACAGGACCAAATATTGTTAGTAAAAATGGTTAAATCTATAGGTTTTAATGTATACCATAGGTCCTATTAACTATGGTCCCCCGTGATAACAGGAGGGCTGTGAGCTGACTAGACTTCACGGCTACTGATTTCTGGTGGTGAAACATATCCGTGCTTTTACACATTCGTTGGGTTTTGCGGTTTATGCCATCGAAAGGGTGACCTACCGGTACTATAGTCTTATATTCTTTGCCGCGATACAAACAAAAAGTGCGATGGCCAGTCAGACACTCAAGACGTAAAGCTCGGCTCATCCTCGCCCGCAACAACTATACCGCTCCTGGCTTCTTATAGGGATGGCACCCAATAATGTTTTCAGAGGCCCCACATTTTGATATGGTATACTTAGAAGTAGGGGCTTTTTATATATATATGCCCTCGCTAAACAATCGACTTCGAGAAAAAAAAATCAGGCCCAAAGCCCGCCGAGATACATAGCCCCTAGTGACTTGCAAATGATACTTTGCAGTACGCATCGGGTCCCAAGAACATTCGGGGTAGCCCGTTAGTTAAGGCCCCCATTAATCATGCATGTTTAGGGGGGGGCAAAATGGGCTATTCACCCCTGTATCATTGCATCACGCGTCTGCTGTAAATGGGATACGTAGCCAACTAGTGACTACTGGTCGGCGACTTAGTATATAGTCAGTGTAACACCTACCCAACCGATGCCTAGCCAACCGATACCTACAGTAGTCGACGAGTTATTTTAGTCAGTGTAATACCTAGCAAACTGTACTGTAGTACCTAGCCAACGAATAACTAGCCGGCAACGTTTTATAGTCAGTGTACTAGTATTAACACCTACCAGGTACGAACCAATTAAATACTAACGAACTATTGTGGCATTCAAGCAGTACTATTATTGCCCTGGACAGGCTGTAACGGGCTCAGGGTTAAGAATCACGCGAAACCGATGGCGCACATACAGTGCTTGGACCCCGGTTTTTGGGCGAGGTGCAATAGAGCCCTCGCCCCTTCTTTTCAGACTCCATCCCGCCCGAGTTGGATACTCGAAATCCTGCAAGGCTCTCCGATATAATCAAGCACAGAAACGAGAGTGACGACACGCGGGGTCTCCTATGTAGAGAGAGGCAAGCGAACCTGGAAGCCCTGAGAGAAAGCCGTGCTATCATACGGTAGGGTTTTATTAATGCGCTTTTGAGCCCCAAGCACTCGGGGCCGACGGCGCTCAGCTGAGGAGATACCCCCGAGAACTTTGCATCCCATCCGGCGCAACAACCTTGGCCCTCTTCGGACGGACTTGAGAGAGAGAGATAGACAGAGAGAAACATTGACGGGAGAACAAAAAAAGGGGCACCTTTGCCGCAAAGATGACTGCGTGGTTGGGGCAGGAGGCCGAAAATTGGTGCATGAGTTGCGGTAAGGCAAGGGGCCATACGTATTACACGGCACGGTTGCACCGTGGTCTATACCTCCCTGTGCGGATGCCGGGTGGGCGTATGCTGTCCGTAGACCATTTGATAGCACCAAAAAATATATAAAAAAATTAGGTCGGTCGCTGTCTCGAGACCTCGAAGGGGTTAGCAGTAGTATCTCGAGAGCTCTGTGGTTGACCGACCATACCGCGCACACTCGCTCATTCCACTTCTTCCGGTCCTCCGTTTCCTCCTCCTCCTCCTCCTCCTCCTCTTCCTTTTCCTCCTCTTCCTTATCCCCCTCCTCCTTTTCCTCCTCCTCTTTTTCACCCTGTCCTCTTGGACAAGCGATAAAAGCGAAACAACAGGCCTGGGGGCGGGGGGGGGGGGGCGCCCTTTTATACAGTAGGCTCTTGCGAGAGTAGCTCGAGCAGTCTATAAGCAATGGAAACAAGCCGGTTGATTCGTGGTACTGGCAGTTTTGTTGCACCTCTCCCGCGGGCGGGCCGGGCTGTCTGACCTAGCTCACGAGCCACACACCACAAGCCCACACCGCTGTGGAGACCTCGCTATTAAGACTGTAACTGTAGTGTGATGTTCGTTAGACAGCTATATGGCCCATGGCAGTAATGGGTACAAAATCGGCCTTAGCTTAAAAAATGCTCGTCCATCTCAACTCTGGTTGCGGGTAAGGTATATGTGCTTGGCTGTAGTATAGAGCTCCTCTTGTCAGTAGGCCCAAAGGACATTTACGTAGGCGTTACATATATTATTATGCCTATGCGGTAGGAGCATAATGTCAAGGGGGATCCATGTATACGTGCGTGTTGCGTATTCATATGAACACGATTTTGGAGTCGTCGAATAATCCTTCCGAGTACCGCTCGCTCCCTTCCCCCTCGCGCCTTTCCCGTTTAGTCGCAGGCGTTTTCCACCCCCAACTTTTTCGCCCTGCCGCCTCCGCCCCCTCGCTCATCGCCAGGGATGTTCTTGTGGCCGCTCATACTGGGTATAAGACCGTGTTGTATTGTTTTCAATATTTTTCAAGTAGAGCTCACACACTCGAAGAATGGGAAATGGACCAGAAAGAACGGGGTGTGTTTGTTGAAAGAAGAGATGAGAAAGATAGACGAATATGACATGGAGGAGTTTGGTACACTAGGTACTACCGATTATAAAACGATCGCTATCCTAGCAGAGAGGTGGTGGCCACAGGCGGCGAAACAGGAAGCGGATAAGATCTGCAGAAAGTTTCTACGTCACACACGGAGATAACGTATAATGGGCGCCAAATTGTTGGAGGTGTATCTATTAGGAGTTGGAACGGCGCCCCGTCTCGAAAGGGATGCGTGGTCAGTGGTCGAATGGCCAAGGCAAGCAAGAAATGAGTACGCCCCCCCCCCCCCCCCCCCTCCATGGTCATACGACTACGGCCATGCATGAGATCGAGTACATATCTCCTATCGAGTACCCCCCCCCCATACGACTACGGCTATGCAAAGTATCGAGTACACCCCCCCCCCCATCGCTGCCGGAGTACGAGCGGTGGCTCATGTGCTTCCGTCTTAAGAATGCACCCCCCACCCCCTCGCTTGGGATATAGCTGTGGCTCGTGTTTTATCGTTTTCAGGGGTGCATTTTCGCCCCCCCCCTCACCCCCCCAAGCATCTCACGGCGCTTCGCGCTTGATGCAAGCAACGTCTGCCTGGCCGGTGAAAAACCGACGTGCTCCGTCCCGGCAACTTAGGGATGCTAGATTATATGGTCATTCGAGCACGGCCATGCGTGGCATGAGTACCCCCCCCCCCCCCTCCACGGGTGCTCCGTCTCGAAAGGGATGCGTGGTCAATGGTCAAATGACTAAGGCAGGCAACAAATGAGTATGCCCCCTCCCCCCCCCCCACACACACCCCTTCCACGGGTAGGGACGTGGCGATCGCTTGTGCATGTTGTGTTCGTTTGTTTTCAAAGATGGTCCCTCCCCCCCCCTCCCCCCCTGCTGGGGATGCCGCAGTGGCTCCAGTTTTTTCGCTTTCAAGCATTAAGCTATCCCTCCTCCTCCTCCTCCTCCCCCCATGGTCATACGACTACGCCCATGCATGACATGAGTACCCCCCCCCCCCCCCCCACCCCCCACCCCCATTCCCATGTAGTATGGAAACAACGAATGAGTGCCCAACTCCTGTTGGAGGTGTCCCTACTAGCAGTGGGAACGGTGCTCCGTCTAGAAAGGGATGCGTAGTCAATGGTCGAATCACTAAGGCAAACAGCAAATGAGTGCCCCCCCCCCCCCCCCCCCCCCCACCCCGCGCGGGGGATGTGGAGGTGGCTTGAGTTCTTTCGTTTTCAAGGACAGATTTTCTCCCCCTCGGCCCCCCTCCTTACTGGCGATGCGGGGTAGCTTAGTTGTCCAACGTTTTCCTGGCCCCGGTTAAATTCAAGGACGGGAGGGACACTTTGTACCCCATGTTAGGTTGGCCTATTGAGCAGGTACTCGTTGGGACTCACGTGTGTTGCGTTGTTTGCTTAGAGATAGAAGAAGAGCAGCTTTACTCCTTTCGTGCACAATGAGAGTCTGGGAGCAAAGCTCGTGTCTCGCTGGGGAAACCCCTGGTTTTTCAACTAAAATACGCCTCATAATTAAACCCCTGGGTTTCCAACTAAAATACGCCTCCCAATTACTACAAATACGATCCCAATAATACCTGAACCCGGGTAATTACGTATTTACCGGACTTTCGGCCTCGATCAAAGCAGTACAATAACACTATGAAAAGCCCACTCTGATGAGCCGCATATATATGCAAAAGTATGGGAAATTCATGGAAATCCCGATTCCGCGAGCAAGAACATGTGTCGCAGATGCGGCTCCTCAAAACCCACTCCCACACCTCTGAACGGCAAGGCCGCGAAGCTGGCAAAGTCGGCGAAAAAAAAGTGAGAAAGGAAGGCCTGGCCGTAAGGGCCAGGAATAACCCGTCAACGAAAAACATCGCCGCACACCACCAATACCACGGAATACGCCATAAACCACCTAAACCCAGATCCAACCTCCGGAAACGTGTGCTGTGCCACAAATGTGTAGCCCGATTACCCAGACCACAGCCCCGAATTCCCTTAGGGTTATGGGCTTCTTATTATCCTATTCCCATTTTGACGCCCATTCTAACGCTGTACGAAGCCCTTTTAGCTTAGGGCTGCACTCAAATTGCAAGTACTACTGTTGTTGTAGTTTGTCCCCCAAACGGGAGTGCGTTGTAAAAGGCTATAACCCCGCGGGTGGGGCTCAGAGGGAAATCGATCGACCTTTTACCCCGGGTACAGTTAGTTGTAGCCCAGTCAGTACGCAAAATCTCCCTTACACTCTGATGTGCATATATATATATATCTATATATTATATATATATATTTATATATGGCGTCCCATTGAGTCGCGTCGGCCACGATTCATAGCAGAAAAAAGGCTGCGTCGCAGGAAAAGAGTGTAGTTAGTAAAAAACTTCGCATTCTCGTTCCCTTTCTTTGTGAGGGCTGCTATAACATACCTGGTACTATTTTAAGAGCTTTGATACGTAGCGAGGCCATAACAATGAATGACAACTATTTATTATAACCAGGGTCACTCTTATCGGAGAGTTTTTTTCCCAAATTTTCGACATTTTTTTAGCGCAATTTTTCAATCTTCCATATTTCCCTGATTTTTTTTTTCCAAATAATGTGTGAAGTTTAACGAACCTGATTATTTTGCTTCTTCTGGAGGATTTCACGAATAGTGACAGAACGCCTCCGTTTGTTTATAAATGCCTCCAATTATGTACAAACTTTGGAAAACATGGAAAAAACGCTCTCTCTCCGACAAAAAATGAGCCTTACTTAGTACCTGGTAATTCTCTATTTCGTGTTGCTACATTCATACAGCAGTATAGGGAAGGAGGAGCCATTGGCGTGCGTGCGAAGGTCTGTATGGGGCATGTTGTACGCCGACGATGCAGGAATTGTCTCGAAGTCGGCTGAAGGGCTCGCAAAAATGATGACAGTCATCGTGACTGTCTTCGAAGCAGCAGGCCTCACGGTGTCGGAAAAGAAGACTGAGACAATGGTCCTACAAACACCAGACCGGACAACCCTCGCACCACCGCTCGTCATCGAAGCGGCAGGTCAGAGGTATAAGCAGACGACCCAGTTCTTATACCTAGGCGGCGTTATCCACGAAAACGCTGACCTCTCGCTCGAAATCGACCGACGGATCCGCCTCATGCGAGCATGCTTCAAACGGTTCGGCCCGGAGTTGTATGATAGGACGACCGCCCCCCTTAGCCTTAAAGTCCGAATGCTGAAGGCCGAGGTGATTGAGACCCTGCTGTACGGGTGTGTGACGTGGACCCTCAGAGCGGAACACTTTGCCAAGCTTCGAACGGCTCACCACCAAGTCCTGTTGCGAGTCATTGGCTTCCAGCGCCGACTTCGTACTGACCATGCCACCCTCTCGTACGCGAAGGCCCTCAAGATGACACGTTGCGAGAGCATCGAAACGACCATTCGCAAACGGCGGCTCTTCTTTGCGGGGGGCGTGGCACGGCAAAGCAAGGAGCGATTACCCAATCGGGTAATGCTCGGGACGATAGCTGGTGGGGAGAACCCGAGACCAGGCGGACAGTGTAAGACTTGGCATAGATGCATAGTCGAAGACCTTAGGGAGTTCCGAGCCACCGAAGGGTCAACGGAAGTTGCCCCCTTGGTGTTTGGAGTTGAGACCGCGTTGTGGTCCACAGCAGCCAAAAAGGCGGGGAAGTGGTACCGGGGGATCCTTGAAGCAGCCGAACGGTTCATGGTGAGGTGGCACGAGGCTGAGGCTGAGATGAGTAGACAGCGCCGCGCATCCGCCGTGGATGGTGCCCAAAGGAACGGGGGGGGAGGGGGCAACAGGAGAAGTGGCATAAAGCCCGACCGAGTGAATGCGGAGAGGGGGGGGAACAGGAGGGGTAGAAGGGAAACGGCGGTAGACGAAAGTAGGAAGGAGATGGCAGACAGGGTAGCAAGGCACCAAGTCGACTAGGAAGTAGAATATGACCATACTACTAGTGCTACCAACTGGTGCAGCTGGCTCGAACGTGGTCTTCCCTTGTCTTCTCTTTTAGTTTTTTTTTTTTTTTTTTTTTTTTTTTTTTTTTTTTTTTTTTTTTTTTTTTTTCTCTCTTGCGCTGACTCTCCGTGATTTTCATTTCATTTTTTCTCTTCCTCTTCCTTTTCTGATTGATAAGCCGTACTCAAGGAGCCGTGTGGCGTGGTTGGAAGACGAACCTGCTCTGCTCGGCTCGTATTGTCTGACGCCAAGGGGCTGGGCATAGTTGACGAACGCAGGGCGGAGACGGCAGTCTGGGTAGCAAGGTACCAGGCGGATTAGCAGGGAGAACCTGGCTATACTACTCGTACCACAAGCTGCTGCCGCCACCTAGAAGGTGCTTTGGGCTTTGGTCTGCCTGTTATTTCCCCTTTGTTATTTTTCCTTGTTACTTTCTCCTTGGTTCTTTGTCTTACTCTGTTCACAAGCAGTGGTGTCTTTTGTTATTTCTTCTTTTTTCCAGCTCGTTCTTTTTCAAGTGTAGGCCACCTCGCCTGCGGGGGGGGGGGCACGACAGATTGTTTCTCTTAGATTTTGCTTTCATTTTTCTTCTTTTTCTTTTTCGACTTGTCTACCTTGTTTTGTTTTCTCTTTGATTGTTTCTTTTCGTTTCACTATTTCATAGATTGCGTATGTCGTGCCTGTCGTATCTAGTATGATGACATGGCTTTGCATTGCCCACTGCAGTTCACACTGCACACGTGGCAACGTAGTATCTCTGTGGCGTAGCTTTGTGACCACAGAACTTGTATCTCTTCTAGGATGGAAGAATCGGCACGGACACTGGTTGTGCTGGATGTCGACGGGTAGAAAGAACGGTTTAATGTGAAGAACACACACACACACACACATATAGCAACCGCCTCCGAGCACAGTGTTGTTGTGGTGTGTATGTATCCCCTCTCCCTTGCTGCGGCATTCTCATGATTTGCAGCAAGCGTCTCCCCTCATAGCGCCCCCGCAGCAGGATCATACACTACGAGTAGTATGGTGCGCCCGTGCCGTATACGACGCCTCTTACGCGTTCAAACTCGGACACCAAAATTTAGCCCAAAATCACGCAGCGTGGCCGTCTCTCTGTGATCGCAATTATTTCTTCTCTGCGTAAAAATTTGTTTTCCTCTGGATCCCCAGCATAAAGAAAAAGGTAAACAGAGACAGATCCCTTAGGACCGCAGCCCCGTTCGGGGGACAATACACTTGAAATTTGAGTGGTTTGCCCTAAAAATGGGACTGCAGCAGTTAGTTCTAAAAGGGCTCGTAATAGTAATGGAGCGTTCCACATTATTCCACGCCAACCTTATTATATTTTACGACTCCCGGATTTCTTATTTTCCTGCAAAAAGGCAAAAAAAGCCTCACAACAACAGCCTGCCGTCTTCGTCGAAACGCAGGCGATGTATGCATGTATGGTATGGTATGGTATCATGATGCCAAATGATGATGAGTACGACGTGCGTGTATATACGCCAGGTACGAGCAGCGAGAGTGTGAGTATTCGGTGGTTGGGTTCATCATCCATCGTAAAATGTTAATGAGAAAGCAGAATCCGTGGAACGGTTGACTGTTTTTCATACAGCAATAAAAATCAAATCCGAATATCTTGAAATTTTCATCTCTGGCGGGGGGACGGGGAAGTTTAGTTGTGGTGCTGCTCTTTGCCTCTTCTCCGTGACAAACAACCCAACCACCGCCATCGATAGTGTGGAAGATTTTAAGATTTAAGATAAACTCAACCGACCAACAGCAGCATTTAAAGCTCTTCTTCTCGTATATACTCCGGAGTACCAGGCATCATCATCTGGAAGTATCAATAGTTACTGGTAGTCTATAGGAGAGCATATATTGGTCATCACCTCCAACATGCACCCACAATAAGACACGATTTTTCACAGCAGGCGGCAAAGCTAGCTCCACAGCTGCTGCTGCTGCTGCTGCTGTTGCTGATGCACTGCTCCAACATCTCCACGGACCTCCGATTCCCTAGCACTACTGGTCGCACCTACTTTTACACTCACGTGCCGTGGGCAGGCCCACACGTGCCGCGGGCAGGCCACACGCACAAGCCGACAACCTGTCCGTGTGTGCCGAAAACCATCCAGATTTCAAAGGTTTTGGTTTTATTATTTACTGAAACAAAAAACGAAATTCGACGAGGTATCCAGTATCGAATCTCCGATCTTGATCTGCTTCTTCCAGGCTAATAGCGACCAGCGAGGCACCGAGGTCCAAATCTGTCGCTTCAAAATGCCCATCATCTCAAGATTTTGTTTCTTTCGTACTTCATTTTCGCATTTTGTTTCATATGTTTTCGTTTTTTTGTTCGTATTTTCGAATGTTTTCGTATCTTTCAAGGGGATTTTTTAACCTGCCACTGCTGCTGCCCTGTTTCTTCCTGTTGTTGTCGTCGTTGGTGTCTGGGTCTGGGGTCTGGGTGTTGTTGTGTGGTGTGGCATACGCAGAGTGCAAGTACGAAGAACCCAACAGCGGATGTGGGTACCGCCATCATCTATCCACGGACGGATTTTGAAGGTCTGGGCAAGAAGCCGAGGAGCCCCCTCCCCTGTCTGTGTTGTGTCGAAAACACGCCACCCTGTCTCGGTTCTTCCGTCGCGTGATATATATCTCATCTGGGATATCTGAGAATTGTGGGCTCTCATCATCTCTCACCATCGAACACAGGGACGAACGAGAACAGGAGAGAGAGATCGACGAGCCTCTGTTTTGCGTTTCTCTGCAACGTACGTACAGGAAAAAGAGGCACAACAACCGCAGCGAATCTATGTGTGATATACGTTGTTGCTAGAGGCCACACACGACGCACGACGACGAGCCAGCTGGGAGAGAGGGAGAGAGAGGAAGCAGCTATACAGGCCGCCAAAAAAAAAAACACGCATCACACGCACGAGCCGATATTAATACGCGGAATAGGAGGACCTACACTGCAGCGTCATCGCTGTGAGGCCACAGCCCGATGAAGTCGAAAGGGTCGTCACGGCGCCCACGCGGAGAAGCCATCGAACGCGAGCTGCGCTCGCTCCGAGACCAGGCCCAACTCGCGAGTGGATTTAGGCCCCAGGCTCGACATCAGGGAAGCTCTACCCACGTACCTCCGCCGGATGAGAAAAAACATCCCCAGCAGCAGCATCAGCAGCAGCAGCAGCAGCAGCAGCAGCGCTCAACCTTTTCGAAGCAAGGAGGTGAGACCGGCCGAGAGTTCACATCGCTTCACACGCTCACAGCAAGCTGCCCTACTTTTTTGCACGAACTCACGCTGCTACTGTCTGTGGGGCAGGGGCATCATCCGTCGCCTTTTACGTGCCCGCCCGGAGGTTGTTGGCGTTACAAAACGGCTCGCAGCCCGCGCGCGTATGGCAAGGGTATTGCATTGGCCGCACGAGGCAGAAACTCTACGAAAAATGTAGATCGCGCAGGTTGTCGACACCGCCATAGAATACAGCAGTGTATCGTATACCATTTGATACGCAGGGTGTTTTTTGCATCTATCTATCCATTCATCATCACGCGCTCGTACCTCGTACCGTACGAGACTCCGTGATGATGTGGCCCTCTGCTTGTTGCGGTATGGCGCTGCTGAGTCTTTCCGCGATTTCTCGCGGGTCCGAAAGCCCCCCCCCCCTCGGTGCGTGATACGACGTACCTGATAGAACAAGGGAGGAGGTATGCACAGCGGCGCCAGCAGCAGCAGCAGCAAGCATACATAGACCTCGATCCAGCTGTTTGCCCACAGAAAGTTGAGTACCTGGTATTTTTTTTCTGCGCCGTACGATATATACGCCGTGTGGTTTACTTCTTGTTGTCTTACGTTACGTGCGTGAGTGGATGAATTTCCAGTACATTTATACGTACCCGTATGCTGTATGATCAGCAGGATGATTGCATCCGAGTACTGCTGCTGCTGCACAGCAGAGTCAGTTTGTCAGTATATGATGAGACATAGAGCAACAGAGAGCGATTGGGCCGGCAGGAAACGTTTAACGCAGAGGAGGAGAGGGCAATAAAAGTTATAGTGTACTACTGAATGGTAGCGTCCAGCGGAAGTAGTCCCGCACGCAAGGTCGTCTTGGGACGGGCGGTACAGGCAAGCAAGTGTTTCGTTGTTTGTACGTTTTGACCGAGCTGGTTCTGAGAGATGCTGATCAGCATGCACGCTCAGGTCGGGGCACGCGAGAGGCGGTGGCCCTGGCCCTGCCCAAGGCTCCACCGCTTCCGAGCCCAAGCCCTCCCTCCTTCCAGCCTTCAGAGAGGGGCACGACGGCTCCTTCCTGTTCTCCGTGTTCTTGTGCTCCACATGGTCATCATGTTATCGTATTGTTGAGCCGCGTTTTTGTTCCCACATTGTTTTTTCGCCCTCTGTATACTTGTATTTTGTACCAGGGTATTTTACTTATCCCATTTATTTCCTATTCCCATTTCCACCCGCAGCAATTAAAAGTAGTAGAATTCTGTCCCGACCTCAATGTGTGATGATGATACATGCCTTCAGAGACGACGCCAGTAAGGTGCCATTTGTGCCATCGGGTGGGGGGGGGAGGGGAGTGGCTCGCGGTTCGTGGTTGGAGGGAGAGAATGGGACGTTCTGTTGCACGTAAAAGGAAACCCGAAGCGTTTTTTTCGGAAGCTTGGTTCGTTCCTTCCTTCGCGTCCAATGATTTGATGATTTGTTGTTGTTGATGCTGCTGCTGTTCTTGTTTCCGAGTGATGCTGTTCCCTGTGTGGGCCGCATGTTGCCGTGTGCATGCTGCAATGTTGCATGTGGCCAAGCCCGGCCTTTTGTCGCCGAACATTCATGATCGCAATCATCAGGCAGGCAGCCACACCCCGTCACACCACTGACGAGTTACGAGTACGTTCCTGCTTTTTTGTTTTTATCTCGTACGTGGAGTATATTTTGCTCTTTGCCGACACCAGCAGAAGAAGTACGAGTATAGCGAGGTGCAGTAATATTGAATACTAATAGCACCAGGTGTCGTATGGCGTACCAGCGGCAGGGCCATCACATCACAGCAGGAGGCAGCAGCACGGTATATATTATATTACCTGTTTTTGCGGTCTACAGCAGCAGTCTACATACAGCACGTATGATCATGATACGACATCACGAGTGCGTACATACGTACGGTGTCGGTGTTTCTCTGAGTCCACCCTCTCATCACCACCCACACACACGATCTCAACATCAACGATATCATGATGATTTATTTTTTTTGTAAACACACCCTATCTCAACATCAATGATATCATGATCTTTTTTTTTTTCGTCATGCGCGTACCTACCACTGCTTGATGTAGAAACATCCATAATATAAGTAAAACATAACACGACGAGGAGAATAGAGAGCAGCATGCAATCGTCGGCTTTTTTTCAGGTCATCGCCAACCCGTCACACGTTCAACATGCATCATGAAATCATCTCCCTGCTCCCGACAAAGGTTGGTTGTTTTTGGTCTCACACAAGTCAGTATTTTTCAGGTGTTTTTATACAGTCAAGACCGCAAGAGACAAGAGTGTCCAGCAGCAGTACATCAGTACTCGTAGCGTACCGGTAACATCTGTACCTGGTAAGCACGTACGCATCATATGTATAATATTGTCCCTCTATGATGCTGCTGCTGGTATACAAATTGCAATACCTCTGCCGGGTATGCCTCTCTGCGTTCCAGGCTGCGCTCCTACGCCCCTGATACGTACCAGGTCCTCTTTTGATTACGCATTTTGTGTGTATGCCGGCAATTCCTGCAACGAGTACCAATACGTAAGTGAAGCGTGTACACCCCAGCAGTAGTACAGCCAGTACAGCGACGCGTATAGTATACCCGGTATCATACCCCTGGGGTACAATTCATTTTTTCAACATCAACGGTAGAAGTTCGTACGAGCATTTTAATATCAAGATTAATGGTAGGATCTACGATACAGCTCCGTATTCCGTACGAGTACGTATTCCATGTATTGTGCTACCAGCTACCAGGTACCTGGTGAGTACCCTGGTATTAAAGTCCAATCTCTTTCCCCGTCACTCTCCCGCCGGTGGTGTTTGTTACATTATACCAGGGGTAGGGCCGTATTCTGTTGGTGTTTTAGGGGGCGCTTTCAGCGGATCGGAGGGACGGCGCAACAGCGAGGACGTCGCAAACCAGTTCACCAACCACGAGGTCAGAGGTCGATCATGAAGGTGTCTATATACGTGTCAATATGGCGAATGGTGGGACCTCCGCGGGACAATACCCATGCGACGGCCTGGTCGAGAACCTGGAACCCACAGGTATCAGGTTTAAAATACCAGCCAGTAGTGGCCCCATCAGGTAGGTTTAAAATACCAGCCAGTAGTGGCCCCTCTGTAGTGGCGGTGCGTATACTCCAGCCAATAATACCGGCACTATATAGCGGCAAACCGGCACTATTCCGCACACAGCCGCACTCTATTGATCACCGCTCTGCCAAGCGTTTTCAACTGCAATATGCAATATAGCGGGCAGCCGGCACTATAGCGAGCAACCGGCACTTGAAGGGGCCACTACTATTAATAATACTACTGCCGTATTATTAATATTAGTATTAATAGTTGCAATTGTGGTCATAGACTATTGTGGCTGCGTAGAAAGAACGGTTTAATGTGAAGAACACACACACACTAATGTGGCTGCAGAATATTATAGCAGATAGATGGATAAAACGTAAAAACTGGTGGGGTTGGTATTCCTACTGCTCTGCCGTAGACTGCAACAACACAGCAATAGTATCAACAGCAGTAGTGTCTGGGTGCTGTGTATGTTATGTTGACTTCGTCGTTCTCTTCGACGGGATGATGACCGCACACACCAACATCATCACCGCAACCCCGCAACCTCTCTGTCCGTCCGTTTGTCTTTCTGTCTGTACGTCTATACTGCTATACACTGCGGTACCTGCTCTAAGTCGTAACTCGTAGTCTGTACATCATACGCCGTTTTTGTTTACCCATGGTGCACCATTCTTGATGGAACTTAAAAGTTACGTCAGCTTCGTGCCCGTACGCCGTACATGGTATTCCCGCCGTGCAGCAGCAGAAGAAGCAGAAGCAGCATCAGTGGCGTCCCTACCAAGCTGATGAAAGGCCGTCCGTGTTGATTATACTCGTACAGCAACATGATAATTATTAGCATTGCATTACGCATCTCTACGAGTACGCAATATACGCGTCGCTGGCGTTTTACGAGGGTGTGGGTTTAGTTGGCTACCCGTATAAATCGCCGGCCGTCAATAGTTATTATTAGTAGGTGGCTACTCGTAGGTTATTTCAGCTATAGTTTCGGCGGTGCCAACTGGCAACTATCCCGGGTTTGTGTGTTTCAAGGGAGGCTTCTTCGGTTTGTTGTATCTGGTACTCTGTAGCAAAATAACGTCAAATTGGTGTCGGGCGGCGCCTTCGGCGGAATCCTCAGGATTCGTCTCCGGCGGGCCCTCCATGGGCACCTCCCGCGCCCCTCCCCGTGGGCCGCTTCGCTCGCCTGCCCTGTATGAGGTCAACTAAAAGTCTGATATTTTGCCGGCTTCGCGCCACTCGGCCATCAACTATGAGCAGTAGGGATGGCGCAGAGTGTACGGTGGCGCGATGACCGCACAGCATTTTTTTTCTTTAATAGTATTATTAATAGGCAGCAAACGCTTTGAGGGCTGAGGGCGGAGGGGGGGGGGGATGATCGCTCTTCGGAGCTCAAAGAAAGCCCCCAGCTGCGGCATAAACTATCTACGTAGAGAAGCGCGATCGGCTGTACCTACTTTCGTGCTGTAGCACGATGGGCGCTCTTGACTCGTGACTTCTTATCCGTCCTACGTATGGCAGTCTCAAGTCTTGTGTTATCGTTGTTTATGGTCGTCGTTGCGCTGCAGCCGTCTCAGCCCCCGAGAACATCCCTGCGGCCCCCAAAGACCTCGATACCGCCAGTTAACGCTCACGCTATCCAACCCTAAGCCGAAAATCAACGCGGTGCTCCTGATTCCTGACTCCTGACCCACCCGTGTTCTCGTTCTTGTAGTCGCGTTGCGCTGCAGCCCTCGCAGCCCTCGAGACAATCTTTGCAGGCCGCACGAGACCGACACCTAGCCTAAACCCTCGCTAACCTTAACCCGAAAAGCCAGGCGTGAAACCCGGGGATGGCTCCTGAACGCCCCCGTGGTCGTGACTAAGGTATCGCATTCTGGAATTCCTACGTAGCGCTTCTGAGTGGGCAGGAGTTCACGACTAATAATTAATAATCGACGGGTGCCTGAATTTAATGGGCCAAGAACGCGTAGTTGGCTGACGAAGCTAGCTGAAGGCCACCCAACTTTCCGACTTGAGCTAGGCGAGTGAAGCGAGCCAAATCAGCCCTTCCCAGAGCCCCCCCCCCCCAAAAAAAAAAGAAGCATATCGCATTCAACAATCCTTCTTACAGGTATGGAAACCCTATCCCTGGCGACTCGCCCTAATATGTGCAGGAGCGGTCTGCACTAAACTTGGTGCAGAATGCGGGTCTTATTACTAATAATCAAATGCTGGTATTTCGGTCGCCGGGCGTTTTTCGGGACAAACGTCACCAAAACGCACGGTGGAGCCGCGTGACTGCCCCTGCCGACCTCGAGCCCCCCTAAGGATTACGGTTAGGGTTGGGATTAGTGTTGGGGTTGGGGTTGGGGTTGAGGGCGAGGCCTGGGGCCGGGTTGGTCTGGGCCGACGTCCAAGGTAAAAATTGGCGGCACACGTCCTGCACAAATTTACCTGGCAGGTTGGATAGTCGGCACTTTTGGGAAACGATTAACTATTAGTCGGAAGGACAACTACTGCCGTAGTTGGTGACTATTAATATTAATAGTTGTTATTGTTGTTATAGTTCTCACACGAACTATTAATATCAAATCAAGCAGTCCGTGGTCACGCAAAGGTGCTGGAACCCTAGGAAGATCCTAAAAACCGTAAAAAAGCGAAATTCGGCTGGGAAGTCGGCTTCCCACCTGAATACACACGAGACGGAGAAGGCCCACACATGAGATGAAATCAAGGGTAAAACTGAACTATTAATAACATGGTCGCGGGTATCCACTCAACTACTGCATATGGTCCCCCCCGTTCCCAAAACTAACCAACTCGTGGCTACTGCAGCAGACTGCGTACAGCGATTGCTGCCTAAAGTTCTGCCTGCACCGTACGAAACGCACGGTATAGTCGTGAAAACAGAGAGAAACGCACCTGCTGTCTGAGGTGCTGTCAGAGTGATGACTCGCAGCCGGACACTTTTTTCATTTTTCTTTCATTCCCGTTTGTACCTCTTCGTGTCTTAGGCTGGGTCTTATGCATTTTTTTTTGAGTGATTGAAAAAGGCAGGAAGTCGGATTTTCCACCGGCAAAAAGCCACACCAGATCGGTGCGCCATGTGCCGTCTTATCGTGATTTTGGTTTTATTTCATGGGAGAACTAAAAAAACAGAACACAACCGACATTTTGAACTCCACGTGGACCACGACACGAACGAGAGTCGCTCACGCTGGGTTGGGCGATCAACCTTCACCACCAGCTCCTTGAAGGAAGCAGCGGAATGTGGAACCCCCTGGGGAGCTGCGTATGGGGTTTGCTAGTCGCTGGACCAGCAAGGAGCTCTCGCCTTCGCGGAGCATGAGCTGCTTGCGGCGGTCGTAGTCAGAAAAATACCGTTTGATTGTTTTGATACTGCTGCTGTAGTCTCGTCCTATTCGTTTCCAAAGTCGCCCCGGTGGTTCAAGTGGTCAACCTCGAATTCTACTTGTTTGAGCCCTGGGTTCGAGCCCTAGGAGGGTCGGACTTTGACTTTATTTGCAAAAATAAAAAAAGGGATTCAATTGTTGAGAGCGCCTTGCAGCGTGGGTAGGCACAATTCGATGCGAGTCGACGAGGGAAGAAAAGGCTGAAATCTTCTCGCGATAAAAATGAAGGCACGTACCGTAGCGGGAAGGGAGGAGAAGAGCCTGCTATGTGACCCCGGATCTGAGTTACGAGTTGGAAGGAGAGAGAGAAGAAGATGTGCGAAGATAATGAATGGGATGGAAAAAAAAAAAAAAAAAAAAAAGTTGTTTTGCCTAGAGCAGCTGCAGTTGGGCGGCCGCAAGGGACACGATGGTGGCCAAGGTACTGGTGCCCTCCCTCTCCGTGGTGGCCGATGCACAAGTGTTGGAGCCCAGCTGTGTACAAGCATAACCAAGCATGTAGCGTCGTGACCCGTCATGAACCCAGTCTATAACCTACACAAAATTGTATAATGCCACCGAGGTCTTGTGCAAAGCCAAATTTTATCACTTTCAGAGTTGATCAGAAAAGGCTGCCAAAATAAATCATTTCATGGAATTTCAGGAGTGATAAAATCTCGGAGGAACATTTTTCCACCAAACAGGCCCCATAAGACGTGATTTTGATGAAATCTGATCAGATATGGGACCAGATACCCCGAAGCCTCCGTAAATAGTCATATAATCACCTCAAAATTTTTTGCATAAGATCCGGTTAGTATGGTCCGTTTTGCCTTTTTTTGCCTTTTGCTATCTGCTTCTGTTTTTTTTTTTTTTTTTTTTGGTTCGCTTCATCTTCTTTTTTAGGTTTTTGTCTGCTATTAACAGTCTCCTTTTTGCTTCCCTGGTGTCCGCGGTGGTCGAGTGCGTATGCTTGTTTTTTGTTTTTGCCTCTGTTTTACTTGAGGTATTTCTTCCACTCCAGAGTTATTGGAGCCTGTCCTGCGACCACGGACTGCACTGTATTGTGAGTTAATGTGAGAACAACAACAACATGCAGTGAAAATAGAGGAATCGAACCGAAAAAACCACCACACGAAAATAGTTTCAACGATCGCCGCGTCTCCCCTTTTTTATTTCTTTTTTTTTCCTCATCTCATTCATTATCTTCGCACATCTTCTTCTCTCTCTCCTTCCAACTCGTAACTCAGATCCGGGGTCACATAGCAGGCTCTTCTCCCCCCTTCCCGCTACGGTACCCTGGGACTGTCTGTCTGGCGGTGTGCAGCACAGCTATTATATGATACCGCACGTCCCCAACCATTTGCTGGGGGTCATTATTTTCTCCGTGAAGGGTTCGTATAAAACTCTACTAAAGTACAGAGACCGGTGACGTCAATAACAGGTATTGGTACTAATAATGGTACATACTTGAGTGGTGCCGACTTGGAGCTCTCGTGCCATTTGGGCGCACAACACTGCTGATGATATTATACACGTAAAAGGATATATGTATACCTACGAATTAATGGATCGTTTGTTTCGTGCCCATCGGCCGCGATGGATCACGAACCAAATTTCCTATTACATCGCCACACGAGCGTGGCATCGGTGAGCGATGCGTCCTCGGTCGCCACTGGATTAGCAAAGCCAGTGGTAATATCAACCACACCAGCCATTTGCCTCTCCACACCCCATGCCTGGGCGTATTTTCCACGTATTTTATCCTCTTGCACATACATATAATACACACACGCAGGAGCACGTGTTTTGATAATTGATGTGCTACCAGCTTAGTGATATTAATAATACGTCCTGCGAAGTCCTTCTGCTCCGTGCTCGCACGTACTGATGGCATGGGTACGTACATGCCACACGATAATGTACGCAACCATCACCAACACCAGCAACCTGCAATGACTGACACACACACTGATTTTTGCACCACGTACAGCAGTGCACTCGCTGTATGCTCTCCTTTCAGACCTCCACTCCGCACAAAACTTCACGGCCAGCGTCTCGATTGCCTGGCAGAGGAAGGTCGGGCTCGTTTTTGCCGACTGGCAAGAGTGCTTTTCTGGTGCAGCGGTGTCTCGATCAGAGCCCGTACGGAGGATCTTGAGGGTGTCCGAACGGGTCGGGTCGGGTCGGGACTAGGGACAACTGATGACGTGGTTGATGTTCTTGAGGAGTGTTGATGAAGTTGACGAGGGAGGGCCCCTATTTTAACAGTGCTGGGAGCTCTTGATACATCAATACGGCGGTCCCTTTTATCCCCTTTATTTTCGTACTGCAACCCCGCTTTGGGGACAAACCACTTTTTACAAATTAGAAATGGACTATTATTAATAACTATTGTTACGGGGTACCATAGTAAAAAGGACCAAATATTGTTAGTAAAAATAGCGATTTATATAGGTTTTTGTGTATACCGTAGGTCCTATTTAATATGCCCCCCCCGTTATATAATAGTAGTTCGCCCCCAAAACGGGACTGCAGTCCTAGATGGGTGAACCCGGAATTAGAGTTAACCCCTAAGGAACCGCTGTCCCGTTTCGGGGACAAACTACTTGAAATTTGAGTGGTTTGTCCCCAAAACGGGACTGCGGTTCTTAAAAGGTGTGTCTGTGCAGTGCAGCACTAAAATGGTTAGTACTCGTACGTGCTTACAATGTGTGTACGCGTCTCCTGTGGTTCGTGGCTTGTGGCTCTCTGAAAAGCTCTCGTAAAACTCTCGTAAAGTCCAGTTTATAGAGCTGGCAGAATTCGACGCGTATACGCGCCCGCCTCCTGTGGGTTGTGGCTTATGGCTCTCTTTACGAGGTGACGAGGGAAGAAAGGGCTGGATTGAACCCTTCTCGCGACAAAAAATGAGGCGTGTACCGTAGTGGGGGGGGGGGGGGGGGGTGTACTCGATGGGAGATATTTACTCGATCTCACGCATGACCGTAGTCGTATGACCATAGACCCTCGCATCCCTACAATGCCGGGACGGGGGCCGGGGGGGGGGGTACTCGACGGGTGGGGGGTGAAGAAAGCCTACTATCATGCTGTTTTGTACGTGCCCCCCGGGTCTGATGTTCTACTTTTATTAGGGAGGGAGCAGGAGGAAGAAGAGGCGGAGATAGTAAATGGGATGGAGAAATCTAACCAGTTACGTAAGAAAAATAGCAACCACCCTAATCCCTTTAGGACTGCAGTCTCGTTTGGGGAACAAACGACTTAGAATCATAGTGAGTTGCCCCCAAAAGAGGACTGCAGTCTTAAAAGGGCTAACCAAGCGCACGATTGGTTTTTGAGTTCTCGCTCCTCGCACATTTATATGCTATATGAGGGCACGCCAGTCAACCATCTTTGAAAAAGATTCCACACTAAATTCAAGCAGTACGTACCTCTCCACAAATGTTGGTGCAAATCTGAATTTGGTTTGGGAACTTTTGGAGAGAAGTTCTCACGGCAGTGGAACAGAAGCAGCAGTTGCGTTAGCATTAGCAACAGCAACAGCAGCTCTGTAGCAGTAGCAGCAGCTCTGTTCGTTGCAGTAGCAGCGGTTGTGTAGCGGTAGTGGCAGAAGCTCTGCAGCGGCAGTAGCAGCAGCAGCTCTTTTCATAGCAACAGCGACTTTGTTTGTACGTCGCAGCAGCAGCAGCAGCAGAAACAGTAGCGCTGTACTATCAGCAGTGTTACATGCTTGTACGGCAGCGGTAGAGTTCGGTGCGGTTTCATGAGTCCACTGCGACCCTCAGGCATATCATCGGCTGCGGCCGAAACAAGTAAGCACAAGAGCAGTGCGGCCGTCAGCGTGGTGTGGCCAACCGCAGGGTGAACGCGCAGCAGTACGATTATTCACATCCTCAAACGTGTGACAAGATAACGCGCACTTATCTCCATCATACGGATGTTGAAATGGCGCACCCCCTGGGCTGAGTTTTCGCAGCCGGCTTTTCTCCAAATCAAGGGGGGGTTCATTCCTTCACAACAACGAAAAGGCTGGCTTTTGGGAATAATCTCGTCGATATGCCTTCCATATTATAAGACACACACCGCTCTGTCCCTAAATATAATGCACGGTTGTATACTAATATTCATTTTCCACGGTCCCTATATTTTGGGATAAAGTGATACGAGCACATACGTAGATCTATGGCGTTTTTTACAATTTCCTTGTTTTTTGTCGAAAAAATCGTCTGGTGGAAGTCCATCCGAGGGGGTGTGATAAATAGTTTCACACCGTGTGATGCTTCTTATATACGGTATTGTAGGGTGACCGCGGAGCAGTTGGAGTGCGAGTGTCATCCAGCGCGCGTGCCGTGTATGTACGATGTATCTAGCACCATAGCACTATCTATAGCATGCGAGATAGACAGCACACCTCCTGGATGTTGAGTGAAATCTCAAGAGCTGATTGGCTCCAAAACCAGGCGGCGGTGGGGGGGGGGGGGGGGGGGGGGGGGGCGCTGCGCACCCAAACAAAAACGGCGGCTTTTGTGGGCGATCTCGCCGAGATCTGTTCATAGGTGGACGCGTCACTATTAAATAGGCATTGTTTGCACTCTCCCCCCCCCCCCCCCCGTTTTCTAGGAGGTTGGCTTTGAAATTCGACCTACTGCTGTAGTCCATAGGCGCGTCCGTCGCTCAGCAGCGTTTGTGCTCTCTCTACCCGAAGTCGGGAATATCTTGCGAAACCCTCCCCTCGTGGAGGCGTGTGCCATTTTTCGTGTTGGAGAGGGCCACGTTGTTTTCGAAAGGACTTTTTGTCCCTCAGTAAATTTCCAATTTTTTTCCCATATACATGCTTGTTTTTCGCCCAGATACTTTTCTCTCTGTTTCCAGAACTACACATATTTTTTTCTTCCGCATGCTGGAATGCATTATTATATATAGGCGAGAGTTCCTGCTATGTATGTCTTTTTTTTTCTTCCCTGTTGATTTTTGGGATATTTCTTGTTCTTCCTGCTTTTCTTTGTTTTCCCCCGGCCTTGGGAAACGAAAGACAGAATACCTGAAAAGAGAAGGAGTCTGGAGAACAAACTTCTTCGACAATAACCACCCTTCATACGGCAACTCATCGGGTTGGACTGTCCCCTAACCCCCCCGCCTCGCGTTTGTGTTGCCGCAGTCGTCGCACCTTTTCAGCCTCACCATCGGCTCGTGGTATTAATAGTATATGTAACAAACAGCAGTACGACTACTTGTGGTATGGTATGTTTTGGAAACAAAACAAAAACGCATTATTAATAGCTGTGAGATGGAATTTTCTTCTCGAAGCGCATCGATCTTCGCAAGCTGGGGTGTTTGATGTATATCATAGCTGGTACATGGTTCGACGAAAGACGAGAGCGTCCTACGAGTATTGTACGGGTGTGTGTATGCTTTTAGACCGGTGTTATACTACGAGTATACCTGTTACCTGGTATGTGATATATACGGCTGCAGTCGCTGCTACGGACTGACTTTTGCACTGAGATTTTGTCTTCGTTGGTGTTCAAAGCGTAGTATTAATAGCACGCAGGCTTCCCGGTTTAATACGTACGAGGTACGATACATGCCGAATTAACTCTTGTCGGGGTAAAAAAGACGGGAAGTCGTGCACCGTAGCAAGGTGTGTGGGTGTGTGTGCTCATGTCTTACTTGGCCGTAGTGGTATGGTCGTAGACCCTCGCATCCCTACATCGCCGGGACGGACCGCCACGTCGGGTTTTCACCGACCAGGCATGGAGGAGAGGGGGGGGGGGTACTCGTTTGTTTCTCGCCTGAGTCATTTGACCATTGACCACGCATGCCTTTCGAGACGGAGCACCGTTCTTGCTCTATTAATAGTAGAGACACCTCCAACAGTTGGGCGCTCATTACTCGTCTCATGCATGTCCGTAGTCGGGTGGAGGGGGGGGGGGGGGGGAGAAGTGCCTGCTACACATGTGACCATAATAGGTCTGAGTTAAGAGAGGGAGGGATCTGGAGAAGTAGGGAGAAGACAATAGATGGGCCGGGAAAAAATAAAGGAAAAAACGGAAAAAAAGCGCACAAGCAAATTGCAACCGACGGCGAGCGCACGTATGCACGTGGCACCAAATTGTTGCCGATAGATAATCCGCTACAGACAGCAGTATCGGCATGAAAAAGCATGTAGATCGGATTGAAGAATCGAATTATAACGTGGAGCGGGAGGGGGGGGTGGGGGGGGAGGGTGCTCATGCTATGCATGACCTAGTAGAATGCCCATAGACCCTCGCATCCCTCTATATGCACACAATGCCGAGACGGAGCTCGTCGGGTTTTCACCGACCAGGAAAACATTGCTTGCACCAAAGCGCGAAGCGCCATGATGCGTTTTCAGCGAGTCGCATGAAGGGTGAGCTGCATCCTCTACTAAGAACCGCTCGTGAGGCAGACTTTCTTGCATCTGTAATTCGGGGGCGGGGGGGGGGGGGGGGGGGGGGGTCAGCGAAACGTCATACGGGGACGAGGAAACACGCCTCTTCAAAACTTCATTTTTTTCTGAAGGATTACAGCAGGAACACGATTTTCTGAATTCATGGGTTGCTGGGGGTTCGGTAGTCTGACCGATAGCGCCCCCCCTTTTCTTTGTTCGAGGGTTAATTTGGTGCTCTGCACGAGTGGTCTCACCGGCACTGCTGCTGTGTCACCAGTGTCATCCCTGCTTGCTGAACTGCCGGGCGTTCGAACGTTTGAACCCGGGTGGGTGGGTGGGTGGGTGGGTGGGCCCATTTTCTCCGTGCTTGAGCATTTCGGTCCACTGAAAGCGCCGCGCGTACGAGAGAGGGAGAGAGAGAGATGAGAGAGAGAGAGAGAGAGAGAGAGAGAGAGAGAGAGAGAGAGAGAGAGAGAGAGAGAGAGAGAGAGAGAGAGAGAGAGAGAGAGAGAGAGAGAGAGAGAGAGAGAGAGAGAGAGAGAGAGAGAGAGAGAGAGAGAGAGAGAGAGAGAGAGAGAGAGAGAGAGAGAGAGAGAGAGAGAGAGAGAGAGAGAGAGAGAGAGAGAGAGAGAGAGAGAGAGAGAGAGAGAGAGAGAGAGAGATGCGGCCGACAAAAATGACACACACACATTCGAGGAAGAGAGAGATCACATCTGTTGCGGAGGGGCACAGTAATCAGGACCTAACATGATACGTACTCGTACTGGAATGTATGGGTTTGTGTGTGTGTTTCATGGGTCCTGAATACTACGGCCCCTCGACGCTGTAAAATCATCTTACTTTTACGGGCCTATTATTATTGCAGGATCTAGATCCCGTTTTTTTGCCGGTGTGAGCTGAGGTGCTGTTTGCGCAAGAGCTGTATCGTACAGATCCCCACGGGCGAAGGTGACCGCAAGAGCTGTGCTGTACAGATGCCACCGAGAAAGCATGACGTACTGCTGTGCTGCTGTAGGTCGTGCACATTTTTTTTTACCATATATTCATATGTGTATGCACGAGGGATACTACAGCAATAGATCTGCCCCGATCTGATCTGCGATGGGGATTTGATCTGATCTGATTTCTTCTGGTGTGGGAAAATATTGTGTAGGTAGTATATACGTAGCTATCATACGGGTTGTCTTGAAGATGGTCGATCTCGTATATAAAAAGGTCGTGCGAGATGGAACGAGCTGGCAAGCTCGGTAAAATGGACGATGGGATGAGAAAACATGTGCATCTGGAACTGCCGTACCAGGTACTGCTGTATAACGGCGCGGTCATACGCATGATGTGTATGCTGCTTGCTGCCGGTGCTGCTGTTTACCCGCGGCTTTGGTGTGGCACACCGGATCGTGATGTTAGTTACGAAAGTGTGATGTGATATTTGGCGCGTCATACGGCCGCCGCCGCTGCTGCTGCTGCTGCTGCTGCTGCTAACAAGATCATGATGTACACATCGTCTACAGGCAGCAGTCCTCACCTGCTGTCGTGAGGGGTTGTGCAGGATCTATGGAGTACAATATCCTACCCAGGAAGCACGTCCTAGCCTAGACCATGCAGATTTATATACGGCTCTCACCCGAAAACATTAGCTTACAGAAGATCATACATACAAGATCTATCGGGAATATAATCAGCCTAGAAGGATCTAGATCATCCGGTGGGAATGATCTGTAGATGATCTGCAGATGATCTATAAACGATCTGTAGATTATATATACATCATCTGTCGGGGCTGTGAAAGTGTTGCTGTAGTATACGTACACGCCGGAAGGTGATGTCGTTTCGGAAGTACTCGTAACAATCTGTTGTGATGTTTGCGATTCGGGCATCACGCGCCGGTGAGGGCGTGTCTTAACTACCACCAAAGAGCATGGGAACGAGGGGAACGGAACGAGGCTTCTCGTGGTCATTCGTTCCGTTCCTATCTAAACAAACGTGTTTGGGTCCATGCACAATCCGGGGCCTCGCCAGCCGAATCGGCACGAACGGCATCTTTCGCACATGCCACGACATATTGGCGTCCACATCCATCTTCGGTGGTGTCCATCTACATCAAACAATCTGCTATTTGTTCCCGTTCGGTCGGGCCGTTCGGTCCTCCCAAACAAGAACAAGGGGTGCAACACTTTTTCTTCCTCTTCCTCTCCCTATTAATAGATATACTGTTTTTCTCGGCAAATAATATCCCATTCGGTTCGTTCCAATGCTCTCTGGGGGGGGTTAACCCTTTTAGAACCGGAGTCCCGTTTTGGGGACAAACCATTCAAATTTCAAGTAGTTTGTCCCCAACACGGGACTGCGGTCCTAAAGGGGTTAAGACACACCCTGATGGATTGATCTGTCGCTCGGTTCGATTGGATCCGATCCGATCCGATCCGATCCAACCTCGATCCGATCTTGGTCTTGATGTGTACCGGATCCGATGTGGTCCCATCCTATTCCATCCCGTCGTATCATTGATTATATCGGCTCGTCTGCCTATACTGCTGCTGCTGCTTCTTCTCGTACTATTAACTACCTGGTACTACTGCTGCAGATGCGAGTATTCAGATTAATATTTTTCGCTTCCGTAGACTATTTAGGTCGTGGATCTGAGGGACATTCCCAGAGGAATTGATCGCGGATCGAGCTCCTGTGGGTCGGTCACTTCAGCTAGTATATGTCAGACGTACTTGCCTCGCAAGGGTCCTATGTCACGCGTGCTTGCCTCGTAAGGGTCCCTTCTCGCTGCCGCCTTCTAAAGTATCAATATTCTTTCTATTTATAGTCGTTGTCTAAATTAGAAGGTCGCTCGTACAGCGTACAGGCAGTAATTGCAAACCGGGTCTGAACAAAATGTCTCTGCGCACCCCGAACGCCTCCCAAGGTGTACAGGAGCCACACTTTCTTGGCCTTCAATATGTTCGGGCAAGATATGCTCATCACCGGGGGGTGATAGTATTCAGAATCCACGACGGACCCAACGCTATATGTCCCTCTATTTGTACACACCATATTTGGGTCTGGTTGCTTCGACCCCGCGGACAGATCAGATAGATCATGATCTGTTTACGGGGGGGACAGAGTAATCAGGACCAAATACGCCCGGTAAAAATGTTGGAACATATAGGTTTTTGTGTGTGTGATGGGTCCTGATTACTGCTGTGGTCTGTCGCGATGGACCCGTCTAACTCCTCACCTGCCGTTGTGAGAGGCTGGTGCAGGATCTAAGGAGTGCAGATCCAACCCAGGAAACGTGGGCTACGTACGTACCCGTATGTAGATGGTGCGGATTACACGGCGGGTCCCCTCCGGCAGGCATGAGCTTATTCACTGCAGAAGATCATACATATTTAAACAAGATCGGCAGTAGATAGATAGATCCATCTATATATATGCCTTGGAAGATCTAGATCATGACTCGTTGGGGAACCGATGATCTGTCTTGAGTTGTGGATTACTGATGTTCCCCCGTAATATATATGGTATATATACCACACCAGGTATATCTTACAACTCTGTCCCAAAATATAGGGAACTTTTGTATTCTAACACACAATACATTTTTTTCTTATATTGAGGGACATATGTAGTGTAGAGGAGGGTGGTCTTTTTCGGCGCGTGCCCAAAGGCCTCTTTTGGGCCTCAAGGGCCCTTTTTAGTGCCGCCACACATATACTTACGTATATTAATTTTGTGTATTTATTCTTGTGCAGAAACACAAAACCTGAGACGAATTCCAAGTGTACTAGTCGTCACAACGGGAAGGCGCAAGTCCTCGTAAAAAGGGGTTTCAATTGACAGTTCGCATTTTCTTTTTTCTTGTTGCGCGCGGCATTTTTTTTTTCCGTCCAGGGGACCGGGGGGCGCTCGGCCGCAGGGGGGTCTACCGGCGGCGCTGGCGGGAGGACGGACGATTCGTACGGTAAGTCGTGGTCGTACGTTGCTGCTGTACGTACATCTATTACTTCGGGGGATTATACTGTACCTGGTAGTAAATAGGACCAAAGATTATTAGTAGAAATAGGTAAATATATACCTGGTAGGTTTTTCGTCCTATTTACTCTATGGTCCCCGGTAATAACACCAATCTGTCCCGCTGCTGTTTGAGCACCGTTTTTATATCAGTCGTTATTTACCGTTTTTATATCAGTCGTTATTTAGTACAGACGTTCCATTATATTTAGGGGCAGGATGGTAACTATCAATAGTACTGTAGTGTCGTGCTCGTTTGGCGGTGGGGATGTATGTATATGTATTTATATACCAGTTATGTATGTATATGTATAAACACGAAGCACTTTTTCGAGAAGAGTATTTTTTTAATGTTTATAGACCTATGCCAATGGGAACGCGAAGTTCAAAAGTTTTTTTTCAAATATATGGCTCTAAAAAAACAGCCGAAAAAATTCTCGTACCGCCGCTGTGGGAAAAAAAGAGAAAAATGTTCGATTTTTTCTTTTTTTTTTCCCCAACGGCTGCAGGCGGCGCAATTTGTGTTTTTCTGGTCGCAAATTGTCAACACGGTGATCGAAACCAGCTCGTGCGACGATCGACGCTCGATCTCGACATAGACTCAGCCCACGGCCAACCCACTCGGTATCTGGCAAGCCCAACGAGTATAGATGACGGCCTCGAAGATAGCAGGCGGATCCATGGTCTAGGGGGCGAGAGCTTGCCGGCGGCGTCCTACGGTATCCTCCCAAACCTGAAAAAAAGTCTATTTTTTGCCATTCGAGACGGATGGAGAAGTTTTGTCTTCTGTTTTGTGCAAACCAGCGGCCAAATGTTTTCTTATCACACGCCTGGTCAGCTCCCGCCACATGACACCGGCCATGGTGTGAAGACGGTGACCCTAGGGTGGGTCGGAGCCCCTAACGAGCGCACTCCGTTCAGAATTCATGACGCAATCGCTGGTTTTGTTGACCGATGTCTGTCGAGGACTCGGAATCTCGCCGCTTCGAACCAAAGATCGGCCTGAGTTTTTCTCAAGCCGATGTTGGCCCAACATCGGCCCCAGATTTGCTTTTTTCGGGCTTTTCCAAAAGTTAGGAACTTTTTTTTTATTTTAGGTGGCCCATAGGAAGCGTGTTCTGATTTTTTTTGGCGGGTATCTTTGAAATTCAAACTTTTTATTGCAACTTCGCTGTACCATTGGCATAGGTCTTACAAGTTTTTTTTTTTCTTTTTTTTCTAGTTTTCGTTGCTTCCCCCCCCCCCCCCCCCCATTTTCTCGCTTATGGAGAACGCCTGTAGTATTTACTCGGCATGTATTTATAGCAGCAGCAGCAGCCGCACCATCACCACCACCACCGCCTGGTTGGTTGTTCTACTGTTTTGTTTGCTTTGAGGAAGCAGCGAGAACTGTTGTGCGGGCCCTTGCCATGTACTGTGCCTGGCATGTTCTATACCCTGGTATGGGCTAAGCTACTTGGGGCGGGGGAGGAGGGGGGGTGGAGGGGGGTTGGGTTGGTTTTGCTTACTCTCATGGCATTCTTGGCCGCGTGTGGGTACCTGCCCTGCCCTGCCCTCCTGCCCCCACCTCCGCGCCTCCTCCGATGTTGTTTGCTCGTCGGCTCTTCGCCTCCCGTGTCGGTGTGATTCGATTCTGTGCCGTGCCGTCCTGTGTCGCGCCTTGCTGTGTGATGTGGTGCTGTGCTGTGCTGTGCTACGCGGTGACGTGGTGTGCTTCGCTGTGCTCTGCTCTGCTGTCCTCTGCTGTGCCGATGCTCTTCTGTCCCGCGCGTTTCTCTTCTGTTCTGCACCGCTCGGTGGTGCCGTGCATGTGTTTTTGCGATGCTGTGCTTTTCTGTGCTGCCCCGTGCGGATGCCCTGCTCCGCTGTGCTCTGCTCCGCTGGTGTGCCCTCTGTGTCGCATCAGAGGAAGACGACGAGAGGGCTCCGTACGCCGACGCTCCGACGGTTTCGGGCTCCGCTTCGGCGCGGCTTGCTGGCGCCGAGAGGTACTTGTCGGAGGTGACGGCGCAACGGGACCAGGCCCTCCACCTACTCGACGCCTCGAGGCACGAGAATGCCAGGCTCGGCGAAGAGCTTGAACGAGCGCGCTCCTACAGGGCCTTGTACACTGCTGCCTATCATGTACGTGGGTGTGGGGTGGGGTAAGGGGAGGGAGGGGGGGTGGGGGGTGTACTCGGTAGGAGAGATGTACTCGATCTCATGCCTGGGCGTAGCCGTATGACCATAGAAAGGGGAGGGGGGGGGGAGGGGGAGGGGGGGGGGGGTCATTTTGTGTGTCTGTGTGTCTGTCCTTGTGTCTGTCTGTGTCGTGCTTGTGTCTGTCTGCGTCTGTCTGTGTCTGTGTCTGTGTCTGTGTGCAGTGTGTTTCTGTGTGTGCGTGTGCTTGTGTGTGCTCGCGATACTATTTTTGCAAGCGGTGCGTGCGTTTGTGTGTTTGCAAGCGCTTACATTCACGCCCGCCGAAGGGGACAGTGTGTACATACTTTTGACCTTCTCTTCTCGTCTCATCCCTGTCCCCGCCGGGCGCTCTCTCTGTTTCTCTCCCTATTTTCTTGTTTCATCCCTGTCTCCGACGGTGCCCTCTTTGTTCTTTCTCTCTCCCCCCATCCCTCCCTCCCCCAACCGTTCCTTTTCAGGAACTGGAGGGTATGAAGGCCTCCTTGGCGGCCTCCACCCAAATCTGCATGGGCCAGCAAAAACTCATCCAGATGCTGCAAACCTCCTCCTCCTCCTCTGCCGCATCCTCCTCCGCAAAACCCACCGCCGCCGCCCCGCTTGACCCCTCCCATCCCCTTTCTGCCCCTGCCGGTGATGGTGGCAGCAGCTTTCTCCCTCCACCCCCACCGTCACTGTCACCGTCTTTATCACCATCGCCAACGCTACCTGCGGCGGTGGCGGCGGCAGCGGCCGCGGCGGCGGCAGCGGCGGCGGCGCCGCCGCCGCCGGTTTCGCACGCGCGCTTACCGGTTGCGCGCGTACCGCTCTCACGCGGGTCGCTAGCTCGCCCGCTATCCTCGGAGGAGGATTCGGGGTATTCCGACGGAAACGGAGGCGGGCGCAGGGGCGGGGGCATCGGCGCGGCGGCGGCGGAGGCGGCGGAAGAGGAGGAGGAGGAGGAGGAGGAGGAGGAGGAGGAGGAGGGGGATGATGAAGAGCAGGAGGGGGCAGAGGCGGAGGCGAGCAGGTCGGTGGCGGCGGCGGTGGCGCTTGTTGCGGCGACGAGAGCGCTTTCTTCTCACGGACGGACGGAGACAGGCGGTGGGGGTGGCGGGAGTGAGGGGGGGGGGGCAGTAGATGCAGCGGGTAGCCTAGGGCATGGCGTCGAGCATGGGCTGGGTCGGGGGCAGGGGTTGGATAGCGGCAGCGGCAAGCCGCACCCGATGCCGGGTGTCCCTCAGCCGCCTTACGTAAGGCCTCCGGCGTTATTTCCAGACCTGGACGAGGCCGACGCTAACGCTAGCGCCAGCGCCATGCGGGTCATTGCGATGCGCGCGGCGGCGTCGATGGGCCGCGAGGAGCCGGCCTTCCGGGAAGGGCTTGCGGCCGCCGCCGCCGCCGGGGGGATGGCGGGCGGCGGCCGCGGCGCAAGTGGTAGTCGCGTTAGTCGCAGCGGGGGAGGAGGTGGTGGTGGTGGCGGCGGCGGGGGTAGTGTGAGATCGGTTCTTCTCGACGATGACCTCATCAGCCACAGCAGTTTGAGACGCGAGTATGATGACACGTTTCTGAACCAGCCTTTGAGAGGGGAGCACCGCCGGGGGGAGCAGCATGGGTGGGCGTACGGGAGGGTGGAAGGCGGTGGTGGGGGAGGGGGCGGGGGAGGGGGGGTGGGGGTGGGGGGGGAGAGCGGGGGCGGGGACGTGGGGGGCGAGGGGTGTGGTGGAAGCGCGTCGCTTGCTGGCCACGTCCGCGCGAGGTGAGATGGGAGGGGGGGGGCTGCGGTGGGGCGCTCCCTGCTGTATGGATTGCGCGTGTGGTTGGTTGGATTGCTTGTTGTGTTCCTTCTTGGGTTGTTTTTGGTATACCCCCCCCCCCCCCGGCAAGGCAGTAGAGAGTGGAACTCGCATAGTAGGAGAGTGTGAAATGCACGAGGGAGGAACGGGATGTGATAGAAGAGGAGGAGATGAGGGAAACAGACGAATGTGGCAAGGAGGAGCTTCATACACTAGATAGCAGCGAGAGAACGATCGCTATCCTAGGGGATAGATGGTGGCCACAGGCGGCGAAACAGGAAGGGCGGTAAGCTTGACATTTTTTTTCTGTTTTAATACGAAGTATACGTAAACAGCGTTAGCGCCCCAACTGTTGGAGGCGTCTCCATTAGGAGTAGGAACGGTGCTCCGTACTCGAAAGGGATTCGTGGTATAAAGGTCAAATGACTAAGGCAAGCAACAAATGAGTACCCCCCCCCCCCCCCCCCGCTTCCCCCTTCCCCCCTCCTCCCTTTTGCGCTTCGACTCTTCTTATTCTCGATCTGTTTACCATTGTATCATATACATATACATACATATATATACATATATACATATATAAAATATTGTTCAGGGGTTCAAGAGTCCATCTCCGCGAAAAGGCGAGGACCAAGTCGGGGTCCCAGTCCTCCGTTTCCACGGTTGCGTCCACCACTAAGAGCTCGAAGGCTATGGGCTCGAAGGAGGAGCGCAGGGCGAGAAAGGGCAAGGGGAAGTCGGATCGCGGTTCGGGTGAGTGCGGCACTGACACACCACGAGAGGAGGTGGAGGGGGGGGGGAGGGGGGGAGACGGGGAGCACAGCACCGTACGACGGACCGCGGGAGGGGGGGGGGGGGGATGGGCGTGGTTGAGGACGGGGGGGGGGGGGGGGTGCTCAATATCATGCATGGCCGTAGCCGTATGACCATGGGGGAGGGTGGGGGGGGGGGAGAAGGAGGTTGGAGGGGGCACGACCGAGGGAGTAGAGGGGTTGGGGAGCGGGGCGGGGGTTGGAAGGGGGGGGGGGATGTTGCTGTGGTGCCCATTCAGCAGTGCATGTAGATTGTTAATTGCCCAGCAATCAGTCAGTCCCTTCTCGCCCACTTTGCTCGCTCGCTCGCTCGCTCGATCCCCACCACCACCACCACCACCGCCACCGCCGCTTACCACTATCACCACCACCACTACCACCGCCACCACCACTTACCACTACCATCACCACAGCACGCGACGCTACCGCCGGAGGAGGCGGCGGCGGCGGCAGCGGCGGGGGTCGGGGCCCTCGCGGAAGCTCCCCGCGCCCAAGCGCACCGCGTCAGGCGAGGGCTGCGCAACGGTTGTCAAGCGGAACATCCGCTTCAGTCACTTCGTCCTCGGCTAACCCAACGGGAGTAGGTATCAGCTCGGCAGCGGCGGTGGCGGCGGCAATGGCTGTGGGGGGCTTGGGAGGGGGAGGGGGAGGGGGCGCGGGGGGGGGGGACCCGCGCGAGTCTGCCACTAGGCGCAGTAGCGCCAGCGGTTCGCTCCGTCTATCTTCGCGGAAGCGTTAGAGCTAGGGGTTTAGGGGGAGGGGGAAGCTGTACATCTTCTAGAAGGAGTTTCTTCTCGCCATGGCGTTTGTAGTAGGCGGGGGGGGGTTTGGGAAGGAGGGTTTAGCTGTACATCTTCTAGAAAGAAATTTTATTCTCGCTAAGGTGTTTTAGGGGTATAGGGTGAAGGAAGGGAAGGGAGGGCGGAAGGTAGCTGTACATGTTCAGGGGGAAAGCCGGGTCTGTCTGTCTGTCTGCCTATCGGTCTGTCGGTCGGTCGGTCTGTCTATCTGTCTGTACGTTTCTTCTCTGTCTTGAAGGGGTGCGTTGTCAACGGTCAAACGACTAAGGCGAGCAACAATTGAGTACGCCCCCCCCCCCCCAGCCCTCAACTTGCCTCCTTTTAGAACTCCACCCAGGATCTGGGGGTCAACGTGCTTGGAACCAGTGTGTAGTGCGTTCTGCCGGTATGCAAGGAGCTTCCTGGCCGGAAACGTTCAGCTACTCGCTGAACTTCACCCCCGGAGTTCAAAGGTAGTTTTTTTATTTTCTATTTTCGACTCTTTTCAGAAAGGCACCCACCCACGCACACCCAACCCACCCCACCCGCCCGCGATCCGGGGACGTGAGCCCTTAAAACTCAGGTTTCGAATCATGTGCGCCGTGCGTGGGATTTGTGTTGAAACTGTATTTTTGTTTTTTTGGACGGACGGTCTTCAGCGTGAGCGAGAGCAGCGATGATTTTAGTGATGGAGCGAGCGAGCTCGCGAGCGTTTTTTTTTTTTTTTTTCCCCAGTCTCACGGTTATTCTGCTAGGTTCGTGTAAAAAAAAACGGCTGTTATTACTGTATTAACTGTTTGTACGGTGGGCAGCAGCGGACAAGTCGCCAGGACTACTTGCCGGGTCTCGCGGTCAAAAATCTCGCGGGTCAGGTCAGGTCGGGTCGGGTCGGGTCGGGTAGAGGTGACCGGACCCGATCCGTGAGGATTTTTGTTTGACCTCCTGACCCGACCCAACCCGACCCCCGGTCCGTGACATGTTTAGATAAAATTCTGGCCCGATCCCGCCGGTTATGGTGTCATGACCCGTGATACATTTCGGGGGCCATCTCGAATCAGTCTCTTCCTAGGATGTGTTTAGCACGCGGCTTATCGCTACTCACCACTGGAATACACGTTGTTGGAATGATTTTCTCGGGTCATGTATCAAAGGGTCTCTTTGTGCTTTTTGGTTGGCTCGCGCGATAAGTTGTGATTGATGGACAGTGGTCGCGCGAGTTTTTCCGGGGCATTGATTGCTTCGCCACCAGAGGGGTTTCCTTGCCATCCACAAGGCATTTTTTTTTGCGCGCTGCGGGGATGATGCCGTCGGAATGAAGACCAAAGGTTTCTACCTTTTACTCGATTTTTACCACTGAGGGGGGTTGTGGAGAAGTGGAGGGGGGGGGGGGGGGGGGAGAGGGGTGGGGTGGGGGGGCAGGAGAGGGGAGGCGGGGATGGGGGGGGGGGGGAGGGGGGGGGGGTTGTTCATCCATATATTCTGTCCATTCTTTCGTCAGCACATCGGCATCCATCCATCAACAGCATCGGTCTTGGGTGACCCTGTACAAATTCCACGCTTTTCGACGATGTGGCGACGCTTTCTTGCAGGGTTAGGGTTTTAGATGTGCAGAGGCGGGCCGGGGGGGGGGGGGGGGGTAGTAGGCGGAGGGGGGACGCTGCGCTTGTTACAGCAGTAGTAGCCCTTATCGTAGCGAGGAAGAGGCTGTCATACGGGAGTTTTGGGGAGCTGGTGTTATCGCTCTGTTAGACAAACACAAATGAAACGGTGGGTGTGTTGAGTTTGATAGTTTTTTTTTTGTTTTCGGTTTTCTTCTGATACATATATTTCTGGTGATTTTGTCAGACGAAATAGAGTCGGTCATTGCTCATCGTAAGGGGGGCAAGGGACAAAGGTACCTGGGCGGACTCGGGGAGGGGAGGGGGGGAGGCAGAATTATGAGAGGGTTCAAAGCTGCGGTGGTGGTGATGGCATTGTTCAGCTATGTCCGCAGCCCAGTCGTCCTGATCTTTGTTCCCCGACGCCTCCCGCCCCCTCCCCCTGTAGATGATGCCTGTTGCGTCGTGGTCGTCTGGAGAAATTTGAGAGGCATCCAGGACAGTCATCGATCCATCCATCGATCCGGGAGAGTTCATCAGTCAAAGGTGTTCGTTGGATGTTTTTGCCGGGTACGGAAACCACCTGGTACCCGAGGAAGAGACGAAACGATATAGGAATCGGTCGGGGTGCTTGGTGACTATTGTCACCAACGGAGAATTAGACGATAGGAAGAAAGGAGCGGCTCGTACGGGTATGTCCTTCCGCGATATTTCCCAATTTTCTCGCCTTTCGGTGGTCTTTTCCATTTTTTTTCCCCATTTTCTTCGATCGTTCTTTCTTGGCTCTTTCCTGTTTTCTTCTTATTTTTTTCTTCTTCTTCTTCTACTACTACTACTTTGTTGTTTTTTTTCTTTCTCTTCTTTCGAACGCTCTCTGCATTGCGGCGTTGTACGAGTATAAGCCGAAGTGTCCTGCATGAATATAGCTTATTCTGTCCCTGGTAGTGCTTTTTTTCGCTTTTCTCGTTTTTTTTTTTCTTGGGCTTAATTAATGTCGGGACCATCTTCGTGCGGTTTCGGGTTTCGTATTATACTTTTCTTTTTCTTTTTTCTGTCGTATTTTTCGTCGACCGACGATTGTCCCTGGCTTGTTTCTTGTTGCGAGGTTCATTGCTGCTGGTGGTGGTGTTGGTATGTGTCAGTCAGTCAGTCAGTCCGTCCGTCCTCCTTTTTTTTCTTTTTTGTTTTCTTTTTGCGCTACAGACTTCCAAGCAGCGCTGTGTATGTGCGTGCGTGCGTGCGGTTTTGTTTTTTTTTTTGTTTTCCTTTGTGCCTGAACGTCTCCCCCCCTTTTGCGCCTTCGGGTGTGTCCTTTGTTGATGAGAGAGTAGGGGGCGGAGGGGGAGAGGGAGGGGAGGGCCGGGGAGGGGAGGGGAGGGGAGGGGCGGGCAGGGGGGGGGGCGGGAGGAGAGGGGGGGGGGGGGGAGGGGAGGGGAGGGGGGGGGAGGGGAGGGGAGGGGGGGGGAGGGGAGGGGAGGGGAAGGGAGGGGAGGGGAGGGGAGCGGAAGGGGAGGGGAAGGGGAAGGGGGGGTAGGGGAGGGCAGGGGGGGGGACGGGAGGGGAGGGGAGGGGAGGAGGGTCGGTTGCGGTGGGCATAGCTTGTCGACCGCTTGCCTTAACCCTTTACGTCGTGCTTGTTTTGTACTTGGTGGTGACTGGATTTTGTGCTAGCTGTCAGAAAGTGTTGTTTTTCGTTTCTGTTTTTTCGTGTGTGGTTGTTTGTTTGTCTGTTGTGTGTTTTGTGTTTCTCCATAATGAGAGAATGCTGGGAGTTGTTTTTTTACTTGCGTAAGAGCTTCTTTTTTTTCCTTCAATTTTCTTGCTATTTTTGGTCGTGTTGTTGTTTGTCACTTTTTTATTCGTCTTGTAGCAGGAGGCAATCCGTCATCACACCACACCTCCTTCTTAATCCTCCGGTTCGGTGCTGCACGGTTCGGTTCTGTGGGTTTGGTTCGGTTCTGTCCGGTTCTGTTCGGTTCGGTTCTGCTCTGTTCGTTTCGGTTCGGTTCGGCACAGTTCTGACCTCTTATCATCGACTCTGTTCAGTTCTGTTCGATTCTGTTGCAGTTCGGTTAGGACGGATTCGGTTTGGGGTAGGGCTTTTATTTCAACGCGCTTGGCGTGAACGAAGGGGACGTGACGTGTGTCGCGTTTTTTCTTTCATTCTTTTCTTCGACCGACGACAGCGAAACAGTGTTGGGAAGATCTGAATATGTTATCTGGTTCTGAGATAGGTCTGGGTTCGGATATCTGGTCCGGATAACATCTGATTCCAACATTTGGTTCGAAGATCTGACTGTGATATTTGTTTCTGAGATCTGATTTTGAGATACGGTTCCGATATCTGATTCTGGGATCTTAAGTCGGAGCCAGGCGAACGGTTTTCGACGCCACTTGCTCGTGCGCACCGGCCACCTTATAGCTCCCCCTCTTGCATGCGCTTCGGATTTTTAGTTTTTCTTTAGTGTTTTAATTCTTTTTTTAGTTTCAAACTTTTGGTTTTCGTTTTTTACAGTAGGATCCGGCGCTTTTGCTGTGGGGGGGGGGGGGGGGGGGAAACAAAAAATTCAAAACGCGGCGCGCGGTTATTTCGCTGTCGAAGAAGATGGAATGGTGTACAGCAGCAGTAGTAGTAGTATTAGCATCTTCTATCCCTTTAGCTAGCTGTGATTAGCTGTCGAAAAACAAGAAAATGATGTACAGCAGTAGCGGTAGTAGCAGGAACATCGTCTGTCCTTAGCTGTCCTTAGCTGTCCTTAGCTGTGCTTAGCTGTGCTTCACGCAAGGGTTCACGTTCCACCCATCACTATTACTATAGTCTAGTCTAGCCATAGGTGTAGTTTGTCCCCCCCCCCCCCCCCCCCCCCGCGCGCGCGCTGTGCTACTTGGGCGCATTTTTTTTTTGTTCTTGTTTTGGGTGTGTGTGTGTGTGTGTTTTTTTTTTTTTTTTTTTCTGCTGCTTGCTGCAGGTTTTCCTTGTTTTCTGGGTCTTTTCTGTTTGTTTCTTCTCTGCATTTTTGTTTTCAGCAGTCCTTTAGTATGCGAGAGGGGGCAGTTTTTCGCCGCAGGAAGATGGAAGAGAGCTTCGCTCTGCTCGGCGTCGCTGCGTATTAAAAGTAGTTTCTGTGTGCAACGTATGATATCAACAGTGATCTCGCATCTTGTATGCCATGTATGTGTTTTTTTATTTTGTATTTTTTTCCGTCTTTTTTCTGGCCGTTTCTTCTCCGTAACATAGTTATTTTGGTACATAAAACAAGAGCGTGAAATTGGAAAGCCCTGTTGGCCGAAAAATACTGGAAAAAAAACGCCACGTTTCGATATATTTCCAAAACAGGGGGAAAAAAACGGCCAAACAAACGCGCCCTCCCCACACCTCTGCGTTTGGTTTGTTTGTTTGTTTGTTTTTTTTTGTTTTTTGTTTTTTTTGTTTATCCCTGAGATGCGGCCGAGTGTCGGGATGGGGTGCGTGGGATGAAGCTGAAGAAAGGAAGGAAGGAAGGAAGGAAGGAAGGGGGGGGGGTGTAAACGAGACTTTTTACGATGATGATGATGATGATGATGATGATGATGATGATGATGATGACGGTGGTGTTGGTATTGTTAGTTGCTGTGAGTACATACGTAGTGGTGGCGGTACAGTAGTAGTTGATTTGAGAGGTGAAGAGGAAGTTTTACGAAGATGTTACGGTTGAGGATGTCTTGGCCAATGGCCGACCAGTGGCAGAAGAAGTTTGGCCAATGTGCGGCGAGGGGGCGAGGAGGTGATGAGGTCGCCGAGCGGGGGGGGGGCGGGGGCGGGGGGTCTACTCATATAATCCACGGTCGTAGTCGTATGACCATAGGGGGGGGGGGGGGGGGGGGGGGGGGGGCATTTCGATAAAAAGGTTGTCGGGGACGTGAGCGGGCTCATGGCATAGAGGGTATATCGAGAGAAAGTCGGGGACACCACCCACCACCACCACCACCAGGTGGAACTTGTTGAGTGGCAGCGCAATACCAACAAACAGAGCACAGGGAAAGACATTCGGTGCCCGCAGTTTTGTTATTTGGTCAAACGTTTTTTTTTTCTCTACAGTCAGTAGTACTATTATACGTACAGTCAGTAGAAGTTTTGTTATAATATTAAAAACAAGTGGAGATGATTTTTTTTTTTTTTTTTTTTTCCGAAATATATTTGAACAACAAGCGGTGTGATGGGTGTGACGACGATCGTTTTTTGTGAAGGACATCTCTTAGCAACAAACGAAAACGGCGACGAAAATGAATGCAATCACTGGAATAATATTACAAATCATGCCAATCATGCCACCCACACATGCATGAACTGTGCTGTTCTTGCGCGAGTCTGCCGTGTCCCGTGTCGTCCGCTTCTATTCTCGGCGATAGCCGGTGCTCCTCGGGGAATGCTGCATGCAGTAGAACCGAATACAATATGTTTCGAACGTGGAAACTGGCAGCATTCATGATCTTCACGTACTGCTGTAGGCAATCTTATTGAGCACGACAGCAGCAGTGAGGTTGTGCCAGTACAACACTGCTGTAGGCCAATCTAGGCCTCCACATCATGGGCTTCACCGCCGATTTTCGGTTTTCGAAGCAAATTTTCACGTGTCTCGTCTTCTTGCGAAAAAAACAGAGCTGATGATTGATGATGGTTTACAATTTTTGATGATGAGATGGTTTTTGGGAAAACCAAACGCGGCCTACTTTGTTCCTGTATATGGTACCGTATGGCGTTTTTTTTTCGTTTCGCGCGGGATTACTAGCCTTCTTCTGCTATACCTGGTACCTGGTACCTGGTATATACTAAGGACATAAACGCGTAATTGTACGGAGAAGACGCCATTGGTACCAAGAGAGAGGAGGGGTCTCGACTGCTCAAATCCTTCCTTATTATTTATTATAATATTATAGTTCTTCGTCTGACTGTGAGTGTGAGTGCCAGCACTGATAGAGGCCTTGACGGACCCCGATCCCTTTTACTTTTTCGGACAATTTCGTATTTACGTAGTGTGATAATACGTACCAGGGTACCTGGTAGACGATTTCAGGTTATCATTGTGCATGCATGCATGTACGAGTGAGTATTACGACCTGAAAATGAAAGCCGCAAAGCGTGCGCGCGATCCAATCTACGATCGATTGTTTTTGTTTTTCTCGACGTTCATAAGAAAATCTCGTCACAGAGGATATGAAATGTTACTCACACTACTACTACCGCCGGCACTACTGCTGTACATTGTTGCCGGATCAGGTGGCAAACGAAAAACGAGAAACACAAAAAAAAACAAAAAAACATTTCATATGTATGCACTCGTGCTGCCACCGACCACCGCTCTGCCGACCGCTTGTGTTTCTTGAACTAATTCACACATCGAACCACCACTCACTGTGAGCATAATTGCGTGATCATATATTACTATTAATATACTATTAATATTAATATTAATACGGAAAAGTATCAAGTACTGCTTGTAGCCGCAGCAGCAGTATACTGTAGCAGCAGTATAGTAGTCTAAGAGCACAATGAATGCTACGACGATGATTATTACGGGGGGCCATAGTTAACAGGACCAAATATTGTTTGGAAAAACAGTTAAATATATAGGTTTTTATGTACACCATAGGTCCTGTTAACTAGGGTCCCCCGTAATAGTACCTACCTGGTACTACTATTATTGTTGTGATATAAAGTGAAAACAAATAAATAATAATAAATGATCAGTTTCGACGACATCCTGAGCATTCTCGATCTTACTGCTGATTGGTTGTGTTTTTTTCGTATTGATAGTATTTACAGCAGCTAGCTCTACCCTTTTGTGACAGGTCCGGACCCTGACTGACCGTGTGACGAACTTAACCCTCCTTTCTAGGACCGCAGTCCCGTTTTGGGGACAAACTACTTGAAAATTGAGGGGCCTGTTCCCTAAATGAGACTGCAGTTCGAAAAGGGTTCATTAAGTAACACACTGCTGTAAGTGTCACGGATAGCTACAGTACGTGATCGCATCACAGAAGCCACAGAGCTGCATGCAGCAGTGTAGTACCTGGTAGTATAAATACCGGGTGCATGTTACGAGGATTTTACCTTGGGGCTGGGTGATTGGTCGGTCTATTATACGTACCCCTACTACTACTGTATTATTATTTCTTTTGCCATCCGACAATGTGCAGCATGATCTTCAACATGGACCACTCATAACTTCCCCGAAAGAAGAAAACCTCGGAAACAAAAGGAAACCCATGCGCCAAGTCTACCTCCCTTCCGTGCCAACTTTCGGCTTGTCTACTCTATTTTCTGTATTTGCTCCTTCCTTCTCATTATGTATACCCCTACTGCTGTATTGTTTGTTGTTGTTCTCACATTAACTCACAATACAATGCAGCCCGTGGTCGCAGGACAGGCTCCAATAACTCTGGAGTGGAAGAAATACCTCGGTGGTAGTAAGACAGAGGCAGAAACAAAAAACAAGCATACGCACTCCACCACTGCGGACTCCAGGGAAGCAAAAAGGAGACTATTAATAGCAGACAAACCACTAAAAAAAAGAAGATGAAGCGAAGCAAAAAAACAAAAACAAAAACAAAAAAAGCAGATAGCTAAACGCAAAAAAGCAAAACGGAACATAAAAAACAGAGACACAAAGAGGTACAAACGGGAAAGAAAGAAAGATAAAAATAAAAAAGAAGGGACAACAAGGGACAAACACGGGGGGTGGGAAAGAAAATACGAAAGGCAGGCACTGGGGCATACAGACACGCAAAGTTGCCCAGGTGGCACCATGCTAGTTACTTGGGTCCCAAAGAAAGGAGTGCATCATGACGATGATGGCCATAACCAGGCTTCAGTCTGTTGGGCAGACCGCCTCCCCCCCCCTCCCCCCCCCTCCCTCCCCATTCCCCCTCGTCCCCCTTTCGCCCCCCCCCCTCTTCCCTGCCATGCTGCGCACGCGCGTTGGCGTCAACGGTTGTGGTCGTGGTTGCAGTTGCAGCTATCCTATGCCGTTCTGCCGATGCCTCTTTCTCATATTTATGCCATTTCCGCAAGAAGGCCTCCGCCCCTTCCTCGACCCGTCGGAACCATCTGCCGGCTTTCTGTGCTACCTCGCGCCACCCTTCGAGCTTGATGCCGAACTCTTTGAGGCCCTCCTCAAGATACCTCATCCAGTCCCACTCCTGTCCTCCGGAGTAACCCTTACCCCCAACCATCTCCCCAAACATCGCCCTCTTCGGCAGACGCTCCTCTCCCATGCGTGTCACAAAGCCCGCAAACAAGAGCCTACGTCTGCGTACCGTCGTCTCAACGCTCTCCTGAGAAAAGCGCGCTAGCATATATATTTTTGTTGTTGTTCTCACATTAACTCACAATTCAATGCAGTCCGTGGTCGCAGGACAGGCTCCAATAACTCTGGAGTGGAAGAAATACCTCAAGTACAAACAGAGGCAAAAACAAAAAACAAGCATACGCACTCCACCACTGCGGACACCAGGGAAGCAAAAAGGAGACTATTATTAATAATAGCAGACAAAAACCTAAAAAAAGAAGATGAAGCTAAGCAAAAAAAAACAAAAACAAAAACAAAAACAGACGCAGATAGCAAAACGCAAAAAAAAAGGCAAAACGGACCATACTAACAAAGACACAAAGAGGTACAAACGGGAATGAAAGAAAAATGAAAAAAAAGGGACAAAAAAGCGATAATCACGGGCGGGGGGGAAAGAAAATACGAAAGGCAGGCACTGGAGCATACAGACACGCAAAGTTGCCCAGATGGCACCATGCTAGTTACTTGGGTCCCAAAGAAAGGAGTGCATCATGACGATGATGGCCATAACCAGGCTTCAGTCTGTTGGGCAGACCGCCTCCCCTCCGCCCCCCCGCCATTCCCCCTCGTCCCCCTTTCGCTCCCCCCCTCTTCCCTGCCATTCTGCACACTCGCGTTGGCGTCAACGGCTGTGGTCGTGGTTGCAGCTATTCTATGCCGTTCTGCCGATGCCTCCTTCTCATCTGTATGCCATTTCCGCAAGAAGGCCTCCGCCCCTTCCTCGACCCGTCGGAACCATCTGCCGGCTTTCTGTGCTGCCTCGCGCCACCCTTCGAGCTTGATGCCGAACTCCTTGAGGTCCTCCTCAAGGTACCTCATCCAGTCCCACTCCTGTCCTCCGGAGTAACCCTTACCCCCAACCATCTCCCCAAACATCACCCTCTTCGGCAGACGCTCCTCTCCCATTCGTGTCACAAAGCCCGCAAACAAGAGCCTACGTCTGCGTACCGTCGTCTCAACGCTTTCAGATTTTGTCCTGAGAAGCGCGCTAGCATAGGATAGAATGTGGTCTTCGCGCTTTCGTTTTCGCCACCCGATGCATCGGAGGAGCATCTTGTGGTGGACCTCCCGTAGCCTACCGTAATCAGTCTTGCTCGGGCTCCAAGTAACGCAACCGTAGAGCAACGTTTCGATCACCTCGGCTCTCAGCATTCGCACCTTCAGGCGTAGGCGCACACCCGGGCGGTCATAAATTTCCATCTTATACCGTCCGAAGCATGCCCATGCCCTCTGGAGTCGACGCGTTACCTCGACAAATCTGCCCGTCCAATCTGCGCTGATAGCCCCGCCCAGATACACAAACTCGGTCGTTTGTTTGTACACTTGGCCGGCGGCGGTGACGGTGAACGGCACGTTCCCCCCATCTTTCGTTTGCAGACACATTATCTCCGTCTTGGCCTCCGAGACCGTCAGGCCGAAAGCGGCACATGCAGACACGATCACCGTCATCATCATCTCAAGGCCGTTGGGTGATCTCGATACTATGCCTGCATCGTCAGCATAGAGCATAGCCCACAGTGTCTGGGCCTCTTTATCATTCCCCTGTCCGTCGGCGTGCCCGACCCGTGCCTTCCCCCTCTTCTTTTTCTTCTTCTCCTGCTTTTGTTGGAGTTGCACCAAGCTGTCCGTGATGGCTTTATCAGCAGCGAAACGTTTCTCCGCCACACGCAGCACCGCTGTAAAAAACATGTCGAACAACAATGGCGCGAGCACACACCCTTGCCGTAGGCCCTGTTTCATGTCGAACATATCTGAGCACTCGCCGTCATCCAGCCGCACGCATGCTCGCATGCCGTCGTGGAATTGGCGGATAACGGTGAGCATTCTGGGTGGCACCCCAAAGCGAGCCAAGACAGCCCACAGGAGGGTTCGGTCGACGGAGTCATAGGCTTTGGTGAGGTCGACAAAGCACATGAAGAGCGGAGTGTCCTTCTTCCTTGCCAATTCCTGCAAGCGTCGCACCACGAACATCATGTCGACCGTCGATCGTTCGGGCCTAAAGCCACACTGCTCCTCCGGCAGGATGCCTTCCCGTTCGCAATAGTCGCTGAGTCGGCGCGCGATGACTTTGAGGAGTACTTTGCCGGCATGCGCGACAAGGGAAATGCCACGATAGTTACCACACTCCGTCCTGTCTTTCTTCTTGTGCAGCACCTTAATCGTTGCATCCTTCCATTGCTGCGGCACGACCCCTCCCCTCCACACAGCGACGATAATCTCGTAGAAGCTTCCCAAGGTATGTAGCTCAGTAGGTATCACCTTCACATTCTACGTCGTCGGCAGGACACTGGTTCGAATCTCACTTCGAACGTCTCCTTTACAGAAACACTTTTGCGCGTGCGTTCCTAAAGACGCATCTTCCTGGTTCACCCAGGTATAGGAACTAGGCGGGTATAGGTTAGCGTACGGCCGTATACCGTGTACGGCACCGACGCCCCAAGGGATCCCGCCCTTCAGAGGAGGGGGGGGGGTGTACTCGATAGGAGAGATGTACTCGCTCTCATGCATGGCCGTAGTCGTATGACCATAGATGAGGGGGGGGGGGGGGGGGTGTTACAAGGATTACCCTGGGCTGGATGATAGATTGATCTTTTACCCCCCCCCTACAGTGTATATATATAGCTCAGTAGGTAATATCTTCACATGCACATTATACCAGAAAAAAAGTACACTCACTCGTATAATAGTACGTGTCTTGTACTGCTGTATTATAAGTAAGGCACTCATCACCACGCCAACCTCTTTCGTAGTTCTGGCTCTTCCGAGGAGGGGGGGGGGGGATGGCGTGAACTCCATATATATCGTGCATGACCGTTTGTTTGTGTATAGCCGCCGTATGATGCAAACGCCATTGATATACAATAGAAACCCTCTATTTATTACGGGGGACCATAGTAAATAGGACCAAATATTGTTCGTAAAAATAGATCAGTATTGTAAAAATAGTTGTATTTATACAGTTTTTTTTTGTGTGCCGTAGGTCTTATTTACTATATTATATGGTCCCCCGTAATATTATACAACAAGGGTATATATCCCGTCCCCCAGAGTGTTCTTTCAGTACACACACGCATATCTACCCGGTACGCACGTAGCTCTCTCTGTCAATGATTATGGTCAATTTAGCCCTGCGACACTGCTGCTGTTGATTCTGCCTTCGCTTCGGCTTTTTGTTCTGTCTCGTGTTTTCTTTCTTCTTTCTTCGGTTTCGCTTTGCCTTCTTTTTTTTTGCTTTCGCTTCCGCTTTGAGTCATTTATTCCTCTCCTTCGGTCTATACCTTTTAGTGGCTGTTCAAAGTAAACACCCCTTCGCAGTGTTTGGGTCTTATGACGAGATGTGGGGGAATCTATAGCCTCATTTCTTTTGTTTCGAATAGCCGCATCTTCGACCACCTTTTCCTGGTCTTTTGGGATGAACTTTGTCATCATCCTTCGACCATCTTGTGGTCTGCATATATATACGACTATTCAGGGTGGGCTAGTGTGATATGAGTGGAGTACTTATGGGCTGATTATATAGATAACATATTCTGCAGTTTCGTAGCCTGAGGAATACGAGAATAATCCAAAGAATGGATTAACCCGGTGGATATTCCGGTAGTTGAGAGTAACCGTCTTATAGGAATGTTCTCTAAGGCGGATAGATAGATAGACCGTTAGACAAGAAGAGTAATGTTCCTTAACAACGCAGATAGGACCGTAAAGTGAGAAGTTATTATATTAGCAGAAGAACGTTCGGTATAGCCATAGATAGGAAAGTTATTTAGGAGTACGTTAGATAAGAGGAATTTAGGAGAGCTTGTAGCGTGGGGTGGGACGTAGCATAATATCTGAGCGTCGAGTCCCACCCCCCTACCTCTCATTTCTCTACCAGAGCACCTCCTCAGCTCTATTACGGGGGACCATAGTTAATAGGACCTATGGTATACATAAAAACCTATATGTTTAACCATTTTTACTGACAATATTTGGTCCTGTTAACTATGGTCCCCCGTAATAGTCGTCAGTAAAGAAGATATATATCAGAAAAAGCGAAGCACTGCTTCCCAGCAGCTGCCAGATACACCTGCAACAACATATTCGCCTGATTGAGAGCGTAGTATCTGATTGAGAGCGAGATTGCGCGATACGCTGTAGCCGGACTGCCGCTGAGAGGTGGAGCTTGCTGTGTAGCTTGAATTGAAGGGCTAGCCCGTAGCTTCAAGCCGCTACCCTGGTCATCGTGTGGGAGTCTCTCGTTGTGGAGCTACAGCCGGGAGCAGAAGCTACAGTAGAGCCCACCGCCCGAGGCGAAACACTTTGAGGCAGGAATAGCCAATCTGGGGAAATCTAGCAACTTGTCTAGCTCCTAGCTGCAGCATCCGATGACGATGACACGCATATGCTCGCGACGCTGCTGACGAGACCTTCAATTTGCGCCGCTTCTTGGAATAGCCCGTCCCCTACTTACCAAGAAATAAATGGCAAGATGCGTCTGGACCCGAAATTTCAATTTATTTGGCTCTCGCTCTCAATCAGATACTTCGCTCTCAATCAGGCGAATATGTTGTTCTGCGTCCCTTACCCTTACCTCGGCCATATATTCACAGTACGTTGTACTGTATACCCGTACCCCGTGTATTGTTGGACGGGCGTACAAAACTTACACAAGTTCCGGGTACGGGTATGACAGTCTCACATAACTCACAGAAGTTCTTGGTGTATAGGGCAATACCCGGGTATGTTCCTGTATGTACCTACCTCAACAGAATACAGCCTGTTCCATTCCGACTTGAAAATCGAAGACCTGCGAATACCAACCCTACTAATATTAATAGTAGCAGTCTCTCTTCTATCACTCTGGGAAGCTGTTGATGGGTGTGTCGACACCAAAAGGCCTCTTGTTGGTTGAGTAGATTGATTGTCAGAAGACACACAGATAACCGCAAAAATAACTGGTACCTGGTATCTGGTTTTTACCGTCAGGATTCGGGTTAACTAACGCCTTCAGGACCCCAGTCCCGTTTTGGGGGGAATCCACTCAAATTCCAAGTAATGTTTCCCCAATTGTCCCCAGAACGAGACTGCAGTCCTAAAAGTGTTAATATCGCTCACTTTGAGCGCACAGAGGGGTGCGATCGTTTTTATTTTTGTTATTATTTTTATTATTATTATGCTTGCCATCCGACAATGTGCAGTGTTGTTCTAAAAACCATTTACGTGCGCTCTTGTCTTCTTTACGCAACCATTTGTGCGGGGCCTCCGGTATGACGACACCCGCACGAAAATCGAGTTTAACAACTTGGTTCTGGCATTTTTACGCCCCCCCCCCCCCCCCCCCCCCCGTTCAAAGATGTCACAGGAGACAGCACTCTCACCCCTTTTGACAAGACGGCAATTTTGCCTTGACATGCCTAGACTGACGTAAACTACTAGGCGTTCTGTGTGGAACACTCGGCCCTACACCCTTGGCAGCGCTCATTTTTGCGTGGCGTGACATGTCTCCTGACATGTTTCCCCCTGTTCGATGCCTCCGATGCATGCTTGCGCGGAAATGGATTTTAATAGGTTGATCCTGGTTTTTTTAAGCACCAGCCTGTTCGATAACTCCGATTCCTGCGTGGAAATCGATGTCCGCAACATGGTTCAGGGCATTTTGACCCACACCCATGTGCGATCACGCCGATACCTGTGAGGAGGTCGGGTGTAATGCCTTGGTTCTGGCATGTTTATGCACCCTTCCGTGCGACAACTCCGAGACCTGTGTGATACTGAATAATATCACAGACGCCTTATTATTACAGGTACTCGAGGTGCGGCAATCGCCAAAACACGCGATGTTGACCAATCGACAAACGAACGAAGTTGAATAAAACGAAGATGACCGATCGAGGGGAAACAAAACAAAACAAGCAAGAGAAGTTGGCCTGTCGGCAGACAAGCGCAGGTGACCAATCAACAAACCGGCAAAAGATTAACCTATCGGAAAAAAAGCGAAGTTGACCAATCAACGTCTCGAAAAAAAGTTGACCAATCAGAAAACAACCAGAGTGGATCAACCGGCAAACGAACGAAGTTGGCCATCCCGTGAACAATAGTCGAACTCCAAGAATCGCCAACTAGGCGAAGTTGGTCAATCAGCAAACGAAGTCCGTCCACCGGCATTTTTAATAGAATTCGACCAATCGGCACACAAAACAAGCGAAGTTTGGCCAATCCGCAAATACGCGCAGTTGGCCAATCCGCAAAAATACGCGCAGTTGGCCAATCCGCAAAGACGCGCAGTTGACCAACTAGCAACAATCAGCAAACGATGTTGACCAGTCGGCGAACAAACAAGGCAAAGACGCGCAGTTGACCAATCAGCAACAATCAGCACACGAGGTTGCCAAATCGGCAAACAAACAAGCGGATTTGACCAGTCGGCAAACACACGTGGTTGACCGAACAGCATTCACCAGCACACAAAGTTGACTAAATATGCTCTGATAGGAGACCGCGGTTTCTATACCCCTTGACCGACCGGCCCCCGCACCAAAACTACCATGTCAAGGCCGAAAAGCTGCCTTGACGCTTCCAAAAATAGACCGGTCTACCTGAGTTATCATCACTCTGTCCGGGAATACAATAACCGTTTGGACTCTGATGTGAAAACTAAACGGTGCTTATATTAGCGGCCAGGGAAGTACGATAGCATATGTTGAATTTGTGTTGACCAATCGACGAAAGGGAGCTGAGCAACTGAGCACAAACGGTTTTCTCCGTAGGATACAGCGCTCCGGTTTGTAACTGTCTGGGCCGCCGCCACCGCCGCCAGGTACGTACGTGTCGCACGTAGGTACGCACAATCGTGGCTTTCGATGTGACGGTTCACTCCTTCTACTGCTGTACCTGGTAGTTACTACTGGCGACTTACGGACGCTTTAGGGGTCGGTTTACTTCCCGAGCATGGACTGCATGACGGCCATGACGGTCCACATGCGGTTTTCCGCCTCCGGAAACACCAGAGATCGATCCGAGTAAAACACCTGTAAATGATTGAAAAAAACACAAACAAGAAAAACAAAAAAAACAGAGCGAGCAAACAAAAAAATACCCGGCAAAGAAAACAGCGGCGGCGGGAGATTAACAAGAAGGACGACACGAAACATACAACACATGCACATCAGCATCAGCAGCATCAGCAGCAGCAGCAGCGGGACATATATATATTATCTCTCTAGGATAAGAAACCAGGACGGACGCTGGGGAGGAATCACGATTTAGTGTGAAGACAACACACACATCGGAGCTGTCTGAAATATACCCCTTATTATCACGGCTGCTTATGGGTCGGGTCGAACCTCGCGGGTCAGGCCGGGTTGGGTCGGGTAACCGTGACCGGACCCGACTGCTGAGATTTAGAAAAACTCCTGAGCCGACCCGACCCAACCCAACCCGAGCCGTGAGATTTCGAAGACTTCCTGACCCGACCCCCCATGCATGACCCGTAAAAAGCCCTTCTCATTATCATAAATACAATCGTAAATGTAACATCTAATATTAATGTTAATAGTATTAGACCTATGCCAATGGGACAGCGAAGTTGCAATAAAAAGTTTGAATTTCAAAGATACCCGCCAAAAAAAATCAGAACACGCTTCTTATGGGCCACGTAAAAAAAAAAAAAAGTTCCTAACTTTTGGAAAAGCCCGAAAAAAGCAAATCTGGGGCCGATGTTGGGCCAACATCGGCTTGAGAAAAACTCAGGCCGATCTTTGGTTCGAAGCGGCGAGATTCCGAGTCCTCCACAGACATCGATCAACAAAACCAACGATTGCGTCATGAATTATGAACGGAGTGCGCTCGTTAGGGGCTCCGACCCACCCTAGGGTTACCGTCTTCACACCATGGCCGGTGTCATGTGGCGGGAGCAGACCAGGCGCATGATACAAAAACATTTGGCCGCTGGTTTGCACAAAACAGAAGACAAAGCTTCTCCATCCGTCTCGAGTGGCAAAAAATAGACTTTTTTCAGGTTTGGGGAGGATACCGTAGGACGCCGCCGGCAAGCTCTCGCGCCCTAGACCATGGATCCACCTGATATCTTCGAGGCCGTCATCTATATTCGTTGGCCTTGCCAGATACCGAGCGGGTTTGCCGTGGGCTGAGTCTATGTCGAGATCGAGCGTTGATCGTCGCACGAGCTGGTTTCGATCACCGTGTTGACACTTTGCGACCAGAAAAGCACAACTTGCGCCGCCTGCAGCCGTTGGGGGAAAAAAAAAGAAAAAATCAAACATTTTTCTCTTTTTTTCCCACAGCGGCGGCACGTGAAACTTTTTCGGCAGTTTTTTTAAAGCAATAAATTTGAATAAAAACTTTTGAACTTAGTGTTTCCATTGGCATAGGTCTTATGATCTATTATCACAGGTATTATCATTTCGTATACGTATTACGTTAGGAGTATCACAATATGGTCGTACCTTGGTAGCATATTGCCAAATCATAGAAAACCGGTGAGCTGGCAAAAAAGGTACAACAATTCACACGTCAGACAGCTCGTGATCTATCTATCTATCTATCTACAGATCATGTCCTGCCGCTATGGGATGCTGTGCTGGATCTGTACCGTTCTGATCCAACGCAGGAAACACGTTCTATCAGATCATGCAGACCATGCAAATCGGGCAGGAATCTATTTATCCGACCTGAAAACGACGTATCTGTATCATAGAGTGGAAACTGATGGTCTATGTCCTCCTGGCGTGTGCAAACAGTCAGTCTTCATTCAGGCACCAGCGTGGAAAAAAAAAAAACGGGGGGGGGGGGGGGGGATATTGATAACAAACGCCCAAAAAAACAGAAACCTGGCCCGCAGGACGATTGACGGTTGAAACATCCTTATACATATTCCCAGGGTATAGTGCACGAATAACAGTAGTTTTACCGTATCACACCAGGATGATAAGGATAACAATCCCCCTGGGGCGAATTTCGGACCCGATTTTTTCCCGAAACGTGCTTCAAGGGCTTAAGAAGGGCACACCACAACCAAAATGATGGCTTTGGAAGGAGCTCGTAGACGTCTTTTCAATCGCAACAACAGACGCGTCGCTCATATAATATTATATGTACCAGGTATACGTTATTTATATGTATATATACTGCGTTTACACTGTACCCGTCGTCGAGAAAACCAGCTTGAAAATCCGTCTGAGGGGGGCGTGTTGTATTATCACACCCGGGTGATCGTGACATACTGTACAGTACTTCCCCGGCCTATCAACAGCAGTCGTGCATACATGTCATCCTCTCTACAAGTACTATTATTATAATATATACCAGGTAGTACATACCTGGTGTTATATACATATAATATACCAGGTATATATATATATATATATATATATAACCCGAACAAGAAACACGAGACAACGAATCGCTGGTGCACATTCATGTTTATCTGTACATCTATTAATCGTACGACCAACCAGATATTTGTACGTACCGGTATATACCTGGCAATATGCGAATACAGCAGTACAGTATTACGGGGGCCCATAGTTAAAAGGACCTACGGTACAGACAAAAACCTTATATATTCCGCTAATTTTGCTAACAATATTTAGTCCTATTAACTATGGTCCCCCGTAATAGTGGCCCCTCAAAATATATATCGTAGTTCCGGTATGCGCCAGGCAACAACGCCGGCAACGTCGAAGCGGGCAACGGTTACCGCTCCGCAAACTACAAACGCTTGGTGGATGAATCCCGTCTGTGCCAAACGATCGATTGCACCTTCTCCAGACACCCTCCACTGCTACTACTCTTGTTGTTGCAGTACAGCAGCGCCGCACGCACGCACGCGCCGTACATAGCGGGCAACCGGCACTCTAGAGGGACCAGCCGTATGCCATTCAAACCGAAAAAAAAATCTCGAGCGAGCGGTGCGTTTCGGCGAAGGAGGAACCGAAAAAAAAACGGAGGCGAAAAGTTGAAAAACAAAAGTTGAAAAAAAACAAAAAAGAACGTACCTCGTCGTCGACCTCTTCCTTGTGCCGAGGGAGACAGTGCATGAACACCGCATTGTCGGCCGCGTGGGACATAAGCTTCCCATTCACCTGTATAACCCCCCGCCGCATCAGCGCGGGTCGAGAATTAGAGCAACATTGAGGTACGTACACCGGAGACAGCAGCAGAAGCAGCAGCAGAAGCAGCAGCAGCAGCAGCAGCACAGCTCTTGAGACTTCACAGAGGGGAAAAAAAATGTGATGACAAAAAAATTGTGGAGAAAATATCACCACACCTCGCACAGATCATGATATATCTATACCTGTAGATCCTCTATCTAGCTGCTCCCCCGTTGTGCAAGAATCTGCGCGCGAGCGCAGATCCGGCCCACAGAACATGTGCTACGATACTTATGCGGAATATACGGGTTCCCACCCGGCAACATGAGTGCACTAGATATAGAGCCAACTTTTAACCCTTTTAGGACCGCAGTCCCGTTTTGGGGGACAAAGTACTTGTAATTTGAATGAATTGTCCCCAAAACGGGACTGCAGTCCTAAAAGGGTTTGGGCTGGTCGGTGTTTCTCGCCCGGTTGCTTGCCCTGGATGGTGGCTACTTTTCTTTTTCCCTTTAGCTTTCAAGACCTTTTTTCCCCGTTTCATGTTCTTCGTTCTCGCCCGGTGGCTACGGACGAGTACAGAGCTGGTCGAGGAACGAACGAACGAACGGAACGAACGCCTGCCATGAACTCCCTTTTTCTACAGCAGCTTGCGACACCCCAAGGATTTTTCCTGTCACAATAATCCCGATTGGGGGAAGAAGCTTGTGGATCGCGTATACACGACCGGCAATATACCTGCATTGACGCATGCCGTATACGGTGGTAGGAGTGCGCACCTGCTTTTGCCTTCTGAGGCTCCCCACTTGAGGACCTCTATGCAAATCGGTACATAGTGCCGGCCCCCCTACGGTAGTAGTGCCGGTGTGTATGCGCCAGTTAACAAGACCGGCACTATTTATAGCGGAAACCGGCACTATATACTCCGCACGCTGCCGCTCTGGTTAGGCCCATCTGCACCAAGCGACTTCACAGGCACTACGAGTATAGAGGGCAGCCGGCACTATAGAGGGTAGCCGGCACCATAGAGGGACCACCACTTGTACCTCAACCTAGCCCTAAAAGTGTAACCCGACTTACAATCCCAAATATAACCTACATAATAGGTGTACTATAGCGCGAAACATGGTGTAAAAAAACTACTGCTGTAGTGGAAGGTCCCAACACACTTGGAGTCATTCTTATCGGACAGCTTTTCCCCCCATAATTTCGACATTTTTTTCGCGCAATTTTTCAATCTTTCCAAATTTTCCTGTTTTTTTTTTTCCAAATATGTGAAATTTAACGAACTTGATTTTTTTGCTTCTGGATAATTTCACGAATAGTGACAGAACGCCTCTGTATATTAGTACATATCTCCAACTATTTCCAACCTTTGGAAATTATGGAAAAAACGCTCTCCGATGAGCCTTTACTTACTCTAGAATCTCAGTGCTTTATCCCCAAAACGAGACTGCAGTTTTGCCGTAAGAGGGTTGAGGAATCCCTGGTCAGTAATAAATAGTGCCTCATAAGGCAAAAAAGGGTTACACCGGTATACACCAGGTATATCGTAGCACGCGTCACCTTGAACTATCTAGGTGGGTATCGATGATCTCATCTGTCCGAGTGGGGTAGAATTTTCTAGGAATTATTAATAGAATTTTCTAGGAACTATCGTATTTGCACGCAACGGACAGATGCCGAGCCGGGATCATGTAGAACCCTAACCTACAGTGCCCCCCCCAAGTTCTTGAGGGGGGTCAGTGTTGTGATGTGTTGTGATTAAAGCAAACAAAAAATGAAGCTTTTTTTCACCTCGTAGCCGTCGTAATCTCTGAGTCTCTTAGCCGTCTCCTCCTCCTGCCCCATGCTCACCCAGGTGTCCGTCGCTACCACGTGAGCCCCCGAAACCGCCTGCAGAGAGAGAGGGAGAGAGGGAGAGAGAGGGAGATAGAGAGATAGATAGAGAGAGAGAGAGAGAGAGAGAGAGAGCGAGCGAGAGAGAGAGAGAGAGAGAGATGAGAGAGAGAGAGATGAGAGAGAGACAGAGAGAGAGAGAGAGAGAGAGAGAGAGAGCGCACGCCAACAAATAAATAAACAAACAAATCAACCGAGCAAGCGACCAACCAATCGACCAATGAGCCGACCAGCCAACGGAGCAGGGGGTCGCCTGCAAAGCGCCTGCAAACAACCAAAAAGAGCAAAGAAATCAACCAACCTACCGACCGATCAACCAACCAACCAACCAACCAACCAACCAGGGGGCCAACAAAGCACCGTCAACAGCTTCGCACAGGATGCCGCTGCGATCGTTTTTCAGAGCTAGATGTTTCCCCAACAACGAGAAAGAGCTAAGGTTGCTAAACACCGGACAAGAAGATGTTTCCGGGGAAACGATATGATCAAGAGAGAGAATAGTCTGAAAAAAAAATATGTAAACTTCGTTCGACTTGAAGCGCAGTTGAGAGAAAACGAGCGCTATTGAATAAAAACGATCGCGCCGCTCTGTGCGAAACTCAACCCTCTGTACGTACCTGGTACGGTATTACGGGGTCGAGAATCTTGCTGGTGTTAAAAAACCAAACCTAGGAATGAAGCAACCGGAACAAACATCAGAAACAAAGCAACCAACCAGCCAGCAGACCGGCCAACTAGTAATGGAGGACGCCATTTGTAGGCGAGCTGGAAGGCGGGAGGTGGGGCGGGGCGTTAGGATAGCGGTGGGGGAGGGGGGGGGGGGGGGTGAACTCGACATTATAAGCATTGGCCGTAGTCGTTTGACCATAGATCCTCGCATGCCTACAATGCCGGGACGGAGAGCACGTTGGCTTTTCAACAACCAGGCGGACATTGCTTGCTTGCACCAAGCGCGAAGCGAACCGTGAGGTGTTTGGCGAGTGGCATGAAGTGTGAGCTGCATCCCCTACAGTACTAAGAATCGCTTTGAGGAGGATTTTCTCGCATATGGACGTTGACAGCGTCAATCAATTAGGGAGAAAACAAGTTCTATCTCGGTGTCAGAAACCAACCAAGCAACCAATGAAAGCGAACGAAGGGGGGTTGAAACGTCAACCAGATCCCGTGTGGGGGACACAGGTTGCAGCAGCATAAGGGGTATATAGGCTTCGGTGTGACGTATCATGGAGAGGGAACCAAACTGATGGTAATAGAATAGTCCGTGCTCCATTGTAGGATACAATACGGCGTGTTGGTTCCTCCTGGAACCATAACCCTTGTCTTCTGCAGAGCGCATTGTTTTTTCTCATCGCGGGAGGCTTGAGCATCTCGAAACACATGCTCGAAGGCGCACGCCGCCCCCCCCCCACCTAAAACAAACAACCACCGTCGGCGTTTCTCGCGGGTTAGCTGCTACATACAACGTTTCGTACACACACGTACAGACAACATCACACCAACAGTAGCAGCAGCAGCACCACCACCACCACCAACTACACCAACACAACCTACAACCACACACAACAGCAGCAGCGACCACAACATCACCCACAAATCCCCCTCCAAGACTCCCTTTGTTCCTCACCACGACCGGGTCGTCCGTGATCACCACCGACGAGCCGCTCTCCTTCGCGAGGTCGTTCGTCATCGAGACGATCTCTGGATTTGGGCGGTAAGCTGGCGGCGTTGCGATTCGAAGGTTGATAGCTGTACAACGGGCAAGGCAAAGCGACACAAGGTAGGGCAGGGTAGGGTAGGGTAGGGTAGGGTAGGGTAGGTTAGGGTAGGGTCGGGTCGGGTAGGTTAGGGTAGGGTAGGGTAGGGTAGCGTAGGGTAGGGTAGGGTAGGGTAGGTTAGGTTAGGGTAGGGTAGGGTAGGTAGTAGGGTAGGGTAGGTGGGCTAGGTTAGGGTAGGGTAGGGCGGGGTAGGTAGTAGGGTAGGGTAGGTGGGTTAGGTTAGGGTAGGGTAGGGTAGGGTGGGGTAGGTAGTAGGGTAGAATATTGTAGGGCAGGACAAGGTAGGGTATAGGGTAGAGGGTAAGGCAATGTAAGGGGAGACAGAGTAAGGCAGGACCACGCAAAGAACATGGCATGGGAAGGCAAGGCAAGGCAAGGCAAGGCAAAACAATGCAATGCAAGGCAAGGCAAAGAAAGACGTTGCAAAAATTGTGAGGGCAACTTCCAACACTCGTTCAAAAAAATCTTTGCTGGCTGATCGACCCACGATTTTGGTCGGCGAGGAACTCGGGTTACTTGGTGGGTTTGGCCCTGCCGGCGGCTAACTATTTACCCAGGGTCAGTTTGAAGAGCTCAGGTCGAAGCCACATCAGGTCGGGGTGAGATGAGGGTGCCAAGCAGGAGCAAGGATGCGAATATCTGAGTACGTGTTAGTACAGTATTCGACCAAGGGATGGGTATCTCCGACAATGTCGCATTTGGGCGGACGTGACGGGTACCGTTAGGTGACACATCAGCCCTCATCAATTGCTGGAGCCAGCCGAAGGGCCACGAACTAGATTCTGGCGATCCGTTGACACTTCTTCGAGGAATGACAACACCACCACCTCCACCACCACCACCACCACCGTGGAAATAACAACAACACCAACACCACCACCATCACCAATCAACACAACCACCACGAACATCAACACAAACACTAACAATAAGACCATCACCACCACCACCACACCAACACCACCAACATCATCAACAACAGGAAACCTTACCTAGCTTGGCGGCCCCAAGCATGAGGTCGTGGAGGACGTTGTTGCCGTCCCCTACCCAGGTGAACGTCAGACCGTCCAACTTGCCGAAGTGCTCCTGCATGGTCATGAGGTCGGCGAGGGTCTGCAGTGGGTGGTGGAGGTCCGAAAGCGCGTTGATCACCGGCACGTTCGCCTCTGCCTTCAGCTCCTCCACATCGGAGTGCTCGTTCACTCGGGCCAAGAGCAGGCTGTTGAACCCGGACAAAACCTAACAACGGAGGAGTTTGTCGACGATAGGTGCAGGCAGAGGTGGGTGGTAGGTGGGGTGGCATGGGGTGAGCAACAAGCGAACGAGCGAGCAAGCAAGAGGCGTTTTACGATAGAGGTTCACCCGAATTTTTCTGAGGTTCCTCACTTGAGGGGCTCCATACCTCACCCGAAAACTGACGTCAGCAAAAATCAAGTTGTGTCCCGATGAAAAATTCCATGGCCCGAGTATACGAAAACGTCAGTTTTCGAAACAGGATTGGTTTTCCGACGATTTTGGGTTAAGAAACCCCGTCATCCAGAAACAAATTTAGTGGAAATATACTACCTCCATCGTAGAACGCGTCGCAAGCAAGCAAGCAAGCAAGCAAGCAAGCAAGCAAGCAAGCAAGCAAGCAAGCAAGCAAGCAAGCAAGCAAGCAAGCAAGCAAGCAAGCAAGCAAGCAAGCAAGCAAGCAAGCAAGCAAGCAAGCAAGCAAGCAAGCAAGCAAGCAAGCAAGCAAGCAAGCAAGCAAGCAAGCAAGCAAGCAAGCAAGCAAGCAAGCAAGCAAGCAAGCAAGCAAGCAAGCAAGCAAGCAAGCAAGCAAGCAAGCAAGCAAGCAAGCAAGCAAGCAAGCAAGCAAGCAAGCAAGCAAGCAAGCCAGCAAGCAAGCAATTGAACAATCACGCAACGATTCAAGCAATCTAAGCACAACCAGCCAATCAACCAACGAGCCAACCCAACTAACCAACCACCGCGCAAACCAGCCGACCAATCAAATCGACCAACCGATCAACCAACGATGGAGCCAAACAATCAAACCCAACCGATCAATATCTACCATGGCGGTGTCCTTCATCGACTCGTTGACGCCCAGCTGAATGTCACTGGGCCCCAGAAACAGAGCTCTTCCCCCGAGGAGCCCCATGCCAGTCTCGGTCGACACTCGGGTGCGCGTGGACCGCTTCTGGAAGATCATCGCGACGGATTTCCCAAGCAGCTCTTGCGTTTTCTGCTTCCAACCAGCGCGCAACGTCGAGCGTCGAGCATCGAGGGGAGCCGGACGCGCGGGAGGGGGCGTGTCGAACGAGGAGGTGCTATTGTCGTCAATGGTGGGGGTCGGCCGGAAGGGTGTGTGTTTTCGAGGAGGCGGCGTTGCTATAGGTGAGGGGAGGGTGTGTGTGTCCGAGTAGGCGGCGTTGCTGCCGTCAATGGGGGGTGGCGGGGGGGGGGGCATCCAAGGAGGCAGTGTTGGTGTCGTCAATGGCGGGAGAGGGGGCGAGGAGGCGGTGTTGTCTAGAATGGGCGTGGGGGTGTCTGTGCAGGCGGTTTTGATGTCTTCAATGGGGAGGGGGGCACGGGGGGCGGGCAAAAGAGTGCGTGTGTCGGAGGAGGCGGTGGTGTTATCATCAATGGGGGGAGCGGGGGCGGAGCGTGTGTGCGTGCGTGCGTGAGGAGGCGGTGCTGTTGCCGTCAATGATTAGCGTCAAGCAGTTGGTTCCTGATTTTGTTGATATCTCCGTCGCGTTTCCCAAAACGAAGCACGGGTTCAACGAAAAAAATCTGGGTTGAACCATTTTTGGTCGCGTCAGGACAGCCAGGCCGCGGGATGTATGTATGACATGAAAGCCCCGTTTTGGGTGGGTCAGGACAGCTAGACCGCGGGATGTATGGTGTGACAGTCTCGCTTTAGCATGGGTCAGGACAGTTAAGCCGAGGTACAAGTTGTTGTTGTTGTTGTTGTTGTTTTCACACTAACTCATGCCCAAACTATTGATTCTGTAGACACAGAGCTGGAGCGGAAGAATACTCTCAAGGAAAAAATACACGTACATCAGCCAAATAAAATAATACAAAAACCGTCAGATACACGGCACGGCGGAAACACATCGCGCACCTCAAGCAGAAAAAAAAGTCAACACGTATATATACATGTATGGCAGTCCGCAATTGGGTGCGGCAGAACACGCAGTCCGCAAAATCGTTCGCTGTGATACTGCGGCTTCAGATTTTGCTCCTCTCAATGAGGGGCGCATGTCCTGCATAAGGTCATACACCCCCAGTACGCGCGATCGAAGTATCGCAGTAGTCGGTGTCCATCCTATACTCTGTCTCGTTGTACGAATATTCGTAGACCAGGACCTTTAGAGTAAGACCACAGGTCAGGCATTTCAGTACAGTAATACACTTAGATGTATTGTTGTACGTACTGTACCTGTTTTCGCCTGCGGCCATTCTGGTGGAAACCCCAATTGTGGCGGATAAAGTCGCACGGGATCGGGGTGCTTGGGGGAGCCTTTCCAGCGGCGAACCTTCCACAGGAAACTTCTAGAGGGTCCAGGTCCGGGTGGGATCAGGTCGGCGCAGAGCGCCAAGTGGGAGCAGGGTCGGTGAAAGCGTCTAACTTCTCTGAGAATCTCGTGTACACCCAATACGGTATTTCTTGTTGTCTCACACTGCCGCAACGAATATATATAAAAAAAACAAAAGACGATACGATCGTAGGCTTCCACTCTCGAGAAATACCGATGAATATTTGACATCTCTTTCTTTAGGCCGCGGCTGTTGCGGTAGACGAAACCAGTACGTACAGCATTTTTCAACACCTTCGCAGGCTTTTCCTCGTGGGGACGCTAAAAAATGTCCCCTGACTTCTCAACGGGCCATTGGTCAATTTTTCGAGAGGAATCTATCTAGTGGTACTATACTGCCCAAGATTGCACGCTCGAAAATTCCAACGGATGGCCAACTCAGGCCAACTGGCCCAGTTTCGATATTGTTATCTAAACCGGGGGGAATACAAAACAGCCGGCCAGTTTCGATTTTTTCGTCGGAGTTGGGTGAAAAATCGAAACTGGGCCAGTAGGCCACCCGTTGGAATTTCGAGCATGCAACATCGGACTAAAACACTTTTAATAGATCCTCCAAAAATTGATCACTGGTTTGTTGATATGACAGGGGTCTATTTCTTGCTTCCCCGCGAGAAAAATCCTACGAAGGTGTTGACAAATACTGTTCGGGTTTCGTCTCATAATAATCGGCCTAGGGTCGTTATTATCGGAGATTAAAAAAAAAGAAAAAGATCTCCGGCAATAACGGCATTTGAGCTGTTTCTTACCAGGTATGCGGTTCAGATTTGGAGCTTCAGATTTTGACCCGACCGCATTTTCAGCTGTAAATCGAAAAAGTCTCCCTATGCGAAAAAATCGGATTGATTGTGTGTGCAAAAATTCAAGCAAACGCCGAGACCGAGACCGAGCTCTTGTTGATGTGGTCAGGCGCCGCGACGAGACGCGCCACGCTGACTGCCTCTGTTCTGGCGGCGAAGAGACGTGCTGAGTGCGCTCGGGTCAACTTGTCTTGATATTTTGTATTTTGACACAATGAAGCATCCGAGCCCAGCACGCTGAGTGACTGCCTGCTGCTGCTGCTGCTGCTGTAGTCTACGAGTACATATCCACGGAGAGATGCGCGCCGAGTGCGCTTCTCTTGTTTCTAGGCCCGAGCCCGCGCAAGCGAGCGGTATTTTGGGCACGGAAAGGCGCACCGACCGCCTACTGCGCGTCGGGCGCCGCCTACTGCGCGTCGGGCGCGAAGCAACATCGCAACACAGCTGTGTCACCATCCAAATCATCAATCGTTCTGCTGCCGCTTGCTTGCGTGGATAACATCTCGAATTTTAGAGACCATGCCATTTTTCGATCTGAAAATCTGATGGCCCAAGTCCTCGGCTTCTGGGCCAAAATTTGACGACTTGGGTCATTGGAGGATTACATCGTTTTTTTCCCCGTCAGATTTTGTACATTCAGACCGGATAAAAGCAGATGCTTGCATTATTTGGATCGAAACATGCAAACAATTGAACTTACAGCTGACGTGGAGTTCTTTAGTTTCTTATTTATTTATTTTTTTCATCACTTTGTTTTCCAGCCTAACTCGTAGGAGGTACTACCCTCAGCGATTTGTTGGAAAAGCCGTGGTCACAGGTGTCTTCCCTTCTCCCCCCCGGTACGTGCCTTCATTTTTTGTGGCGCATAGGGATAGGGTTCTGCATTCCCACTGCTCGTCGACTTTCATCGAATGTAGCTAACTCACGCTCTCGCGCTTTTCGTTAATCAATTTCATGCAAGAAAAGGTCCCGACGAGCATGCACCCAGCGAGACTCGAACCCATGAAATTGATCTTGATAGGCACGCGGACCACCTACCAAGCCACCGGGGACGCCTGGTTCAAAAATAATCTGAAACTCGAAATCGAACCGCATAGGCAACGAACAGCCTTCTTAACCCTTTTAGAACCGGAGTCCCGTTTAGGGGACAAACTACTTGAAATTTGAGTGGTTTGTCCCCAAAATGGGACTGGGGTTCTAAAAGGGTTGAGTCCCTCGCCGCTACCCCCAGCTGCTTCCCGGCAAGCAAAAACAATGTGAACCAGATTTGCTATCTGCAGTTTGGAGATCCCCGAGCTTTGTGCAGCATGCCTTTTTGGGCTGGTGCGTGTATTCGTCTACTCGTGACTTGTGCTTGGTAGTGATACGTGGATGTTGACATGTTGTCATGCGGGTACGGCGGCAGTACCTACGAGGTATATACGACACAGAGAACCTCGTGGTATGCATTATGATATGCACACGAGTTCATGTTATTGTTAGCACGAAGAAAGCCTGCCGTAGGACGACGACGAGGGACGGCATCACGATGGCGCGCGTGTTGTCAAATATTATTGTTGTCTACGGTCTACTGCTGCCTACCCTGTCAGCTGTTGGTGTCTACTCTTACCTCCATACCGCTCGTGGGATCCTTGAACGCCTTCTTGAGGGCGATGGAGCAGTTCAACAGGCCGACAAGCTCCGGCTTGCTGCGAGACCGCGAAAAACGTTTAGGGGGGCAACCATGAGAAGTCGACGCCGCGAGAGAGTACATTGACAAAACACCACGGCAGCAGTACAGCACAGCAGCAAGCAGCAGCAACAGCATCAGCAAACGGCAACAGGAGAAAACAGCAGCAGCAACAGCAGCAGCAGACATCAGCAGACGACCGCAGAGCAAAACCGACATCTCAGGACTCATGACGCAACCATGGTATCTATCATTTACGAAAAAAAGTCGTTCCTCTGGTCTCGGAGCACACAACCAAACGAAACCGCGCGTAGCCCAAGACGAGGCAACGCATGTCCGACGGGAACGGGCGCTTACTGCTAGGATCAGGCATAGGCAATGGCAGTCACGAGCGAGCGGGACCGTAGCATACCAATTGGGGGTGGTTGTGCCTGAACTACGTTGGAAGTGCGTTCCTATGGTCCGGCGAAGACCCGCCGCATGTTTTGTACCTAAGGTCTGCGATAGACATGAGCGAACGCCCAGTCAGTGATTTGACTCCTCTCACGGCGGCCATGGTGTCTCTTCTCGTGTGATTTCTTGGTGGGAGAGAACAGGTTCAAGCGTCAAGCAAGCAATGCCTGTGGTGATAGCAGACAGTGGAGCAGGGGATGGAAAGCGTCGGTGCCCCCCGGTGAGATATTGAAAGAACGCCTCCAGAAAAATAAGGAAGCCTTTCAATACTTTTTCTGGGTGCAAACCCGGGCGCGACTCCCATTGCCAGTAACCCGCAACCCCTTGACACGCGCGGCCAGCTACATCGACCCCATGAGTCGCTTGAGCTACAGTGAGACCAGGGACGGCATAGGATCAGACGGGCCGGCGCTGAACGAAGCGCCACGTGCGGGGGGGAAAACGAGAACGTCGTCAAGGTAAGGGAGCACCGAGAAGGCCCTCGTTACTATCTAATCGTTTATACGTGCTGGGGTGTGTCGGCGCGCCCTCCACAGCAGCAGCACAGGGAGGTTATGCTCCCGCCGACATGGTTTGACCATCCTTCTCGTCGAAGGCGCTCATTGGGATCGCCGTTTGTCACCTCACCGACACGTCCTGATGGCTGCCCCCCCGAAAATTGGTGACAATTGGCCTCGGGAAGGCAGGGCGCACGCTGTCGGCGTGGGGTTGCCTATCGTTTTTTTCCGCACCACTTGGGGGGGTCGGGTGGCTTGTTCTCGAGACCCTCCTTACTCATCCTCTCTAATGATCGAGTCCCCATGCGTGAAGTTCGCAGTATTGCGGGCAGGCGCCGAGTATTGAGAGCATTGCGGTCGACACCCAGTTGCCTCAACGGTTCGTGCCTGCGGCTGCAGTGGTACGTACACTGGCGGTCTTGCTCAGGCGGTCGGTGCCGTGTTTGCACAAGATCGGAATCCTGCGTCTGTGTTATGATACTGCTTTGTGTGAGGTTGAAAGTTCGGTAATTACCTGGGTTCTGGCACTGGGATCGTATTTGTAGTACTTGGAAGGCGTATCTTAAGCCGGAACCCAGAGTTTTTTCAGAGAGGGAGGTCCAGGCCTCTGGCCGCGGCGACATCGGGGTGATCGTCGGCGGCAGCAAGAGGCCGCTCAGCTGCGGCAGCAAGAGGCCGCTCAGCTGCGGCAGCGTCGGCCCGAGCTGGGGTCGAGCATTGGGCCGTGGTCCCCGCGCCGAGGCCCGGAAGGTGTGACCACCGCTGGATGATGGCAGCCTGGACCTCGACCGAGAGGGAGGTCTGGTAGTTGGGGGGGCGGGGGTTGATCCCCGTCCAGCTCCGTCTCTCGTGCTGTGCCTTTCGTCGCCGTCCGCTCCTCGTCCTCGGAATCTCGGGCCTCGTAGTCCACAGCGTCATCCAGATCCGTCGGGCCCGGGAGCGGGGGTGTCCTCTCTCCCGACGAGGGAGAGGAGCCGTATGTCCTCGGGCCGCTGGCAAACCTGGCGGGGCTGGGCGACTCCTCCTTTGCCTTCGCAGTGCAAAGGCAAAGGTTCGCAGTGCAAAGGCAAAGGAGGAGTCGCCCAGCCCCGCCAGGTTTGCCAGCGGCCCGAGGACATACGGCTCCTCTCCCTCGTCGGGAGAGAGGACACCCCAGCTCCCGGGCCCGACGGATCTGGATGATGCTGTGGACTACGAGGCCCGAGATTCCGAGGACGAGGAGCGGATGGCGACGAAAGGCACAGCACGAGAGACGGAGTTGAACGGGGGTCAACCCCCGCCCTTCGACTACCAGAGGCCTGGACCTCCCTGTCGGTCGAGGTCCAGGCTGCCATCATCCAGCGCTGGTCACACCTTCCGGGCCTCGGCGCGGGGGCCACGGCCCAATGCTCGACCCCAGCTCGGGCCGACGCTGCCGCAGCTGAGCGGCCTCTTGCTGCCGCCGACGATCACCCCGATGTCCCGAACGGGCCTTGACTGCCGCCGAGACCCTCGGGGCGGCCTTGGCGGCAACCGCCCGCCGCCGGGCGCAGGCGCTCACGGTGGCCGAGCAAGAGGCATCAGCGGCCGCTTGCACCGCCGCCGGCGCTACCACAGCCTCGGAGACCGCCAACAGCGCCTTGAAGGCTGCCGCCGTGGCCTCGGAGGATGCCGCGCGCTCCGCCTCCCACGCCCAGGACTCCATTTCCCGCGCCACGGAAGCTCTGCGGGCTGCCCCGGCGGACAGCAGCACGAAGCCTCGTCGTGTTGCCGAGGCAAGAACCTCAGGGGAGCGCCTTCCCCTCGCCGAGACCGCGACGGCGGCCACTCCAGCCCCCGTACTTGGCTCCTCCGACACGCTCCCTCCTAGCGCGATCGCGGTCGACGCCCGAATCAAGCATACCGGGGATCTGGATTTCTTCCAGGGGAGTGTCGCCTGCATGGCCGCCGGACCAAATTCGTGCTTCCCCCTTGAGGCGGCAGCGAGGGTTGTCTCTGCCGCTCGCCAGCTCCGGCTTGACATGCCCGCAGACGACCTCTCCGTCCACGACGCTTGGCTCGTCATGGCGGGTGACTCTTGGAAGGCCCAGCAACGCAGGGAGCACACTATGGCTCTTGGTGATAAGCCTGCAGCAGGCGCACGACTTGTGCTTCACCACCGTTTTTTGGCCGACCCCGACTGAGTATGGGCGCCAGCGCCAGGTCGACCCCGGCGCCCAGGGACACCGGCTCCCGGACGTCGGGCAGGGCTCGGGTCAGGCCCACGCCCCCTCCAACCCCCCGTCGGACGACCGGGCTCACCGACCCCAGGGACACCAACACCCGGGAGTCCCCGATAGCTCTGGGGCCCGCGACCGCCCCTACCGTCGCCATGACGACCGGGACCGCCGGCGCCCAAGCATGGGGGGAGCCTCGGCAGGCCATAACGGCAGGGCCCGCCGCGGACAGGGTTCAGATCACGGCCGGAGCACGTTTCGGCGAAACGGGGCTGGTCGGCGGCGAAAACGGGGCCAGGGGAAGGACAGCTTGAGCGACGGGCGAAGTTGGAGCTACCGCCCGCGGGGAGACGCGTCTCAGGCCAACTCGTCGCGATCCTCCACGGACGGCAGCGGCGAAAGCCCCGTTCCCGAGGCCACCACCGGCTCCAAGAGGCAAGTTGTTCCCTCCCTGGCGGAAGTTGCTTCCTCCGCCGCGGTTCTTGGTCGCTTGACCATGTCCGATGACCGCGCCATGCCGGTGTCGTCTAACCTTGCCCACGCTCGCACGACGGCGATCGACTCTGCCGCCGCCGCCGCTAGCACACCGCAGACGTCCAACGGAAGTACAAACACCTGGGACTAAAGGATATTTCACGCATTTCTGTTCTACCTTTTCCCTTCTTCGTTGACGATTTCTTCCTGGCCCTTAAGGCTACGTCTTCCTTTCATTTTTTTTTACGTACATGGCCGGCTTCGTTGCCTTGCCGTTCAGAGGTGTGGGAGTGGGTTTCGAGGAGCCGCATCTTCGACTCATGTTCTAGTTTGTGGAATCGGGGCTTCCATGGATTTCCCATAACTCTGCATATACGGCTCATCAGAGTGGGCTAGTGTTATGATCCTGCTTTGTATGAGGTTGAAATCCCGGTAATTACCTGAGTTCAGGCACTGGGATCGTATTTGTAGTACTTGGATGGCATATCTTAGGTGGAAAACCAGGGTTTTTTCAGAGAGGCACGAGCGTGGTCTCTGTCTCTGTCGTGCACGAAAGGAATAAAGCTACTCTTCTATCTCTAAGCGAACATCAACGTGAGTTACGAACGAGTACCGGCTTAATAAGCAGACCTGTCCAGGGTTACAAAGTGTCCCGCAGTCCGTAATCTTAACATCTGCTCGATGATGCAGCGTGCGCGAAAGATGCCAAGAAACACTGGTACATCAGCAACTCAGTACAAATATTGCTGCTGTCTGCTGCTTCTGCTTGCCGTCTTTTGTAATACCTGGTACGTAGTTAATACGTCCCGGTACCTGGTAGGCTGTTTCCTATGCGGTTCGATTTGGAGCCTCAGATTTGTTTTCTCCAATGTCTAAAATGAAAGCATCTGCTTATGCAGTCCGAGTATGCAACATCTGACCTTTTTTCCGATTTGAGAATCTGATGGCCCAAGTCGTCAGATTCTTACCCAAATTCCGACGACCTGGACCATTAGACTTTTAAATCGGACAACGGCATGGCCTCTAAATTCAAGATGTTATCCACGACAGCAAGCAGCAGCAGAACGATCAAGTTGGATGGTGACAGCTGGATAGCGACGTTGCGTCGCGCCCAATGCGCAGTCAGCGGGCGGCGCGTCTCTCCGTGGCCAGACTACCGTCGGCTGGCGCGGGCTCGGGCCTAGATACCAAGAGAAGCACACTCGGCGCGCACCTCTCCGTGGATGTGTACTCGTAGACTACAGCGGGAGCAGCGGCAGCAGGAGCATCAGCAGTCAGTCGCATTGTGTCACATTACAAAATACAAAGACCACCTGCCTCTAGCGCACTCGGCACGTCTCTTCGCCGCCAGACCAGAGGCAGTCAGCGTGGGCTGGGACGCTTGGATCCTACGCGCAATGCATGCAGCGCACCCAGCGCGTCTCTTCGCGGCGCCAGACCACAACAACAGCAGTTGGTCTCGGCATTTGCTCGAATCTCTGCACGCTCAATAACGCTCAATAAAATCTGATTTTTTCCACATAGGAAGACTAATCCGATTTGCCAAGTTCACTTCTGAAAAGGCGATCGGGTCAAAATCTGAAGCTCAAAAATCGAACCGCATAGGAAACAGCCTAACGAGTGTACGAAATATGCCAAGAACGACTGGTACAACAGCAATTCAGTACAAAAAACGCTGCTATCTGCAATTTCTGCTTGCCGTCTTCTTAGTCAAGTACTCGTAGGCAAAATGGAATCAGAATGGCTTCCGTATGGAAACTTTGACACCAAACTACCTACGAACCAACCCTGACTTGACCCTAATAACCTGTCTTGCAGCTTGGATTTGTCCGAATTAAGTATGGCATTCTGCATTATGCACCTGTATATCATACGTACGGTTAGAGCAGTGCATCAGTCATACTGGTCAGTTATACCTGGTAGGGATGATACACTGCTGTGTGGACATAGTGACGAGCCGAATGCGGGTTTCTACTTTTGACGGGCGCCAAAAACTAGGGGCATGTTTCAAGTTTTTCCTGACTCGCCCGCCTCCGTGGGACACCTGTGTTGCACTGCCAACAAAACACGAAAAAAAAGTCGGGACAACAAAGACAATGGAAGCACGTCTGCCGCCTTTTTTTTTTACGAGGACATTTCGTTTTTATGCTCTATCTCCGAACGTTTCCATCGAGCCAAACTTTGGCAGACCGGATATGAGCTCCTTGTGGTGCACTGCCGTGAGCGTGCCAAAGCGACAGCACTTTTCGTGTCCTCCTTCGGGGCGGACCTTGTCGCTGAAGTTTGAAAATGTGGTTCCAGACGCTTGATTTTTCGGTTTCTCGTACTGCAGCCCAGTATTTGTTTTTCTTGCTGTAGAACGAGCAGGAGGAACCCAGAAGTCGTAACGAGTACGTTCCTCTTCCTCGTTCTACAGCAACAAAAAATACTTGGCTACAGTACAAGAAACCGAAAAATCAAGCGCCTGGAACCACATTTTCAAGCTACAGCGACAAGGTCCGCCCCGAAGGAGGACACGAAAAGTGCTGTCGCTTTGGCACGCTCACGGCAGTGCACCAAGGAGCTCATATCGGGTCTGCCAAAGTTTGGCTCGATGGAAACGTTCAGAGCTACAACAGTAGAGCAGAAAAACGAAAAGTCCTCGTAAAAATAAAACGGCGACAGACGTGCTTCCATTGTCTTTGTTGTCGGGACTTTTGGCAGTATTAACTTTTCTTCGTGGGGAGTGCATCACAGGTGGGTAACGCTCCCAGGAGGCATACCAGGTAGGTACCTGGTACGTATCTACGCACGTAGTGATACCTCTTTGTACATAGCTTTATTGCATTTCCCAAAAAGTTGGTTTCTATCCGTGTGTTCCTCTTGCACCAACGTACGCAAGTTGACGCCGGTCGCAAATATCCCGCGTGCGCGAGTTTCCTACTGTAAATAGAGACACAGCTGAACCATCTTTGCTTAATAGTTTTGACGGCGCTTACTCAAATACGGTGGACGTCTTTCGAGTTGCTTGAAGCGTCCGTCCGTCCGTTCGTCCGTCCGTCCGCCCGCCCTCCTCCGCCGTAACGCTCCCACCAACGCACACAAGCCAATACTTGTAGTTACAAATATCCTCGCTGCGCGACTTCCCGTCAGGTGTAACGACAGCTGTAACTACTTTTCCTGAACCGAACCTGTTGAAGCCTCTCTTCTCTTCCTCGACATCCTGCGGCAGTAGCAGCAGCAGCAGCAGCAGCAGCGTTTCGTGATACTGCTGGAGAAAATATTTGCCTCCGCCATGTGTGTTTGGGAGTTTTGTCCGAGCAGGTAGGAATATACACCTGAACCAATGAACGCCTCCTCTCCCCTGTTTCTCATCTTGGGACTGCGTCCATGTTTTTTTTTGGGGGGAAACATGCGTGGAATTTGAGTGGGATCGCTTCTGCAGTGGTACATGTGATATTGATAGGTGCAGGGGTCAATTAAGCATAGCAAGCCGCTCTTGTTCGGGAATAACAGGGTGACCGTCACGAATATGTCGGAGACAACAGAACAGGAAACAATGCTGTGAGATCGAAAAAATCGTCAAAACTGGTATTTTGCAAGTTGCAAGTTTTTCCTGTGATGAATGTTATAGAACTACATACTTGGATCACAACCCCTGAGCGTGCTCGGTTGGTGCATCCCTGGCCTCTCAGAGCTCCCACTTCCAAACCGCCTCCTTTCATCACTTGCCGGACCTTTCCAGCAGTTTTTTGTTTTCTCGGTCCTTTCTTCCTTTTTTCTTCTTTCGTTTCGTGAGCGTGCCGAGCACGACATCGCGGGAGGACCCGGCACCGTCGCGGGTGTCAGCGGGTGCTGGCGGGCAGAGGGGGGGTTGCAAGGAGTGCGGTCGCCGCTTTCGTGCCTAGGCGTCGCGTGTGCCTCGAGACACGAGGGATGCATGAACGGGCTTTGTCTGGCTTCGATTTATGATTGTTGATAGAGTAAGTACGAGTTATGAAGGTCGTTCGGGAGGGCAAGATAATATTCAAGCGGTGCTTATTTTTGGGACCACGCTGGAGTTGAAAGAGGGAGGTGTGCAGTTTGAACACCAACGTTATCGAGCTGGCGAACGACGGCCACGGTGAGCACCGGGCTTCACGCGAGGCGGGCGACGGGGCTGATTGTGGCAGAGAGTGATAAAAGCTTTACCTGGACCGAATCGTTAGCGAAGTGGTCGCGAGAGGGGCGGGCGGCGTACGAGGCTGAGAGAAAAGCTCTTCTGTGCGATTTTTTCTTTTCTTCTTTTCGTTCGACCGGGTGTAAGGTGTTCCAATCAGGCAGAAAAATATTACACGAGAGGGGACGGGGATTTTTTTTCCTTTCCGAGTTTTCGGTTTCATTTTCATTGTTTTTGCTGTTGTGCCGTGCTGTGCTTTCGCTTTTCTTCGTACATACAGTACAGACATAGAGCATGTCGAGAGAAGAAAATAAGTACAGACAGTAGTACCCTACCTGGGGTGTATGTACGTACGTACGACATCCGCGACGCGAAGCGTATATGTGGCATCCAAGCTAACGTCGGGGTTTTTTTTTTTATCTTCCTTGGAGATCTAACGTCGGAGCTGTTTTTTCCTGAAGCATGGCGGCGGGACTCTTTGCATTATCAAGTCGCCGGTTTGCAATTACGATCCTTGAAAAAACTAAACTCAATCGTGGACCTCTGTTCGCTTCGCATAATTTGATGTACTTTTTTCCTTCCTGAGCGAGCGTAGCGGGCGGCGTAGGCCGCCCGCGGAGCGAAGCGCCTTGTACTGCATACTCGTACAAAGCGGGCTCCCTACGAGGTGCGTATAGAGGGTTTAGATACACAAGTGGGTGCCAGCCAGGTTCTCGATCCGAAAGAGGTACTGGTACGTACGTGCACAGGACGCGCTGTGCTGCTGTGCCGTTTCGCCGTCGACTACGTACGGCCCTACGGCACGCCCTTCCCCCGACGGAGCGGACGACGGGCCGTCACGGCTGCTGAGAGCTGAATTGTCCGCAGCTGGCTGACAAGGGGTCGTCCGCGACTTCCTCGTCCGAAGAACAATGGGAGGACCAGCCTAGCGAGAGATTCGGTTCTTCAGCCGACGAGCCCGCAGGAACCGTTCGTGGGTCCGCATGATGCACTCGCTGTGACCGCGCCACGCATATGGTTTGTTCATACGGACCCATAGGCTGACAGATTGGAATCGACGAGCTCATGCCGACTCGTAGGCTTGAAGAACCGTATTTCCGGAAGGAGGTCCCTCCGTCTTTTTACGGCCGACGAAGCCGCGGGCGACTCCTTCCCCGCAGCTGCAGACGATTGAGCGGCTACCGATGGCCCGTGGTTTTTTCCGTGGGAGGAAGGCGTGTCGCAGTGCCGTAGTCCGCGGTGTTCAACGGAACATCGAAAAGCATTTCTCGTCTTCTTGGTCATACAACAATATGATACCATGACAAAAGCATCACACGCAGCTTGCAAATCAGTTTTTTTCGACAAAATCCCCCGTCAGCGATCTATCTCACAGCTGATACGGCGTTTTTTCTTGCTTTTCTTTCTGAGAAAACACGTGCGTCGAGTCAGAGGGGTATGCGAACCCCCCCCCCCCCCAAGAAAGTGTAAACGATTGCGCTGCTCTCGTTTTTTTTCGAGTCCTAGACAGGGGGGGGGGGTTGATATGCTAAAACCAAGTGAACGCAATTCTAAGAACAATTGTCAAGTTTTCCATTCGTCCAGAAATGTCACCGTTCTGGTTTGTTTCTCGTATTGACCTTTTGCCTGGGAACTGGGAAGGAGGAGTGTTATTCATTGATGGGTCGTTTTCTCTCTTTTTTTTGCGTGTACTCCATGCGCGTGGAAATATATACATGGTACCTGGTATTGCAGAACACGCGCGATCAAGCAGCTTTCTAAACTGAGTATCAAGCGCTCGATCGGCCGAACTCACAGCTAACGTACACCTATCGGTACGCATGCCACACATGTGTCATACGTTTTACCACCGCCACGCCCAAAAAATCCTTGATACGGTGATACCGGTACCCGTAACGTGCATCCCTGCTCCCGAAGACTGTTATGTCAGACAAAATAAAACAGACCACACCACGTCACCGCTTTTCTCGTTTCGAGATTTTGGCTGCTCCATACGCGTAATCGTGGCAAAGCTGCCGGCGCAATCGTCCGCATCCTGGTACGTACACACGGGGCGTGTTTGTTGTGGGTGCTCTGTGCCCCCCCCCGAAAGTCTGCACCTTGCTTGCACTTTGATGAAGGCACTGTTTTGACCTCGGAAAACGAGGTCGTGAACAGAAAAAACAAGCCGTGTGTGTGTCGGGGTTCCGAATATCACGCGCACGTCAGCGTTTCACCCTCGAGGGCAGGCCCATTTTCGGGCGTGTGTACCTGGTATTACATAGTACAATGCCTAGACGTGGTGGGCCTAAGTTGATGCCTAAAGGCGACAGGTGTGGCAGTATTTCTACTGTCACGCGGGGCCATAGCAATCAGAGCCCATGTTGGGCCCTAAAAACATGTATTAATCCCCTTTTACGTAAACGCACCATTTTTGTTCGATTTTTGTTTTTCTATTCTTGTTTTTTCAACATTGCTTTTGCTCTCCAGTTCAACTCGTAGGAGGTTTTTACCCTCAGTGATCTTTTGGGCAAGCCGTGGTCGCAGGTGTCGTCCCTTCTCGTGCCCCCCCCCCCCCCCCCCCCGTACGTGCCCTCACTTTTGTCGCGGATAGTGTTCAGCGTTCCTTCCCACTGCTCGTCGATTTTTGTCCAAGCTTGCTACTGCAGCTCACGATCTCGCGCTTCCAGCTGATCAAATTTTGTGCAAGAAATTGGGTTCTGATTAACTACTATGAATACAGTGTTATATCGTACATTCCTCCGCATTAATATGGTACCGTTTATTCCGCTTGCTCGTAACATGTATACTTCGTACACCGGGCGTATGTGCGAAGGATATAGACGTGTAATCATCTATAGCACCGCCTAAAATAAGGCGGCCGAGAAGACCCTCTTTTTTTGTCTTTCTTTTTTTGTTGTTGCTTGTCTGTCTGTATTTTAACCGCCGAGCTTCGTTGCCTGATCATCACCACGCAAGGAGCGACATGGCTAGTTGAACAATTGCGAAAATTACCAATCTACCACTGCTGCGTGTGTACAACGCCTTCGTATGGTGGAAACCCCGAAAACCCGCCCCCCCCTTCGTATATGAGTATGTGTTGAAGATGTACTGGGTTCTCCAGTAGTACACTTTCAACAACCATTGAGGGGGCGTAGGTGCCTGGTTCTCGACCCAACGGTCTCATGGAAACGGTCCAGCCGGGGGGGCCTGTCTCACCGTTCAACGGTCACATGAAACAAGGTCCAGCGGCGGGGCTGTCTCGCGGTTCAACGGTCGCGTTGCACAGGATCCGGCGGAGGCCTCACCGTTCTCACCGACAGGTTACGGACATCCTGTCTCGTAATATTACGGGGGACCATAGTTAATAGGACCTATGGTATACTTAAAAACCTATATATTTGACAATTTTTACTAACAATATTTGGTCCTATTAACTATGGTCCCCCGTAATAGTTGTATTCACGTGCTTGGGGCTGTTCTTCTCCGAAGACTATGTCTGAGCGCTGCGAGCATGGCATGCCTAGGCTGGACTCAGCAGCTACCCCTCTCCCTCCGGAAGTATCAGGACGTTTGTTTTTCTTGGAGGGGGGGGGGGGGGGTCTTGATATTGTGGAAATGAAAAGTTTTCAATATTTTTTCCGGACAGAGTTCGTCAGTTTATTGGTCGGTTGGCGAAGCAAGCCTATTGGCCGGCGTACTTACAGTAGTGTTTTATTAATGAAAACACAACACTTTGAGCCACAAGTGAAGACTCATGCTAAGTAGAAGGTCCACCATTTTTTTACTCGCTTAAGGAGCTCCATACTTCTACCGAAAATTGACTCCAGGAAAAAAAAAAGAAAAAACTTTGCCTCCCTCCCGATGAATAATCCCACTGCCCAAGTATACAAAAACGCCATTTTTCGAAACAACATTTTTTTGGTATTCCGACGGTTCTAGGTAAGGAACCCCGCCATTCAGAAAAAACGTTTTCAGCGGAAATGTGCTACCTCTGTAGCAGAACGCGTTCGCACAGAGATACCAAGCCGCAAACTTTACTTGCCCCGCATCGAGGGTGTTTCAGCGCTCACGATTGCGAGAGGCGGCCAACACTGCTTAATGATACCAGACGTACACCCGTGCGCTCGTATTGCTTTGTACGTTGGCACATCGGACAGACCAGATAGTATGATTTTTTCCGCTTCATGTTCTATTATTAATAGACTTTGCCAGGGAAAGGCAAAGTTTCGATCTGTATGATCTGTTGCTCGTGGTGCCCGATCCATGGTGGGTTTTGTAGTACTTGCTTGGTAGGATCTGTACTGTACAGATTGTGCAGATCAGGCACGCTTTTGTATAGCGGAAAGGGTGGGGACGTTAGATGAACTACAGCAGGAGATTTGAGGCGTTCTACGATAGGGGTGCACCCTAAATTTTCTGAGGCTCCTCACTTAAGGAGCTCCATACCTCACCCGAAAACCGACGTCAGCAAAAATGGAACTGCATCCAGATGAATAATTTCCATGTCCCAAGTGAACAAACACGTCATTTTTCGAAACAAGATTGGCATTCCGACTATTTTTGGTGAAGCAGCCCCGTCGTGCGGAAAACATTTTGGCGGAAAATGTGCAGCCACTTTCGTATATAGAACGGGTCATTTGTGGTCTTTTTGATTCGTGTGGGTTTGCTCAAGACTGACGTACAGGCTGTCTGTGCCTTTCTGGCGAGCACAGGGCACCACTGCAACAGCGAGAGGGCGACGTGTATACAGTTAGACCCGTGCTGCCGCGCCAGGTATTGGGTTTCCACGCTCCTCCGCTCTGCGCGTCACGCGTCGGTAGGAAAAATTACTTTCTCGACCTTGTCTCGATGAACAAAAAAATGTTGCATGTGAATAAATCTTACTAGTAGTTCGAGGTAGCAGAGATGCTCTGTAGATGCCAACACAACACGGAGGTGTCTTCGTCAGAGCAGTAAGAAGAGCGAGCTAGCTAGCGACCGAGGGCGAGGGCGAGGAGCGGGTTAAATAACCGCTGGAACGAAGCGGCGAGGGCTGTACACCCAAACGGAGAAAGCGATCGAAGAAATGTGCGATCCCCCCCCCTCCCTTCCTCCTGCCTGCTTCTCCTGGTCCCCCCCCCCTTCTGTCTTCCTTCTGCTTCATACGACTACGGCTATGCATGATATCGAGTACATCTCTCCTATCGAGTACACCCCCCCCCCTCTCTCTCTCCCCCCTTCTCTCCCTTTCTTCCTCCCCCCTCCCCTCCCTTCTTCCTCCCCCCCTGCCCCCTCCCCCCTTCCTCGTCTCCCCTCCTCCCCTCCCCCCACCCCCCTCCTCCCCCCCCCCCATTCGACTCCCCTCCCCGCCTCCCCCCCTCCCCCCTTTACCCCCCCCCCTACTCGCGATCGCAGGCGCAACAAGGGGAAGCGGACGAGGGGTGATGGGGGAGTCGGTGCCGGCAGCGGGGACGAAGGTCCGGACCACCTAGGGGAAGGGGCCAAGGTGAGCCCGCCAAGTTCCTCCCTGGACTCCTACTCCCTCATGGGGTTGACGGAAGGCAACGCGAATGGCGATGTCGACGCTGACGCAAAGGAGCATGGAGGTGGGGGCGGGGGCGGTGGCGGGGGCGGGGGCGGCGGCAGTAGCGGCGGCGATGATCCAACGACAACGACAGCGGAAGCGGCCGCGACAACGGCTGGCGACGACGATATGGAGGCGGTTAAAGCTGCGGGAGGGAGGGGAGGGAAGGCTAAGAGGTCTGCAGCAGCAGCAGCAGCAGTAGCAGCAGCGAAGAAGGCTGCTGCCGCGGCGGAAGTGAAGGCAGTGGCGGCCGAAGCCGCGGGGTTAGCTGCTGCTGCCGCTGCGGCGGCGGCGGTGGCGGGAGGTGGTGGTGTTGGTGGTGGTAGGCCCGCGAGGAAGGCAAACACACGGCGGAACCAAAAGAAGCGGAAGGCTGACGAAGAAGCGGAGGCTGAGGTGGTGGAATCATCACCACCGCCGGAGGCGCCATTGGCCAAGCGTAGGGGGCGTAGGGTACCGGGGGGGGGGGGATCGAAGGTGGGGCCGAAGAGGGGAAAGAAGCACGAGGAGGAGGAGGAGAAGGGAGAGAAGGAGATGGATGTGGAGGAGGAGGGAAAGGGGGGGGGGGGGGAAGAGAATGAAGGAGAGGGGGGGGGCGACGGCGACGGCGGCGGCGACGGAGAGCCCGGTGGTGGTTCGGGGGACAGTAGCCCTGCAACTCCGATGGCCTCAGAGACAGTTGAAGTACCGCTTGAAGAAGAAGAAGCTGAAGCATCAGCCGAATCGTCTGCGTCAGGGCCCGACAGCGACGGTAGTAAGGCGAGCGCCAAGAGCAAGAAGACGGGGCGGCGCCAGAAAAAGAAAAGGAAGAAGGCGGCGGCCCTGAATTCTCTGGACGAGGGGGAGGAGGAGGAGGAGGCAATGGGGTTTGTTATTGACGTCGACGGCGATGTTGATGGTGCCGGTGGTGATATCGATGTCGATGTCGATGGGGATGCTGATGTTGATGTTGATGGCGTTGGTAATGGTAGTGGTGGTGGTGGTGGTGGTGGTGGTGGTGATGATGATGCTGTCGGCGCCGGCAACAGCGGTAGCAGCAATGGCAACGGCGGTGGCGGCATCAGTGGCGGCATCGGCGGCGGCGGCGGCGGTGGCACGTTTAGCACCGGCGTCACCGACGACAGCAACCGCGACCGCGACGCCCAAAGGAAACGGAAGCGCCGGACGCGGGCGGCCCGAAGGCTCTTGGCGAAGAAGCTCGACGAAGAAAAGGCGGAGAAAGACGCCGCCCAAAGCGGCGGCGGCGGCGGTGGTGGCGGCGACAAGGAGGGCGAGGGCGGCGACAAGGGTGGAGAGGGCGGGGGTGTTCACGGTAGCGGCAGCAAGGAAGGTCGGGTCGGCAATAACGCTGGGGCTAATGCCAGTCTCAGCGGTGATGGTGATGGTGGTGGCGGCGGCGGCGGCGGCGGCGGTGGCGGCAGTAGTGGCGGAGATACCGAAGGCGAGGTGGTTATGCTCGTGGTGGGTCGACCCCCCTCTGAGGAGGTGCGATCGATGGCCGTCGGCCGCCTGTCCAAATGGGCCCTGAAATTCACGGGACAGAGGTGGGTTTCGTCCCCGGTTAAGTTTTTTACAACTTTTTCGAGATTCGGTCTGATTGGCTTAGGATCAGGGATGGGGTTGGTCTGATTGGCTCATGGGTTGGGTTAGGGGTTATGTAGTTACTATCCGTCTCGGACGCGGTGAACCTCAACCATTTTATTGAAGTAAGGTGGCAAGCTACCCTCTTCGTCCTCGTCGTTTCCCCTGTGAGGGTTGGTATGTATTCCTGGTGTATCATCATCCGTCGCCGTTTTTCTGTCGGAATGGTGAGGATGATTTTCGCGGTCGTTTTTTTTTTAATCGTTTTTTTTTTTTTTTTTCTTTCCGGCAAGTGGGTAATTCATTGATGGGGTGAGAGATGGTGACGGTGATGGTTTTTGATGGTTGGTTTGGTTTGGTTTGGTTTGGGGGGGGGGGGGGGAGGGGGGGGCTTGTGGCGGGGCGCACAAAAAAAAAACTGTCCTTACGTATATACGTCGCTGCTGCGGTTGGTTCAGAGAGTGGGCGAGAATGGGACGGTGTATAGTGTGTCCACAAGGCCACCCATACGGGCGTCGCTTTTTGCTGTGATAAGGGGGGGCGGTAGGAGCTTTGGCGGGAAAACGTTAGGCGGTGTGGCGACAATTTCTGCCCACCTTGGGCAAACAGCAGATGTAGACATTTCTAGTGTTGCTTATAGCAGTACACGAATTTGAGCTCGATTTTTTTTACAAGCGATAATACGAGTAGAGCTATCAGTACCGTTTTTTGGCCTGTCGCTGTTTGTTCCTGGGACCCCCCCCCCCCGGGCCACCGCCCACCCTCCCCGCTGCCTCCTCTCTGCCGCGCCCGTCGCTCTCCTATTCCGAACCGATCTGGTCCAACCCGACTCGATCCGATCCGATCCGATCCGATCCGATCCGATGCGACCCGATTGGTCGATTTTTGTCTTCGATTGAACGTGTTTGGACAGGACGTATGCCCCCCCGGCCGTGCCCACCATCGAGCCGATCAACGACGACTACCTCACGAGCTTCGGGCGGTCCTACGCCGACGTGAAGAGCCTCGCCCAGGAGAAAGAAAGAGACGAAAAACTGGCGAGGAAGATGGAAAGACGAGCCAAAAGAGTCGACAACCAAAAGGGAAGAGGGGGGGAGGAGAAACAACGGGTAGAGGCGGAGGCAGGAGGACGAGGAGCGGGAGGAGCAGGAGCAGGAGCAGGAGCAGGAGCAAAAGCAGAAGCAGAAGCAAGAGGAGCAGGAACAGGAGAGGGAGAGGGGGAGGGGGAGGGGGAGGGGGAGGGGGAGGCGAAGAAGACTGAGCAGTCTGGCGGCGGAGGCGACACCAACCGGAGTGGCATGAGCAGTGGCGACAGTGACGACAGCGGCGACGACGACAGTGACGACAGCGACGGTATGTCTCTCAGCGGCGAGGAAGACGGCAACACCGACGCCTCGACGAATGGCGTCGCCAACGGCGACGGCGGCGGAGCCGCGGCCGTGGTGGGCTCGCCGAGTGTCGGCGGGGCGGGCACGCCTCGCGGCCGAGCGCGCAAGAAGCACGGAGTGTTTTTGGTGAATCTCCCGTTCGCCCTGTGCGAGGAGAAGAAGCTCGAGGAAATTTTCAGCGGCTTCGGACGAGTTACCGCCGTGGTGCTCTCTAAGCCACCGCTTGGGAGAACGTGAGGAAATTGTGGGGTTTAGGGGAGGAAAGGGGGGGGCGGGGGCGGGCGGGCGGGGGGGCGGGGGGGGGGGGTTGCTGTTCCTTGTGGGTTGGGGGGAGGTGAGGGAAGGCTGAGGTGGGTGGGTTGGGGAAGTTGAGGAGGGGAGGGGAGTGAAGGCGGGGTCAGGGGGGGAGGTGTTTCCACTCTTTTATCCCAATACTTGTATTCTGAAGAGAAGATAACTGCCGACAAAAATATTGGTATACTGTATACCGTATATGCAAACGTGCACTCTCGGAAGGAGTTCGAGAAAGGTTGAGAACGTTTCCCCGGGGGACGGGTGAGGGGAGGGAAGTGAAGGTGGAAGACGGAGGGGCGGGGGCGAGGAGAGGTGGGGGGGCGGGGGGGGGGGGTACTTGCTTTTTGTTGTTGTTTGGTTGTTCTGGACTCATTCAGGGCATGGGGCGGCAGGGACAGAGGATTCGTCGCCTGTTTGGTTGGACGAGTGCCGGTGACAGTGACAAGCAGTGACAGCAGTGACACGTGACGGTGTGGCGCCGCTCACCTCCGGTGTGCTGGGCTTGCCCCCGTGCTTGCGTGGCCACCCTCCCGCCGCTCCCCTCCCCCCTACCTCTTATCCCTTTTCCCCTAATACCCCCTATCCCACATCCCTTGCTGGTATTTACTATCATTGATCCATTATCCCCTATCTATTATCCCTATCCCTTATTAGTGTCCCCCTATGCCCTCTCCCTTATTTTCCTATCCTTGATTTATTCTCTCCGTTATTTCTTATCCTAGACAGGCATGCATTATCGCTTATCTCCTATTCATATTCCCCTAATCCATTATCCCCTATCCCCTTTCCATTGTCGCCTGTCCCCTATCCATTATCTCCTGCCCCCTATCCATTACCGCATACCCCCTACCAGGGTATTCGTTATCCCCTATCCCCTTATCTCTATCCCCCACCCCGTGTCCAAATCCTTTAAATCCCCTATCCACTTTCTCCTACGTATCCTGTATCCTCTATCCCCTAATCCCTGTCCTGTACCCTTTTCCGCCTGTCTACTGCGCCTAACGCCCCCCAGGGTGGCCGGGAGCGCTCAGCTGTACTTCGCTGGGGCGGAAGCGGCGGCGGCGGCGGTTCGTGCTGACGGCATGGAGTTGAAGGGGCGCCCTATAGGCGTGCGGGAGGTGGGGACCAGAGGACGACTCCGGTATGATACTTTCAAAGTTTTTTTTTTTTCAAGGGTGCTTGTTCAGCAGGATGTATACATATGTATATATTCTATATACACACCAGATGCATGTGTTGTCTGGATGTCCTCCCGGGTGCATATATATATGATATGTTCTCGGTATGACCAACCAGACCAGGTTTAGCAAAGGTGCGACAGAATTTTGAGTTTGTATACTTGTTTTAATCCCAACTTACAGCAGTAGCTCACCCTGCTCATGTTCTACCCGTATGCCCACTCTGCCCCTAAATGTAAATACCGCTTGTATTCAATATTAGTATAAAAACTTTCCTCAGGTTTTGGGATAGAGTGATACTTTTTATCGCCTCCCCCGCCGCTGCTGCCGATGTTTTTTTCTTCTTTTTTTTCTTATATATATAGAACTACATACTTAGATCACAACCCCTGAGCGTGCTCGGTTGGTGCATCCCTGGCCTCTCAGAGCTCCCACTTCCAAACCGCCTCCTTTCATTACTTGCCGGACCCTTCCAGCAGTTCTTTGTTTTCTCGGTCCTTTCTTCCTTTTTTCTTCTTTCGTTTCGTGTGCGTGCGTGTTCTCCGAGCACGGCATCGCGGGAGGACCCGGCACCGTCGCGGGTGTCAGCGGGTGCTGGCGGGTAGAGGGGGGGTTGCAAGGAGCGCGGTCGCCGCTTTCGTGCCTAGGCGTCGCGTGTACCTCGAGACACGAGGGATGCATGAACGGGCTTTGTCTGGCTTCGATTTATGATTGTTGATAGAGTATGTACGAGTTATGAAGGTCGTTCGGGAGGGCAAGATAATGTTCAAGCGGTGCTTATTTTTGGGACCACGCTGAAGTTGAAAGAGGGAGGTGTGCAGTTTGAACACCAACGTTATCGAGCTGGCGAACGACGGCCACGGTGAGCACCGGGCTTCACGCGAGGCGGGCGACGGGGCTGATTGTGGCAGAGAGAGATAAAAGCTTTACCCGGACCGAATCGGTAGCGAGGTGGTCGCGAGAGGGGCGGGCGGCGTACGAGGCTGAGAGAGAAGCTCTTCTGTACGTTTTTTTCTCTTCTTCTTTTCGACCGGGTGTAAGGTGTTCCAATCAGGCAGAAAAATATTACACGAGAGGGGACGGGGATTTTTTTTCCTTTCCGAGTTTTCGGTTTCATTTTCATTGTTTTTGCTACTGTGCCGTGCTGTGCTTTCGCTTTCTTCGTACATACAGTACACATACATAGAGCATATCGAAAGAAGAAAATAAGTACAGACAGTAGTACCCTACCTGGGGTGTATGTACGTACGTACGACATCCGCGACGCGAAGCGTATACTCGTATATGGCATCCAAGCTGACGTCGGAGCTGTTTTTTCCTGAAGCATGGCGGCAGGACACTTGGCATTATCAAGTCGCCGATTTGCAATTACGATCCTTGAAAAAACTAAACTCAATCGTGGACCCCTGTTCGCTTCGCATAATTTTATGTACTTTTTTCCTTCCTGAGCGAGCGTAGCGGGCGGCGTAGGCCGCCCGCGGAGCGAAGCGCCTTGTATATATATATATATTTTTCATTTTCTTTTTCTTCATTTTTTTGGGTTTATCATTTTTCATTTTTTTTAGGTTTTCCATTTTGTGGGTATGGCCAACCAAAACAGGGTTTTAAGTCAGTACCATAGAGTTTACCGTTTATACACACCCTACGAAGGACGCCCTGCTTGCTTTTTACCCGTGCCTTTTTTCGTCGCCACCGCCGCCTTTATTTTATTTTTTTCCTGTCCTTTTTTGTTTTCATTTTTGTTTCGTATAATTTGTTTTATCCGTTTTTTGTAGGTCAGTGTTTGATTTAGATTTTTTATGTCCTTTTCTTTTTTGGTCATTTTATGTTGTTTCCTTATTGTTTTTTTTTTCTAGGCGCGTGTGTTCGGCAGCGCGATGCCTTCGAGGTACTTCGTCGAGCCGGAGGAAGAGGCGAAGAAGATAACGGTGTCGGTGTGTGCCAACTGCGGCAAGGCCGGGCACCGCGAGAGCCTCTGCCCCCTTCCTGCGAGGATCTGCGTCCTTTGTGGAGCTTTCGGACACGACGACGAGGTGCGGTTGCGGTACGGTTGGTATGCCGTGCGGTACGGTTGGTATGCCATGCGGTGTGGTTGCTATGCCATGCGGTGATGTGGCTATGCCATGCGGTGATGTGGCTATGCCATGCGGTGTGGTTGCTAGGCCATGCGGTGTGGTTGCTAGGCCATGCGGTGGGGTCGCTATGCCATGCGGTGATGTTGCTATGCCACTCGGTGTGGTAGCTATTCCATGCGGTGCGGTCGCTTTGCCATGCGGCGTGGTGGTTGCTATGCCATGCGGTGCGGTTGCTATGCCATGCGTTGATGTTGCTATGACATGCGGCGTGGTTGCTATGCCACGCGGTGCGGTTGCTATGTCATGCGGTGCGGTTGCTATGTCATGCGGTGCGGTTGCTAGGCCATGCGGCGCGGTGCGGTGCGGTGCGTCGCGGTGTGTGGTGTTGTTTGTCATCAGCGCAACGTACGGCAATGTACGGCAAGGCTCTTCTGGTTTGTCATGGTAGAACGCTGCCTGAAGCCCCCGCCGTGACGTTAGGTAGTAAATGGTGAGGCGTTTGCTAAAACACGTGGGGATTTTGTGTGACGGGTTTGAAATACCCAGAAACACACATAAAAAAAACACGAGCAAGCACGGGGCAGCTATCGATCAAACGACAAGCAGCTGAACAGTGCCGCCGCCGCTGCTGCGCGCCCAGAACCCGCAAATGGGAGCCATCGGCACTGCTTGTCTGGGCTCCGTCCTGTTGGTGTGCGTTTTGCTGTACGATTGCTGCGCCATGGCGAGACCGCCACATGTCAGCGGCCTCGGCCCAATAAACCCTCCGTCGGGAGCACAGCTAGCTCCAGCTGCAGCAACAGCAGCATCCCACTGCTGTTCCTGTTTTGTTGTTGTTCTTCTTCTCAGAATGGTTATCATACCCCAGTACTGCTGTACACGGTGTGATAACATGGCATGCGTTGCCTACTCTGCTTACTGCGTAGCAGCGTAGTATCTCTGTGGCGTAGTTTTGTTACCACATTTTGTACCTGTATATCTCTCGTTGGATTGAAGAATCGGCACGGACACTGGTTGTTGTGCTGGAGAACGGTTTAACGTGAAGAACACACACCACATGTATGTACTGGTGTGTATTTATAGTAGCGTGATGCAGCAGTGCTGTTGTTGCTGTGTGGTACTTACTACTGTCGAGGTACGTCGTACGACGGTGACGTATCTGGACCTGACCCCTGATCCGGGTGTCTTCTCTATTTCCGTGCGGTACTACGGTACTGTACAGCAGTACGAATCAGTAATAGTATTACGGGGGACCATAGTTAATAGGACCAAATATTGTTCGTAAAAATGGTTAAATATATAGGTTTTTATGTATACCATAGGTCCTATTAGCTATGTTCCCCCGTAATAGCAGCTGCGTATTGAAGCCTGATCCGATGTCTCCTGTTTGTCTTGTGACCTAACAACCACAACCGTTTCGCTACAGCGGAACATATTTTTGCCGTGTCGACGAGACAACCTCAACAAATACTATCTGTTAATACCACCTTCTATCGTCCAGCAACACGCGCACGTTGACGGCTGTTAATAAATATCCTTGCCGCGCGAGCTCCTGGCGACAGGCCATATATCCTCTTTTAGTTCTCTTTCAGCGCAGCGATCCCGATGTTCGGTGTTGGCGTAGGGTTCCCCGGTTGCGCGCAGGCATGCGTGACCCCCCCCCCCCTGCCTGGTCGGTGAAAACCCGACATGCTCCGTCCCGGCATTGTAGGGATGCGAGGGTCTATGGTCATACGACTACGGCCATGCATGAGATCGAGTACATCTCTCCTATCGAGTACACCCCCCCCCCTCCTCCCCTTACTCCCCCCCCTCCCCCTACTCCTTCTCCCCCCCCCCTACTCCTTCTCCCCCTAACCCTAACCCCCCCCCCCCCCCTACTCTACTCCTCCCCCCCCCCCCCCCCTACTCCTTCCCCCCCCCCCCCCCCGACCCGCCTCGTCCCTCCCCTTAACCCTCCCCTTTTATCCCTTGTATGCACATACCTGTTGCCCTCCAGCGTTGCCCCAAGAACGCCTGCTCACATTGCTGGGAGGAGGGCCACCTTGCAACGGCCTGCCTTAAGGCTAAGGCCGCCGCGGTTGCCGTACCGTGCTGTTCACTGTGTGGAGGGGCCGGACACGCGATCCAGGTACGCCGTATTTACTGGTAGTAATATTACGGGGGACCATAGTTAGTAGGACCAAATATTGTTGGTAAAAATGGTTAAATGTATAGTTAATAGGACCAAATATTGTTAGCGAAAATGGTTAAACATAAAGGGTTTTATGGATACCATAGGTCCCATTAACTATGCCCCCCCGTAATAGTATGAGCAGTAGTCGGTACGTTAATACAGCTGGTGTATTATACCAGGTATAAATCGGCGTTTTTTTTTTCTTCGTTTTTTCGATCGTTTGTTTCGTTTGTTTCGATCGTTTTTTTTCTTCGTTTCGGAATTCCGTTTCGTATGGCGTTTCTTTTTGTTTTTGTTTCCAGGCTGGGGTTGGGTTTCTTGTAGGTCTGTTTCCTACGTACCAGGTATGTCATAGCAATCTTAACCAACGAAAAAATTATCGCTGTGGTAAAAAAGGGGCCTAAGTGACGTTTTTTAACCCACGGCATGTATGTGTTTTTTGGTTTGGGTAACTCGGTGGGTTGGTTGGCAAACAAGAGCAACTTCTGATTGGCTAGCGCCTTCGGATTGTTCTGTTTTAACCAATCAGATCTTCTCTTGTCTTTTTGTTTCGAATATTTTTTGTCGCCCAACAAAATTGCATTATCGCGCACACCCTGCTTGGTGTCGGTATGATGCAGGTATTCAGTAATACGTGGTATTTCATACGTGGCAGGCGTTTTTTCGACCCATATTCCGTTTCGTGTTTTGTTGTGGGAGCCGTTTCATGTGCCGTTTCACTTTGTTTCGGCGTTTATTTATTGTTCTGATCTAGGTATTCAGTATTACCTGGTATGATATTTTACAGCCGTTTTTACGATTGACACTCAGTTTCTTGTTTCGTCTGGTGGACCGCTTCATGTTTTGCCGTTTCGTGTTTTTGTTTTCGGAATCTTCAATTTTTTCGTTGTGTGTGCTTCTGGTGTGCTTTTTGTGAGTGTGCATTAGTATTTTTTCGTGTTTTTTTATTTGTCTGTCTCTCATCACATCGTGCCCCCCTCCCCCCCCCCCCTCCCTCCCTCCCTGTGGCATCCTCCCCGCCCCATCCCTCTCTATCTCCCCTCTCTAGGTTTCGCTTCCTTTCGAGCCAACCAACAAAACCAATCCCCCCCCCCCCCCCCCCTCCCCACCCGTACCAACACCAATAACACCACCACCATATGTACCACCATCACCCCCCCCCCCCTCTCCCGTCCAATGCCTGTCTGGTGTGTGAAAACCGGACATGCTCCGTCCCTTATAGCAGGGGTTCGAGGGTCTTTTGACTACGGCCATGCATGGCATGAGTGAACCGCCTCCTTCTCCTCCTCCTCCCCCGTACCCCGTACCCCCCCCCCCCCCCGCCCGGTCCGTAGTGAGCGCCCATGTATTGGAGGTGTCTCTATTAGGAGTAGGAACGGTGCTCCGTCTCGACAGGCATGCGTGGTCAATGGATGGCCAAATGACCAAGGCAAGTAACAACAAGTACCCCCCCCCCCCCCTCCCCCCCTCTACCCCCCCCCGCCCCTCCCCATACGACTACACCCATGCATGAGATCGAGTACATCTCTCCTATTGAGTACACCCCCCCCCCCCCCCCCCTCCCCCCGCCACCCCCCCCCCCCCGCACCCCCCTCGCCCTCGGCAAAAAGCAGGAATGCAAGACCTACTCCAAGGGTCGCAACCAGAAAAAGTTCCACTGCACCACCTGCAGGGACGATGGGCATTCCCAGTGCGGCGGTGCTATGCGCATCGTGTTCGGCCGCGAGGCCGGCGTGGCCATGACGTGCTGCAACTGCGGCATGGCTAACCACGACCGCCTCGACTGCCCCCGACCGGGGGAGGAGCAGGTCCTCAGGGAAGCTGGGTACAGGTGCGGGGAGGGGATGTGTGTGTGTACTGGACGCAGTCGTGGTCCCTCTATATATATGGTGCCGGTTGCCAGGTCGATGTAGCGCCTGTGCTGATCGATTTTGGCACACAGATCACCAGTGTTGGTATTACGGGGGACCACAGTTAATAGGACCAAAAATATTGTTAGTAAAAATGGTTAAATAGATACCTGGTAGGTTTTTATGTATACATACCATAGGTCCTATTAACTATGGTCCCCCGTAATAGTGTTGCGGAGTAATGCAGGTTTGCCGCTATATAGTGCCGTTATTGTTTAGCGTGGTAAGTCAGTGTGCGGAGTAATGCCGGTTTGCCGCTATGTAGTGCCGGTAGTGTTTAGTGTGGTAGTCAGTGTGCGGAGTAATGCCGGTTTGCCGCTATATAGTGCCGGTATTGCTTAGTGTGGTAGTCAGTGTGCGGAGGAATGCAGGTTTGCCGCTATATAGTGCCGGAATTGTTTAGTGTGGTGGTCAGTGTGCGGAGTAATGCAGGTTTGCCGCTATATAGTGCCGGTATTGTTTAGTGTGGTGGTCAGTGTGCGGAGTAATGCAGGTTTCCCGCTATATAGTGCCGGTATTGTTTAGTGTGGTAGTCAGTGTGCGGAGTAATGCAGGTTTGCCGCTATATAGTGCCGGTATTGTTTAGTGTGGTGGTCAGTGTGCGGAGTAATGCAGGTTTGCCGCTATATAGTGCCGGTAAAATTGTTTAGTGTGGTAGTCAGTGTGCGGAGTAATGCAGGTTTGCCGCTATATAGTGCCGGTATTGTTTATTACGAGGGACCATATTAAATAGGACCTACGGTAGGCACAACAACCTATATATTTCGCTATTTTTACTTACAGTATTCGGTCCTATTTACGATGGTCCCCCGTAATAGTGTGGTAATGTCAGTGTGCGGAATAGTGCCGGTTTGCCGCTATAAACAAGGCGGGTATTGTTGGCTGGCGCATGTACACGGGCACTATAGAGGGACCGGTACGACTGCAATGTTAAATGCGAGGTCCTGATCGACGCGCGGCGTGAGGAAAATGGAGACCCCCCCCCCCCCCCCCTTTTTTTGAGGTCCCGGAAGCCTAAAAATCTACAGTACGACCCACCGTATGCGTTCTCGCCCTCTTTCCCCCCTGGGCGGCTGCAGCTCGACCAGTAACCTCCAGCGGCGCAGGTCGACAGGAGGGATGAGCCACCAGACATGCTACAATTGCGGGCAGAAGGGGCACACCAGGGCCAAATGCACCGAGCCTCGCTCGCACACTCCCAATCAGTTCGGAAGGTACGTTTTTTTTTTTTGTTGTTTGTTCGTTTTTTTTTTCTTCTCGATTTGTGTATTTTGTGGGCTTGCATCGTAGTCTATTGATTCGTTTTTTTCCATGCGTCTGTCTTCGCTCGTACCTTTTCTGTCTGTCTGTGTTCGTGTATCCGTCCGTCTGTCTGTCTCTTTGTCTCTCTGTTTTATCTGTGTTGCAATTTTTTTCTCGTCTGTCGTTCCTTTTTTCTTTTTTCGTTCTCCTATTAATATGTTCCTTCTCTTCTTCCTCTCCCTGTTTCGTTTTTGTTCGTTTTTGTTCGTTTTTGTTCATTTTTCGTTGTCTGATTTTCCTTTTTCCTTCTCCTGATTCCCTATCTCCCCTCGTCCCCCTTGTCCCGTTACGTTTCCTGTGCGTCCCTCGTCTCGTGTTCTCCCTCCGTGTCACCAGAGCCAGCAGCTACAACAACACCACTACCAGTCAGCCGCAGCAGCAGCAGCAGCAGCAGCAGAAGCAGCAACAACAGCAGCAGCAGCAGCAGCAGCACGCTACGAACTGGCAACAGGAGTGGTCCGCTCACGGTGTCGGCGGCGGCGGCGGCCTCGTCGCCACCCCCGTCGCTTACGGCAACACCTACACTTCTGGCGGCGGTACCGGCGGTACCAATGGCACCAGCGGCGGTTACAGCCACAGCAACGACCACAACCACCCCCACTACGACCACAGCGGGCAGTACACCTCCCGCGACGCGGGCGGGCGGCGAGGGGGGGGAGGGGGGAACAGCGGCGGCAGATATCGCGACGAGACGACTCCGCCTCCTTATCACAGCGGCGGCGGCGGCGGCAGCGGTGGTGGCAGTAGCGGTGGGAGCAGGGGGTACTACGGCGGCTCGCCTGATTACCACCAGCAGTCGCGATCAGCTTATAGTGATGACAGGGGCGGGGGCGGCAGTGGTCGGCGGGATGGGGGTTCGTATTCCTCCAGCAGCCACCAACACTACCCGTCTTCGTCGCACCATCATCATCAGCAGCAGCGTGGGGGGGGGTATGACCGCCACGGCTCCGGTGGCGATAGGCGGGGGGGTGGGAGTGGGGGTGGCGGCGGGGGGGACTGGAGGTCCAATAAGTCGAGAGGTTACGGTTACTAACTTTTTTTTTTTTTTTTTATGACAACAATTGTGACTTGAAGGATCGACGACCGCGGCTTTTTGGAGGGAGGGGCGGCGGCGGTGGGGGGAGGGGGGGGGGGGAAGAGTGGGAGGGCGGCTGCTGCTGCTGTTGCCGCTGTTGCTGCTGAGGGAGACTAGCATGAACGGTGGGGGGGGGGGGCGGCGGGCGTACTCATTTGTTGCTTGCCTTAGTCATTTGACCGTTGACCACGCTTCCCTTTCGAGACGGAGCATGAAGGGTGGGGGGGGAGACGGAGCATGAACAGGGGGGGGGGGGGGTCTTCGTTGTTAGCGCGTTATGTGAAACTCGCAGATCCCGTGTTGGTCGATTGGGGCAACGGCGGTGTGTAAGCACGCGGAGGCTCGTAATTCTACACCCCATTTTTTTTTTTTTTTGTTCTTGTAAAAATCGGGATGCGACCTCTCTTTGTTTTGTTTTGCTCTCATTTGGAGCGCGTGTCGTCAGAAAAGAGGCTGGCACCGCCGACCCGCTGGTTGTATGGCCGATCAGAAGATACCGCTGAGGTTGCGGCGAAGTTGCCCCCGATCCCCGCGCGGTGTTGCTGCGGCGTTACGGTGTGGCGGCGTGTTTGCTTTTTTACTACTGCTGGAGCGACCCCACACTAATTCCAAGTATTTGTTACCCCCTCCCGAAAATTCACACTTCGGACAGGTCATCGGTTCCCGCTTGATGATCTAGATCTTACAGGGAACATATACGCTCTTGATCTGTATGATCTGCATGATATTCAGCTCGGGTTATCGGGTGGGAGCTGTATAACCTGCATGCTCTGCAGGGCATGTTTCCTGGGTTGGGTCTGTACTGTACATCCTGCAAACGAGCATCTCGTATAGGCAGAAGAGGTGCGTGTGGTACATAATCTAAATCTAGATGAGAAGAAGCTGATCATCTACTGCACAAGTAGAACATAAACCTGTCTATCCGGCGTTTTGTTGGGAACAAAAGATGGTGCGGTTCCAGCGGGGGTGGTTGTAATGGTTTTGCTTCGGACGTTGCGAGGAAGGGTTCATTCAGTCTGACCTTTTTTTTTTTTGTTTTTTTTTTGTTCTGTTTTCCGCGCCTGACCGAGATCTGATTTCAACAAACCGGCGAGAAAAAAACAAGAGCTGCGAAATTCAGCAGTTCTAAAAGCAACGCGTCTGGACGGAGTACCGCTCCGGAGGCGAAAATATTTCTACAACAAACGAAAGTATCGGGGACGGACTATTCCCGGGCAATTTTCGTTTCTACTCCCTCTTTTTATTGGCCGAGGGGCAGTGACGCCGTTGTCCGCATCTCGGAGCAAGTCGTGGCCCACAGCTCGGAAAATTATCAATCGATGCGCAAAATCGGCGCAGCCGCGTTTTTTAGCCCGTTTTTTATTTTCTACTCCCTCTTTTTATGTATTGGCCGAGGCGCAGTAACGCCGTTGTCCGCATCTTGGAGCCAGTCGTGACCCACACCTCGGAACATCATCAAGCGATGCGCAAAAGCGGGGCAGCCGCGTTTCTTAGCCCCTTTTGGTCGTTTTTGGTTTTTAAGGTTGGGGTGAGCGTTACGCGGTGGCCGGGTCTCCGTCCGCACCTTGATCCCACGACTATTTGTAGTACGGGGGGGGACAGATACCATTCATAGGATTGAGAACCGAATATGGCGTGCAGAGATGGGGGATAGGGGGGAGGCCTGTTTTTTTGGTCCATGGTGGGTTCTGATTGCTGTCAACACGGCCTTGAGAAGCGTTGAGTTCGCACGAGGGTGGTGCCGTGCGATCGTCTTTTCAGCGTTCGATTTTTATCCAGAACAGAACGGGAGGGTTGCCAATACTCTGTACCTGGTATGTATGCACTACCGAACAATCAGGTGTTCTCGGGAAATGTCTGATCGAAAAAAGAGAGATAGAGAGGGAGGAGGACAGACAGAGAGAAAGACCCGTCTTCCGAAAATATGATAAATGACCCCGACTCTTTTTCGGGCAACCTTTTTACCGTTCCTTAAGAGAGAAAACGAGCGCTCTGAAAAACAAACGATCGCACGCACCCCTGTGCGAACTCAACGCTGCACGCTGCACGCACCCCTGTGCGAACTCAACGCTGTTTACGTCGTATAGCTACTGTAAAAGCAAAATTAAAAACCTGTGCCAATGGAAAAATACCAAGAAACGGTACACTAGTGTTTTTTTTGCCAGTTTACGGTACAAAACATGAACACCAGCAAATCAGGGTATACCGTTCTCTGGTGAAGAAAACTCCATGTCTGTCCGCTCGTCCGTATGTCCAAGTCACAAAAGGGTACACCAGTGTATTTTTGCCAGTTTACGGTACAACACATGAACACCAGCAAATCAGGACATACCGTTCTCTGGTGAAAAAACCATGCCCGTCCGTCTGTCTAAGTCACAAAAATGACAAAAAACGGTACACCAGTGTATTTTTGCCATGTTTACGGTACGAAAAGATAAAACGAGGTGACCAGAGTACACAAGACCTAAGTTAGATGACGTTTTCTGTCAACGTACACAGTTGGGGAGTCCAATGCCTTAACTAGACCATTGTGTACACTCTGACCAGAGGTATACCATCAACTAATGGGAAACGACCGCAACGAAAGGTGGGCGCCAAGTGGACCATCAATAGTTCCCGAAACACCAACCAAGGGTGTCTAAACAAACAAGCGCACCCATAGAAAGCGAAACAGCACATACATAGTATCGAAGCCATCATCAAGTGGGCCATCGACAATCGATCGAGTCAGCCGTAGCTGAACAGTCACGGCATACGGTGGCAGCAGCAGACCCTCTTGTTTGCCGAAAGGCGCCAAAAGGGTATCATTTCAGCACCAACCATCATCGCACGAAACACAGCGTCATCAAGGGGGTAATCGAATTGGCAGCGTAGCAAAAAACAGCCACGGCACGCCGCCGCCGCAGCAGCAGAGATCCATTCGTCAACGGAATACGTTTCAACACTACCACCACCACCACCACCCTCCCCCCCCCCTCCTAAACAGACAAAAAATGTAGCCCACATTCAGCAGTTCGTCGAATCATCATCAGCAGTAGTATCACAGCTGAACAGTCACTGCACACGGCAGCAACAGCAGCAACCGCAGCAGCCGCGGCACCAAGGGACCCATCGAAAGCCGTCAAAATGAAAAATGGTATACTTTCCACTCCACTATTAATATCATCACTCACTCACCACCACCACCACCACCACCCCACTCCGACAAAAAAAAGGCCGATCCAAGGCGGACGGAACTGATCCACTCAGTCGCTCCCCGCATCCGGTATTATCATCAGCCCCCCCCCCCGCCCCGCCGCGCCCCCCCCTGCAGGAGCCGGCAATACAATCAACAATCTAACTATGATGTCAACACTAAACAGGGGCTACAATCCCGGCCAGGGTGGTGGCACTGTGACCGAAAATATAAGAAACATTTAGCCTTCATCTTAACGCCTAACCGTCCCTTGTATTTATCCCCAGGAGTGGGATGTATTTCATTGTGTACCCCCCCCCTCCCCCCCCTCCTCCGCCTCACACATCGCGGTTTTTGTTAGAATGCAGATCACCCCGCATGCGATACACCCCCGAACACCTCACGCTTGGCTTTGCTGCAAGCACGCTTCGCTTCAACTTCGCGCTCTGGCGCAAGCAAGCAGATATATACCTCTCTGATCGGTCGAAAACCGACGCGCTCCGGCGCGGGATCGCAGAGATAGATAGGGATGCGAGGGTCTACCAGGCTACAGCCATGCATGACAATGGGTACACGCCCCCCCCCCCCCCCCCCCCTCCCCTCCCCCCCCAACCCCTCGCACAGCCCCCCTCCAAGTGTTCCTTTTCTGTGCTATGTACGTTGCAACAAGGACTACCGTACAAGTAGGTGGAGGCAGCAGCAGCAGCAGCAGCAGCACATTGTTCGGTCACCACGGACGGACAAATAAAAGTGGAAACGAACATGCTTCGTGAACAGTAGTATCTGCCCTGCTGTTTTTTTGCCGTGAAGCCTTTATCATACACACTCTGTCCGGAAATGTATGGATCGTTTGGGGGTACTCACGCTGCGAAGACCCAAACGGTGCTCACATCGCAGGACATGTATCTACACAACCGATTTTGGGACTGACATAAATCGCTTCGCTTGTTGCGGTTGTGCATGTGTCCCGCCCTAATCGGCTGCGATCGGACGACCGATTTCGGGGACTCAAACACCGATTCGTGTAATGCGGTTGTTTGCGCCTCTGTGCCACCTTAATCGGTTGCAATCTAGTCAGACAACCAAACTCGGGGGAATGACGACCGTTTCGTTTATTGCGGTCGTTTTTGTCCACCCCAATCGGTTGCGATCAGTTCGGACGCGACACTTGCAGCAGCAGTTTTATCGTCCCGACATTTTATTACTGAAAACAATATGCCACACTAATTCCAACTACTTCATCTCTCTCTAAAAAAAACAAGGCGTGGGATGCAGTTCAACGCGCACGCGCACGCCATGGCACAATGTCATGGTACGTTTACAAATCAACCCGTCAACAAAAAAAATGTAACCAGCAAGAAAAACAAAAGCGGCCGGCCTAGAATACCCGCATATCAATACAATACAGCATGCCAAATCTTCTTCCTTGGGGTCGATCAACCAGTCAACCAATGAACCAATGAATCAGCAAGCCAACAATTCAACCAGTGGATCAATCAACCAATCAACCAATCAGTCAACGAGCTAACCAACCATCGCCCCCCCCCCCCCCCCCCCCTGGCGAAAACACATGAAAATACACCACAACCTTACGCCCCACACACCGTACATAGCATGCACGAACTTGCCCCGCCTATCCTCCCCAGCACAATCAACAAGTTTCGGCGACAACGAACGCGGGGGGGGGGGGGGGGAGGGGGTGGGTGGCGCGCCAAAACCTACCTTGCTATACCAACCACCCTCTCAACACCCTGCGCGACGCCATGCGGCATGCCAAAACACCATGATGGCACTCTCCTTCCCAAGCTCATCCCCACGACTAGACCGCGGCCGGCATTATAACCACCGTCTACTGTTCATATCAGAGTCCGAACGAGGATTATATTCCCGGCCATATACGATAACACCCCCCCCTCCCCCGGAGTGAAAGACTTTCCGAGGCGTTTTTCTCGACATAAAAAGCGCCGGGTGGGGGGAGCGGGGGGGGGGGGGGGGGGGGAGGGGGAGAGGAAGGGGCAACACATCGAAAATGTTTAGATTTTAGAAAAAGGCCTCGACAAATATTTTTCCTCTCCACGGACGCACCGCACGCAAGCACGGACGCATGCACGGCTCGGCGTTTGTTTGGACTCTCTTCCCCGTCGACAAGAAAACTAGATTGGAAAAATCGCCTGAAGGGGGAGTGTTCTCGCATCACACGGGTGACGAGGGTCACACCATTCCCATCAGACTCCAAACGGGGCTTACTCACATCTCAGCGCCAAGAGAGGAACCGAAAATATCAGCAGGCGGACCAAGTCGGGCAAGGAAAAACGAGTAAAAAAGGCCATTTGAAAAAAAATCAAAACTCATGTAACTCCTCAAGTTTGCACAACCGCGAGTGGTTCTGATATTTCCTTCTCCCGTAAAAACACCGCAATTAAGAGCCCCCCCGCTCCGTCCCGGCATTGTAGAGATGCGAGGGTCTATGGTCATACGACTACGGCCATGCATGAGGTCGAGTGCATCTCTCCTATCGAGTACACCTTCCCCCCCCATGAAAACCCGACATTCTCCGTCCCGGCATTATAGGGATGCGAGGATCTATGGTCATACGACTACGGCCATGCATGAGATCGAGTACACCTCTCCTATCGAGTACACCTTCCCCCCCCCATGAAAACCCGACATGCTCCGTCCCGGCATTGTAGGGATGCTAAGGTCTATGGCCATACGACTACGGCCATGCATGATATCGAGTAGATCGAGTAGATCTCTCCTATCGAGTATACCCCCCCCCCCCGAAAAAAACGCCATACTACAACGAACGAAAACCAGCATTATTTTTCTCCAACGAGACACAATCAATACCGCCCTTTGAACACCGCGCGATGGCCCCGGGTCGAAAATATCGAGCAGAGTTCGACCAACCGGAAAAAAAGAGAAACAATCGGGGGAAGGAACGCCAGATAATGGGGAAATGGGAAAACAAAAAAAACAAGAAAAACTTCGACAAAGTCGGTCTCCTCCAATACATACGCAAACAAAAAAGAACCGGTTCAAGTCGCCCCCGCCCGTTGCGCCCGGCGGTACCCCACGACACGTGCTACTCTAGGTGCGATAATGTTGCGCCTACTTTTGCCTTCTGGGGCTCCTGGCTTGAGTAACTCTACTTCGAAGTATACTATTAAGCAAGTCACAGGACACACACACAACCCGATGGATGATCCAGGCACACGACGAAAAAACATGGTAAAACGCAAACGGTATTCCGATGATATTGGGAGCGCCACGGCAGGTGCCAGAAAGGGTCTTTCGGCCAAATCAATGCTACTCCCTACATACCGCAGAAATATGCCACCCCTCATCGAAGCAAAATGCTACCCCCTACCGAAAAAAAAACGTTATCACCCATCATAGCAAGCGTCCCGCTGGCGACGGAAAAATCAAGGCAATCTATGGCAAGGCAAATGTCTATATGGGCAGGGGGGGGGGTGTACTCAATAGGAGAGATGTACTCGATCTCATGCATGACCGTAGTCGGGCAGGGGGGGGGGGGGGGAGGGGGGGGGTCAATCAACAGTCGAATGCTATCACTGCAGCACTGAACGCACGGCGGCTGATATTTAGCCCGAGAAAACGACCCCCCCCCCCCCCTCCCCCAGCGCCCTAGCCTCTCCCTCTCGGCCGCTTCGATCAGCGGTCAACGCGCGAACGGGGACAACCGGGATGGGGCCGGGCAGAAGGGCAACCGGCAGCGGCCGGGCGCGCACTGCGGACTGATCTGAGTGCCCAGCCTGTTAGACTTTGCCCGTATCGCAAAGTTTTTGTCTCCGGTACACAGGGTCACCTGACACACACAAGGGGGCGACGCGTGGGTTGTGCTGGATTTCAGGTCGTGTCGTGTCGGGTTCGGTTCGGTTCGGTGGTGTGGGGTGGAAGCGTACGGGACACCGTTGCGCGGAAAGGGTCAGGAATCAGCAAAGAGGGACGAAGCGGGGGGTGGGGGTGGGAGTTGGATGTGAGGGGCAAGGGGGGGGCGGTAGGGGGAAGGGCTTTTTGACACCATAGATCCAGCCAGCCAGCCAGCCAGCAAATCATTCAATAGTTCAGTACTTGTTCGTCGCAGTCGAACATCGCAGTTATATGTGTGCTTCAGTTATTTGGTGGGTGGTGAAGCAAGGCAACTTACGGTATTTGTTGGGTGACTCAAGCAAACCAACTTAATAGTATTAGTTGGGCGAAGTACGCCAACGTATAGTACTAGTTGCGTGGCGAATAAAGCCAACTTGCAGCACTACTGTAGTTGGCCGGCGAAGCAAGCCAACTTACAGCATTATTTGGGTGGCGAAGCAAGCCAACTTATTGTATTAGTTGGCAAGACGTCACGGCAACGGCAACTAGTTGGGTGGTGAAGCAATCCAACTTGTAGCAACTACACTAGTTTGGTGGGGAAGCAAGTCAACTTAAGTAGCACTAGTGTATTAGTTTGGTGTCGAAGGAAGCCAACTTATAGCATTAGTTGGCCCGACTCTACGGCAACATCAGTAGTTATCCATTCAACTTCTAGTATTCGTCGGGCGGCAAAGCAAGCCAACTTCTAGTACCAAGTATTAGTTTGGTGGCGAAGCAAACAAACTTGGGAGCACTAGTCGGGTGGCGAAGCAAGGTCAATCAAGCCTACCCGCGGCATTAGTTCAGTGGCCAAGCAAGCCAACAAGTCCTTTCAACAAAAACACACAAAACTCCGGTCCGAGAAAGGAACGCGGGTCAGATAAAAAAAGCAGAACTCCACAAACTAAATATATATACTAGTATATTCCACACACCACTATGAAAACCAGAAAACAACAGCCAACTACCTGGTATCATCTAGCCTGCACCTTACGGCCAGCAGCGAAAACTCAAACCCCATTGATTGCTTGTTTGGAGGGACAAGAGATCAGTGGAGCAAGCGAAGGAAGGAAGGAAGGAAAGGAAGGAAGGTTATCAATATCCGAAAAAAACAGGCGTGTTCGTTCTCGTTCGTTCGTGTCAAATATCTGGTAGAGAGCCTCCCAAAAATAAAAATAAAATGTTCGACTTTGTGAACACCCCTTACCGATGTCGAAAACACGAGAGCTGAGAAATCATCGCAAACTCTGTGCCAACTCAACGCTCTGCTCGAAAGTCTGGAAATAGTCAGGTCAACTTTTAGCCCCATTGTCAGTAGTTTGGCGGAGCGGGGACCGGGTGGGGTTTCGATATTTATCGCGTTTTGCGAGGCGCTCTGATCTCTCTTAACCCGTTGCCAGACGTTTCGACAGGTGTTGCGAGGCGTTTCGATTTATTCTCAAACCTTGCGAGACGTTCGGATCTTTCTGAACCTCCAGAGGCGTTTTGATCTCTCCAGTAGACCTTGCGAGACGTTTTGATCTTTAAAAACCTTACGAGACGTTTTGATCTTCAAAAACCTTGCGAGGCGCTTTGATCTTCCCGAACTTTGCGAGGCGCTTCGATCTTCGCTTTGATCTTCCCAAACTTTGCGGGGGCGTTTCGATCTTCCCAATCCTTGCGAGGCGTTCCGACAGTCCTCACCTTGCGAGGCGTTTTAATCCCCAGCGTGAAGAACAAGCAGCAGTTGAGAATCGAGTCATCCCCGCGAAGGCAGCCCGGATGCTCGTGGTGCCCGTCATCCCTAACCCGACCGTCCGCACCGTGCACCGAGATAAAAGAGGGAAAGCAAAAACAAAAAAAACGCCCACAGCGAGTTAGCAACTGCAAAACCAACAGAAACAAAAAAAGGGGAAACGAACATATAACAACTCATAAGTACGGTAAAGGTATCAATTCTGAGGCTCCTCATTTGATGAGCTCCATGCACACATCTCAGCTAAACCAATGGTACGCCCGTACGATATCGGGCTGAGGAGGTACGTGCTACCTCTACACATGGTAGCATGCGTGCGTCTGATAAGAAGCAACAACAATGGTAGGAAAACTGGCTATTGACACGAGAAAATAGCACCAGCAACAACAAGACCACGAGCATACAATGAACAACAACGAACTGAGAAGCGGGCGACGAGAAATGACGAGAGCGAAAACAAACGAGCAGCATCGCGAGAGCAAGGCCGACAAAACGGGAGAGCAAAAAACAAGTCAACCGACCACGTCAGAATAACCCAAGACGACGAACAGACGACAAGGACAACAAGCCATGGGGGGAGGGGGGGATACTCATTTGTTGCTTGCCTCAGTCATTTGACCATTGACCACGCATCCCTTTCGAGACGGAGCACCGTCCCTACTCCTAATAGAGACACCTCCAACAATTGGGCGCTCATTACGTTGTTTCCATATATTACAGAAGCACCTTTTTACTAACTCTGTCCCCTTCCTGTTTGGCCGCCTGTGGCCACCATCTATCTCCTAGGATAGCGCTCGTTTTCTCGCTGCTATCTAGTGTGTCAAGCTCCTCCATCTCACATTCGTCTATTTCCTCTCGTCTCATCTTCTAACACATCCCGTTCCTCCTTGCATGTTTCACATTTTCCTACTATTAATATTACATAGGGAGGGGGCAAACACAACCTATTCGCCGATGTGGACGCCAAGCAAATTCCGCTTGCGCTCAATCGTTGTAATATACCCTACATCCATCTGCGACTTGAGAGAGGGAAACATTGACGCTAACAAGCGAGGGGACACAGCAACGGCCCCTGCGCGGTTGAGGGATGACACCAAGTGGTGTCTGAGCTACAATGCAAGGACTCGTACACGGTTGATATGACCGTACACGGTTGATATGACCAAACTATTTATTGGCCTGGTCTGTATCTCGGGGGGGGTGTACTCCTTATCATGCATGCTCGTAGTCGTACGACCATAAACCCTCGCATCCCTACAATGCCGGGAAGGAGCACGTCGGGCCTTCACCGACCAGGCAGGCATTGCTTGTTGCACCAAGCGCGAAGCGAAACGTGAAGTGTTCGGCGAGTCGCATGGAGGGTGAGCTGTATCCTACGAAGCACCGCTTGTGAGGCGGATTTTTTTCCTGCATACGGATGACAGCGTCAATGAACTGACGTATTTTTTGGTATTACTCCTTCCAGAGGGCGCAATGGGCTTCCCGTGTAACCGTCTCGTGGGTGCCTTACCGGACAAAACAACGTTCTACGATCATCCCCCTTGTGTGGAGTTATGGTTCTCCGCCCCGCACAAGAATGATTTAATACTATCGCCAGCCGTGGTGACCGCCAAAAAAAACTAAACAAAAAAAACGGCACCCGGGTTGTGTAGCTCACGCAGTGAGAGGCGTGTTTTACAGCGTCGTCCTCAACCGACGTCAACCCAATCTACACATCTATATACCAGACGTACCCCTTTTTTGCTTGCCTTCGTCATTCGACCAGTGACCACGCATCCCTTTCGGGACGGCGCACCGTTCCCACTCCTGCAGCAGAAGAGACACGCCCAACAGTCGGGGCGCTCATTACGTTGTTTCCATATATTACACAGAAGCGTTTTGCTAGTCTTATCCCCTTCCTGTTCGGCCGCCTGTGGCCCCCATCTACCCCCCAGGATAGCGACCACTTTCTCGCTGCTGTCTAGTGTACGAAACCCCTCCCTGCCACATTCGTCTGTTTTCTCATCTCCCGATCGAACACATCCCGTTCCTTCTTGAACGTCTCACGTTCTCTCACTGTGTGACTTCTACTCTCGATCGCTTTGCCACACCGGTACATCTGTGCATCAACTCCCTCCCCCCTCCCCCCTTCCCCCTCCCGGCTAATGGCACACCTCTCTCTTCTTTTCGGCAGGTCCAGGTCCCCTACACGAAATCGCAGTTTAAGCGTTGTCGCCAAGCCCATCGGGCCGTGCAATAAACGTTTTTTTACCCCTTCCCCTTCGCTTAGACCCCCGTATATCTCTTACGTGGCTCTCCGACTTCACTTTGTTCTTGGCGCTAGTCTTTCCCTCGTCTCCGTCCTTTCTCCTCTTTCGTCCTGTGCCCCCCCAGACTTCCCTAAGGATATACCTGGTAACATTTTCTTGGTTTCCTCCCGCAATCAACGCTTCTCCACTACGCTATCCCACCTTAATCCAGCTCGACCTTTTGATATTTAGGCCTATCCCACCTTAATCCAGCTCGACCTTTTGATATTTAGGCCCAACCTGGTACAGCTTTATCAGCCATGGTTGGCAACCTCTTCTTCTTTGTCCTGTTCCTTACCTCATTCGGCCATCTCAACTTTCTCACGTCTCTTCTTGTTTTGGTACATTCGCAGACAGCTTTATCAGCCATGGTTGGCAACCTCTTCTTCTTTGTCCTGTTCCTTACCTCATTCGGCCATCTCAACTTTCTCACGTCTCTTCTTGTTTTGGTACATTCGCAGACAGCTTTATCAGCCATGGCTGGCAACCTATTGTTTAGCCTGTTCCTTACCTCATACGGCCATTTTCAACTTTCTCACGTCCTTTGTTCTTGTTTGGTACATTCGCAGTTCTGCTCTGAGGACGGTGTTGCTCGTCGTACTTGCGTATCCCAGTTTTTTTTTTCAGCTGCTGTCATCTGTTCCGTTTCCAGCTCTTTTACGAACTTCCCGTTCCCTTCCCATACTTCTCCTGCATCATCTAGCCTTGGTAACTGTCACATTCATCAGGATATCTATCTTAATCCTCGTGTGAAGGTGATAGTAATTCTCGTGTCAAGGTGCGAGTCTGTTAGGATCGCATCCGTCTTGCCTACGCGTGTTTTACCCTTCCCTATTACTTTTGCTATGTGTGCATCCCAAGAGCAGTCTTTTGAGATCTCTACGCCAGGGTACGTATACTGGTCTCCGATCGGCAAGTCATTCTCGCCCCGCTCCCAGTTGAAATTCACCCCGCGTTTGCCTTATGTTCGTTACATACAACTACTGTAATGCGCACTTCATTACGTCCGCCGCCCCCCTCCATTTCCTAGTGTATTCTATTAATAGCGCCTTATCTAATTTTTTATTCAATCCTCCGGGCGTTTCTGATATCCCCACGAAGTCATCCGCAAACGTTAGTCCCGACACTGTATCTTCCCGCACCGTGACTTCCCTGCCTTGCTGCTTCGACAGCTACTATCAGGTCGTTTAACATACGCCTGGAACATATCAGGGGAAAGCGTAAATCCCTGTGCAACTCCTTGTAAAAAATATCAACATACTTCGATATTTCCCCGTCCAACATCACAGCACTTCTCGCAGATTTTGTCATCCTCTGATCCCTAATCCCCATAGTTTTTCCCGCAACCCATTCTCCATACTGTGTCGTAGGCCTTTTGTACATCTAAAAACAAGCAGTACGTTGTTAGCCCCGCGTGGTCCCTATCTTGGATTACCTTGCCTAATGTGTACACATACATGGGTCTACGCGGCTACGGTTTGGCCTGTAAACCCTGCTTGCTCTTCGCATACTTTACACTCCTTCTCCATCGCCGTTCCCATCCTATCGCTCAAATATTACAACACGTTTTGCCTATTGTGCTCAATAGCGCTATCCTCCCTCTATTGCTCCCACCGGTCAGCCTTATCTCCTTTCTTGAATAAGTTTACTATTACGGGGGGCCATAGTTAACAGGACCAAATATTGTTGGTAAAAATGGTTAAACATATAGGTTTTTATGTATACCATAGGTCCTGTTAACTATGGCCCCCCGTAATACTACTCCTTCTCTCCATCTCCTAGGCGTGTACTCGTTTTTTTTTTCCATATTCAGTTATACAGCATAACCATCATCGTAAGCAGTCCTTCTCCCCTGTACTTCATGAATTCATTCAACTATTTGGTCTGCCCCTGCTGCCCTTCTATTATCACGTTTAGCTACTGTACACACTTCCTCACCCGTTCCCTTGTGAACTCTCTCCGTAACCCTTCCGAACCACTGTCTTCCCTATCTGACGCATCTACGTTCGCCTCTGCCCACGCGTCGAGTTCCTCCTCGAATTCTGCGTTGAACGTTTCGTTGGCCGCGGGAGTCCCTACTGTAGCTTGCGGGAAATGCTCCACTAGTACCCCCCCCCATTCCTCTTCGAGCTGCAAACTATTCCACCGTTCTGTGCTCTCAAGGTACCGTAGCTATTCCCGTGTCTGCCCCTTCTTCTGGTTTAGCTTACAGTAGTATCCCTTTTACCCCTGCCCACATCTGCATCATCCCGGCCTCAGAGTCTTCATTCGATGTATATGCCACGTCTTCCCATATCCCTCTCTTTCTTCTCTACCGCCTCCTTCACTCTCTCAGGGGAGAGGGGGGAAACGGTTTACAACCCCGACCGCTTGGGAATTTTCTCGGAATTTTCTCGGAATTTTCTCGGAATTAGTACAGCACGTATCGCAGAGTTAAATAATAGTGTGAAGCATCAACCACTATGTCGAAGCTTGACCACGTCGCAAAAACACTACTACTGACTCCGCCCCGCGCGCGCCCCGCCTCCACCTTTCCCCCCTCCACTCACCGGAAGAGTTCCGTATCTTCCTGGCCTCGCACGACAGGGAACTCCCTCCGCCCTTCAAGGGGTCGGTCTAGGAGGGTCAGGATGTATCGATTAGCTTCCCGCGCCTGAAATCAAACAACATTTTTTTTTTCGCGATATCGGGCGTGCGTGCGCGCGCGTACACGTGCGAGCCAAGGGGACGGGACGGGATGAGATGGGGCGGTACGGTGAGGTCAGGAGGACGCCCCCCTTGCCTGGTATAGGTGAAAACCCGACGTGCGCCGTTCCGGCAGGCATTGTAAGGGATGTGAGGGTCAACGGTCATATGACTACGGCCATGCATGACAATGGGTACACTCCCCCCTTAAGAAGTAGGGGCGCGAGGGTCTATGGTCATACGAGATGATATCGAGTACATCCCTCCTATCGAGTACACCCCCCACCCCCCCAAAGAGGCCATACAAAAACATGTCGGTAGCCTTTGGGGAGAAAGGATAGGGGAGAGTGTGGGACGAGGGGGAGTCATCCCACAAAAACAACGCAACTATTACGGGGGACCATAGTTAATAGGACCAAATATTGTTAGTAGAAATGGTTAAATATATAGGTTTTTATGTATACCACAGGTCCTATTAACCATGGTCCCTCGTAAATATATTTCCGGCCGATTCTACATGTGCCAGGACAAGTATGGACCCGGAGGTACGTTTCTTTTTCTCGTTGTATCAGAGTGTTTGCGAACACGCGTCTTCGGAAAAATACTTTTCCTCTGGCTAAAAAAGGTGAGTTCCCTTCCCATCATGATCTTGGCGTGTTGGGGGACGAGGTAAAACCGAGTCCCGCAGGCGACGCCTCCGAACTCGAGGAGGGAAGTGGGGGTGTGCGGCAACGCGGGGGAAAAAAGAAGAAGAAGCAAAAACAATAACAAAAAAACAGCGTGGGAGTAATAGTAGCAACGGCAGACTAGCAACGGCGTCCGCTGCAAGGCTGACCGCTGTGCCGCCACTGCCATCCCACGACCGCAAGCAGCAGCACAAAGAAACAGCACCAGCACCAGCTTCCATTTTTACATTTTTCGATTGCCGCTGCTGCCGCTACCGCAGCATGGTGAAATTGAAATGATACACGACCTGTCATGCTGTCGCGCTCTAGCTCTACACGCAAGGCGGTGCGATCACGAGCACAAGTACGAGTCCTTTCGGGACGACGCGTCCTCCACCACACCAAGCGGGCGAGAGAGTGTGCTCAAGCAGCGGGCAGACGCCGGGCTGCTGGCACAACCCAACGCCGATCGTCCGCATTATTACCCCACCTACAGTACACCTCTCGAGGCTATGTTGCCCCCAACGGTTGTCGTGTCGTCTACAGCGAGCAGCATGGTGCGTGGAGGCATGAAAAAGCGCTCGGCGTTTAATTCTACAAGAGAATGTGCGGATAGCAATAAATGCACCCTACATTGCGTCAAATTCCTACCCTTTCACCATACCATGGTATAGTACAATAGCGCCCCGAGGCGTTCTACGATAGAGGTTCACCCTATTACGGGGGGCCATAGTTAACAGGACCAAATATTGTTAGTAAAAATGGTTAAACATATAGGTTTTTATATATGCCATAGGTCCTGTTAACTATGGTCCCCCGTAATAAATCGTCTGAGGCTCCTCGCTTGATGAGCTCCTTGCCTCACTCCAAAACTGACTTCAGCAAAAATCAAATTGCATCGCGGCGAATAATCCCATGGCCCGAGTCTACAAAACGTTTTTTTTTTCCCGACGATCTGGGGTCAAGGCACCCCTTTTTTCAGAAAAAAAAATAGCGGAAATGTGCTATACCTCTATCGTTAAACTGGTCCCCCCTTTTCAAGAATTTACCTCAAACCCTACCTTCGTTGTTTATTTTTGGGGAAGGGAAGTTGCAAAAAAAAAAAAACACTTTTCGCAGACACTCTATTCTTCATTTCTTCCAGACTGGACAACCGGCGAAGGGGAATGGCAATGCGACCATCCATAAAATCTGCGAAACCCTAACGCCAGGGGAGACACCCAAGTGATGTGCCCCACCAGGACACAAAGCTTAAACAGGGCAAAACGACCGAAACACAGACACACTCATACACAACGGAAACCTGCACGAACCCAGAACCAAGATTTCAACACCAAAACCCAATCAAACGAAAGCAAAACCACACAAAATCCCAACACATCAAAAACCAAATTAAAAAAATCCTCAACACACCATCAAAACCAAAAGCCTAAGTTCAAATACACCCCACAAGAATCAAACAAAAAAACAAAAAAAAAGGAGATACCACAAAAAAAACCCACTCAAAACCAGCACGTGTGTATATTTATACACTTGAAAAACAACAGCTGCGAGGTCGAGGACTTAGTCGGAACTCATCTCTGCACGCTGTGTGACACCTCGATAACACGCGCGTGCTACGGTTTGATTTGGCCTCGTGTAGGAAATACAGTCCGTATACGTACGTATGAGGAAAAACAAAACCTGAAACTGCAGCAGAATTCAAGGAGTGGGTGTGTCTATATTCGGGAAACACAAGAAAAAAAAAGGCGCGGTTGGATGCACGTAGCTTGCCACGGGAGTTTTTTTTTTTCGGTGTGTAAATTCATACATACCATGGTACCTTGTATTACTGCTAAAATATGTAAATAATATATACCGGTATATTGTATATACCTGGTACACATATTACGATTACCATCATCACTCGTTTTCAATACTACCGAGCAGCCTTAACTAATAAGAATGTGTGCCCATCTTTCAGAGAGAAGAAAGTTCAATGGGGCGTGCAAAATATATTATAATACTTCGTATATATAACATATATATAGTAAGTATATACTCGTATATGTACCTGGTACACCCCAACACAACTCCCCAAAAGCCCGAAACCACAACGAAACCCTCAACAAAAAAATGAAACCAACTCCCCAAGAACACAACGAGACACGAATGACCTCAACCAAAATCCCAACAAAAAATACTAAACACAAGAATAAGGCCAGAGCCGACCCCCCCCCCCCCCCCCCGCCCCAGAAAAAACGCCGGCACGAGACTGACTCACATGGTGGCGCGTGGTCTCGTCCTTCCCGCACGTCTTGAGGCGGTCCAACTCCCTCAACACTTCCTTGGGTATGAGGATCGACGTAGTCGGCCGGCGGGAAGCGACGTCGGCCGCCAGGCACTTCGCATCGTCCAGGTAGTGGATGAACCAATTGGTGTCGAACACTATTAGCTCGGGAGCCGTCAGGGTGGTTAAGACCACTTTTATTTATTTCCAATTTTTGTTTTTTTTTCACACATATCAGTGTACCAGGTATACATACCAGGTACCAGGTATTTGTTTCCCCGTTTTTCAAATAGTTTCAAGTTGTTATTTTATTTTTTTCCATTTCATTATCGTTATTTTATTGTATTGTGGTCCACCCCCCCCCCCCCCCCCCGCGCGCGCGAACCACCCGACATGGAAGCAAGCATGAAACCATTACATGGAGCACCAAAAAAACACCACCATGAAGTAGAACGCACCGATACAGACAGACAGACAGACAGGCAGACACATCGGGCAGACAGTAGGGAAAGAAACGAGAGCACAATTAATTATTAAGGAAATCCCCAATATTGCGGGGGACCATAGTAAACAGGACCTACGGTACAAACAAAAACCTACATATTTCTCTATTTTTACTACCAACATTTGGTCCTATTTACTATGGTCCCCCGTAATACAGTAGTTGTTTCTCCTCGGTACGGTACAGAGCAAACGGACGCTATTGAGGAGACATGCTAAAATTAACAGGGGGAAAGGAGAAAATCGGAAGCCGATACACTCAACTCAAGTGTAGAATGACACCCTTATCTGTAGTTGTCCCCAAGAAGAAAAAAACCACAGGGCTGGTTGGGTCAGCATCTCTGTTTCTTACTCTCGGTGTCCTGTTTGTTCGTAGCGAATCGGCTGCACCTACGTTCGTTATGGGAACGAAATGCTCGAAAACAGAGCGGGAAACCCATTACGCCTGTTTGTAAAACGCAAGGGATACGTACTTGATCGCATTTCTAGGCTTCGGCTCAATAACCCGTAGGTACTTTTGTTGTGTGTGTATACTTTGTTCAGGCTTAAAAGTGCCTATCATATGCCAATTTGAGGTGAATCCGAACACATTTTTAATAATAGCCGTTCTAGGTATATATTATATTATGGTGGCAAATTATGCGCTTAATGGAAGACTTGCAGCACAAATATTGTACGTATCTGATTGCGTCAAAACCTAACTCTTCCTCTGTCACCCACGGGTTTGCTACTTATATGTAGGCGTGCAGGTTCTTACGCGAACCACAACATGTAAACCGCCACTTGAGAACGTCACCGTCTACGACAAATACAACGACCCTCCGTTTCTCTCTTTGCATTGAACTTGGTCCAACAACCTAGCCGGCTTTTTCAGCCATGCCGGCCCCGGACTCCAGCCGAGTTTAGGGGGTGCGGACGATCCATTCGGAGGCGTCTCTCTTACCGGTCGGTCGAGTGGTCTTGTCGTGCAGGATCCTCTCGGCCTTGGTCTCCAGGAGTTGCGAGCGCTGGTTCGAGAGCTTGAACTTATTCTTCAGCAGTTCTAGCTCGGCCTGCGCCGCCGCCACCACATCGCCGACGAAGCCGAAAACAAACCCAGCCCCCCCGCCCAAACAAACCACAAAAAAAACGAACAAAACGCAAGTACATTCAACATCAGGTACTTCGTTCTGTAGAAAAGAGAGCCGGGTTGGTTGGCGTTACCATGCGTAACGACATACAGTATGTACAATAAGACGCCGATCTGTACGGAAATGTAGTAAGAACCGTTAGATTAACCCTCTTACGTACGACTGCAGTCCCGTTTTGGGGACAAGCCACTCTAATTCTGAGTAGTTAGTCATCAAAACGGGGCTGCAATGTTAAAAGGGCATTGAAAGACGCCTTCTACGACAGTACAGGGGTAGCACTTTATTGCCTCGGAAGGCAAATTAGTTCTCAACTTCGAGGAACTTCGTACGTAACATTGTTCAAGCATTTTTACAAATAACTTTCGTTACAGACCTACTGTAGAGTAGGTCCACGGGATTGCTATTAATAGCTCATCGGATGGAGTGTGCACTTGTTCTGTTAACCCTTTTAGCACCGCAGTCCCATATGTGGGGATAAAGCACTCACGTCATAAGTAGTTTGTCCCCAAAACGGGACTGGGGTCCTAAAAGGGTTAAAGCCACTTTTAGGGCGACTTACGAATGACTTGGCAATACTATAGAGGTCCGCAAGCGACCTTTAACCCTTTTAGAACCGCAGTCCCGTTTTGGGGACAAACCATTCACATTCCAAGTAGTTTGTCCCCCAAAACGGGACTGCGGTTCTAAAGGGGTTAAAAGGCAAATGTAGGCGCACTACCGCCACCGTACCATCCCAAACGGCCCAGTACAATTCCTCACAAAAGTGGTTTAGAACGAGGGACCATAGTAAATAGGACCAAACGTTGTTAGCAAAAAAAAGGTAAATACCAGGTATATAGTTCTTTTTGTGTGTACCATAGGTCCTATTTACTATGGCCCCCCGGAATAGTACTATTACGGGGGACCATAGTTAACAGGACCTATGGTATACATAAAAACCTATATGTTTAACCATGTTTACTAACAATATTTGGTCCTGTTAACTATGGCCCCCCGTAATAGCAGTTGATTGTAGCAGAAAAATCTTGGAACCATCGACAGTTACTGGGTATACTGTAAATAATAGTACACACACCCGATTCAAGCGAAGTTACCCCGGACACACACTGCCTGGCACTGCTGTATTCACGTGAAGACCACGCAGCGCATGCATGCACCCAATACTCTACCATAGCAGCTATCCACCGCCTGCAACTATCACGGGGGACCATCTTGACCCCTTTAGAACCGCAGCCCCGTTTTGGGGACAAACTACTTGAAATTTGGGTGGTTTGTCCCCACATATGGGGCTGCGGTTCTAAAAGGGTTAAACAGGACCTACGGCACACACAAAAACCTATACTTCGTAACTTCCCCACCTTTACTAATACAGGGGACCATAGTTAATAGGACGAAATATTGTTACTAATATAGAAGAAATGCTAAAATATATACCAGGTAGGTTTTGTGTATACGACAGGTCCTATTAACTATGTTCCCCCGTAATAGAGCAAAACCGGACGCGATGGACGAAAGCAAGTCAAGTCAGCGGTGGACAACAATAATTAGCAAAACAACAGCAACACTACTAACAGTGCACTTCATCCGCCCCAAGTGTGCGTGGGTCATATAACACCCTTGCGGATCGGACTGACAGACCTTCGGTGTGACCTTGAAGTTGTGTATAATGAGGCGGTACCATCTGACGTAGGGGAAGGGGGGCCTGGTGTCTAGATATGTAGTTTTCTTTAAAAACGCCTCACCACGAGAGCGGGGTGCGCCTCGATCGCGGCCTTCTTCTGCTGACAGGCGACCTTGATCCAGCGGCGCGTGGTGGGGTTGTAAGCCCAGCCGTCGGCGTAGCGATCGTCCACCGTGAGGTACTTGATGCCCTTGTAAGGCTTCATCTCTCCTGCAAGCGACGACGACCACGACACAACAAAAGTATCACAAATAAAAGGCCACGAAATACAAACAGCACCAATAAACAAAGAAGTCCCGAAAACAAACGGCACAAAAGGCTTCAAAAACAAAAGAAAGAAGAAATGGGAACAAAACCAGAGAAAAGTTCTGGAAAACGTAGTCTTTACAATACTGCTATGGACTAAAATGTGTACTATTTACATTTGGTGCGTACACATATATCTGGTATATAAAAGAAAACGTCGCAAAACGCAAAGAAAAGAAAAACTAAAACGCAACAAAACGCGCTTGATACATATGTTTGTGCCGATGACAATGGGAACACTTTGCTTGCATAAAAAAAAATTACATTACGATTCTTGAAATAGACCAAAGTTCTAACTCTGGGGGAAAAAAAGACAAAACTAATCCTGGTATAGTAAGAAGTCGGGCGAAGATTCGGCTCGATAAAAACGCAGAGAAATGTTTGCTTCGAAGCGGCGAGAATCAGAGTCCTCTTGACAAACATCGATCGACAAAACAAACGACTACGCCAAGAGCTCCGGATGGGGCGTGCTCGTTAGGGGCTCCGACCCACCTCAGGGTCACCCCCGTGTTAGCACGTTGGCCGGTGATACGTGGCGGGCACTGACCAGGCGTTAGATAGAAAAACATTAGGTCGCTGGTGTGTAAGAAACCCCCGTTTATTCAGGTTTGGGAGAAGAGCTTAGGATACCACCGGCAAGCTCTCGCCCCGTAAACCTGGGACTGACCTGACATCTTCGGGGCCGTCATCTACCTCTGTTGGCCTTACCCGACACCAAGCGGGCTGGCCGTGGGTTTAGTCTTATGTCGAGATCGAAGGTCTATCTTCGCATGAGCTGTTTTTTTTACACGTAGCGCATTACGGGGGACCATACTTAATACCTGGTAGGACCTATGGTATACATAAAAACCTATATATTTAACCATTTTTACCAACAATATTTGGTCCTGTTAACTATGGCCCCCCGTAACAGTGACAATTTACAACGAGAAAAACAAGCACAAATCGCGCTGCGTGCAGCCGAACACGAAAAATAAGGATAAAATACACATTTTCCGTTTACTCCCACAGCCGCGGTAGATATGAGAATATCTCCAGCGGTTTCTTGAATTCGATGGCTTTGAAACAAACCTTCGGAGGCAAAAAAAAAATGAAACAGAAACTTTGAAACATCGTGATTTGTTTGTTGTTGTTGTTGTTGTTGTTCTCACATTAACTCACAATACAATGCAGTCCGTGGTCGCAGGACAGGTGATATTATATACCAGGTACCTCAACAACTCTGCCCGAAAAGAAAATAACTGCGTACAAATCATTATTGACTCCAAAATGTCAGTATATTTTTTTTGGGACATGTAGTGGGTATAGAAAGCTCAAAAAAAAAAAAAAAATGTACCTTGCCTTGCCTCGCAGTATTTGGGTTTTTCATGCACTGCGCTGTGCCGCGAGTACTCGCGGGTAATTCAAGAGAGTCTGTACTGCGGATACTGCCATACTCGCAGTACTTCGGGAGTTACACAACTTGTTGCATGTTGCATACCTAGGGCATAGGGGATTAATTATCCATCTTGCTTTTTTCTTTTTGTTTTGTTGCCGTCGATTTTTGAGTGAACGAGATGAGGAGCCACTAAAAATATTATGAGCTATACCACTTCATCCCGAGATTGAAGGCATGTTTTGATGAATTATTTATATACAAGCGGTCCTTCTCTTGTCATACAGAACGGTATTGCCCTACCTTACGTAGCACGCATCACATATCATATCATGTATACCTGCCGCTGTGGCTGCCTTGTACTCTTCGAGGGACAGGTACACCCTGTCGGCGCCTGCAGCCTTGGCTTCTACAGCGCCCCCGCTTTTACCCTCGTCCAGCTCAAGGGCCGACAGCTTGTTCATTACCTACTCGAGGGAATGTGTGGGCGAGTGGGTGGGACGGAAGGAGCGAGGGAACAAATCAATTGAGAGAGGAAGGAGGAAAGGAAGAGAGGAGGGGAACATATCAGGAAGGGAGGAAGGAAGGAAAGGAAATGGAGCGCTGCTAGAGAAAGAGGAACGGAGGGAGGGAAGAAGGAAGCAAGGAAAGGAAATGGAGGGCTGCTGGATAGGTCAGCCAAAAGGGGGGGGGTCGATGATGATCCTTGCGTTGCGTGCATGGTTGGTGCGTTTGGAGCGCCAAGCAGCTCGCGCCTTACCTGCACGTACGTACACGATCGCGCAGCTTCTCCTGATCTTGATTCTTGATCTACGGTAGACACCTTCCTTTCCACGCTATTAATAGTTCAAACCTATCACACGTACAGCTGCACATCTACGAAGCACATCTGCGGCGTTCAAAGCTACGCATGTCGACATCTACGCTCGTTCACATTCCAGCCTCAACACATAGCCACCTATTTACATACAACCACATTTTTTGTCACCTGTTTATATCGGCACAAGTTCACCTGTCTACGTCTACACAATGTGACCCCGCTACAATCCCCCGGCTCCACCTCACGAACAACCGCAGCCAAGCGACTATCAAAGTTCCACGAAACACCCTTCCGCACTCACCGCCGCAAGCTCGTCGTCCTCCTCCCCCTCTCCCGCCTCGCCCCCGCCAGCGATTTGCTGCTGCCTTTTTTTCTCAGCGCTGGGCGGCGGGCACGACTTCCCACTCCTCCTCGGCCCGCCGTGCCCCCCCCCCCCGCGGCGCTCGTCCTCGTCCCTGTTCCCGTACCTTCCCCTGACATTTGAACCCCCTCCGCCGCCTCCACCACCACCACGCCCGCTACCACCACCGCCGCTGACGCCGTCATCGTCGAACCTGGGGCGGCGTCGGTGTAAGTCTCCGTCGTCTGTAACGCGGCCATCATCCCTGCGATTGCGGTGCCCGTCGTGCTGGGCCCGCCTGTCCTGTTCCCTGCTGCTGCTCTTGCGGCCCAGCCGGGGGTCTCGGGGGCCTCCTCCAGGGCATCGGTCGCTGCTATTGCTGCTGCTGCTGCTGTTGCTGCGGTTGTAGCGGTCGCTCTGGTTGATGCTACCGCTGTTACACTTGTCACTAATTTTTGCTATTGTTCTTGCTAGTGCTGCTTCCGCTTCTGCCTTGCTATTGCTCTTGCTAGTGCTGCTAAAGACGCTGCCGCTGCCGCTGCCGCTGCCGCTTCTGCTTCTGCCGCTTTCGGCGGAGTTGCCGAGGTGCGATCGCTGCGCCTGTTGCGATTCGAGAGCCGCTGGGGGCGTACAGTGCTTCTGAACAGAATCATCACTTCCTCCTTCGGATCTATAAGGCGATGTCGTTTCGCCCTCCACAGGTTGTATCGGTGGTGGTGGTGGTGGCGGCGGTGGCGGCGGAGCACCGTACCGCGACGTTTGATTCGACCCCATGTGAACAATCCCACCGCTCGTCTCACCGTGGTGCCGCCGCGGCGGCCAAGTCTCGACCTCCCTGTTCCCCGGGGTAGCAGACGCCGTCGCCGGGGAAGCTTTCGCGCGGGAAGCTTCGTCTTGTCCTTCCGGTCTCCCTCCTGTTCCTCCCGCAGCCGGATCTGCTGCTCCTGCTGCAGTCGACGCCGCCTTCATTCCTGCTTGGGTTGGGCGTACGGCCGGCGGACCGTGACGGACTACCGGAGGACCCTGCCAGTACGGCTGCGGCAGTGGGGGCGGCATCCAGTTTTTGTGCGCTGCGGGGTTGCGGTCTGCTTGGCCAGCGCCGCTCTCGGCAGGAGGCGTCGACATCGACGGAGGCGGTGGTGGCGGCGGAGGAGACGCTGACTGTTGTTGTTGTTGTTGTTGTTGTTGTTGATGTCGTTGTTGTTGCTGCTGCTGATACTGTTGTTGTTCCTGCTGGTGCTGCTGGTGCTGCGGTTGGCATTGTTGAGGTTCCTGTAGGTGCTGCTGTTGCTGCTGTTGATATTGTTGTTGCTGCTGTTCCTGCTGCTGCGGCCGTACTTCTGCTGGGGAGGGGTAATCGGCGACGAGCTGAGGCACAGGCCCGGGCAGGGGCAAGCAGACAGCGCCGGGGCGTCCGGCTGCTGCCCGCCCCCCACAGGGCGAGGAGTAGGCGTCGAAGAGTGCGGTGGGGGCCGCGGGAGGCAGAGGAGGGTACGGTGCCGGAGGCGGCGGTGGCGGCGGGGCTGCCGTTTGACAGGGCGGGTAGTACACGTACCGGTTTCCTGGGTGCTGCCGGGGCACCTGAACACGAGCGAGAGGGGAAAACATTGAGGAGGTGATTTTATGAGCGATGAGGCAGATGAGGTTGATCGTACTACTGCTGCAGCATGGTACAATAATACAGCAGTGAGGTCTATACAAGGCGGCATGACCAAGGCGGTCATTCGAGGTAAGGAGGTAAAAATCGGCTCTAACGACATAAATCCAAACCGCCCTACCCTTATATAGACCCTCGGGGCCTATTTTAGGGCGGTGCCCGCCCTACCTAGAGCAGGTACGGCCCTATTCACGGCCCATTCCTCGCTCTAGTGTCGGCCCTATCAGCACAAAACCTCGCTCTGCTATCCTCCTCCTGTGAGAGAACCGTTTCACACTCCACTCCACTGCTACTGCTGATGCGGGTACACATATACACAGACAATAACGAGCTGCAGGCAGGGCGGTGAGTTGACTGACTAATAGTCGCCCGTTAGTTAATAGTTGGCTAGATATCATAGTTCGTTGCGGCGGTGTTAACTATCCAGCTATTTTTCACATTCGGGTTTCCTTGCTTGTAGTAAGACTTGTTTGGTACGGGGTACGTATTTCCCGGCATCTCCAAGTAGTACTACCACTAGCTAACTACACGCTGCGAGCACGGTGCCTTTTGCAACCCATGGCGCATCAACCTATCGCCCTCGACTACGTCTCTCTCGTTAGTATGTTCAGTGTCCAGTGGATGATGAGCCCCTCTGGCTCGGGTGTTTGAGCGACGCTCGCCCTGAGCTGCGCGTCTAGTCAGCAAATACCATAAAACCCAGAAATGAAACCTCGAAAATCACAGATTCGTTTTGCGTGTTATTAATAGTTGGTAACTCATCTAATTCTACGAAGGGTATGGCATGGTATCTGCTACGGCAGTAGCTCAACTATGAACCGTTATTGAATCGCTAAATCGCCGGCGATGATTACTCTATTCTCTATGCTCCTGTCCTAGAAGAGATCCCAGTCTGTTTTCATTGTTACTTTTTGAGTCATTTTACTGGTCTGCTACTACGTGCCGCACGGGTATTTACGGTTACGACAAAACGTAACACCAGTGAGAGACCCCCAAACGGGGGCGGCATGCCCATATATCTGGTGCATCCCAAGTCTCCTGAACTGAGACGAACTTAAAACTTGTACCTTTCGTGATCAAAACCAGAGATAAACCTGGCCGATTTATCATAACTTTTCGAGTGTAAAACGAAGCCGAATAGCGTATGCTTCGCCAGCCAACTAGTGGAATGAAGCCAGCTATTAATAGTCGGCTGGCGATTATAAGTAGGCGGGAACTCCAGCCAATTCACAGCCCTCTAAATAGCTGCAGGGATAAGCACGATGCCCTGCGCGTCAGGCGAACGGTCTTTTGGTTCCGGACGGCCACCACTGTCGCAGAAAATGCGGTGGTCGACTTTACGGAATCTGCGGCGAAGCTGGTCCAGACTGCGACAACGCAATGCAGCGCCTCTTCCATCATTGTCTTGCCACCATGATAGTCAAGGAGGTAAGCGTTGACGAGAAGGAGGATACCGGTGATGACATCACCGCGGGGCCGGTGCCCCCCCCGCCCTACGTCGAGCTTTTGTCGGAACTCGTTTCACTAAAGCGCGGCGGCGGCGGCGTTCGGCAATGGTGATGTTGGTTTTCATCTACTGTAGGCCAGGATAGCTTTCATCTACTTACATGCCTCTATATAAGACAGTGCGACGGTCCATGATCGACTCCACCTATGTGCAGCTGCACCCTGCACAAAACTTTGTGCAGGGTGCGGGTCTTATTGGTCAAGGCGGGTCGGGTCGTTCGGCCGCCCGGCGTTTTGATGGAGAAACGACACCAAAACACGCGGCGGAGCTGCGTGACTGCCCCTGCCGACCTCGAGCCCCCCAAAGGGTTGGGGTTAGGGTTAGGGTCAGGGCTGGGTCCACGTGCAAGGTTGAAGTCGACGACACAAGTCCTTGTGCAGGATGCAGCTGCACGTATATATCGGGCACCATGAATAGCATACCGCAGTGGGTAGTACTTGTAACATCGAAAGTATGCGCGTTCTCGTCTGCCCTGCGGTGGTATGGTGTGTTGTCTGACATCACACATGTTACTCGTAACTGGGTTCAGTACTGGTACTATTACTACTAACATTGATGTTGTGCTGCTGAAATGCGGCGCACACCTTCCCTCTTGAAAAAGCGCATTCATCCCCCGTCCGTGTGGCACTCTGCTACCGGTAACACTAAAGCCCATGAGGGCGGTCAACCGCTCTACTGCTCAAGTGATGACGCGAATAGGGCGGCCGCTCGATATACTATACTCGTAATATAAGGGCGGTTATTATTATAATAGCATCTCGGTGCACTACTGCTGGTATATCATACCGCTCTATCTAGGCCCCACTGCTGTTTGCTGCGTACCGCAGACCATACTGCTGTACCGGCATTGGTGTTGCAGACTCGTGGAGAAGAGAGAGAGAGAGAGAGAGGTCCACACACTGCTGCAAAGGACAGGACACAGGATGACGGTACCAGCAATGCTCTACCAGGTACAGCAGACAGACCACGTACGTACGTACAGCAGCACTCGTACCACCAGGAATAATTTTGCTGAAACTCTCAGCAGAAAAGCAGTACAGCAGTGCAGCGAGGCAGTATTGATTGTAGCAGCCCATGCCATTGCAGCTTTGACTGCTACGTTCAACTACACAGCAGTACGCGGCGTGCTTTCTCAAGGTATACGAAGCTACGAGTGCTGGTTGCAAAGGCCGCTGTTCCTACTTCCGGCTGGCCGCTGCTGCTGTGGAGCTCTTTCGTATCGCACCAGGCTTTTGCAGGAACACCCGCCAATTTCCCCCTCGGGTGCGGCGCTCGAAACGACGGCACTTCTCATATAGGGCGGGCTTCCCTCTCCTACACCAAAGACACGGCACGCCATTCGACACATGTTTTTCGAGCAGTGACACCGGCCGAGCCTCGTTCCTGCAGCTGCTGGGACTAAATCCGACGACCTCGAAAGTTCACCTCGTACCCGCCGGACTGATAATGCACGCTGCTGTTGCCGTTGGCCATATATGGAAGGTTCACCACTCCAGAAGGCGGCATGAAGGAATTGCTGTGGTTAGTAGCATGGTACACGGCACCTCCACGGTTATCTTGGCGAAGGTCTTGTACCATCTCGTCAGAGCGAGGAGGCCCTGTGTGCGCTCTTGCTGGCGCTGTTGAGGACGACTGCTGCTTGTGCTTTTGAAGTCTACTGGGAGCCGGTACTGGAGTTCCCGCCGGGAGGTTTTGGAATCTGCCCCTATCACTTTGGCCAACTTAACGTTTATGAAACCCCAACGTTTTGAATCGAAGAAACCCACACAGAGAGCAGTCGGGTGTTGTGGCCAGAGAGCGGTCCAGCGACCGACTTCAACAGCCATAGCCCCATGACTCTGTAGCTGATAATATGGCGGCATCACTGCCGCCCCCCGACATGGACGGGGAAAAGCGAAGACAGACGTCAGCGAACTCATACTTGGGGCAGTTCCTTGCGCGGGCAGCAGATGATGAGGAGCTGTCCCAGGATCCGTCAAACGCTACCAACCATGGCGGCAGCGGCGGCGGCGATAGCGGCGTCAGCAACTTCCTTCGAAAACCTCCAGCAGCTGGATTCCTCCCCAAGTACGGGGGCAGACAGCGTCAAGCTGTCGGCCGCCAGTCGACCACGGCCGACGGTGGTGATCCAGTTGCTCGCTTTGGACTTGTCCCTGCGCCTAGATCCCCCCCTCGCCGCCCTAATCCTCAACCGTCCCCGCCGCCGACCCAGCAGCAGTACCTTGCCTCAACGTGGGATTTCTCGTACGGCACGGGCGTGACCGTCGCAGGTCAAGACCTGGAACGAACCACGATGTGGCACGACTCCCTCGCGGGTAGTGGTGGTGGGGGTGGCGGTGGTGGGGGTGGTGGGGGTGCGGATGATCGTAATCATGGTGGTGGCGACGATAGCGGCAGTGGCGGTGGTTGGACCGCCGCGAACACGACAATCGGCCGGTGGGGGGGACGGGGTGGGAGGGGACGCGCCCCGCGCTCTCGTGCCGATCTCCGCTCACGGCTGGACATCATGGTTGACCACCAGTCTGACCTCTGGCCTGCGGGGGCGACAGGGTGGACTCGCGAGGGCATGTCGACCAGCCTGCAGAGGGAAGCCTCGGGTTCTACATACTCGACCCTTTTCCGAGACCGCGTTGGCGGTGGGAGCAAGCTCGCGGCGGGAGATGACACGAAGCTACACCGAAGCGCTGGCGGCGGCGTTGGTGGCGGCGGCTGCAGCGGACGCGCTTTCAGCGCCCGGGAGTCGAGCTCGCTTTTCTGGGAGGAATCCGAGTCCCTGGAAGCGAAGAGCAGCAGTGCCGTCTGCGACTGGAGGTTAGGGCCTGGCGACGCTGGAGGCGACGACGGCGCCATGACAACAATAGCAGCAGGAACAGCAGCAGCAGGAGCAGGCAGGAGCACACGGCCTGCGGTGGAATTGCTCCCACGAGGGAGGGCCGCCCGCGGCGGTCGGAACGGCGGCACTCAGTTCCCGATGCGTTCCCGAAATTTCCACACAGGAACGAAAACTCCAACGCAAACGCAAGCCTTCCTGGCCACCCCCGCCGCCACCGCTAGTGCTCACGCCACCGCCAACACCGGTACCGCCTCCGCCGCGGACGGCCTCTCAAGAGCACCTTCTAGGGCAGGAAAGACAACGGGTCTCAGCTTAAGCCTCGGCGGGGACCCCGGGGTTGCGAGCATCGGCGATCCCTCACCGGGAACGGGCTACCGGCGCTCGCGCAGCTTCAGCGTGGATGCGGCGGCGGCGGCGGCGGCGGCGGGGGAACGGGGCAGGCGAGGAAGACATTTTTGTCACCAGAGAGGCACTAGCGTACGAGGCAGCCTATCACGAGGAGAGGCGGGCTTGGGCTTGGATAGAGAAACGGACCGATTGGGTGCCGGTGACGCCGCGGCTTCTGATTGGCTGCGGGGGGGCTGTCGTAAGGGTGCGGGGCCCGTCAGCGCCGCGGTCAGCAGGAGGGAAGGCGCCCGCCTGGGTTCGACTCCGGAGTTGCCGCTGGGCCTAGCGCTGCAGACCGTGGGCGGGTTGATGGCGGGCGAGGGGGCCAAGGTGTCGGCGGTGAGATTTTGGTCTGAATGGTGGCATCAAACCGCCCGCCACGACGTTTGTATTCTCGTGGGTGCGGAAGCATTCGGTTTTTTCTTGCAATTTGCTTTTGCTGGCGTTGCTGGGTTTTGCTGCGTATACTTCTGCATCGTACCGGTAGTGCTATGAGGCGTTACTACCAAATTATGATTGACTTGACATTTAGCATGGCACGGGACAGGTAACCCCAACATTACGACTAGGGGTGAGCGTTTCAAAGCACAACAACCGCGGGAACGAGCGAGCCAATCATGCGGCATACCTGTTGGTGGCCTTTTCAACCCACCCCCCCCCTCCCGTGCACTGTAAAGTCAGGTGGCTACGTAGACCGGATATTTTTCAGTAGCGGGGAAGATTCAGTGGAGCGGGCGGGCGGCGGCGTCGGACGTACCTTGCAGCTGGACCTTGGCAATTGAGCTGGACCTTGGCAATTGTGAAATAAGCGGAGAGGAAGGCTTAATTAACAGAGCGCATCTTCGCTTTGTATCGACTTGAGGGCGACGAAAGCCCCCTGCTGATCTGGGCGACCCCGTCCCTCCCCCTCCTCTTCCCCCGCCCACCCCCTTTCCCCCCTCCCCCCTCCTCCTTTCACCCCCCTCCCCGCTCTCCTTTCTTCTACCTCCTCTGTCCTCCCTACTCCCCCTTCCCCCCTCCCCCCCTCCCCCGTCTTCTCTCCCGCCTCCCCCCCCATCCCCTCACGTCCCCTGCTTGCACTGGGGCCACTATGCAAAACCCTCAACGACAAACTCAGGTGGGAAAACACATCACCTCGCTCGAAGGCGTCCCCCCCGGCGTTTCCTCCCGGGCTACCCATCTCTTCCTAAGCAACAACAGCCTGCGCTCGCTGAGCGGTCTCGGGCCCTTTTCCGGCGTCGCTTGCCTCTCCCTCGCGCACAACCTGGTGCGCCGCACGGAGGACCTTCGCCCACTGGCCTCTCTGTCGCGACTGGAAACGCTCTCCCTGGAAGGGAACCCTGTGTGCGGAGCGGCTAACTACCGCGCACATGTGATCTCGCTTGCCGCAGCGACCCTGAAGATGCTGGACCGCAGAAAGGTGCGGACGTGTCCATGATATTTATGTTATGTGTGTGCCCTTGGTTTGTGTGTGTACGCTCGGGTTCTGGGTGTTTCCGAGGTTCTGGCGTGTCCGCTAGTGGAGTGTGTGTTCGGCCCATAATTTTGTTTTGTGTCCACGAACTGCGTGCGTGTCTGTGATTCGCGTCTGCCCATGGTTTCATAAACTTACTCCACACGTCGGCTGTGAGTTCGACCGATTGAGCGGTCGATACTCAGCTTCTGAGGCGTTCTACGATAGAGGTTGACCCTATTTTTTCTGAGGCTCCTCGCTTAAGGAGCCCCATCCCCCACCCTAGAACAGACTTCAGCAAAAATCAAATTGCATCCCGATGAGTAATCCCGTGGCCCAATTATACGAAGATGCCATTTTTCGAAACAAGATTGGCATTATGGCGATTTTGGGTTAAGGAACCCCGTCATTCAATAAAACAGTTTAGCGGAAATATGCTACCGTTATCGTGTCACTCTTCTTCTACAAGCTTGAGTTGATACGTGGGCGGCTTTGTGTGTTTGTGTGAGTGTGTGTGGCGTGATCGGCAGTTTCCCCGCCGTATCATCCTTTTGCCACCCAACAAGTGGAGGTATTGGTGCGCGGAGGGTGTGTCGCGGTCAACTTGCGGGGGACCGGTGCTGTTGTCCAAACAAGTAGTCGCCATCCTTACGGAAAGGAGGCTGTACCCCAGCAGCTCTCATCTGGCAAATCCACTAACTGAGTTTTGGGGGCCTCTGGCAACTCGGCTGGGTGCATGCTCGATGCACGGCTTCCAACGCGCTCGTTGCCACTCGTACTGCGAACGATCACGGTGGGCGGTCCACCGCCCGTCCGGAATGGATATAAGTCGTGTGCCGGTTTGAGGTCGCTCCCTACCGCCATCGCCAACACCTCTGCGTACGCGTCGTCGTCTCTGTCTTCATCGCCGCCTGCGCACAAACGGTCCTCAGCGCGCCGATGCTCCCCCCCACCCGCCACTACCCCCGCTCCGTCCCAACAGTGCGGGGATGCTAGGATCTATGGCCTTACGGCTACGGCCATGCATGACATGAGTTTACCCCCCCCCCCCCCGCTCCGATCCTCAGCACGCCTATGCTCCACGTCAAATCCACGCGCGTTTCCCTCGCTGATTCCCTCCCCCCCTGTCTACCATTGCCTCCCACCGACGAAAAACGTTTTTTCATTTCGGTGATAGGTCGTGCCGGCGGAGACATCAGACGCCCCCGCCATCGTCGTCGCTGAGAGGTCTTCGGTCAAGAAAGCGACGACGGGCCGCTGCCGATACCTCATGTTGGACCACATGGCGGGTCTGTTCCGATGCCACGCCGAGTTCCGGGAGCCTCTTTTGACATCCTGGGGGGGTGGCGGCGGCGGCGGGGTAGGCGGTGGCGGTAGCGGGCGAGCGAGCAGTGCGGGCAATGGAGCCGGGAGGTTCGGGCGGCGGCTGGAGCTATCGGACGGCAGGGACGCTTTCGGACGGCGAGTCTGGCGGCAACGGCCCGGGGTGGCAGTGTCCGCACATCAGGTGCGTACTTTCGTTTTTGCGGTGTGCTGCCACCGGCAGCACGTCTTTTGTTGTCGAGCGGCGTCGAGCGGCGTTTCGGTTGGTTTGTAGTCGGCTGTTGCGTAAATCGCGAAGAGTCGCGAAAGTCTCTCGTGCCGCAGGATGGGCGCGCGCTCTTTTCGTGCCTTCCCTTGAGTCTGTCTGCCGGGGGGGGAGGGTCGGGAGGAGAACGGTATCGATGCTCTTGCCCGCCATCTTCGGTTTGACTCCTCAAACTACCCGCTTGATTCCGACCTACCTTGCGTTTGGAGCGTGGCGTGAGCATCCTTCGAACGGTGTGCTGCCGTTTTTGTTTTGGGAACAAAGGCGCGCTGATAGTCGCTGCGCCGGCGACGCGTTCTACTGTTGGGCTGTATCACACCTAGACTTCGTGTATACGGTAGGTTTCCTTGCTCCTTTTTCCCTTGGTTTTTCCTTTCTTCCCCTTGGTTTTTGTTTTTCTCGGGGACTGTTTTTTTTTTTTTCGCGTGATCAACGTTGAAGCGCGTGCTTGCAACATTGTCTGATGGCAAAACGCATCATTGAAATACGATGCAAGTTGGACTCTGATGTGAACTACTACTTCCCGGGAATTGTGTTCCCAGCCAGACGAAGTACTCCTGTAGCTCCTCCATTTAGGCGCTCTATACTTTTTTTACGGGCGGGCATGGTAATCAGAAACCTGTACATTCCAGCATTTTTAGTGAGCGTGTTTGGTCCTGTTATTTTGTTCCCACATAACAGTTAGTCACCCAGACTTTCAAGAAAATAAACCACTCTGTCCCTACGTATTTGAAGTGTTTTGATTCAGCATTCATATACAAAAGGTCCTTAGGCTACTTCCTATGCGGTTCGATTTCGAGCGTCAGATTTGTATTTTTTGATCTAAAAAATGAATGCCCCTGCTTCTGCAGTCCAAATATGCAAAATCCAACCGGAAAAAAATCGATTTGAGAATCCGATGACCCAAGTCATCGGATTTTGGCCCGAAATCCGACGGCTTGGGGCATCAGATTTTCAAATCGAAAAATGGCATGCTCTCTAATTCCAAGATGCTATCCACGACAGCAAACAACAGCAGAACAATCGACGAGTCGATGAGTTGGATGGTGACACAGCTGTCTAGCGACGTTGCTTCGCGCCCGACGCGCGGTCGGCGGGCGGCGCGTCTCTCCGTCGCCAGACTGCAGTCGGCTGGCGCGGGCTCGGGCCTAGAGACCAAGAGAAGCGCACTTGGCGAGCACCTCTCCGTGGATACGTACTCGTAGACTACTCTGCTGTACAGGAGCAGCAGCAGCAGCAGTAGCAGCAGCAGCAGTAGCAGCAGCAGCAGCAGCAGCAGTAGCAGTACACTGTGAAACACAAAATACGAAGACAGGCTGACTCTAGCGCACTCGCCACGTCTCTTCCTCGGCCAGACCAGAGGCAGTCAGCCTTGGCTCGGACGCTTGGGTCCTACGCGCAGTGCGGCGCCCCCAGCGCGTCTCTCCTGGGCGCCAGACCACAACAACAGCCGCTGGTCTCGGCGTTTTGCTCGAATTTCTGCACGTACAATAATTCTGGTTTTTCCGCACGGGGGACTGTTTCGATTTGCCAAGTTCACATCTGAAAAAACGATCGGGTCAAATTCTGAAGCTCGAAAATCAAACCGCATGTGAAACAGCCTTACCTTTAGAATCAAAATAAGACTATTATTTAGGGATAGAGTTATATGAGCTACAGTAAAGCCCGATGCACAATCCCATGGGCCGGATATGTCACTAAATCATATTGGCAAAAGTACAACATCCAGACAGCAGTTGGCACCGCGTCGCCTCGGGGGAACTACCTGCGCACGCGACAGAAGGTCGACAAATCGGTGCGCGGTCTAACTCTACTACTACGCGTGAAGATATTTTGGTAGCGCCTCCTTCAGATGCCATGGTTAAGGAGCCCCGTTAGCGACGAACGCTGCCCACCTCGGACGTATGATGATCTAGATCGTTCAACTCATCCCCTGCCAATCGTGAGAGGTTGTGCAGGATCTTCCTATATAGTACAGACCCGACCCAGGAATCAATGCTCTACAGATGACGCAGAGTATACGGGTCCCACCCTAATACAACATGAGCTACTGTAGATCATACAATATCGGGAATGAAAAAAAATAGATAATGAAGCGGGAATCGTTGATCTGTTCGAGGTGTGAAATAGTACAACCCCTAATTGCAACCCCTAATTACAGCCCCTGCCGTAGCACGCCTCCTTGCGAAAGTTCTACTAAAGTGCTACGTACGCGCACCCCCCAGACACGACCAGCTTCGATATCGTGGCGAGCCTTTCTACAGCCAGAACAAAAGGGCATCGTCTGCCCCAGGACTTTTGAACGCCCGGCGCCTGTCTCGCCCACCCCCCCCCCCCCCCCCCAAGATTCAATCAAGTACCGCCGGAGGACAATTATTTCGTTGCTTCCCCTTGTCGTCGCAGGTTCTCTCGATTCTTCGCGCCGAGCATTGGCCCGTTTTCGACCAGTCCGAGGAGGAGGCGCTGGAGAGGCGGGTCCTGGACGAGGCCGGCGAACTGTTTGGTAGGTAAACACTCACGGGAAGCGTATGGTCTTAGTTGCCTCTTCTGCCGCCACTGCCACAAGTCGCTGCGGCGGCGGCGGCGGCGGCAGCGTCGGTGGGCGACGAGTGGAAAGATGAAGCTTGAGTTAGCCTGCGGCCCTGACGTAATCGCAGTATAATAGCGTAAACCCACGCCTCGGTCCTGTTTTGTTTGCCCTAATTTTTGTTGCCGTGGCTGCCGAAATCGCTCGCCGAGTTCGGCCGAGTTCTACCCATTTTTTAAGGCGTCGTTCACCCCCCCCGGTCCCCAACCACACTCTGACACGCCCTTGCCCCCACCGCGCGAGTGACATGCCCTCGATGTTTCCCCCGCCCACTTTGGTATTTTGTGTCCTTGGCGGCGTTACAGCCGAAGCGGTGGCCAGCCGACGGGCGGCGGGCCAGCGCGCGCATGAGCTATCAGCCTGCGCTGCGGCGACGCTGGATTCGCCGGGCACTCACATGTGGACGCAGGTCTTGGAAGAGGTGAGGGTGTGAGGAGAAGGTGCGTTGATGGTCCCGCCATGTCTCGCTTGGCGTCTTGGTTGATCGTACCTGCCGATTGTCAGGCCCACGGTTGCTTTGGGAGGGGAAACGAAACGTTTCTGCCTCGTACCCCTTGCTGCTGGCGCAATATAGTCTGGGGGGGGGTGGGGGGGGAGGGGGGTTGTTTTTGCGCGTGGCGGCTGAGAGTTAGTCGCGTCAACCGTGCGGGCTGTGCTTGAGGCTGGCGGGACTGGGAGCATCGCCGCACTGTTTGCTGCTCCCCCACCGTTGCCCTTTGGTACCCTGTCGGCCTTGCACTGTTCACAGGGGGCAGGTATTAAAGAGTTTCTTGGTTCCGACCGCCGTGGGGTTTAAGGGGTGTTGTTTCGGTTTGAGCTCGACCAGACAGATGCTAAAAGCGCGCCACTCTAGCTCCGTCGCTAAACAACGCTCACCCAGCTGCCGTCGTTCGTTTGAAAGGGTGTGCTCTCATCGCTGCCTGCCAAAGGTGCTTTTCCTGCCCAAAGGTGCTTTTGGCGGCTAGCTGGTGTGGAAATACCTCAACAAGTCGGAACACGGCTGTCCTGCTCTCCTCTGTGAATATTTCCCGGTTGGCACGTTCCGTGGTTTCCTACCCCTTTCACTACTGTAAAACACAGTCAACTTTAACAATTCCAACTATTAGTACAACAGTTTGTGCCTGGAATGTGCCTCGAGTTCTGGAAAAAACAGTCCACTCTAATTCCAAATAGTTGATCCCCGAACGTTGGATCGAGGTCTGAAGGGGTTCCAGGGTAGTACACGGCTTAGCTTCAACGCGATAGTTTCTACGATGGACTCTGTTTCTAATTTCGCGATTGGTTGTTATCACCGCTACTTCCTTCCGTCCCTCCTTCCTTCCTTCCTTGCCCGCGCAGGTGCAACGGCGAATCCAGGCGGACGAGGGCGATATGCTCGGCCGCTGCGAGGGCGTCCGCCGGAGGGAAACGGAACGGTTTCGCGACGTGTCCGCCCAGACGAGCAGGCTCCTCCTAGAACTTGCGACCAGCGTCGGCTGCAGCGACGACCGCTGGGCAGCACCACCGTGTGCCGTGCGCCGAACCCTTCCTGTCTCCCGAGAATCAGGCACGTTCAAGCGCGCGCCGCTGCAACCGCCGCAGCCGTCGCCATCGCCACCGCCGCCGCCGCCATTATCCTCGTCTAAGGCCCCACTTTCGGGCACCCAGCGTTGGTCCCAGCCAGCGCCTGAAGGCGAAGGCACACCACGGTTGCCTGCGGGTATCACCCGCGTGGCGGTGGAACCCGATTGGGAGGTGCGAGCCGTCTCCCGAACGCCTGACGAAGAAACTAAAGAGGCGAGGGATACGGAACTGGCAGAGCTTGACGGAGCAGGGCTGGGCCGAGCACGAGCGGGAGCGAGAGAGGAGGGGTTCGCTGCCGAGATTGGCATGCCGAGCCCTTCGTCGCCAATAGGAGGGGGTCCGGCGACGGAAAACCACGGCGCAGTGCACGCGAGGGGTCGTTGCGGGACGCAACACGATGCCCAGGGCGGCGGCTCGGTTCAGCGGCGACAGGCTGTACCGACAGAGGGACCCGGCGTGCACCCCGGGGCGGCAGAAGCACCGTTTTATTCGAAAGAGGCGTCGCTGCCGACGGGTCCAGCTACCACCATGGCCTCGGCGGCGACATTCTTATTGGCGAGGGCGGAAGTAGAGAAGCGAGACCCGTCGACACGTTTGCCCGCATCGCGGGTCTACGCTGAAAATGAAAGAACAGTAGCGCGGGAGGCGGGAGGGCACGAGCTCTTGCCGAGGATACAACATGCGCTGGAGGTTAGCCTATCCGGAAGAGGCAGAGTTGAGGAAGGGATCGAGCGGCAGGGGCCTGCGCTGTCGGAGGCGAGGGAAGAAGGAGAGTCGGAGGGGGGGTCACGTGATGTAACCGTTGAGGACGAGCGGCGACTGGCGGTTGGAGCGGCTCGTCTGTCGCCGTCCGGACCCACCGGTCGCACGGGTAGATCTGGAATGCAAGAGACCGCCCCGGTGACGCTCTTGACCAGAGAAGGCGGACGCGCGTCGGGTTCTCCACCATCTGTTGGAACCAAGGTGCGGAGTGTGGGAGAGCCCCCCGAAGCGTTGCCGTCTCGGTCTCGCCGAGAGCACGATGGAAAGTCTCCGGCGCAAACGCGTTCTGCATGGGCAGAGCGCCCGGGCGCTGCAGCGGCGGATGTGGAAGAGCCGATCGCTGCGGTCGATCGGGGGTCGACGTCTTCGGTGCTCTCTGCCCCCGCCGGGGATCGTTCTCCCGCCGTAGCCCGCACACGCGACGCGCGACGAGGAGAGACCGGGCGCGATGTGAGCGACGCCGGCAGCGTCAAGGGTGGGACGGGCGTGGCTGAGGGCGAAGGTAGGCCCGGGGCGGATGGGGGAGGGGGGCGTTGCCAGAGCGAGGACGCGACGGAGAATCTGCTACGGGAAGCTCTACGAGTGAAGGGCCTGCTGGCTACCATGGACAGGGCGGACGCTTCCACCGGGGACGAAGGTCTGCGGGACGAGGACCCCGGGCGCTTTCTCGCTGGCCTCGGCCTCATTGAATTGAAACCCCTGGCGGGGAGACTCGGCGAGGCATTGGAACGTACCCCCGAGGCCTCGCTAGGCGATCCCGCGGTGGCCATGCCCGAGCCGCGCACGGCGCGGGGGCTGAGAGATCAGGTAGCGGGTGTGCGTGTCTAATGTGGGTGCTTTCGTTTGCGTTTCTCGTCAGGCGACGAGTTTATGATTCGACGAAAATCTTTAGCAACTGGTGTGGGTCGTTTGGTTGGGGGGGACAACACTAGCTTCGGCGACTTGTTTCGGCAGCACATACAAAAAAACACTTTTGGACTGCGTGAAACTCCTCACCAGTGTGCGTAGTGCGATTTAGGCAACTCGAAGTTGGCAGCCAGACGACCTATGCAGGCGAAACGCGCGTGCGGTGCAAAATGATCCACGATATATATATATATATATATATTATATGTGGGTTGTTGGTCCTGTGGCATGTGCCCCCCTCCCCCCCCCTATTTTATATAGGTTGGGTTGGCGTCGATTGGCAACGACACTGTAAAACATGCCGCTCACTACGTGAGCTAGACACCTAGGGTACCGTTTTTTTTTTTTTTTTTTTTTCGGCGGTCGCCCACAGCTGGTTGTCGAGTTAGATCATTTGTGCGAGGTGAAGAACCTTTACTCCGCACAAGTGGGAATGATCGTATCACGTAGCGTTCAAGGTAAGGCACCCTAGAGGCAGTTACATAGTACTCCCATTGCTGTCTCTGGAATTACCTACACCGGAAATTAAATCAACTCATTGAAGCTGTCGTCCATATGCAAGTCCGCCTCAAAAGCGGTTCTTAGTAGGATGCAGCTCCCCCTTCATGCGACTCGCCAGACACCTCACGGCGCTTCGCGCTTGGTGCAAGCAGTGTCTGCCTGGTCGGTGAAAACCCGACATGCTCCGCCCCGGCATTGTAGGGATGCGAGGGTCTATGGTCATACGACTACGGCCATGCATGAGATCGAGTACATCTCTCCTATCGAGTACACCCCCCCCCCCTGCCACACTTTATCCCCCTCGGATGTCTCTCACTCACTCCTGGTTCAGCTCACAAGGCGTGCGAGCGTCACAGTGCCTCCCATCTGATGCCCCCGAGTGAACACTTCCCGCTCGGGCAAATGTTGTCGCTTTGCACTTACAGGTGGCGGCCCTCGGCAAAGAGGTTACTCAGCGTGCGGAATCATGCGCACAAGCGCGGAAGCTGCACGCCTCGTTGCGGAGGCAAGTCGAGGTCGCACGGCGCGGACGCGCCCGGAATCTGGACACGATTGACTCGGCCTGCCGGAGGCTCATCGCCGAGGCGGCGGGGGAAGCGCGGGTGAGCGATCCGTGCGGTATGGACCGGGTTCCAGGTAGCTGTTTGCTCCATTTTCGGAGTGGGACGGATAGGGGGGCAGGATGCCTCGGCCTGGCTTCATCTCCATATTGCTTGTTTGCTCTCTCGCGCTCTCTCTCTTTCTCTCCCCATCTTGTCGATGGGCCGTGGGGACTTGCCGTGGCGGGCATAGGCCAGTCGTCGATCGCTCCGACCGTTTTGGGTCTCCTCCATGTGTTGGCAGCGTCGCAGTCGACGTGTGATGTTGGTTTGATCGCCAGACGACGTGCCTTTTATTTTCGTGCGGGTACACGATTCTTGGTTGCCGCCATTGGGGTCGGAGTTGAGGCTCAGCGTACAATACAGCGAGTAACCAGCACAACAAAAACGGAACAAAGGGGTTTCCACACATGCAATAATTTTTTGTGCCAGGGGGGTATATGGGGCGTATATTCAGACCGGTGGATTTTCCTTGACAGACAGCTTGAAACTGACACGTCTCCTGACACTCGTTCACGTTCCCTACGTTTGCAGGTTCTTCGTGACTCCAGGCGCGTCGCACAGGAGGCCCAGCGCTACCACACGACCCTCGGGCACCTCCAGGTATGGAGACCGGCGTCGGTAGAGAGCGAGTGATTTGTGAATGCCGCTCTGTTAGAGACGCAGGCGGTGTGTGATTGTAGCTGTTTTTTTTCTGAGAATACGTATACCAGATACCTTGTATTCATGATTTGGCCTTTGTTTTGAACGAGCTAAGTAGCGCGGCTGCATGCAGTGTGCCACCCCCAGTGCTAAGTCGGGTTTCGCTGGAAACGCCACTTGGTGGAAATATTTGAGCTCTATGGATCGGTTTTGTCTCAACCCGTTGGTTGGAATTGAATGTGTCAATAAGGGAGTGGCAGGTCGCCGATTTTCCCGCGACGCTGCCCTCGCTTGGCCGGTATTTTTATTATTGCTGCAGCGTACGCATGCATGGGTCCAGATATAGGGTTCGGTCCTGTCTCCCGTTTTTCGATGCACCGGTAGGGTGTCTATTGTCGCCATGAGTACTATCTCTTCGCAAAGCCGTGCAGCCTCTTCGTGCAGCCATGCACCTGGTGCATAAGATGACCTGTGTACCTGGTATGTTGCTTCGCGCAGCTGGTACGCGTGTGGTTACTTTCCAAGGCAGTGCGCTCCCGTGCGCGCCGTACTGTCTAAAAGAAGCGAACCCAGAAAGGTTGCGAGCGTGCGCTGTATATGAGACGTATCGGAACGCTCTGAAAACTCGGCGCGGGATTTCCAAGCCACGAGGGGCTACGCGGGGGGGGAACCAGGGGAGATACTCGCTGACCACATTTGTTCGCGTACTGTCGCTGCAGTGCGACAGGCTGTGGAGCTAGCTGTGAGTTCACGCGAAACTAAACCCGCATACGTTTTCCCCAAGAAAGTACCTCATCACGCTCGCGCTGGTTCATGTTGGCATGACAGAAGAGCCCGCGATGCGTGATGTTTTTTTACTATTTTGCAGAAGACCTCGCGATGCCTCATGTATTCAATCTATGCAGAAGAAGACCCCGCGATGCGGTATGTTCTTGCTCTATTCAGTCGATTGCAAGCCTGCAGCCACTCTCGACAAACGGGTTCTCTCACGGCACTGCCTTGACCCTTTCTCACTCCCATCATCGGCAGAGCCAAGTGGACGCGGCCGTGATCGAGACCCGCAAGATCGTGTCTGCAAGCGAGGCAATCGCCCGGCGGCTCCGTTCGGAGATGGACGGCCGAGGAGGGGAGCTCTCCGGTCGCCGGCGTGTCGCGATGGAGGGGTTGGCGGTGAGGCCGGCTAGGATTGTGGAGGGGACGGACCCCTCGTTCTACGAGACCGATCGAGTTTTGCGCTATTGTTCCTCTCGCCGGGCGTTGGAAGCGTTGCTTTGATTTGCATCGCTCTTGTTAGTAGATCTTTGTTTTGAGTGTTGCCTCGCGTTAGCAAGTAGGCCGTTTCCATGCTGGAGGCGTCTCGCGTAGAGTTTTATTCAGAGTGCGCCGTAGGCTTGCGTTGACAAGGGTGCCGGTTCCATGTGGGGGGGCGTCTCGCTTCGACGGTGTGCTTGAGATTCTCGTTCTCGACGAATGCTGGCGAAGTACGGGCGTTTTTGCCCTTCGTCCGTTTCTCTGACAACAAGCTTGTGGGTACAAAACGTCTTGCTGGGTTTCGTCTTGGCGCTGGGGCTGGCGACAGAGAGCGTTCACGCTCAGCGTGTTTACGCACGAGTCATGCTATGATATAGGGGTTAGACTCTTGGACTTAGTACTCCTGACTGGAGGGGGACGCGTGTTTGCCTTGTAGGGGCATCCCCCTTTTTTTTTTCTGGGGCTCGTCTCCTTTGAGGAGCTCCATACCCCCACCCAAAACCAGATTTTGAGAAGAGCTATAGGCGCAAAACTCGACGAACAACCCCAAAGCCTAGGCACACATATCACGAATCATACAGTATACGTAACAATACGTGGTAGTGACATTCCGATGATATTGGGCTAAGGAGAGGGGTCAGTCCCAGTGACAGTTCGGCCGAAACGCTGCCATCTCTATCGTAGCACGCGTCGGGGGTCTTCAGCTGGGGTACTCTACCGGATACCTTAGCACTTCAAGGAGTATTTGCAATACCGTTCGTTAGGTGTGTACCTACTCTAGCCCATGGGGTAGTGTATCGGACTGGACTGCACAAGTTTAGACGGCAATGTTTTATTCGGAGGAGGGGGATATATATATATATATATATATATATATTATATACCTGGTATATTATAGCTGTTCGGGTAAAGGAGGCCCACAAATTTATTGGCGCTCCGTTTTCCGTAGCTCGCAAGCTACGTCAGTCGCATTCAATGTTTCTGGCTGCCACGGCGCAAGGCCGGGGGCATCGTTTCGGCGTTCTTATTTCCCCTGCTTTCGCGCTGTTTCGCCTCGGCAACCCCCAAAATCCCGGGAAACAGGAATGGGAGCGAGAGGCTGAGGGTGCGCCGGCTCTGCGCGCCCTCCGTCGCGCGTACGACTGCGAGATAATCGTTTTGCGTCATCGCATGAGCGTCGACGGAGCCAACCACGTCAGCCTCGCCGCTGCCTTCCAACAGCTACGTGCTCGCACCGAGCGGCAACGGCGAGCTCGGGTGTGGTTTGCCGGCGCCAGCGCCCGCCGTGACAAGCGCCTCACGCGCGCCGCGTTTGGTGCTCTCGCGCGAGCGAGTCGGTCTAGGGCGGCGGCGGCTGCGATGGCCGCCGCGCGCCGCCGCGCCGCGTTCATGGCGTGGATGCGGGCGGTCTCGCTTGCCCGACGATCGCGAAGTTTGGGGCTGCGGAGGGATTGCGAGAGGGCGCGGAAGGCGTTCCGACGATGGAGGCAGCGCGTCCGTAAAGACGGAGGTGGTAGTGGGGGCGGCGGGGTGGTGGGTGTCCAGGAGGAGGGAGGTGCTCTTGAGTGGAGATTGGAAGTGTTCAGAGAGAGGAGAGCGAAGAGGGTTGTATTTGGGGCGTGGCGGAGCGCGGTGCAACCGACAGCAGCGGCGGCGGCGATGATGCGGGGCGAGGATGACCGTGGAATGGCGTGGTCCGGTGCTGGACGCATGCGGTGCTATGTTGTGGCTCGTCGGGGCGGCGTCGACCGGGACGAGGTGACGGTGTGCCGAGGGTGGGGCGCAAGACTGCGAAATGCTGAGGTGAAGTTGCACTGTGATTGATGGTATTTACGTGTTCATCGCTAGAACCGGCAGCAGCACGCGTGGGCCTCCTGTGTGTGGGGTGCCTGGTGGCCGCTCGTGGTCTTGGAAAAAGTGTTCCATGGGTGGATTCCATTTAGAACAATTTCTCTACGCAGCCATGGCAATGAGATACATCACCCTGGTTCCGTAAGCCATGGTTGCCACGTTGTTCTCACGTCCAAGCTTCTGTGCACCTCTGACGTCGGGGAGGGTGTCTGCCCGTGTCCGCTTCGTCATATTGCATGTACGGCGTTACAAAATGCAGGCTGCCGCGCGTCGGCGTCGCTTCGAGACGCAAGCCAGCATTGCTTTCAGGTGGTGGCGGCGGATGTGTCAGTGCAATCGACTGGGGAAGGTGGCCGGCCAGCGACGAGCGCTAAGGCGATGGAGACGCAAGGCGATTGATGCTCGATTGACGCGTCAGGCGACCGTGGAAGCGAGGGGAAGGTAAGTACGTACACTCGATTTGGTGGTAGCGAATGGTTGTGGTTCAAGTGACGCAGGTTTTGCGGTTTTCATTCTTCTGATGAGGTATGTAATGGCGCGTTTCCTCGGTCGCGGCGGCGGCGGTGGAGGTGGCAGCGGCTCTCTGTCACTGAGCCCTCATAGAAGTGCGCAGTCAAACCTTACGTAGCCTCGGTCAGGGTAACACGCCAAGGGGTATGCGAAGGTGCGTGGGCGATCAACGGATCAAGGTAGGTACCTGTATAGGTTCTTGCAAACGTGCCAACATTTTGCGAATATGGCCCTCGTCCCTCCCATCACGCCTCCCATCCAACGCATTGCGCAACCAAGGTACATCGTCGGTCTCGGAAAGCGCGTGCTGGCCGCCTGGTACACAACCGCGATCACCCGCGCCCGTCGACGCGCTGGCGCAGCCGCCTTCGTGGCGGCCGCATCGTCGATCCTCAAGCGCGGGGCGTGTGCACAGTGGGCGTCCCAGGCGGCCGCGTCCACCCTCGAAGCCGGCCAAACCGCCACCGCTCTAGAGCACGGCTACAACCGGTGCCTCCGAGGTCACCTGCGGGCATGGTCGGCTCTTACGAGCGAGAAGCGCGTCCTACGCCGCGGTGCGGAGCTCCTGCTTCGCGGCCGTCGGGCGGCGTCAGCGGCGATGGGATTTCGCCTCTGGCGGCGACGAGCGGCGGAGGTCAGAGAGGCGGGGCTTCGGAGCTGCAGGATCAAGGTTTTTGTTGATTTTGTGTTCGATAGTCGGTTGGTACACGGGTTTTGGGTTTAAAGGCGAAATTAATCCACGAGTAAGGGCATGTGAAGACTAACCCAATGTTGTTGACGCTCGCTTCTCCTGCAAACCTTGGAGGAAGACGGGAGGGGGGGGGAGATGGGGGGTGGGGGTATACATGGACGTAGTCGTATGACCGTAGACCCTCGCATCCCTACAATGCCGGGACGGAGCATGTCGGGTTCTCACCGACCAGGCAGACATTGCTTGCACCAGGCGTGACGCGCCGTGAGGTGTTGGGCGAGTCGCGTGAAGGGTGAGCTGCGTCCTACTAAGAACCGCTTTAGAGGCGAATTTTCTTGCATATGGATGACAGCGTCAATGACTTGGTTTAATTTCTCGCGTGGACACTTCCACAGACAGCAATGGGTTGACTATGTAACCGCTCGGGTTCTCATCTACCGGGCAGACAGGGGAGGGGGATACTTGCTGCAGCAATGAGGTTACCTTGATGATTGGGCCGAGGTCCACGGTGGTTCGCGCCTCGATTGCGTGTGTGAGGAAAATCATCAGCAGGGGACACTTCGCTCCCGACGGCGCACTAGATGCACTGGATGGTTCTGTAGCAGTTGCCTGTTTCGGTGAAGATCAACTGGCGGCGATTACACCGCATCGGTAGCGTTAAGAATTGACGTAGCTGTCCTTGCCCGCCAGTTTGCATATCGTCGGCATTACCTGCCAGCTAGATGCAAATCGGTATGGCGTCATTTTTCGCCCGCTGACAGCACCGTCATGGCGCAGGTACCCCGATAGCATAATTTGCGTAGCTTCTCTATTGGTGTCATCGAGGTTACTTGAGGCAGATTGCGTGACATCACCCTCGGTCGTTGGATATCACCCCTCTCCCCCCTGACCGCCTCCGCTTACCGGCTGCACTGTTTCATCCGCCTTCAGGCATGGACCGCGGCGGCCGGCCGACGACGCCGACTGAGCGCGCTCTCCGTCTACTTCTCGACTTTGTCCTCCACCTCGCGCCGCGCTGCGGCAGTTCGCTCCCTCACGCAGCACGCTGCGGCGAGAAGCAACTACCTTTCGCTCTCTCGGGGGTTTCGCGCGATCTCGTTGGCAGGCCTCCGGGCCGCGTCGGTTTCTACCGCGCGCGACCATATCGACATTATTGAAGGCGTCGATGTCGGTGTCGGCGTCGGCGGTGGTAGCGATGGCACCGGCAACCTCCCCTTAGTGGGGTGCACCCCCGAGTCCGTAGGGGTTGCGGTCCTCTCGAAGACGGCCTTGGAGGGGAAGGTTCGCCAGCTTCGGGTGCGTCTGGCGCAGGAGCGCACGCGGATGCTCGAGCGGCGTGCGTCGGCGGTCAAGGTCACTGAGGAAATCGAACGCTGCGAACGGGAGCGGGCACGTCACGCTAAGATGATCCAGCGCCGAAACGATCGATTGTCTGCCTCTACCGCCGTCGGGGGCGAGAAGGGCGCCGGCGGGAGCACGGAGCCTCGGCGGAGTGTAAAGGTGGATAAGGGTGGGGAAGGGTTGGCTGCGGTGGCTTCTTCCACGATCGGCCTGTCGGAGCTGATGGAAAGGGAGGGTGAGCAGTTCGGCAAGCTTCAGGCAAAGACCATCGAAATGCAGCAACACGTGGCTTTGTTGGAGAAGCAAGAAACGGCAATGAGGGCTAACGCGGCGCGGAAAGCAAAGGCTACAAAGGCGGCAATTCAGGAGGCCGTAGCTAAGGGCCAAACGCTAAAGGAAGAGTCAGAGCAGCGCGAGGTAAGGTTTACGATGGCTGTCCGCTTGAAGCCCAACGGTGTTGCCTTATCTATTTCGATTGCCTTGGACAGCCCTCATAAAAAAGGTACATACCCTTCCATGTCCCGTCACGGCTGAGTCTCTGCAGCGTACGTCGAGTTTCTTATCCGGTCCGCGGACAACATACAACCGAATGTTCTGGGGTTGATAACGAAACTATTGACTGCGTGCCGCTTGCTCGTTGCCTTCCCTTCAGGCTCTGTGCGCCCAGCTGGATTTGGAGGTCAAGCGCGCAACGGCGCAAGCGGCCAGCCTACTTGACCGCCTTGCCGGAGCTGAGCAGGGACTCGGCTTCGAGGCGGCCCGTAACGCTAAGCGGCTGCATGCGATAGACGAAGACAACGTGCGCCTTCGGGCAGCGGCTGTTGCCGCTGAAACGCGCCTTACGGTGGCAGAGGACTTCTTGCGACGCAAGGGCCGAGAAATTGAGGAGCTTCGGTTGGAGGGGAAGCAGGTAGGGTTGCGTGGAAAGGCTGGCAGTGGCGCTGGTAATACCCGTCGTAGCGGTGCCCGCGATCGAGGCGATGCGGCCACCGCGGGGCTAGATTTTCGCGTTTTTGCGGCGGCAGCTGACGCGCGATCTGCGGTGCAGAGGTGCGCGGCTGCAGCTGTCGAAAGGCGCAGCACTGCGGGGTCCGCTCTAGCTGGTGCTCTTCGCGTGGCCGGTTCGGAGGGCGCCGAGACAGATGCGGCGAGGGTGAACAGCTACGTCGGTGAAGAGTCAGGTGAGGGTCAGTTTGAGTTCACTCTGTGGGTCATCATATACCTTCAAGTTCACGGCACAGACACAGCGTGAGGGCTTATTCCAGTATCGGCAGTATCGTAAGAGGATCGGAGAACATCGATGCATTCCTGCTTGCTTGCACTAGAGAGTCGCATTCGCTCTCGAAGAGCATGCGGCGCGGAGGATTTTCCCGGCCGCCGAGCTAATTTTTCTTCCCTCCTGACCTACCCCCTAACAACCATTTCATTTCATTAGCCGCGACCCCCATCGGCGTTTACTGTGCAGGAGAAATGGCCGAAGCCCGGCGACTTGCTGGGGACAATGTGACCGACGAACGGCGCGCAGTGGCCGGCCTTGTTGTTCGAGGCGCGGAGGCCAGACTGCGACGTTCCACCGAGCTGACTTTGCGAGCCGCGCTTGACCGCAGACCCTCAAAACCCTCGGGGTCGCCCCTTGCTGCCGAGCGTAGCACGGAAAGCGCGTCTGCCGCCGTTTACTTCGAAAGGGACCGTACGCGCACCGCCGGTGGTCCTGCTGCCGATGCGGCCGGCTGTTGTGAGGGCGGAAACACTTTCAATTACGCCTGCGGGGGCGAGGCAAGCAGACGGCGCTGTCCGCCGCACCAAGCGCAGCCTGCGCAAAACGGCAGCGCGCTCGGGAAAACTGTCAGCGCCACGCCCGCCGTCAGCGTCCCTTCTCTTTCCGATGTAAGCATTGGACAGCATGGCGGTGGCAGTGACTGCGAGACCGGGGGAGGCGCGGCGAGGAGTCGAGATTCGCAGGGACGGGATCGAGGTCGCGACGCCAAAGCTGACCTGGAGGCGACCCCGGCAGATGGACTGCAAGAGCTGCGACGAGAGATTTCCGACCTCGAGAGCAAGATTATAGGGCGGCTTGACGGCGGGGACCTAAGTGCCGGCAGTGGTCACGACGAGGTTACGTCAGGGGAGGACGCCGTTCTGCCGATGGAAGAAGTGCCATCGTGGGTCCGGTCTGGGGGAAAACACGCCGTAAATAGCACCGGCAACACCGACGGGAACGTTATCGCGCGAGGAATGGACCCTTCTGGACTGGTGCCCGCAGGATCAGCGCGCGCAACGAGCAGGACGACAACAACCAGGCGCGCTCGTGGGCAGCCCCCGCGGACGTTGCCCACCCGGGTATCATCGCCGTCGCCACCCCCGTTGCGCCGCCGCCCGCCACGAGCGGAGCCACCGGCGTCCAGTACGCTCCAGCGTGACGAACCACCAGTCCGCCGGAACGCTGGCCAAACCGGCCGTGTTGGTCCTCGCGCCCGCGTAAAACGTACCAAGCGCCCTCCAATGAAGGCGGCACCCGCGAAGCATGCCGCTCCATCTGGCCGCAGCAACGGCGCCAGTGGCGGCTACGGCAATGGTTCGTCTATCTCTTTCACGGCAGTAGCAGCGCCCACTCGCTCCCTGCCTGGTGCACCACGCACGTCTGCTCGCGACGGTATCACCAAGCATGGCGGCGGGGGCGACGGAGGTGGCGGGAGCGGCGGCGGTGGTCGGCGTAACGGCCTCAGAAGCAAGCTGCAGGCGACGCAACCAAAACGAATTGGCGCGCGATTGCCCGTTGCTAGCGGGAAGCCGTTCGCCACTGCCCACCGAGAAGGACGGGTGCCTGCCCGCGAAGAACAGAGGAAGGGGCGGGGGTGGAAGCCGTGGCGATCGCTAGACGAGGATGTAACCGAGGTGCGCACGGTCAGAAGGAGCAGGGATAGCGTGTCGCCCCGAGCGTCTGCGATCACCTCTTCTCCCGCGCCACGACGTTGTTTGTCCTTGGACAGCCGCGGCGGGAGTCAAGCTTGGTCTGACAGGACGAGCGAAGGCGAGGACGGCCGAGTTGACGACCCGCCCCGGCTAGAATCATGGGGGATTTCGAGCGTCAGCGACCTGTACCAAGAGAATTGAGCACATGTGGTCGGGACCCCCCCTGTGAGCTAAAAAAACTCCTTCTGGAGATATTGAACGATATAGCAAACGTCTCGAGGTGTCGACAACCTTTCAAGTCGGTACGCGAAATGGGGTGCTACATTGTTCGATGTCTCTACATTTTTTGTTTTCACGCCCACATTGTGCAAGGGGGAAGCTTCCGGCCACCTGCGAGGGATGCACCCGCATGTATCTAAAATAGCTCTAGTGGGGCTCATCGCAACCACAGCAGCGGTAGCAACGGTTGCTGGAGGGTTGGGTAGCTATGCCCGGAGAGCCAAGGTGGCTGGTGGGTGGGTGGGTGGGTGGGTGGGTGGGTGGGTGGGTGACTTGGTGGGTGGAGTAGTTGGGCTTCCGAAGTATGACGTAGGCATCTTTTTGTGGTTCCTGTAGACCAGCAAATAACGATGGGTGGCTCACACCCTATATACGTACGAGTAGCGGATGAGTTGCCATTTAGAAATAGTACCAGCTCGGGATTTTTTATTTAGAAGTCGTGTTTGCTACCCAGTAGAGCCCCTCGAGTATTCCGCATCGAGTAGCGGATGAGTTGCCATTTAGAAATAGTACCAGCTCGGGATTTTTTATTTAGAAGTCGTGTTTGCTACCCAGTAGAGCCCCTCGAGTATTCCGCATCGAAATGATGGGCGCCAGCTTGACCATGACTGAGATCTGATACAATTGCATTTCGAGTCAGATTCTGGCCAAACGGTTTCGTTTGGTGTGTCAATTATCAGCGGATGGTTGCGGTTGTGCTTGTTTCGGCTGTACGCCCAGAACAGCTGTCATAACTTCGTCACTCGCAAACATTTTTAGGCAAGGCTCAAAGTCCGCTGTGTATTGATTCCTATTGCGAGTGCGGTAGAGCTCTGCGGTAGAGCTTAATGAAGCTCTACGCTTTCTCACGAGCGTTTGAATAAGCCGGGATGTTGTAACGCGGTCTACGTTCATCTGGACTAATAAACACGTTAAAAAAAACCAAACGTTGATCGCTCATGTGATTTTATTTACTCAGGGTAACCGTTCGACTCACAACGGGCTCGCCAGGAAACATTCGATGCTGATGGTCTGGCTCTGACGGCCTGGGTGCTACAGCCCGCATTGACACAGGTGGTGATATGATGCTGTGGGCACAACCCCGAGGATGGAACAGTAATAATGCAGCAGTGGCATTTGTGTCAAATACCTGTGTAGGTAGTTTTGTGGTGATATTATTAAAGCGTTCTTTGTGCACAAGGAACGACATCCAGCGTGCCCAGGGGGCTGGCTGGCCCTTGTTCCTACCCAAAGGGATATCTGCAACCTCACACGCAAAGAGCGTAACGAAATACCTACCTGGTGGCTGCTACCAGGGACCACGGAGGAGACAATGCAGATGGCGAGGATACAACGATATGATGCAGACCACCGCAGATACAGATGATACTTCTTGCAGGCAGCAGAGTGCTACATGCTGGTTGAGAGTGTTACACGCCGCCATCACTTGACACAGTATACTAAAGGCCAATTGTTTCACTGCCGTAGTTGTTTTACTATTCAATCTTGTAGTTGCCGTACACACGAGACATAAGAACAAAAATAAATACTCGTCCGTTGTGCTGTCGGGGTACGATAAAAACGGAACATGAGCTGCACTGGCATACACACGCACACTGCTGTGCTGCTGCTGTTGCACACGCATGCCACACATACCGGCATAGATAGATACCCGTTACACAAAAAAACAGAACAAGAGACACGCCCCTACGTATTACATCTCACATCGTATCATGTCATATGGATACATATGTCCTTCAGCCGTGCGCAACGATATACCGTATTGCACTATTAATAGTAAGGCCTCTTCATTATCACGGGCGGGTTAGATTCATGCAACGAAATTTGAGAAATGTTAGAATACCAGCCAGACAGCGAACAAAGGGGCACAGAGGGGTTGGAGTACTGCCAATGCTGCACCAAAAAGGCGCACATGCAGAGAAGAGATATCCGCAGATGAAGAAGAAGGGCCACCTTATGATTGAAGGCATATTATGAGGGAGGAAGGAGTTCACAGACTATAAACACATCATAACAACCAATACTGAAGACCGACTACTCAATACAACTCTCGATGCCCTCGATGTCAGCGCCAACGCAGCAGTATTATCAAGGGTATGTTCCATCCACAACGAACTGCACTCTGTGCGTCAAACCGGATCGGACCTTGCCACACGGCCTCTCCTCGGCGAAATACCAGGCAGCGCCATGATCAACGCCGCCCCCCCCCCCCCCCCCGCTCCTTCGTTTTGTTGCTCCCCCCGCTCCTTCGTTTCGTTGCTCGTGCTCTGGACACCTCCTGATTTCATCGAGTGGTGAACACCTCTCCTCGCCGCCTTTATGCATGTGCGTTGCAGCGGTGGTGGTGTTCAAAGAGCGCCACGCTGAAGAAATCAGTGGTCGGCGGTGGGCAGCAATGCCCAGCTCGTTTGATACGTGGTGGTTTGGATTTGATCCTACCAGAAAGCCGAAAGCAAGAACCAAAAACTCTCCTTCGTACCGCCCGTGGACCGTTCGACCTTGCACCACCTGACAACAGAGAGGCCGGCGGCATGGTGCCGTCTCCTTCTGGCTCCTGGCTGGTGTGGTCACCATGCCGCACAGCAGTGAAGGGCCCAGATGAAACCCCCATAAACAACAGCTCTCGCGAGAAACGGCTCGCGTCTTCTTCTACGTGGTCTTGCTTCTGAAATGGCCTGGAAACTACCAGGCACCTTGGTATAAAACTACGCCTAAAAGTTTTACGCTACCTTCTGCCCTGTGATCGGGCCTGTTTTCGCTGTATCGGCTGTGTCATGTTGTGCCTGCGGGACTGTCACCCCACCGAAAAAGCCTTCTTTGGGAAACCTGCTGTGATCATTGGCAAGTTAAAGTTGGAGGAGCTTCCCTGAAATACATGGAACACGCCGATTTAATTATACATCGTTTTACGTTTCCGACCCGCGACCCGCGGCACGCGGCAGTATGGGCTTATAGTGCTCGACTACTTTAAATAAGTGCTGCTAGGCGGGTTGCCTCTGGCTCTGTTCGAACCACTGACACGCGGGTACGTGGGTGGGTGTTGTTTGGTTTTTTAGAAGCTGCTTGACAATACAACAGTACCTGGCATAGCGTCTATGAGTTCTATTAATAGTTATTCCTCTCATCCAGGCAGGCCGTAGGTTAGCTATATAACGTCTGCCAGGTAGGTACCTGGTATTACATAAGGAGAGGGTATACGTTATGCATCTGCCTTCGAGGACCGGCCATAATTTATACGAGGTACCTGGGTATACTCGTAGAACATGCAGAAGTGGCACATCAGCTATTATTATTAGTCGAGGACACACTAAGAAAATGGGCGCTAAGAATGTCAGGAAACGCACACATTTCGGAAAATAATGAGTGGGGAGCTGTGCACCGAATACGATGTGGACAATCCAGCCTGAGCCAGCATCCCCGTTTCTCGCAGTTAGCATGTGTGTCCTGCGCTGTACAAGACCCGAAGGCAACTACCTGTAGGCCCATCCCGAGCATTTTTGGAGAAAGGATCGAAGATGCGGCGCTTCTCATACAATGCAGAACGCGAAAGCGATTAGTAGGTCTCCTATTTTGGCTACGCAAGGCTCGCGGCTGACTGCGATGTCAACGTTGAGCATAGGCACTCAAGTGCTGATACCAAGGGATTTAAAGCGGCGTTTGTCGCTGAGCACAAATGCTTAGTGCCGTGGTTTTTTTTAGCTCCCAAAATTCCAAACACGTGTCCCGTACTGTGTATACACCCCCTCCCACAGCTCCAACTCGCAAGAGACACAACACCAAGCTACAAGTGTAACGTGCACAAAGCGATACCTAGACTCAAAACACTTCCAAAGACACTTTTTGTGAACAACGTATATACTACGCGAAAGGGAGCAAATAAGGGGCAAGCTCCAGTAGAACCACCGGGCAAATGAGAGGGCAGGGGTATACTCGAGGGTGCGGTGTCGCTGGTATAACTACTGTACAATGAGCTCGTACGAACAGTATGATGACAGGAGAATCAAGCAACTTTGGCGTCGTCAGGCTCTTCAAATACCGAGTCAAACAAAAAAAATAAACACACATTGGTGGGGGGGAGGGGGCGCTTGATCGCGTGCTTAATAGGCAACACAAGGACATGAAAAAAAACAGGGAATTTCGTGAGAATAAACCACGGCAAAGGTCGAGCGACACGAACAAAGATGGTCACGTGTGGGGGACGACCCGAGCAGAGGTACTGTAGTTACGGAAGCAACCTGTACAGCAGTAGTGGTAGTACTCGTAGTAGTGTCCTTGTAGGTACGGTGCACCACCCCCGTGTCGTAACCTTTTTGGTACTACTACTGTAATCATTCCCGTTTTGAGGACACACCACTCAGTTTCCAAGCAGTTTGCCCCCAAAACGGGACTGCAGCACCAAAAGGGTTAACTCACCTAACGCCGTTCGACCACGAGAACGGGTGTCTCATCCGCTCCCGCAGACTCTTCCTTGGCGGACCCTCCACCGCATGTGTTGGTTTGCGTGCGCTGGCACCGTCCAAGCCGAGCACCGGGGACTTGCGCTATGAATAGATAGCACAACAACACATGAACGTCTATACTCGTAGCACCGCCGTGGACCTTGTCGTTAGGTTTGGAGGGCGCTTCCTTCATCGCGATCGTTTGTACAATGTGTTTTGCGTCCAGTGGGTTGCACGAAGACCCCCTGAAAGGCCCGGCGCTAACTGCATCCTGACGATGCGTGTTTGCAAGGCTGCTACCTTGCAAACACGCTATACATGCGGCGTGAATAGAAATGCACACCGCCTATCATCGTAGTAGCTGTGGTGGTGAGCGTACTGTAGTACTCACTGGCAGTTACTGAGTAGTAGTCTGGCAGTGAATAGTACAGTAGTAGCACTTTACTGCTGTAGGCAGGAGTAGTAACCGATTCTCCCCCGCCTGTGCCTGTTCTGAGTGGTAGATCGTGGAATGGTGCCCCCCCTGAGCACGGAGATAAACTGCTGCTCAGCACGCTGCCTGTTCAGATAGTTCGAAGAGGTTTTAGTGCGAGTCATTGCAGTTGGTTAAGACAAAACCAGCTGGGTGGATACCACTTGGGCGAATAATCCGTACCAAAATGTTTGCCCGCGACCACCGAAGGTTGCAAAATGGATAGAGTACTGTGCTGCGAACAGAGAAACATATCCACACAGCCGACACAAACCGCAAGGGCACATATACAGCAGCACAGATACAGCAAGAACAGTGACCGCCGCCGATAAAGATTTTCGTTCGTCCGCGAAAGAATCAAGGTTGAGCATAACAGGAAAGCCAAGCGTATACCGTAGATCCTGTTGCTTGCGGTGCCCTAGACCACTCTTGCATGAGATGTGCCACTCCACACTAAACCCAAGGTGAAATCCTCGAAATATATTCCTACGGCAATACCAGGCACTGATGTAAAGTCAGCCATTTGTTCGGGGGGGGGGATGTTAGGGTTACAGTTGGGATATAACAGACAAAACGGAAAAATGGGAACGAAACAAAAAATGGGAACGGACGGTTTTTTTTAGAAAGCAAACCAATTGTGTACAACTCCAAGAAAAAAAGTTGACAGTCCTGTGGGGCTGTACAGCAGCCTTCGAATGAGCTGTCGCTCAGGCTGGAAGTCCTCGGCATCGCCGCGGTAGCCAGCATCTAGAGAAATCACAATAGAGCCAGCGTATATATCGCTTTTTGCGCCCACCCGAAGGCACGAGATGGAGCATGACCGTTCTGACGAGCTCCTCTCACAGGGCTGGCCAAGGGGTTTCGCAGGATCATTTTGGTTCTCTGATACACCACATGGTTCTGGAGATACGGCTTGGTTATCATTTTAGGCTTCGTTCCCATTTTTCCGATTTGTCTGTTATATGGTTGGTTATGCTATAAGGATTACCCTGGGCTGGGTAGTCTATCAATCTTTTACCCCTTGAGCCCAGTAGGTAATGCCTTCACATTTGACGTCGTCGAGGAAAAGGGTTCAAATCTCGCTTCGACCGTTTTTTTAGTAGAAAGACCTGCGCGTACGCCCCTAAAAAACTATTGTCATGTATGTCTCCCTCGTTCCTCAGGTATTGAAATGAAGCGGGAGTGGTTCAACGTAGGGCCGTACACAGTACCGTTACGTCCCAAAAGGTCGCAACGTTCAGAGGAAGGGAAAGTGATGAAAAACATCACCCAAGGGCAGGGTAATCGATCGATAAGCTACACCTATATGCTCAGTAGGTAAAATTTTTATAGCTAGGGCTCGAACGATTGACCGACACTACAGCTGTGGAGGTGCTTACGCCAATACAGTGATGCGAATAGTCTGCGCAGTTTGCAGCCTTCAACGTGCACCCCCAGATTGTATTTGGTGCGCCTCTATCGGATTTGGGGGGGAGGAGGGGGGGGGAGGTGAGGCTAGCAACACTAAATACCAGGTGTATATCAAGAGGGCACCCCCATTTCCTGGTTTCTGATATCTATGTATACCGCTTCATATGATGCCTGGCACAGAGGGCCGGCAGAGAGACGATTCAGTCGGGTCGGGGACGCAGCGGATGCCTTGGTGATATCATGAGGAGGAGCTGTCGCGACGGCGAGGACGGGAGGAGTAGGGCGGCAACGCGACACGCGAAGGAGGTCGTGCAATCGCGACACGGGCTATAGAAAGCCAATGCGCGCGCGGGGGGGAGGGGGCGCGCGGGGGGAGGGGGGGCTCGTCTCGCCAACCAAGCGCCTGAAGCTTGGGTCTGGCGATTATTACTGCCGTGATTTGCGCCTCACCGGACCCAGGCTTCAGGCGCCTCTGTCAGACCCGCTTCCTAACGAGAAATAAAAACGAATATCATTTTATGCAGACTGCGCCAAGAGACGTGGGTACGGTTTCGAAGGGGTAGGGCGTTTGTTTGCCCATTTCTTGGGTCCAATAACTCACAGCCTCTCAATGGATCGTATTTTGCCTTGCTCGTATTCTTGTTTTGGCAACCCAGCTTACTGCTGTGGCTTAGAGCCATCCGCCATATACTGTAGTCAACGAACATTTAGTGAAATCCGTTTTTTTTATCGGTGATCTAGCCATGACCCTAGCTAGACGGGGGCGGGCAAGCGAACCTAATCTACGATATTGCGACGAACCCGCCGAAGGTCAAAAACAACGCTGCGGGTAAAAAAAGCGGAAGTACTAACTGCACGGAATCTACATTTAGAGTTTATTGTCACCTGGAAACCCGGGGGTGGGGGGCGGATAAGATCCTCCGTGGCCCCAGGAAACTCTTGTGACGCGAGGCAGAGTGTGTCCTCCACTAATTTCGTCTTAAAACAATGGTTCCCTTCTGTTTCGTCTAAATAAGGCTTGAGCAAAAACATTTCTTCCCTGCATCTAATAACTAGTTGACGTGCCCCCCAAAAGGCAAAGAGGAAAGTGCAGCTCGAAAGGGGATCAACCCCCATTTCCTGAAGTACTTTCTTCCCCCTCTGTGTTGTTGTCCGTTCGTTTCGCTTCTCCTGACATGGGACGCGTAGGAAGGTTTGGCCTACTCCTCGTTTCGAAAAGATGTTCGTTTCTTAGTATCATCATGGCGTTGAGGGGGGTGGAAACTGTGATGGTTCTCCCTCGTCCAGTTTACTCTGCCCCGCCCCATCCCGTCTCCCATTTCCCGCTACTTTCGAAAACGACTGACCCAACCCTTGCTCTGACGGGCAACCTCACCAGCCCAGAAACACCTAGACCCCCCCCCCTCCCCCGCGACATGCTCTGTCCCGGCATTGTAGGGATGCGAGAGTCTATGGTCATACGACTACAGCCATGCATGAGATCGAGCACGTATCTCCTATCGAGTTCACCCCCCCTCCCCCTCCAAATCCCCTCTCCCGTAAACCCCCAACTCCCCCCTCCCGTAGATCCCTGCCTCCTTGCCTCCCTTTAACCTCTCTCGCCCTTCCCCCCCTCCCGTTTTTACCTTCCTAGTCGGGATGCAGTCGGATGGGTGGGTGAGAAATTGTGATCGATATTGTCACGCGCTAACCCTCCATTTTCTTACCCTCTTAACGCCGGATCTCCCTGATGCTGCTGCTGCTGCTACCGATGATGCTGCTGCTGCTGCTGCTACTGCCACTCTCAACTCATAGGCTAGCTTTCTTCTGCTCTACAGTGTGATTTATGGTGGCTTTCGGCCTTTGATGGCGCCTAATCAAAGCGGAGTTTCGCACGAGGCATCCAGTGGGCACACACAGATAAGAGAACTTGGCACAGGGCAGCATTCGCGGCCGAGCAAGACCGATTTTGGGCTACCGCGCACGATTCTTGCCGCGGTCTTCGCCTTGGGAACTACCACTAACCCAACTACCCACCCCTAGACTGCGAGTCCCGAGCGGCATGCGGGGGCTCCGTATGCACGCTAGATGGTCTCAAGCGTAACTCGCCAAATTTCGCACCAACAATCTACGACAACCTGCACACAGACCCAAAACGTCGATGGGGCAGAAAGCTCGGCATACATAACTCCGCAGTTTCCTTGAGACTGCAGCCTACTGACACGGGTCCAGGATAGTTGGCGCTGGATGATCAAAGCTGGACCGGGTCCAAGGGCTTGGCTCAGAAAAGGTTGGGTCGGCTCGATCAGAACTGAGGACTGGTGACCTAACTCTGGTTGCGATTTTGACTGAGTTCATGGAACTTGGTCCATTTTGCTCCACCTCGAACCACCACACTCAGCCTGGATCGTCATGACAGCCGTTCGTCTACCTTTATTTCCGACGGTGGTGACCTATAGCTTCCGGTCGACAACCTGAGTATCCCCCACCCCTGATAGGCGCTGGAGAATTTTGCTACTTTGTGCCAGCCAGCTTTTAATAGTGGTGCACATATTTATATTTTCATCGTTTCTATTGTCCTAAAACCATGCCGCAAAAAACAAATCAGAACGTGTCAGAAAAATCCTGTGTACTCTGTGCACCACTTCGAGACTGCCCCCTTAAAAACGAGAGGCCGTTTTTTGCCTTGAAGGCAACAAAGCCTCTTCATACCGGGGTGCGTGCAGGCTCCCATTATTAAATTAGTCTATATGTCTGGTTGTCTGCTGTGTATAATCGGTCGGTGGTCTGCATAACATATTTCGAGAATTGTGTACGGGATCGATTTGCACCAACCCGGGATCGATAGAAGTGTGAGAACCAGCGCTAACTCGTGGGGCTCGTTGCGTGGCACGCCGCACACCTTGAGGTGGTCGCGGCCATTGGGCTACCGTGGTTTTGGTGGTGTGTTTTGAGAAGGCCGGGTTTTCGTGCTTTTTCTTTCGCTGTTTTTTACTTCGAACGCACATGGCCTGCTGCAAGTGTGAGGCCGCCTTGCCTGACTTACCTCTCTACTATTAATGTTACGGGGGACCATATTGAATAGGACGTACGGTACACACAAAAACCTACATACTTCGTTCTTTTTACGAACAATATTTGGTCTTATTTACTATGGTTCCCCGTAGTAGTAACGGAACTGGTGTTTGCCTGTACACAAAACAACCTCTTCACGTACAGGCTTCCATTATTTAATTAGCCTGTCTTGTTTTTGCCTGCCAGCGGTCTACATCCTCACTGATCACGAGGGCTGTACGGCACCGAAATCTACAAACCTGGGATCCATAGAAGAGTGTGAGCCTGGGCTAACGCGTGAGGCCTGTTTCGTCACGCGTCATTCCGAGGTGGTCGCGGCCGCCGGGCTGCTATGGTTTTGGTGGTGCGTTGTGAACGCGGTGGGATTTCGTGGGATTTTGTTTTCGTTTTATTATTCGAGCGTACGTGAGAATACACAGACATACTATTGATATCCCAGCGAGCGACCGCTGTCCAGGTGCAAGCCAGCTGTCCACGTGCAAGCCACGGCCTATCCTGTTAGCGTGTTCTACCAGTATACCAGCACCGTTCCGTGCGGTATCCACTTGGTACTCCCACAAGCACGATCGACCAAACAGTGCCAGCTGCTGCTGTCGAAGTGAGCTACGTACTATTGATGCCTACCAGCCAAATATTATAAATCATAATTCCTAATTCTCTCTACAACAACGAACTGCAGGTTAATGTCATATCGGTTTCCGATCGCTGATAATCGTTTCCACAATAATTCACCAAACAATCAATGCTTCCGAGAGGAGCTGTTATGGTGTCCCATCTGCCGTTCATGCCCGCATACCTGCATGATTACCGCTTCTTTAGCTTGAGCCACTGCTCAAATTCCTTCCGCTCCGCGGGCTTCACCCTCAGCGAGGGTACGCCTCGGCTTCCCGTCTCAACGTCGAACCCCGAGAGCTCCGCCCACGCTGCGTGCAAGCGTGGGGGTCTCTGTTTTCTGCCTGGGGACACACAGCGGCCAAGCGAGCGGAGTCTCGACTTCTAGCGATATTTTTCTCGCGGATGTCTGCTTTTGTTCCGGGTTTCAGAGTAAGCAAGTGTTCCGAATACCGCGCTCTTAGCGACTGAGAAGAAATTTAATACAGGTAAACTCAGTATGGCTTTTTTCCAGCACTTCCCGGGCAGCCAGGTGCAGGTCTATTGGCCCTTGGCCTGTACCAGGTAGTATATTGGACCAAAAGTTGATTGCCCCACCATTTTATCTTCAATCCAAAGGCGCATCTTTGTTACGGATTCGTTTTTATGACAGTTTGCTGTTTTCAAACACTCTTTGACCTTTTGCTTTGGAACGAGTAGCTGTTGAGTGTATTAAGTGTAAGGCAGTATGGACCTAATAACCGACTACTGCTAGCAGGTGTGCCTTTGGCTCTGCTCTGGTCACTTCCACAAGGTCCTTGACCATGTTAGAAGTTATAGGCTCTTGTATTAGTTGCAGCTTGCCTCGCCCTATGTCTTATGAGCGAAGGGGCCGGGCATTTATCTGTAAGTTAGGCGATAATGCCTGCCAGGCATAATAAGAGGACGCTTGCTACAAATCATATGCCGCAACGGAGGAGAGGAGATACCATAACATTAGCCCACCCTGAAAAGCCGTACATGCAGATTAATGGAAAACGCAGGCACGAACCAAGCCAATTAGATAATTCCGAGAATGGATCGAAGATGCGGCGGTCCATAGCCCAAGCGCGAGTGCTATCGGCGGGGTGGGAAGCTCAAACGTACCGCCGTTGGACAGTCAACTGGTGCGGAAGGTCCCTCGCTGGAGTCCGTTGGAGTTGGAGTCAGGAGCAGGCCCGTAGCACATACCCGGCGCTTGGTGGGAGTCAGAAGAAGGTGCCGGGGGAACGCCGTCCTGGGGTTTGAACGCCGTCAACGAATTCGGCCGTCTGGCCACCGCTTTGAGCGCCACCAATATTACCTTGTTGTGGGAGCCAGCGTGACAAGACTGACCAGATTTGGAGTGCCCGTTGTCGCAACGCCGGTTGTTGCCGTAGCGACGAGGCGATACTTTTGCGGTGGTGCGACGAGGGCGACGAGCGCGTGTCTTCGCCGCCAACGTGGGTAGGACAATGGTATGGCTGTATGTGACGCTGCCGACGGCGGTGGGTTTTACCGTCGTCACCATGTCGGCCTAACTCGGGGTTGGGACAAGTGACTAGAGTTGGTAAAGGGGGCAGGGCAGGTCCTAAATGAAGGATCCGTGCTATGGCAGTTGGGGCAGTGGCCCTTGATCTCCCGAAAGACTTGGGCGCCTTTCTCCGCGAGTGGTAAAGGGTGTTCATATTGGAATGTCGTTTGTTGAGAAGAATTCGGATACTTGAAACACCTCGTCCCAACCGGTCGAACTAGCTGGCCATTCGACCGCGAACGAAAAAATAAAATAAGGGGAACTGCGGCCTTCATCACGAGAGGGTTGCGAGATGCCCCCGATGAGCCGTTGAAAGGCTGCGGCGCGGCTGATCGGCCTTTGTGTGCGACCGCTTGCAGCAAAGAAAGACCCGCGAGGGGTACAGACGATTTTTTGTTTTCGCCGTTAATGGCGGGAGTCTTATTGGTTGAAAGTCCTCAAACGCCAACGACATTTCGTCAACATGTCCTCTTCGACACTGTCGCTAAATTTCCCGGGTACAAAACTGGCGTTTTGCTCGGGTACTGTTCGCTAACGCTGTTACGAACAGCCTCTAGCCGACCTCAACGACTGGGGCCAGGACCTGGTCACTGTCCGTAACAGACGCTATCAACAATCGAAAAGCCCGATAATAGTGCGCGAAAGGCATCTTGGCTACCCCAAACGAATGGAGTTTGGTCATGGCTGCGCTTCGGTCGTCGTGGCCGAAGTGGGAGCTGACGAGGCGAGAGAAACAGCTTGTAGGCGGCCGAGCCGCCGGCTTCGTTCAGGAGACTCCGTTTCACCCGTCGGAAAAAATCGTCGAATGTCTTAGTGAGGTCGAAGGTCGAAGGTTTGTCGGGTGTGATACCTCTCTTAATGTATTTGCGAGGTAGGAGTTCCCACCCGGGAACCCAAGACTCGGGGTCTAGATCGTCAAATCATTTATTGCCACATCGTACTGCAGTAGTATTCCTGCTGCCGCGAGTTTGACACTACGTGTCAACTGGCGTCCTGCGTCGGTTTTGTCGAGAGCGGCGTCAAACGGCGTTGGTGTAACACGTTCGATTTTGTGACGTTGGTGTTGGCATATGCACGCTTTACGGCAGCATCGTGGGCTGCGTCACTCTCTGCTGCAACAGCTGTGACTGTAGCCTGACGTACGTGCGCTGTCGTCGAGGACAACGGCAGCGCACATTCATCGGGTGCAGGTTCGCTATTTGACAGTTAGTTGGTGGAGACGGCCATCGAAGGAAACGTCGAGAAGGAAATTACCACTTACCTAGGGGCTTTCAGCTGAGCGACGTCCGTGTCGATGCCGTTGTCCGCTGCTTTGACGGAGGACGAGCACTGTTGGGGGCCCTTACCCAGTTTGCGTGACTTCAGTCCTGCCGACGACGCCATTGTTAAGCGTATTTGGTGTAAGGCAGTACGGATCTAGGGACCGACTACTGCTAGCAGGTGTGCCTTTTTTTGGCTCTCTGCTCTGGTCACTCACACAGCGTGCTCGACGATGTTAGAAGTTATGGCCTCTTGTATATTAGTTGCTGCTTGCCTCGCCAGATAGATGCCTTTCGAACTTAGGGGCGAGGCATTCATCAGCTGTGATGAGGGGATACCCGCTACAAATCATAATGCCGTAATAGGGGAGAGGGGATACCATAACACGGTACAATAATCACACGATAATTCCGACTGTGGATTTCAACCGCCGCGGGTGTTTTTTTTATCAAGGGGAATGATTTTATATGCGAGTACATTTCAGTAATGTTCATAAAGCTATTATTAATAATAGGGGTAACAAACTTGATGTTGATGGGTCTTTTTCGCATTAGACAGTTAGATAGAGACACCCAATTGCCCAAAATATTTGAATTACTTTCGAAATGCGTAGATGGTGTGAAACGCTTCGTCTCGTCGACGTGTCCAAAGGGAAATTACGTATGGTACAAACATATAACCGTTACGGTAGATATTGCGGGAGATACGTCGTATGTCGTCCGAAACGGCTTATTCTGGTCCGATTTTGGCTTGATTTTTTTTTTGGATTCATGTTGGGTGGATTGTCTTTTATTTACTTGGATTGAGTATCGTATATATACCCGGTACCAGATATATTTTAATCGTTCTCAGAGCACCGACCTCTCTTGTCTTGGCGGTCACGAATATTTTTTCATTAAAAAATACGTTTCTTCGTGCGTTATGACCATAGACCTACGTCACTAATGTTAAGCTGGATGGACCATACGTATACATACGTACTACTCGTGCTGGGGCTGCTTATGTACGTTTGTATCGCTGAATATACGGTACGTATATATATAATACTTAAATATTCGTAAAATGACTTGCTGCGCGAACGGACTCACGTATGTTTGTTGTTGTTGTTGTTGTTGTTGTTGTTGTTGTTGTTGTTGTTGTTGTTGTTGTTGTTGTTGTTGTTGTTGTTGTTGTTGTTGTCGTTGTTGTTCTCACATTAACTCACAATACAATGCAGTCCGTGGTCGCAGGACAGGCTCCAATAACAAACTCTGAAGTGGAAGAAATACCTCGGTAGTAAAACAGAGGCAAAAACAAAAAACAAGCATACCATACGCACTCCACCACTGCGGACACCAGGGGACAAAAAGGAGACTATTAATAGCAGACAAAAACCTAAAAGAGAAGATGAAGTGAAGCAAAAAAAGAAAAAAAAACAAAAACAAAAACAGAAGCAGGTTAGGTGGCAAAACGCAAAAAAGGCAAAACGGACCATACTAACAGAGACACAAAGAGGTACAAACGGGAATGAAAGAAAAATGAAAAAAAAAGAGGGGACAAAAAAGCGTTAATCACGGGCGGGGGGGAAAGAAAATACGAGAGGCAGGCACTGGAGCATACAGACACACACGCAAAGTTGCCCAGGTGGCACCGTGCTAGTTACTTTCGCCTTGCTTGGTACTTGAAAATGAAGTTACATATACTATTAATACCAGTCAAGTACCGGTACAAGATAGGGTGTTTGTTGCTGCATACCAGGTGTAGCATATATATGAAAAAATCCAAAATCTAACGTATACCCTAACAAATACCTGGTAGAACACATAGAACGCACAACAAGGTATATACGTCGAGTATATCTACATTTATTTTATGTCTACTTCCCTCTATATGCTCTATCTACAGTACGATACTATTATACCAAGTACCTGGTATTTATTTGTTGTCTTCGCTCCCTCTATTTCAATATGTACTGTTGAGGCTCTTATTGTTAATATTTCTCTTGCTATCCGACAATGTGCCATGATCTTCAACATTGATCACTCATAACTTTCCCGAAGGAAGAAAACCTCGGAACAAGGAAACCGATGTTGATATTATTATTAGGCTTGCCATCCGACAATGTGCAGCATTTTTTTTTTTTTTCTGCCCCGGAGAGAGCGAGGGGAAACCCCTCTGTCCACACTTATTTCTATGTGCAGCATTTCCTTTCACGTTGATCAATCAGAACATTCCTGAAATACGAAATCTCCGTGTACAAAGAAACCCATACACCAAGTAAGTCTATCTACCTGGTATCTTTTATGTCTCCTTCCTTTAATACGATATTATACTCTATACGCAGGCTTCCTTTGTTTCCAGGACTTCTTCCAGGAATGTTTCGAGTGATCAACGTTGAGAAAATAATGCTCCACATTGTCGGACGGCAAGCAAACTCTTTATTATGACTGAAGGTCGCGACGAAAGCTGTTTGTTGGAATGAATGCCCGAGAGGCCCCATATATATATGTGTGTGTTGAGCGGTGAAAAACACCCCCCGCCCGAAGAGGACGGCGCGAGCATCGGGGGGGGCGGGGGATAAGGGTACAATACTCACTCGTATAATACATGTATGTACACACACCGCCTATACCGCCACGTCTTCTTTATTTTTCAGGATGTTTCGGATCGACCGCTAAAAGCGGTTTGTCGATTCGAGCTCGATGTGCAGCAATTTACTATTACAGGTCTTATACCAGGCACAGTTGGTGAACCTTGGATCATATATCTGGCAGATAGGCCCCGATCCAAGATCCAGAATTTCATTTTTTTGTTTGCTCATCGCACTCGTAGGGTTCCGCTTCTTTCCGGACGCAATCGTCTCGACAGTCACCGAGACTTTCTATCTTTAATTAAGCGTATTATTCTCTGAAACTCTGCTACACCAGCAAACGCATATCCGTCCCCAGATTATTCTAGCGCTTTCCGATCAACCAGATGGCACAAATCAGCACGACGGATGAGACGAAGACACACATATCAACATACCAGGTACCAGGTACTTACCACATTTACTTCATTAGCCGGTCGCTGTTACTTCGTGGCACACCCGCGTCACCGTCCTCTGCTTCTTCTTTGTGCCGCTCGTGGGCAGCTCTCGCGGAGAAGAGAGGGCCAAAGAACAAATCGTATGATAGAGCAGCAGCAGGAGCAGCAGCAGCAACAACAGCAGCCGGCGGCGGCGGCAGCAGCAGCAGCACAGCACCTACGGACGGGCGGAGATTCCCACACGAACGGATATTATATTCGTCGTTGTATTATACGCTGCTGCGTGGTGGACAACAGCATAGATATCAGTTTGTTTTTTGTGATGGACGGTTTGTTCTTCATAAAACATCCGAAAACGTAACCCGGTATCATCTACCTGACATTCAACCCCTCGTGGGGATAATAAGGTGCTGCTGCTACTGCTACAGCAACTGTTACGGCCGCTGGCCTGCTGTTACGATTTCCTTCAGCATCGTCACGTGTCGTCAATTGGGCGACGCGTGGTCGATTGCTCCGCTGTTGGTGGTGGTGGTACTATTAATAGTGGTCAGGCGTCACATGTTTCACGAGCACGGCCCGTAGACCCTCATCAGGCGACGGCTGGCTTGACGGAAGACCGCGAGCGGCGTTCTTGGCAAGCGGAACACATCGGACGCCATGGCGCCCTGTCCAACAACGCGTTGTCCTCGTCGTCTTGTTCAGCGAGGACGGCTGTTGTTGTCATTGAAAGCAGCGATACTGTTGGTGGTTACATCAACAACGTTGGAGGGACTGTTTGCCGAAGGCCAAGCACACAACAGCGGCAGCAGCGCCGCCAGTTCAAATGCTCCACCAACAAACGACCCGGCCACTTACGGAAGGCCAGTGCCAACGACAACAACAGCAGCAGCAACAACAACAACAACAACAACTACAACAACAATAGCCGCAACAACAGGTGAGCTTGTTAGAGGAAGTATGAGGGCTGTATTGCCAGCGAACGGAGCTCTTCTTGAGGTTTCGACATCGTAGTATATAGCGTACCTGCTGCGACTGCTGCTGCATGCACCGCGGTAGTACTCGTACTACTACTCGTAGTTGTGGTACTGCTGTACAGTTAATGGTACATGCCAGGTAGGTCTTGTTTATTTATCTTGAGGTGTATGTACGAGATGAGTTCCGGTGTAGTCGTACAACGCACTCCGTTCTTTAAATCGACAAGCTCTTTAACTAGCAATTTATTCGCACTGTGCACGGCCTCCTCTTTTTCTTGCTGCCGGCGGGAAATATCTTCGCTCGACGAGGACAGACAGAGGGCGGAAGCACAGCCCTACGGTACATCCGAGAGATTGCGATGCGTACATTGGCGTAGCACTACAGCCCATCTCCACCTGCTACTCCTATATACTTCGAAGTATGACGATGATCATGCTCTGTCGTTGTTCTCTACCTGGTACTACTACAGAGCGCAACATGGCCAGCTTTCTCTTGAGCTGTTCGGTTCATCCTATTACGGGGGATCATAGTTAATACCAGTAGGACCTATGGTATACATAAAAACCTTTATATTTAACGTTTTTTACAAAATATATTTAGCCCTTCCCCATAATACATACCAGGTACCTGGTACCTGGTACCTGGTACCAGTACCTGGTACATGTTATATTTGCAGGCGGCGTATTATTTAGTCTCCCGTCTCCGGCCGTTGAAGGCTTTTAGCTGCAGCAGCTGCTGCTGCTGTCTTACATACGCAGGCGGCTTCTTTTGTCCCCTGTCTCCTGTCGTTGAAGGCTCCTGCTGCAGGAGCTCTGCTGTCTCGACTAAAGTATATTGTGACTTCTGGTCCCCTTGATATTGTCAATTTTTTATTGTCAAAGGCGGCCTTTGGACTCGCCGTAATAAAACACACGATTTATTTTCAGCCATTTTCTCGACAATCTCCTACCAGCACACACAGAGTATGGGCCCGCCAACAAGAAACACCAAATCTGAGCGAGCCTGAGGTTCTTATTGCAACGCCATCTATCTGTATACCAGGTATGGGCTATCGTATATAATTTAGTGTGGACTTTAGACACTGAGACGTTTTTCTCTGGCCGATTTTTCTTAGCATTCTCCAGAAAGTGAGCCTTTGTTGTTCTTGTTATTGACCGGGGACCATAGTAAACAGGACCTACGGTACAAACAAAAACCTACATATTCACCTATTTTTACTAACAATATTTGGTCCTATTTACTCTACCCCCGCAATAGGCTCTTTCTTGTTCGTGGGCCTCTATTAAATGTTGTAATCTACTCGTATCATGTATACCTGGTATATAAATTATACCGGTATATATATCCATATATATATATTCTAGTAGTAGTGGGGCATGCAGTCCTCAGAGCACCAGGTAAAAAAATATACCTGGTATACTTTTATAGCACCAGGTAAAAAAAAATACCAGGCATACTTTTATACACACGCATTCTCAGTAACCAGTTTACTACCCCTGGTACAACGTTCGTTCCACGCTACCAGGTACGTACGTATTGACTGCTGCTGCTGCTGCTGCTGCTACCGCCGCTCCGCTCTGATCTAAACATCTATCTGATGATGCAGAGGGCTGTATATGTGCAGATAGTATTATTGCACTGCTCGTTTGGTAGCCGTGTTCTGCCTTTCTTTGTTGTATTTTTATGTACGTCCTCTCTAAAAAATCCCACGAGGACCGCAAGCCGAACAGAAAGTGCACATAAAATATCAAAGCCGAAAAGAAAGTGCACAGAAAATATCAAAGCCGAACCGAAAATAGGGGGATTTCGAAATTTCGAACCCCGGTTTATATTTCACAAACAACGCACACAACAACACCAAGTACTTACGATGTAACGTATATCACGCGCATGATACACTGCGTACACCCACGGGCGATTGGCACATCATACATACTTGTTGTCCACGAAGCGCTCCTTTGACGACGTCCCCCCCCCCCCCCCCCGTTTTTATTTGTGTCAGGAAGCAATAATAACTACGATACGCCACCCAAAATTACGCAAACACTTTTCTCCTTGGGAGTTGATTTGACCTCGTTTATATACCTGTCATTCGCTTTCCTTCAAATTGAAAAATGGTTGAATATATCAAAGACTGAAATAACAGTGGAAGGTGGACACGCCCCGACGAAAACGACCTAGGCCAAATTTCTTATGCAGTCGGAAACTAGGATAGAAAAAACCTGTTTTCAATCGGTTATGTTCCCGACTGAATTGTGAATAGCTACCCTTCTTATCGTGCGCCGGATCGAATATTATACAGACTCAGCAGTTTAGGTGTTTTTTTAGACGCTTGATGTAACGGAGTGACTTTCAATATATCGACTAGTAGTAGCTCCAATAAAAAAAGGTACGTAGGGCAGGCGGAAGTCGGTTCGAAACTGCTTCGCCGTAATCCTTGTGGGGTCAGAGAAATATGTCTTCATCTTCCAGCAGCTGAGCAGCTGCGCCCAACCACACATACATACATGCTGATGTCTCGCTTCTTCCTCGAGCAGCGTGGTGTGAGCTTCACACGCGGGGCTTTCTCCTCCATCTCGTCCTCGAGGTCATTCATTGCGGCGCTGGATTTCTTCGAGAGTCACCCAAGCTACAGCCAGCGCACCAGTTAAAACTGTTTGCAAAAGGTCATCGACACCGCGCACTGCGGCCATCGGGTGCTGTCACGTGCTGCTGACGGGCGTAGATAAGGATGTATGTGTCACGCTGACTCGCGCCGAGCAGCAGCAGAAGAAGTGACATCAGCAGCCAAGCCAGCGTCCGATGTTGTGGTTTGTGGTCGTATCGTATGATATATCGTGTTGTTGTATGGGTATGCGATACGCGTACGAGTATGTGGCGGGACTTTCTAACATTTATTTCCGATTCATGAATCCGACTGGCGGGTGGGATCGAAAATCTCAGTTTTTTCGAGTGTCTGGTCCAGTTGGAAAATCTTTTGGTTTGAAAAGGCGCTTTCCCAACTAACTGTCAAGAATGCCAATTTTTGTCTCCGATGGAAACCCGCTTTTTCAATCCGAGTTTCCGACTGCATTAGAAGTGGCCTAACGAAAGAGAGCAGCAGCAACGAAACTAGGCTGAGCCTTCGTGGGCTCGCTTTTCCCAGATTTTTGGGCTTGAAAAAAAAAGGCTCTGGTCTGGTGGAATATCCGCTTTAAAAAAAAAAGCTATAAACGGTTTTTGGGCTCGCTTTAGGCTCGAAAAAACAAAACAGTCGCGTACCCGGGACCTGGACGACGTCAAATGTGAAGGTGTTACCTACGGAGCTATACGTAGGGGTAAACTATCTATCGATTACCCAGGTAATCCTTATAACACGCATGCACGAAAAAAACATGTTTTCGCCATTTATTTTTAGCTCGGATTTTGAAAAAAATACTGGTAGGCGAGATCACAAAAAAGGAAACGTGATTGCTGGTGGGAAGCAGGCCGAGTCAGTGCTAATCGTGATAACAGCGCTGCTGCGCTACTGAGAGGCCAGAAACGCATCCCCGTAGTGATTAGCTATACATATATGTGAGGTTCTGGGTTGCAGTGTTGCGGTGCTGCTGTGCGCGCGTAAACACAGGGTTTACATCTCATTACTTGGCGTTATTACTAAGGGGTCGGATAAAAAAGGCTGATCTATTTCTGCTATTATTACGGGGGACCATAGTTAATAGAACCTATGGTACACATAAAAACCTACCTGGTATATATTTTACCATTTATTTTTAATAACAATATTTGGTCCTATTACCTCCTATTTTGTGGGCCCCAAAAACTGAAAAAAAAATATTTGAGGTTTTTGGCCTAAGGCTGACTCTTAGGGCCGGTCTTATCGAGGGCAAAAACACGAAAAAAAAAACGAAATAGAACGAACAGACTTTCGTTTTTCGCAAAAAACAGCTGGCTAAGTCCTAACGAGGGCAAAAAAAACGAAAAAAAAAACGAAACAAAAATAAGAAGCCGAGTCGAATTTTTACGCGGTGCATTTTTTCGGAATGACTCAACCGCCACAGCACGTCGTTCCCGGCGATAGCGCTCGACAGCGACGGTGGATAGACACAACTCGCACACATAAGGCACCCTCCACAGCAGGCGGTTCTCGTGGTCCAACCCGCTCCCTACGGAGTGCTCTAGCACTTGTGTATCGGCCATCGCAGTTCGACAGCAGTCGATGGAATGTTGAGTGGGACTCATGTCCAAAAATTTACCGCCACAGCCACTTCCTGATCCCCCGGTTTCTTACGAGGGCACCCCATGGTGATCCCCTACCCATATGTGCTCGCGCCGTCAGCAGACAAGCCGCGTGGCAGCCACATACATGCACTACCTCGGCCATCGTGCGCTTGCCAACCGGTCGTAAAAACTTTATTGGAACTTCATCCCCACGCGTCGAGCGACTCCTATGTTCCTCTTCGACCCTGGGTATTATCCCATCTTTCGTTTATTTGGCACCCATTTCGTTTTTTTTCAAGTCCTCTGGGACTTAAAAAAAACGAAATGTGAAAACGGAGGTATCGGGATCTCTACTTCTAATTTTTACAATTTGACCAAAAAACTCACGTACTTTCTGTTTTTCGTTTTTTTATTTCGTTTTTTTTTCGTTTATTTTGCCCTCGATAAGACCGGCCCTTATTGGACCATAAACCAGATACCAGAACAGGATTTCCCTTTTTTGATATTGAAACCCACGCAGCCAACGGGAGACTTATTCGGTATGCCGCAGCAGGGAAAAGCTGCGCTTTCAATACACAACACCTACCACCGCCGATGATTCCTCGCCTTACAGGGCACGAGATGACGTTAACCTTCGAGGCCGAATGCTCCACTGCTCTGACAGTGCTCGCTACCAGATGTGAGGGCCGTCGATGCTGTGTGGCCGGAATTCTCGCTCGAGACGTGAGAGCCTGACCCATTCCTGCTCGTTTTTATTTTAGACGAAACTGGGTCCCATTTCCGTCTCGAATAAAAAATAGTAGAAACGGGCCAGGCTCTCAGGTCTCGAGCGAGAACTAACTCCGGCCACACAGCATCAACGACCCTTAAACTTGGCAGCGAGCCCTCTCAGAGCAGTGGAGCTTACGGCCTCGAAGGTTTGACGTCATCTCGTGCCCTGCGAGGCGAGCTATCATCGGCGGTGGTAGGTATTGTGTGTTGAAAGCACAGGTTTTTTGTTTGTAGGCTGTGATCGGCAATGATGGCGCAATGGTTCATCTCTACCGACGGCACTACCCTGGGGTTTCTATACGATGAAAGGAAAAACATGTTCTATTTTCTGTGTTTTGATCCCATAAATAAGAGTCAGTCGTAAAGTCCACGGAGGCTCAGCCTAAACGAAAAACAAAGCAGACTCTAGGCCAAACGAGTAACGGAAAACAGTTGAAGCCAGCCACGGCTATAATATATTATAGCAACATCCTGTTTTGTACCTGCCTTGTGTCATAAAGCCTCAAAAACGGGAACACTGCTGTGCAGTCGGCCAACCACCCTCCACGTGTCTCGTGGGATGTGTTTTTTACTTGTTCTGAGTGTGTACCTGTTTTTAAGTGAAAACGGGCCAGGCATACTTTTTGTCGGATATTGCCTTCATCATCAGTAGAGTTCTCCATTCTAGATGTAGATAAATATAATTTATTATTCTGGAATATTCTCCATAAAAAGCGGGTAAACAAAACAGCCCCTTGCTTGGCTCTCGAGATCCCACCCGGATGTGATCCCCTTTGGCACCCTACTCCCACCCACAGGGTGCAGCTTAGTTTGAATCAGGAGGAGCCGCTGGAGGCCATGAGCGCGAAGCGTGAACCGAAAATGGTCAGAAACCGTCGAACGTAAAACATTGTCAGATGAAAAAAAAAGCGTCGCAACCCGAGAATTGAACCCAGCAACAACATCATGGTGGCGCTGGTGTTTAAAGTCTCAGTGTGTTGGGCTTCTGGTGAAAGGTTAACCAATTACCTACCCAATCTAAGCCTTATATCACTCTCCCCCCCTCCGGAACAGCGGGGTCTTTGGTCTTCGCATGGGACCGTGTACGTGCCTTGTCCGCAATCTCTGGGAACCCAGGAAGAATGTTTTATCAGACTCTTGATATGATGAGGAAACTCACTTTTCTTTGAAAAAAAGCGTTTTCATGGTGGACGTGAGATCCGAACTCACGACGAACGGCTCATGTCTTCTTGCCGATAGAGAGGCCATTTGTTAAGTTCTTAGTCCGTCGGGCTACTGGTAACAACAGGTTCCGTTGGACACTACTACTACTACTGGTAAAAAAGTTGACCTTTTACCTGTTACAGCCCAACGGAGTAAGACCTCAACACTGGGCACCATAGACCGCGGAGCTATGAATGGGTATACCACCCTCCACCTCCCCACCACCAAATACGTCAGGAGACAGAGTGCTTTCACCCCGTGACAGACAACAACGTTGCCTTATCACCCTCCACCTCCCCTCCACCACCAAAGATGCCACTATTTTGAAAGCACTTTCACCCCTTCCTTGACAGACAATTTTTTTGCCCTGACATGCGTGGACTGACATCAAAGTACTACTTACTGGTGGTAGGTTTTCGTTTCATACACTCGGCCGTACACCCTTCCTTGACAGCGCACGTTTCGCGTTGCTTTTGGCATGTCTCCTGACATCTTTGCGTACCACCTCCACGCTATTTTTAGACGTGTACGTACAACAAGCATATATACAGAGCATAGGGATATTCCTGGAATGATATCTCCTTGTACCTAGTGGTGAACCCATCTCATTGCCTTTTACTATTATTAATAGTATCTACTCGGACTGTATAGATACGAGTACGAGTACAATGTGTCACAGAGTAGTCTGTATAACGGAATAGTATGATACCGGGGCATCAACTATTTTTTTTATAATATAAATAGTTGTGAAAATAAAAATAAAATATAAATTAGTTACAAATATACACGGCCTTTTGGCAATGCGGCTTTTTGGCGCCGCAACATTTCGCCGCCTGCGGAATGTTGCGGCGTCTGGCTCGCCGGACGCAAAAATAAAGAATTTGGGCCCTGTTTTGTCTTGGCGAGTAAAACTGTTTTGGGCCCTACTTAAATATGATCGCGGAATATTGCGGCGTATTGTTAGCCGACGGCAAAAACAAATTAGTTCGGGCCCTGTTTTGTGTCCGCGTCTTTTTGGTTTCGGGCCCTAGCCGAACTTTGGTTACTTTTATGAACATGATCGCGGAATGTTGCGGCGTCGTGTTCGCGGAAGGCGTTAGGCGACAATCTTTTGGGCCCTCGTGTGTGTGCGTGTGTTCTGCACATTAAACGGTTCTTTCTACCCGTCGACATCCAGCACAACCAGTGTCCGTGCCGATTCTTCAATCCTAGAAGAGATACAAGTTCTGTGGTCACAAAGCTACGCCACAGAGATACTACGTTGCCACGTGTGCAGTGTGCACTGCAGTGGGCAATGCAAAGCCATGTCATCATACTAGATACGACAGGCACGACATACGCAATCTATGAAATAGTGAAACGAAAAGAAACAATCAAGGAGAAAACAAAAACAAGGTAGACAAATCGAAAGAGAAAAAAGAAAAAAAATGAAAGCAAAATCTAGGAGAAACAATCTGTCGTGCCCCCCCCCCGCAGGCGAGGTGGCCAACACTTGAAAAAGAACGAGCTGGAGAAAAGAAAGAAAAAAAATAAAATAAGAAAAAACACCACTGCTTGTAAACAGAGTAATACAAAGAACCAAGGAAAAAAGTAACAAGGAAAAATAACAAAGGGGAAATAACAGGCAGACCAAAGCCCAAAGCACCTTCCAGGTGGCGGCAGCAGCTTGTGGTACGAGTAGTATAGCCAGGTTCTCCCTGCTAATCCGCCTGGTACCTTGCTACCCAGACTGCCGTCTCCACCCGTCGTTCGTCAACTATGCCCAGCCCCTTGGCGTCAGACAATACGAAACGAGCAGAGCAGGTTCGTCTTCCGACCACGTCACACGGCTCCTTCAGTACGGCTTATCAATCAGAAAAGGAAGAGGAAGAGAAAAAAAAAAAATGAAAATCACGGAGAGTCAGCGCAAGAAAGAAAAAAACAAAAACAAGAAGAGAAGACAAGGGAAGACCACGTTCGAACCAGCTGCACCAGTTGGTAGCACTAGTAGTATGGTCATGTTCTACTTCCTAGTCGACTTGGTGCCTTGCTACCCTGTCTGCCATCTCCTTCCTACTTTCGTCTACCGCCGTTTCCCTTCTAGCCCTCCTGTCCCCCCCCCTCTCCGCATTCCCTCGGTCGGGCTTTCTGCCACTTCTCCTGTTGCCCCCTCCCCCCCCGTTCCCTTGGGCACCATCCACGGCGGATGCGCGGCGCTGCCTACTCATCTCATCTCAGCCTCGTGCCACCTCACCATGAACCGTTCGGCTGCTTCAAGGATCCCCCGGTACCACTTCCCCGCCTTTTTGGCTGCAGTGGACCACAACGCGGTCTCAACTCCAAACACCAAGGGGGCAACTTCCGTTGACCCTTCGGTGGCTCGGAACTCCCTAAGGTCTTCGACTATGCATCTATGCCAAGTCTTACACTGTCCGCCTGGTCTCGGGTTCTCCCCACCAGTTATCGTCCCGAACGTTACCCGACTGGGTAATCGCTCCTTGCTTTGCCGTGCCACGCCCCCCGCAAAGAAGAGCCGCCGTTTACGAATGATCGTTTCGATGCTCTCGCAACGTGTCATCTTGAGGGCCTTCGCGTACGAGAGGGTGGCATGGTCAGTATGAAGTCGGCGCTGGAAGCCAATGACTCGCAGCAGGACTTGGTGGTGAGCCGTTCGAAGCTTGGCAAAGTGTTCCGCTCTGAGGGTCCACGTCACACACCCGTACAGCAGGGTCTCAATCACCTCGGCCTTCAGCATTCGGACTTTAAGGATAAGGGGGGCGGTCGTCCTATCATACAACTCCGGGCCGAACCGTTTGAGGCATGCTCGCATGAGGCGGATCCGTCGGTCGATTTCGAGCGAGAGCGCAGCGTTTTCGTGGATAACGCCGCCTAGGTATAAGAACTGGGTCGTCTGCTTATACCTCTGACCTGCCGCTTCGATGACGAGCGGTGGTGCGAGGGTTGTCCGGTCTGGTGTTTGTAGGACCATTGTCTCAGTCTTCTTTTCCGACACCGTGAGGCCTGCTGCTTCAAAGACAGTCACGATGACTGTTATCATTTTTGCGAGCCCTTCAGCCGACTTCGGGACAATTCCTGCATCATCGGCGTACAACATGCCCCATACAGACCTTCGCACGCACGCCAATGGCTCCTCCTTCCCTGTTCGAACTACTCCAGCTTCACTGAGTTGGACCAAATCCCTTACAATGGCTTCGTCTTGGCTGAAGCGTACTAGTACGACGTGTAACGCAGCAGCGAAGAACACGTTGAACAGTAACGGTGATAGTACACAGCCTTGCCGCAGCCCCTGCGTGACATCAAACCATTCCGAGAGCTCGCCGTCATCAGTACGCACGCGAGCCCGCATGCCATCGTGGAAATTACGGATAATTCTCAGCATCTTGGTTGGTACGCCAAAGCGTGTGAGTACCTTCCATAACAGCTTTCGGTCCACAGAGTCGTACGCTTTCTGCAGATCGATGAAGCACACGTATAAGGGGATTTTCCTCTGTCGTCCGAGCTCTTGCAGCCGGCGCACGACGAACAACATATCAATCGTTGATCGTGCGGGGCGGAAGCCGCACTGTTCCTCGGGGAGTAGTTCCTCGGTCTCGTAGTAGTTGCTGAGGCGGGACGCGACGATTTTCAACAACACTTTGCCTGCGTGGGCAACAAGCGAGATCCCTCTATAGTTGTTGCAGTCAGTTCGATCCTTCTTTTTGTGAAGGGCCTTGATGATCGCATCTTTCCATTGCTGAGGGACTTCTCCTGTTAACCAAACATTGACAAGGATGTTGTGAAAGCGCTGGGCGAATGCCGGGTGGTCGATTTTTAGGAGTTCGACCGGGAGACCATCTGGCCCGACAGCTTTCCAATTCGACATCCCCTTAAGTGCTTCTGTCATCTCGTCTATGGATGGTTCATCTTCAAGCGACAGTTTAGGCGGTCGCGGTGGCAAGAGGTCGATGATCGTGGGATCGAGTTTCAGCGACTTCGTGTTCAAGAGTTTGTGGTAAAACCCCGCCCATCGTTCACGAATTCGCACCTTATCCCGTAAGATCGTGCCATCCTCGTCCCTAATGAACTGTTCGCTCCTCGCTTTAGTCCCTTCCAATCCTACCGTACTCTTAAGGTGCATCTCAAAGCCTCTTTGGTCGTTGTTCGCTAGGAGTCGTTCGGTTGCGGCAAGGTACGCTTCGAAGTACGCATGCAGTCCTGCGGCAATCACCTTCTGCAGGTTCGCACACGCAGATCTCAGGGTCTTCCACGCGGTTCTGTCCCGGGGGTGGGCACGCAAGAATTGTCGTGCATCCTCCCTCGCTGTCCATGCTGGTATGAAAGCGGCCAAGGTTTCGGCAGACTCACACCATCCATGTCTGCGGTGGCGACGTGCAGGGGGTGGTACCTCTTTTTCGACCGCATCAATAACAGCCGTAGTGAAAATCTCAACCATACCAGACGTATTACGGGGCTGGATAGGCTGGTTGAGAGTGGAGATGACCCTGGAGACTACTCGTTCACGACACTTTCCATCGGACATAAAAAAGCTGCCTGTCGAACTCTCGGCGTTTCGTCGGTCTACGTATTTTTCTTTTGGGCGCAAAATGACCACCGAGTCGGACTTTGATATACAAGATGTTGTGGTCTGAGTCAGCCTTAGCTGGGGCAGGAGGCTGTGGGACGACTTTCGCATCTTGTACTCTAGGTCGATGGACTTGACGGGTTAGGATGTAGTCAATCCGCTTACGGTCATTCGGGCCGGTGCCGTTGTGAGTATGCGGTATCCCACCCTTGCGCGTGCTGAAAAACGTGTTGGTGAGAGCTAACTTGCAATTGGTGGCGAACGACAGGAGCCGTCTGCCATTATCGTTACGAACATCACGCCCATACGCTCCCAGCACTCTGCTTTCATCATCACCGCACCCTTCCTTCCTCTGTCCAGTTCGCGCGTTGGCATCCATCAGTAAAAACAGACACTCTTTCGTCGGGAGTTTTTCCACCAAGTACTCCAGCTTCTGCCAGAAAATACGTTTCAGTTCCTTGGTACAATCAGTTGGAGCATACGCAACGACGAAATTGACTGCCTCGCATTTGCCAGCCAGCTCAAAGCGCATAGACATTAGCCGCTCGTCAACGAACTGATGAGTATACACAGACTTACTGCACAACGATTCCTTGACAGCTAGGCCTACTCCGTACAGCCCTTGCCTGGTGGCTGTTGTTTCCTGTCCTGAACAGAAAACACGATACCCTGCCGCACGGAATGTCGTGCTGCCGGACCTCCGAGTTTCTTGCAGGCCAATGAAGTCACAGCCGAGTTGCCGTCCCTTCGCCAGTACACGCTCGTCATGTCCGTACCCGTTCTTCCCCTTTACAGCCAGGGTGCGCACATTGTAGGTCGCTACCGTCACAAGTGCCTCCTTCTGTCTCTCACGAGTCTCGCGTGCTGCTTTCTTTGCCAGCCGACGTGAGGCTCGTCCCCGCCTTCTTTTTTCCTTTTTTTGTTTCTTTTTTTTCTCTATGGCGAAAGTGGCTCTCCGTTTCGTAGCCCGGTACGCGCCTTGGTTTCCGTTGGCTGGGTGCAGCCGTCCCAACCCACGCCGACAATCCCATCCTTCCTGTCGTGCATGCATACCCACGCTGTGGCCAGCCTCTCCACTCCACCGACTGCCCACGTAGCGCTCTCTGCTGTGGTGATGTACCCGTCCCGCCTGAGGGATGAACTCCTCGGCGACGGGGTTAAGAAGAAAAAACATCACCACCACCCCACGCGGTCCTTAAAGCGAGCAGGCCACCAGCCGGACCGCGCAAGGTTCCCTACCTACCTAGTCCGAAGCTCGATGTTCGTGTGACTGCCGCTAGACCGCTGCAGGTCCTGGCGGACTTCCTCGGCCCACCCCAAGGACGGGGCAGGCCGAAGCAGGCAGGAACGCAAGTACAGAGATACAATCACACAAACGTACGCCACAGAGATACTACTGTGTAATTACTTTCAACACATTTACCCTTTTAGAGGTTGAGTCCCGTTATGGGGACAAATCACTCAAAACCCAAGTAGTTTGTCCCCGAAACTGGACTACTGTCCTGATTGGGATAAAACAGAGTAGACAAAATCCAATCTTACGTTATCATACCTGGTGCTGATTACGACGGGCACGACTTACACATTTTCTGAAAGAGAGTAAACAAAACATGTAAAAAACGATGAACATGGGATACTCTGCTCTTACCACATACCTCCTCTGCATAACAACAAGGCCGGCGTCCCCGGTGGCCGGTGGCTTGGTAGGTGGTCCGCGTGCCTATCAAGATCAATTTCGTGGGTTCAAGTCTCGCCGAGTGCATGCTCGTAGGGACTGTTTCTTGCATAAAGAAAGTGATCAGTGGAAAGCGCGAGAGCGTGAGTTAGCTACATTCGATGCAAATCGACGAGCAGCGGGAATGCTGAACCCTACCTGGTATGCGCGACCGACACAAAACAAAGGCACGTGCCGGGAGGGAGAAGGGACGACACCTGTGACCACGGCTTGTCCAGAAGATCGCTGAGGGTGAAATCTCCTACGAGTTGGGCTGGAAAGTAAGAGTGATGATAGAAAAATAAATAAATAAATAAATGAAATGAAAAATGTAGAGTCGAATTTATATGGCGACCTTTTGTTATCGCAGAGTCGGCGTCCCCGGTGCCTCGGTAGGTGGTCCGTGTGCCTATCAAGATCAATGTAATGGGTTCAAGCCCCCCCGAGTGCATGCTCGTAAGGGCTTATTGCATGAAAGAAATTGCTTAGCGGAAAGCGCGAGAGCGTGAGTTAGCTACATTCGATGAAAACCGACGAGCAGTGGGAATGCTGAACCCTATGCGCGACTAAAAACAAAGGCACGAACCGGGGGGGAGAAGGGTGGACACCTGTGACCACGGCTTGTCCAGAAAGGTCGTCGAGGGTAAAACGTCCTACCTGCTACGAGTTAGTCTGGAAAGTGAAAGTGACGATTAAAAAAAAAAGAGCCTGTATCTCTCCATGATGATTGAAAGAACCGGCACGGACTTTTTTCATCACCACTTCTCTTCCCCAGCTCGTAGGAGGTTCTGTCAGAGAGTCGTGCTGTACGTGTATCATACCCGAATGTGCCACAGTGATGCTTGCATGTACATCACACATGATGGGACCCCGTTGGGCTCAGTAACAAGATCGTATACACTAAAACACCGTTGTTCGTATTATTTCCAGAGGGGCAGTCCGTCCTATGCACCGGACCTGCCAATATGACACGTTCACGCTCTCGCCAAGTTCACGCAAAGACTGACCATTGAACGACGCAGCCTGTTGTCCTTGCTGGTGAGCCATCGTCTAGCGTGGTTGTTCCGTCCTGTACTCTTCTTGTGTAGTATAGCACCGAGGATAACAGAACGAGCTACGTGGGTCACAGGTGTTGCGCGCCCGAGAGGCCCCCATCCCTAAACTCCGCCTCTATGGGCAGGCGTTATTCTCCGGGTTCAATTCGCATTGCCCCCTTTGATTGTTACGTCGTGCCCTACTCTGGAAACCCCTCGGATCCTTGCAACACCGTCAGAACATCCTCCCCAGCTGATTAGGCCTGGAAAGGCCAGCCACGTGGCATCGTAGACGGTGAATCCGAAATACTCTAAGCTAACCAAACTGAAGAAGGAAAACCCGGCCTCCAGGAAAACCCCTCTCCAGCACGCACACTCATGCGCCGCCTTACTCACTAACACGGTAAACGGGCACAAAATGCCCCCGTTAACAGGGTGGGACCTTCCTGGTCGTTAGCCGCGAGCCTTCTCTACGGAACCTCCCTGGTCGCGAACGCGAGCAGGCCCCCCCCGCCATCGTGCAATAACTGCGCACGAACCCCAGACAACCCCTTCTACCTGCAACCACGACGTCGCACCCTGTTCACTCCTAAAATGCCAGTGGTCAAGCATCAACAACTACAAGATCGCCCCCTTGCGCCGGGGCCTGGAAAGTCCCGAAAGCCGAATCAATCGCGAAAATGACATACGATGCCCCTTTCCTAAACACCATAATACCTAATCAGCCCTAAACCGACAGAGGATGCCGCTCTCCGAATCAATACAGAATAAATAATCCACACTATCCTAAATAATCAACAGGGGATGCCACTGCTCCCAATCACCACCCTCAAAAACCAATCAACCCGCCGCTCTCCTAGTCAATACCAGAATATATAATCCACACTATCCTGAATAATCCACAGGGGATGCCACTGCTCCCAATCACCACCCTCAAAAACCAATCAACACTGTCGTAACTAATCAACCCTGAGGGTGTCACACATATTCAACACTGCAAGCAGAGGACTGCAGAGGGTGCTATTTCTCCCACTCATCACCCTCAAAATAATCAACACTGCAAGCCGAGGATGCTGATGCCGCTTCTCCCCATCACCACCCTCAAAAGTAATCAACACCGTCATCAATAATCAATACTGTAAGCAGAGGATGCCACCCTCCTAATCAATCCCCCTAATAAATAATCAACACTAGCATAAATATTCAAGAGAGGATGCTGCTTCTCCCGATCACCACCCTAAAAAAAAACAATCAACACTGTCATAAATAATCAACACTGCAGAGGGTGCTATTTTTCCCCCTTATCGCCCTCAAAATAATCAACACTGTAAGCAGAGGATGCCACTCTCCTAATCAATCCACTAATAAATTATCAACACTATCGTATATAATCAACAGGCGATGCCACTTCTCCCCATCACCACCAATCAACGCTGTCGTACACAATCAACACTAAGGGTGTCACAAATAATCAACACTGCAAGCCGAGGATGCCGATGCTGCTTCTCCCCATCACCACCCTAAAAACAAATCAACACCGTCATAAATAATCAATACTCACCACCCTTACAAAAAAACAATCAACACTGCTGTCACAAATAATCAACACTGCAGAGGGTGTCATTGCTCCCACTCACCACCCTCAAAATAATAAACACCGTCATCAATAATCAATACTCCAAGCAGAGGATGCCACTCTCCTAATCAATCCCTTAATAAATAATCAACACTAGCATATCTAATCAACAGGGGATGCCACTTCTCCCCATCACCACCAATCAACGCTGTCGTAAACAATCAACACTGAGGGTGTCACAAATAATCAACACTGCAAGCCGAGGATGCCGATGCCGCTTCTCCCCGTCACCAACCACAAAAATAATCAAAACCGTCATCAATAATCAGTACTGTAAGCAGAGGATACCACCCTCCTAATCAATCCCCCTAATAAATAATCAACACTAGCATAAATAATCAATAGAGGATGCCACTTCTCCCGATCACTACCCTAAAAAAAACAATCAACACTGTCATAAATAATCAACACTGCAGAGGGTGCTATTTTTCCCCCTCACCGCCCTCAAAATAATCAACACTGTAAGCAGAGGGTGCCACTCTCCTGATCAATCCCCTAATAAATAATCAACACTATCATATATAATCAACAGGGGATGCCATTTCTCCCCATCACTACCAATCAACGCTGTCGTAAACAATCAACACTAAGGGTGTCATCAATAATCAATACTGTAAGCAGAGGATGCAACTCTCCTATAATAATCAATCCCCCTAATAAATAATCAACGCTAGCATAAATAATCAACGCTAGCATTAATAATCAACAGAGGATGTCACTTCTTCTGCTGATCACCATCCTAAAAACAAAACATTCAGCATTGTCATAAATAATCAACACTGCAGAGGGTGCTATTTCTCCCACTCCCCAACCTCAAAAATAATCAACACTGTCCCCCGCGACCTTTCCCGAAAGCCAAAGCATCACGAAAATAACACCTCGCGAAAACAGCAGAGGATGCTACTCTCCGAATCAATATCATCATGAACAATCAACACTAGCAAGCAGAGGCTGTCGATGCCGCTTCTCCCAATCGCCGTCCGCGAGGGGGGGCGCCCGTCCGCGAGGTTGGCGCCCGGAATTTCGCCTCGAAGCTTCGTGAAGAACAAGCCGTACAACCAACCAAGCCCCGATAATCGACATAAATAACCGACAATGCAGTTCTCCCCGAATTGTTCTGAAAACCAAACCACCCCGGCAGATAGTGGAGGATGCGACCCCCCCCCCCCCCCCCAAAGCCCCCAACTCCCCGCCGCATAGGAAGGTGGCATCGGTCGGGGATCCCCTCCTCGCCGGCGAGTAGGTGTGCGCTGTCGTATTCGCTCGTAAGTCCCGCCCGGCATGTGCTGCTGGGAGACGTCGGTCTCCAGCCAATCCCACGAAACGTAAGGTGGCGGCGAGAGAGAAACGTGGAAACCCGAGTTCGATTCTCGGATTGGACACCATGTCAGAGAGTCGTGCTGTACGTGTGTCATACCCGAATGTACCATAGTGATGCTTGCATCTACATCACACATGATGGGACCCCGTTGGGCTCAGTAACAAGATCGTATACACTACAACACCGTTGTTCGTATTATTTCCAGAGGGGCAGTCCGTCCTATGCACCGGACCTGCCAATATGACACTTTCACGCTCTCGCCAAGTTCACGCAAAGACTGACCATTGAACGACGCAGCCTGTTGTCCTTGCTGGTGAGCCATCGTCTAGCGTGGTTGTTCCGTCCGGTACTCTTCTTGCGTAGTATAGCACCGAGGATAACAGAACGAGCTACGTGGGCCACAGGTGTTGCGCGTCCGAGAGGCCCCCATCCCTAAACTCCGCCTCTATGGGCAGGCGTTATTCTCCGGGTTCAATTCGCATTGCCCCCTTTGATTGTTACGTCGTGCCCTACTCTGGAAACCCCTCGGATCCTTGCAACACCGTCAGAACATCCTCCCCAGCTGATTAGGCCTGGAAAGGCCAGCCACGTGGCATCGTAGACGGTGAATCCGAAATACTCTAAGCTAACCAAACTGAAGAAGGAAAACCCGGCCTCCAGGAAAACCCCTCTCCAGCACGCACACTCATGCGCCGCCTTACTCACTAACACGGTAAACGGGCACAAAATGCCCCCGTTAACAGGGTGGGACCTTCCTGGTCGTTAGCCGCGAGCCTTCTCTACGGAACCTCCCTGGTCGCGAACGCGAGCAGGCCCCCCCCGCCATCGTGCAATAACTGCGCACGAACCCCAGACAACCCCTTCTACCTGCAACCACGACGTCGCACCCTGTTCACTCCTAAAATGCCAGTGGTCAAGCATCAACAACTACAAGATCGCCCCCTTGCGCCGGGGCCTGGAAAGTCCCGAAAGCCGAATCAATCGCGAAAATGACATACGATGCCCCTTTCCTAAACACCATAATACCTAATCAGCCCTAAACCGACAGAGGATGCCGCTCTCCGAATCAATACAGAATAAATAATCCACACTATCCTAAATAATCAACAGGGGATGCCACTGCTCCCAATCACCACCCTCAAAAACCAATCAACCCGCCGCTCTCCTAGTCAATACCAGAATATATAATCCACACTATCCTGAATAATCCACAGGGGATGCCACTGCTCCCAATCACCACCCTCAAAAACCAATCAACACTGTCGTAACTAATCAACCCTGAGGGTGTCACACATATTCAACACTGCAAGCAGAGGACTGCAGAGGGTGCTATTTCTCCCACTCACCACCCTCAAAATAATCAACACTGCAAGCCGAGGATGCTGATGCCGCTTCTCCCCATCACCACCCTCAAAAGTAATCAACACCGTCATCAATAATCAATACTGTAAGCAGAGGATGCCACCCTCCTAATCAATCCCCCTAATAAATAATCAACACTAGCATAAATATTCAAGAGAGGATGCTGCTTCTCCCGATCACCACCCTAAAAAAAAACAATCAACACTGTCATAAATAATCAACACTGCAGAGGGTGCTATTTTTCCCCCTTATCGCCCTCAAAATAATCAACACTGTAAGCAGAGGATGCCACTCTCCTAATCAATCCACTAATAAATTATCAACACTATCGTATATAATCAACAGGCGATGCCACTTCTCCCCATCACCACCAATCAACGCTGTCGTACACAATCAACACTAAGGGTGTCACAAATAATCAACACTGCAAGCCGAGGATGCCGATGCTGCTTCTCCCCATCACCACCCTAAAAACAAATCAACACCGTCATAAATAATCAATACTCACCACCCTTACAAAAAAACAATCAACACTGCTGTCACAAATAATCAACACTGCAGAGGGTGTCATTGCTCCCACTCACCACCCTCAAAATAATAAACACCGTCATCAATAATCAATACTCCAAGCAGAGGATGCCACTCTCCTAATCAATCCCTTAATAAATAATCAACACTAGCATATCTAATCAACAGGGGATGCCACTTCTCCCCATCACCACCAATCAACGCTGTCGTAAACAATCAACACTGAGGGTGTCACAAATAATCAACACTGCAAGCCGAGGATGCCGATGCCGCTTCTCCCCGTCACCAACCACAAAAATAATCAAAACCGTCATCAATAATCAGTACTGTAAGCAGAGGATACCACCCTCCTAATCAATCCCCCTAATAAATAATCAACACTAGCATAAATAATCAATAGAGGATGCCACTTCTCCCGATCACTACCCTAAAAAAAACAATCAACACTGTCATAAATAATCAACACTGCAGAGGGTGCTATTTTTCCCCCTCACCGCCCTCAAAATAATCAACACTGTAAGCAGAGGGTGCCACTCTCCTGATCAATCCCCTAATAAATAATCAACACTATCATATATAATCAACAGGGGATGCCATTTCTCCCCATCACTACCAATCAACGCTGTCGTAAACAATCAACACTAAGGGTGTCATCAATAATCAATACTGTAAGCAGAGGATGCAACTCTCCTATAATAATCAATCCCCCTAATAAATAATCAACGCTAGCATAAATAATCAACGCTAGCATTAATAATCAACAGAGGATGTCACTTCTTCTGCTGATCACCATCCTAAAAACAAAACATTCAGCATTGTCATAAATAATCAACACTGCAGAGGGTGCTATTTCTCCCACTCCCCAACCTCAAAAATAATCAACACTGTCCCCCGCGACCTTTCCCGAAAGCCAAAGCATCACGAAAATAACACCTCGCGAAAACAGCAGAGGATGCTACTCTCCGAATCAATATCATCATGAACAATCAACACTAGCAAGCAGAGGCTGTCGATGCCGCTTCTCCCAATCGCCGTCCGCGAGGGGGGGCGCCCGTCCGCGAGGTTGGCGCCCGGAATTTCGCCTCGAAGCTTCGTGAAGAACAAGCCGTACAACCAACCAAGCCCCGATAATCGACATAAATAACCGACAATGCAGTTCTCCCCGAATTGTTCTGAAAACCAAACCACCCCGGCAGATAGTGGAGGATGCGACCCCCCCCCCCCCCCCCCAAAGCCCCCAACTCCCCGCCGCATAGGAAGGTGGCATCGGTCGGGGATCCCCTCCTCGCCGGCGAGTAGGTGTGCGCTGTCGTATTCGCTCGTAAGTCCCGCCCGGCATGTGCTGCTGGGAGACGTCGGTCTCCAGCCAATCCCACGAAACGTAAGGTGGCGGCGAGAGAGAAACGTGGAAACCCGAGTTCGATTCTCGGATTGGACACCATGTCAGAGAGTCGTGCTGTACGTGTGTCATACCCGAATGTACCATAGTGATGCTTGCATCTACATCACACATGATGGGACCCCGTTGGGCTCAGTAACAAGATCGTATACACTACAACACCGTTGTTCGTATTATTTCCAGAGGGGCAGTCCGTCCTATGCACCGGACCTGCCAATATGACACTTTCACGCTCTCGCCAAGTTCACGCAAAGACTGACCATTGAACGACGCAGCCTGTTGTCCTTGCTGGTGAGCCATCGTCTAGCGTGGTTGTTCCGTCCGGTACTCTTCTTGCGTAGTATAGCACCGAGGATAACAGAACGAGCTACGTGGGCCACAGGTGTTGCGCGTCCGAGAGGCCCCCATCCCTAAACTCCGCCTCTATGGGCAGGCGTTATTCTCCGGGTTCAATTCGCATTGCCCCCTTTGATTGTTACGTCGTGCCCTACTCTGGAAACCCCTCGGATCCTTGCAACACCGTCGTAACAGTTCTACCCTCAGAAATCTTCTGGGCATCACGCCGTAGTCTCAGGTGTCGCCCTCCCCCCCCCGGTATGTGACGCCATTTTTATCGCGCGGAAGGTTCAGCATTCCCACTGTTCGTTGTTTTTCATCGAATGTTGTTAACTCACGCTCTCGCGCTTTCCACTAATCAACTTTTTTTGCGCAAAAAAACGTCCCGACGAGTATGCACTCGATGATACTCGAACCCACGAAAATGATCTTTGATCTTGGTAGGTACGTGGACCACCTACCAAGCCACCCGGTAAGTCTTCGGGTAGGAATAACGGTTTAGTGTGAAGAACACACACACGTATACTGTATAAATATGTTCTTCGATATTTCTTTCGGGTATCTCCTTTTCTTTCCCTTTCAATGTATCTTGCTGGCGTGTCTAGACTATACCAGGGTACAGCGGTATGTTCTTGCGGTACCCAGTACGAGGGCATGCCATTGCATCGTGTACTCTCCATTTTGGATTACATTGCACAGCAGTAGAATTCTCTGTAACGACATACTGCTAACCTTCATCTCTGTGTGTATTTCACATTACACAGCAGTTCATTCTACCCGTCAACATCCAGCACACCCAGTGCCCGTGCCGATTCTTCAATCCTATTACGGGGGACCATAGTAAGTAGGAACTACGGTACACACAAAAACCTATATATTTCGCTATTTAAATATCTCTCTCTCTCTCTCTATATATATATATATATACAATGAATCTCGGCCGCTGTGAGCGAACCTTAAAATTCCGATTTTGTCTTCAACTTCGTATGGGACTCCGGACGCCTTCGCTCCCCTGCCTTCGAGCTTGCTTTTTCGACCGGTTTCCTCGAGGGTCGCGCGAGCGGGCCTCCGACGGGTGTTCTCGCGTGCGCGCGTCTCGGAGTCTCGCGCCACCGACGAGCCCGGCGACCCCGAACTTGAGGGATGTTTGCTGGAAAAAGGAGACACAGACGTTCTATTTTCTGTGGTCCTGGAAATTTGTTTAGGTGTTGTTGCTCCGCGAAGAGCTTCTCGTGAGAGTCTTCATCTTACGGTATTCATAGTAGCTTTTTACTCTCCGAGGTTCGCTCTCTCGGTCTTGCTGATGCTATCGCTTTCGACCGACTGCCTTGCTTTGCGGGCCGTCGCCATCGGTCTGTGTTCGAACCCCTCGGTCCTGCCTTCCTCGGTGGCTCCCTTCCCATGCCCCTGTCTCTTCGCCGGACGACTACACGCGCCTTCTTGGCGTTTCGCGCAGTTCTTGGTACCAGATCGTTGCATATCCCGGTGATTTTGCTTTGTTGGTTTATTTTCTAGTAAATTTTTGATAATTCGGCATATCTTCTCTTTTTCCCCTACTACTACTACGTATTGTTCTAAAAGTAGAAGGTGCACGGGTTGCTCGTGTACTCAGGGTGTGTCTTAACCCTCCCAGAGAGCATGGGAACGAGCGGAACGGAACGAGGCTGCTCGTGGTCATTCGTTCCGTTCCTATCTAAAAAAACGTGTTTGGGTCCACGCAGAATCCAGGGCCTCGCCAGGCGAATCGGCACGAACGGTATCTTTTGCACATGCCACGACCAATTGGTATCCACATCCATCTTCGGTGATGCCCATCTACATCAAATAACCTGCTATTTGTTCCCGTTCGGTCGGGCCGTTCGGTCCTCCTAAACAAGAAAAAGGGGTGCAACACTTCTTCTTCCTCTTCCTAGATATACTGTTTTTCTCGGGCTGCACTGAATCTATTCGTTTCCCACAGTCAATCAACACCAATTCATGCGGATAATAATATTCCATTCGGCTCGTTCCAATGCTCTCTGGGGGGGGTTAAGACACACCCTCAGGATGCGAACGATTGAAGGGTTCATAATTTTGCGGAGGATTTTTTATTGGTTCAAACTGACAGTCCCGTTTTTGACCACGACCTCGAAGAATATTTTGCTGCGTTAAGGAGACACGGAGATCTATCTTCAGTTTGCGCGAAGCCTTCGCTATCGATTTAGTCTTAAACTTTGTCTGGGACTTCGGACGCCTTCACCTCCCTGCCTTCATGCTTGCTTTTACGACTTCGATACGTATTGACAGTCCCATGTATTCTTGGGTGCGATATCTATAAAGCTAACCAGGTATTATTTACCTGGCATATACTGTATACCAGGTACGTGACAGACTTGATCTTATCTCCTTTTCTCTCCGAGGTTCGATCTCTCGGCCTTGCTGATACTACCGCTTTCTCCCGATTCCCTTGCTTTGCGGGCCACCATCGGCCTGATCGACCACCTCGGTCTTGCCTTACTCCTTGGCAGCCTTCCATTGCCCCTCTCTCTTCGACGGACGACTGCACGCGCCTTCTCGGGGTATCGCACCGTTCTTGGTACCAGATCGTTGTATATTATCGCGGTGATTCCTGTGTTGGTGTTTTAGAACTCGGCACGTCTTCTATGTTCGCCGGGATTCAGACTGCGAATACTACCCATGCCGTCAGCAGTAGTAGTACGAGTACTTTGCGGTTGTTCTGTATTGCCGATCGATATCAGGTATCAGGTATCCGGTAGGTGCTCGATACTGCTCATCATACTTGCAGTATCTCGATTGCTGCCTGCTCTTCTCAGGATTGAGTGCGATAATGCGCGTATAGTACGCGTCCTGTTCTCGCAGTAATTTAAGCGTATACTGCAAGTTGCTGTCTGCTGCGATGCCGCACATACCGCTGCTGCTGCTGTTGTTGTTGTGCTGCAGCTGGTGTTGCGGCTGGGTCTGCACAGCAGCTGCAGCAACCGACCGCAGCAGCAGCGATGCCTGTTACTACTCTTGCTGCTGCTGTTGCTGCTACCTTTTATTTTATGCTGCAGCGCTGCAGCTGCTATCGCTTTCGTGTGCGGGAGAGGTCATCTCCTCTACACAAGCGCCGTTGGAAGTAGGTATACAGCTCGCCTTAGAAAGGGGTGATATAGGCGCGGGTTCTGGGTACTTAGCAACTGGGCAGCAAAAGGGCAGCAAAACTACAGCAGTATACTATCATCGTGAACAAACTTGAAGCAATCTCAGTCCTGTGAGAAACGCCTCGGAACTGAGCTGATTTCTGCCCCCGACCGCAGCAACTGAGCTCCAAATTATCGATGATCTCCTGGCCCATAAGAAATAATGGACGGTTGTGATTTCCGGGCTTCAGAGTACATGGCTGAACAAGACAAAAATAATAACGTCCCAAACAAATGTGCTATAAAAGTTGGTTTATAAAATTCGAGTGATACAAATACGAAAACTGAGAACTGACACTCGTCAGTGCCTTTTCCCTGCATCGCTTGGCAGTGCCCTGATCCCATTCGTAACAAGATCGAATGGTACATTTATGTCAACTTCCTTAAAAGTAATCACACGACTTGGCACTGGGGTACATTTTCCTATCCGGAGCATGGGTGCCGGCAGGCACCCATGCGGAGCCCTTGTATATATATATGTTTTGTTTCGCTATCTTTACCAACAATGGTTGGTCCTATTTACTATGCCCCCCCGTAATAGAGAGATACGAACAAGTTGTGTGGTCACAAAACCATGTCACATAGAGGCACCGCTGTGTGTGTTTGTCTTCACATTAATTCGTCCTTTCCACCCAGCTTCACCAGCAGTACACCCATGATTTCTCTTTCTAGAGATAAACTAACTCTGTGGTCACACACTGTGAGACAGAGAAAGCCCAATATTTTTGTTTTTGCAAGTTCATGGATAAAACAAGTTAAACGCATTCGTTGTACCGGGTACGAGAACACGACAACACAAGTAAGACCAGGAAATAGGAGCGAAAACATCCTATATACATAAAATCTGAAACGAAACATCATACAAATGACGCAAAGAGATCAGAAAGGCCGCAACACGGAGGAGAGGAAGATACCGGCATACGGACAGTGCGGGAGGGGAAAGGAAATAAAGGGAGAGACAAGCCACAGAAGGAAGAAGGAAGATAGAGAGGGAAAATAAAACAAAAAATAATCGTACTCCAGCCGGTGATAATATCGTTGGTGCCCGTCTCTGCCGGAAAACCGATTTGGGGACCTATTGACAGACACACTCGCTGCTGTCTCCTCCCTACACTCGTCAAAAGCGGTGTCAGGTGTCCTTACTGCCGCTGTCGCCCCCCCCCCCCCCATTGACCAACTCTACAAGAAACAAACAAAGACTGCTAGAATTCAAGGGCTAGTCGAACCGTGTTACCTAGCCACCCCATTATCTTTTCGTTTCTGCATTCGAATTTCGTCGACAGCTGATGGTCGCCGCCATTGGTGTCCTTAGCTGCATGGCGCATCTGCGCCTCGCCCCTGTGCCACCTCGCCATGAAACAGTCCGCCGCTTCGACGACCCCCCGGTACCACTTGCCGCTCTTCGTAGCCGCCCTTGGCCATAACACCGTCTCTACTCCGAACAGCAAAGAGGAGCATCCATGGACCTCTCGGTGGCTTAAAAAACCCTGAGGAGGTCGTCTGCTAGATATTGGACCCAGTTATATTCTGATCGGCCTAGTCCCGGGTTCTCCCCATCAGCCATCGTCCCAAACATCACCCGACAGGTCAGCTGCTCATTGGTCCTCCGCTGTACAGCCCCCGCAAAGAGGATACTACGTGTGCGGATGGTCGCCTCAACGCTCGCGCATTGTGCCTTTTTCAGGGCTTTGGCGTATGACGTGAGGTGGTCGGTGCGCTGTCGGCGCTGGAAACCAATGTTCCGTAGGAAAAGGTTGTGATATTGTACGTACTGCTGTCCTTCAATGCAGTAAAGGCAGAGTAGACAATGCAATGCCATGTCGTACTCGTAGTTCTGGCTGGATACGACAGGTACGACATACATTCTACAGAGTAGCAATCCAGATGCGTTGGAAAGAAAGAAAAAGCGAAAGAAACCAAAGAAAAGCAAAAAGCAAAAAATAAACGAGCTACCTGTATAATAAAGAGTGTCGTGCCCACGCGAAGATGTAACAGACAACACAAAATACATAAAAACGACTGACTGCTGCACTTCAGAACGAGAGGAAAACACTCCTTTTGTTTTCGCTTTTTCATCGTATAGAGTGTGTATGTCGTGCCTGGTATGATGAAAAATAGCATTGCACGTACTGCCTTCCAATGTCGAATATATCTCTGCAGTTGTGGCGTAGTTTTGTGACCACATCGTAACTGGTATCTCTTTCGCATTGAAGCATCGGCACGGACACTGGCTGTGCTGGATGTCGACGGGTAGAAATAACGGTTTATAGTGAAGAACACGCACACACAGACAGGCACACAGCCAAACCAAAGCACGACAAAGGCACCCTCCAGGCAGCAGCAAGCAGCGGTTTGTGGTACGGGTGGGACAGACAGGTTCTATCTACTACCTACTACCTGCTATTCGGTCTTACCTTCGTACCCTGTTTTCTATCTCCTTCCTCCATACCTACCTTTTAACCGGACTTCAGCTTTTTTTTTTTTTTGCCTCCCGATGAATAATCCCATGAAACGACATTTTCGCCTGATTGAGAGCGTAGTATCTGATTGAGAGCGAGATTGCGCGATACGCTGTAGCCGGACTACCGCTGAGAGGTGGAGCTTGCTGTGTAGCTTGAATTGAAGGGCTAGCCCGTAGCTTCAAGCCGCTACCCTGGTCATCGTGTGGGAGTCTCTCGTTGTGGAGCTACAGCCGGGAGCAGAAGCTACAGTAGAGCCCACCGCCCGAGGCGAAACAGTTTGAGGCAGGGATAGCCAATCTGGGGAAATCTAGCAACTTGTCTAGCTGCTGCAGCATCCGATGACGATGACACGCATATGCTCGCGACGCTGCTGACGAGACCTTCAATTTGCGCCGCTTCTTGGAATAGCCCGTCCCCTACTCACCAAGAAATGGCAAGAGGCGTCTGGACCTGAAATTTCAATTTGTTTGGCTCTCGCTCTCAATCAGATACTTCGCTCTCAATCAGGCGAATATGTTGTTATGATGACTAAAGCGTACGAAAAAGTCATTTTTCGAACAAGACTGGCATTCCGACGATTTCTTTTGAACCGCAGTCCCGTTTTGGGGACGAATTACTTGAAATTTGAGCGGTTTGTCCCCAAAACGGGACTGCGGTTCTAAAAGGGTTAAGGAGCCCCGTCATTCAGAAATAAATAGCGGAAATGCCCAACCTCTACGATATATATATCGTAGAACGCCTTAAGACAAGAAATAACAGAAAATTCAAATATGGTACTATTATTGCTGTGTACTTCTTTTTCCGAGATAAAAAATATGTGGCACGGTACGCAAAGAAACCAAAGAACACGAAGGCAAATACCGAAGAAGCGACCATTATAACTTGTTGCAGACTCTCTGAGAGCGGAGAAGGCCACTATAATCAAGTGAAAGCACGACGAAAGACAACTGTAAGGAATTCTATATACTAAATACACGAATTTACGCATCTGCAACCCATTTAGAGAAATTCTGGGAAATATACGGAAGGACACAAATCAAAGGCACGGACACTGAGTGAGTGTGTTCTTCTTGCCAAGCCTTTCTTTCTGCCCGTCGACACGCAGCACACCCAGTCTCCGTAACGATTCTCTGTTCTAGAGGGGTGCGCTGACTGCCGAGGGGTAAAAAAAATCACTATCTGGTATATTACTACTACTGCATTAAACTGTTGTGCTGCTGTTGTAGTAGCTGCACGTACAACAGCAGTATACTCGTAGCAGGTATTATTCGTATCTTGTTTTCACTAAACTGCGGCATATTTCTCGCCCTCCCGGAATGCAAACGGTTCCTTGTTTCTGCAAGACCTAAGATGACGTGGCCGCGGTCTGGATGCGAATTAATGAAACGTTCATCGTCTTTCATGTCTTCATTTTTCCTCGGGGGGCACGGCGGGGCAGCGTTGTATATCTTACGCACCCTTGATACTTATCGACGGGAGTCACCGGTAGGAGAGTACCGTTCGGGGGAAGGTGGCAGGTGGCAGATTAGATCGTGTGGCAACGTGCAAGGTCCCGGCTCGTTTAGATGTAGAGGGTATTATCCATGCTGCTGCTGCGCTGCTGCCTCGATCACTCTGCTTTTTCCTTGATGGCCGTGGCGGTAAGGAGGGCGCCCTATTGTCCGAGCTTCTCACATGAGGAAGCTCACTGTCTCACCCGAAACATGAAATCGAAGAAGTTTATCCGCGCTTTCTGACCAACGTATCTATGCGCTACAAACCGTACTGCTGTAGTCCTGAAACAATCACACATCAGTATGTAGCCGTACAAGATAGCACACCCCCTGGGACGAATTTCAGACCCGGTTTCCTTCGACACATGGGACACACACACACACAACAAAAAAATGTTGGCTTTGGAAAGAAAATTCGCCGAGAAATTTTGCATAGGCGCATATCGCTCGTCGTAATCAGTACGCCCTCCCCGTTGTCGAGAAACCCAGATTTGAAAATCGTCCGAGGGGGTGTGTTATCTTATCACCCTAGTGTGATAGTGTTCTACCGTATACGCATCCTGCTAACCGGTAGCTTCTCACTTTAGCAGCTCAGACGGACGTAACCGTTAGGCCCAAAAGCTGCATCCGTACCGGGGGACTAGTCCAGTGTGGTTGTGTAGCTAGTTTTCTCCCTCTTCCTCACCCGTTCCTTCAGTGCTAGTTTCCTACCCTCCCTCCTCCGCTTGCGTTCAAAGATGTCGGGAGACGTGCCGGGCAAATAAAAGGAAAATCGTGCGCCGTCAAGGGTATCATCCCGAGTGTTCCATGCTGAAGCCTTACCCTCCGTCGGAGTAGTTTTCTGCTAGTCGAGGGGAATGGAGGGATTTTTTTTCTCCCTGTCGAAAGGGGGAAAGTCTTGACTCCCGACACCTCTGGTTGTGATTTCTATCTATCGCAGCTTGTTGGAGCTTTCCTCACAAACGCGTGGCGGTCCCTCTTCATGTGTTCTCGGATGTGTTACCGTATCGCCTGTGTGCATCATCTTCGGCCTCCTGCTGACCCTCTCGGGACATCGGAGAGGAAAATCGACGATATAAAACTGACGTTTGCAGCAAAGGCCACTGCGTGATTGGGGAATGATACGGCACTGGCACAACGTTATCCTACCCGTTTTGTCGGGGCGCTCACGCAGCTCGTTGGCGGTAAAGCACCAAAGTTATTATAGGTTTGGCCGCTATATTGGTATCCCAAAGGGGTTGGGCAGGCTTTTGCTTCGTCATCCGGTGCAGCGGAAACAACGCGTTCATCCGCATCGTGTTAAAAAACTTTCTTGCATCTTGTAGGTGATCAAGCCCATAGTTTGGCCGACGAAAGCAGCGGTAGGAGGCCTGAAAACTGGGATGGGCACCTGGCAGAGGAGGTTACGGCTGCCGCGAAGAGCTCCCCGGACGACCTTGAGGAGGAGTCTCGACAGCAGCTGCACTTTTCGGTGAGAAGGAACGAATCACCTCGCTCTGGACAGCCGAAGTAGGCGAGCCCTACGTAGCCGATTGTAGAGCGGTCGCAACAAAGAACAACCGCAACCACAGTCTTAGCATATTTTTCCCGAGTCCATTGCACGCTTTGCCATCAATCTCCTTGGCAGCGTTGATATGTGCGCCTACATATGCTACTGCCCTCTCTTTGTGGCTTTTATTCCCACCTCAACTAGAGACGTATGTGCCAAACTGCAACCTGGGATGTCGCGGGCACGAGATGCACCACTGCTGTATACCTGGTCTATCGTACAGTTTCCCCGCCCTCCCCCGACTACGTGCATGTCAGCAGCAACCCCCCCCCACCCATTCGCTCTGTTCCGATGGATGGGTGCTCGACTGGTCTCTCTGAATTTATCGTTATGGAAGGAGCTTTTCCTCTGGACCGGCGACGTATCCTCGACCAATCAGAAAGGAGGCGTGTCAGTCGAGGGCGAATTCACGGACGACTCGGATTTGGTCGCGACCGCGGACAGGACGCTGCAAGAGGCTGGTAAGGGGCTCTGCTACGGTGTATCGTTATTCTTCGAGGGGATTGTTGCGAGTTGTTCGTGTGATGATCCTCACGGCCTGGCCTCTGACTGCGTGCCATGGAGCCTGCGGGGTGCCCCGCCCAACGGCGAACAGCATTCCCACTTGATATTTCGTGGTTTCCGTGGTTACTAGCTTGTAGATCCCTTCATCGCTACGTCTAACTATTTTTTTTCGACCCCCTCGGAGTTTTTTTTTTGCGGACGCGGCCGACGTCAGTAGCTACAACGATAGCTAAATCACAAAGAGCTTCGGCGAGCGACAACATTGACGGCTGCTCACGGGTCACGCATAGCCTCACGGGCTGGGCCGGGCCGGGTCGGGTCAGGGTGACTCGACGCGACCAGACCCGACCCGACCCGACCCGACCCGACCCGTGATTATTCTAAAACCTCTTGCCCCGACCCGACCCGTGACAGTTTAAAGGCCACCTGACCCGACCCGCGGGTTGGGCCGCGTGAAGATCCTTGATGAAATTACTCTCTTCATCACGAGATAACAACCAAATACGCGTACTAAAAGCGGAGACGGGGGGGAGGGACTCAAGTGCAACTTCCGAGTTGAGGCACATACGAAATACGGGCAATGCCGACATATACATCTACTAGCATAAGCGGCGAATTGATACATGATGGTTCGGGGGGAAGACCTTCACCTGATCGGGGCGATGCCCACACTCGGCTGCCTCTCGATACGTTGCGCTATACACCCGGCATCTTCTCGCGTTCTCGCCGTATCTTCCGGTTCCTTCGCGCCCTCGCATGTGCGGTGTCACCTCCTGTGCGCTTGTTGCCTACCAGTATCTTCACGTACTCGGCGGTTTAGAGGAGGCTGGAAATGTGGTTAACTGCCGTCGATATTTCCTATGCTACCCTGCGAACATCGGCGTTGTACACCAACGTGTGTCGTTGATCCGGCGACCCGAAACCCGTTTTCAACGTCCTCGGGCAACACGAAAACCCCGACGCGCTACATAGTGTCCACGCAGTATCAACGTCGGAGGCGTTCTATGCTAGAGGTTCACCCTGAATTTTCCGAGGCTCCTCACTCCAGGAGCCCCATACCTCACCCGAAACCTGACTTCAGCAAAAATCAAATTGAATCCCCGTCAATATTCCCATTGCCCAAGTATACAAAATGTCATTTTCCGAAACAAGATTGGCATCCCGGCCATTTGGGGTTAAGGAGTCCCGTCATTCAGAAAACGTCTTAGCTAATTTGTGCTACCTCTATCGTAGAACGCGTCATCGCTAATGCGGTGCCGACACTGCCGGCACTGGTACCCGTACCATCCACCTGCGCTTGAGTGACGGGGCGTTTGATAGTGTCAGCACAACCTAAAAGGCCGAAAAAACCACACGTTTTGCGCTATCCTTATCGCAAAAGTAGAAACGTCGAGAGGCACGCGGCGGAAGTTCTGATCACGTGGTGTGCTGTTTTGTCGCCTTTTTCTCCTCCGTCGTTTCCTCTTCGAACTCTTTTTTCGGAGAAAGACAGCCCCAGTCCTGCACCAGCCGAATCCCCTCCAGCCGAATGCAAACCTACTCCGCCTCGCCTGCCCACCTCGACGTGGACCGACCTGTCGGTAAGTGGATCAGAACGGCCCAGCAACTACGCAAAACGGTGTGTCATATCATACATGATGTCTTGATAAACGTTTACCGTGACAAACCTGTTCGTCGGTACGGAATACAATAAAATTATCAACATGTCCCGAAAGGAATGTTATGCATATATATTATATATATATATATATATATATATATATATTATATGTGCGCATGACACGTCGTCAAAACATCCAGACTTCGGGCTTTTCGTTTTCTCCGATTACGATGTGCACGCGCCAAGCCTTCCGTTTTTTTATACCCCGTGACACATCGTTCTCAGGCGCAAATCCCTGGAAGCATCGCTGCTGTGGTGATTTCTGCTCTCGTCTTCATCGGCGTCGTGTTGATCCCCATCGGGAGCGTGGCCAGGAACGAGCGGAGCATCGGATCGAGGTCGCCCGTCGGCTCCTTTGGGCGTGTGGCCGCGGTGCGTTTGCGGTCCTTGTTGTGCGCGTAGGTAGCCCGCAACACTCAGAGGTTTGCGCGTATTGCATTGGTGAGTGGGTGCACGAAAGTAGAGACCGCTGTGGATATGGAGGAGCGACGGTTATTGTTGGCGAGGACAGCTACGAGAGGCCAACATTGCAGGAAAAGCACCACCGGCTGCAGTATAATCTAGGTCGACGAAACCGCAGACAGCGAATGCAAGGAGGAAGCTCCATGAGTCGGGAGCCCTAAATCCTTTGAGAGGGTACATGGACCTCCGGTCACTGCGCCCTTCTCTTACCAACCAATAGTCAGAGAACTGAGCAGGGGTTGTGGGAGGGACACCGGGGACAAGAGGCGAGAGTGTCATCCTCGTCGACTATCACTCGCTTCAAATGTTCGGCGAAGGCGCACAAGAACACTGGACACAGCTGTAGACTGACCCAAAACGCCGGAGAAACGATGGGGGCCTCGTTCCATTGGCTTCGACCGTTTCACGGCAGACACGATCAACATTCTTGAGGTATGGGTGGCCACACCACACAGGCAAATCCCAAACATTTTCAACAACATTCTCACACTAAAATCCCCACCTTTCTTGTTCCCTTGTGGGTATAGGGCGACGCGGTGGCATCCGGTCCCAACGCCCGCGACGAAGAAGCCCGGAGTCATCTGAGCAGCCGCAGACCATCGGCGACGCTAGCCATCGTGCTGATGACACAGCTTCAGTTCCTCGCAACGATGTCGTTCGTTAGCTACATCGACGAAGGACGTTCTTTCCTCGACAACCTCCTCCGAGGCCTAAGGTGAGAATTTGCGGTGCCGTGTTGGGCCGCCCACCAAAAGGGCTAAAGAGAGCACCCACACCCAAAATCGAGGTTTTCGATTGTCGCGCTCGGATTTTCGCCTCCTGATCGTCGCTGTCGCAGGTAGCGATACCAATCCGTTCCCAGTAAGTACGTACAGGAAATGTTTGCGCTCCGTTTTCGCGCTGTCCTGGGTTTCTGCCACTGTAGGGTACTCGAGAGGTCGGTTGTCGGAGTTCAGGCTACGGTTGTTCTTGAGAATACCGATTGACGGTAGAGCTTAGTGGGCGCGATGTGTCGCGTGTTGTCCCAGGGAGGAAGCCCAGCCGTCACTCAGCCCCTCACTCCCTGTCACTGACTGTGTCGACTTCTGAATACGTCTCCGCGCGTCACGGTCAAGGTGGGTCAACCTAAGTTTTCCGACGGTAAACGTTTTCGGAATTTCGGAGTTGGAGGAAGTGAGCGAGCGCGACGGCACCTACATGTTCGCGAACAACACAGCGCTAGTTGCGGCCATCCTGCTTATCATCGTCATCCTCCATGTGGCTTTCGTGTCGGGGATGGATGCGTGCTGCCTCACCAGGGTAAGACCACGCCGCGCGAGCTACCGTACGACAGCTGGCTACGCTCACAGGCTCTTCGCTTGGGGGGCTCTCTACACCACCCAACAACCGATCGTTCAGAACATTTGTGACCCGCGCTAGATGCATACCTGGTACGATAGTGGGCAAAAATGCTCCGGTAAGAGTGCATGCAACCTGCAGCTTTCCGAGGCTCTCCTCGCTTGAGGAACTCTGTGTCTGTATCACCCAAAACACTGATTTTGATAAATAGTGTACGCTCGACTCCTTTTGGCACCCTTGATAGCAACCAACACAACGATAACTTTGGTACTATCAGCCGTCTACGAGCAGCGGGGCAGCACTCGGCAGTACGAGTAGGATCATGCTGCACCCGTGCCGCACACGACTCCTTGCGTTGAAAGCTCGGACACTGATGTTCCACCACCCCTCAATCACGCAAAGTGGCCAGCGGCCGTTGCTGCAACCGGCATTTTTTTGTTTTTGTTTTTTAGCGTCCATTTTTCTCTCTGGAGTCCCAAGAGGGGTCTCACCCGACGAGCACTCTCTTGGCCTACGTAGGTTCATATCGTTTCGTTTTTCTCAAAAACCAAAGCGGCTTTGGGTAGTTCGTCAGCCGAAAAGCCCATTGACGCGACTCGACAAGGCGAGAAAGAGCCGAAGTCTTCCCGCGTTAAAAGAGCTCAAGACACGATCGTAGCGGGGAGGAGGGATAAGAGCCTGCTGGGTGACCCCTGGATCTGAGTTCGATTATGCTGTAGGAAGTAGATAGAAAAGAAGGACGAGGACAAAAATTGGGATGGAAACATCAACAAACAAAAAAACAATATCATAAATACTTTGTCTTCAACGTGCTACCCCTTTGTAGGCACTCTTTGGGCCAAACACCTCTTGATTTGATGGGGCTCCCGCACAAAGGAACTCGTGGTAAAATGAAACTTGGGAAGGCATTGTTAGTGGTAAAAAATCTTCATCAGGAGAAACAGAAGTGAACGGCTAGACTCGCCTGAACCTTGAAGGTGTCTGTCTCCATGTTAGGAGTAAGAACGGTGCTCCGTCTCGAAGTAATAGCTTGGGTAATGGTCAAACGACTGCAAAGGCAAGGAATACAAAGGAGTCCGGCTCCCCCCACAGTAAAAATAGCGCACGCCCTCTTCCTCAGTCTACTGCGGAAGCGGTTGTCGTTTCACCCACACGATACGCTTCGTATACACGAGGAAAACAACACGATTACGGGAGAAAGTAGTTAAAATACCAAATATTGATAGTAGAAATGGTTAGATATATAGGCTTTTATGTATACCACAGGTTCTATTAACTATGATCCCCCGTAATAGGGTAAACTGATTGTTGGATATTTTGGGCTGACTCACCCCAAGAATAGTGGGTATGCACGCAAAGTGTAGGCATGCCCTTCCACAGGGCGTGTACTTCCGTGTATACCCACGCAAACAAAAGGATATCTAACTGTAAGTTGGAGCAAAAGTATTACCAGGTAATGTATTTCCACATCCTAGAGAAACGATATCCAATACGCGGAAGCCGGTCGAGAGCTGCCTTGTTTTTTGTGAATGATAGTAACAATAGTGCATCGCGGCTCGTGTGGGGTTGCTTATGTTCTGGGTCCGTAGACCGTGGTAGGTAGGTCGATCGACACCCCGTGTCTCGTCACAATTTCACACCTACCTGGAAGCGATAGCCATGATTTGTAGAGTGTAACACGGATGGAGCGAGCGGTGCGAAAGCACCCGGGAAGCTCTGTTTTTACTATACCGCGTGGCGTGACGTACTTGCTGTCCTGAATCGAGCCGCTGAGAGCTATGAGAAGAGAGAGTTTTCACCCCCTCGCAGAAAGCAGTCGCACCCCCATCTTTGCACGTTGTTGTTGTTGCTGTTGTTGTTGTTCTGTTGTTGTGTGTAGTTGTTGTTGTGTGTTGTTGTTGTTGTGTGTTGTTGTTTCGTTGTTGCTGTTGTTGTTATTGCTGTTGCTGCTGTTGTCGTCCTCGCTTAAACGCACTGGTCTAGTCAAGCCCGTCGTCACAAGAAAAGATGCCTCAACAATCTCCGAACCCTGAGACTCATCTACCCTCCACGCCACATGCTCACGTTTGCCACGCGACGAGACCCACAGGAACGCGCCAAACACAACCTGAACACTGCTCGCCTTCGAGCCGTCCCCGCCGGCGAGCTGTGGGCGCTACTCAGGGGCGGGAACACGGCGATGCGGACGTTTCCAGGGTTCGATGGGTTTGTCGGAGAAGAAGTATCCGCTACGCAGTCTCCCTACAACATCAGGCCTTTCTACGGGGAAACCGAGAGCGACGACGAGGAAGGGTGGTGCGGTTCAGGGCACTGTCGCTGGGATCCTCGTTTGACCTCGCTGGTGGCGGCGTGTCGAGAGCGTTCTCGGCCGGCGTGCCTTCACTTCCCACACCTCGAGCTCATGTTCCTGTTCTTCGCATTCGAGGGTGCTGTTGCCTCTCAGACCCGGGCTATCGGAGGCGGGTACGAGCCTTGGTCGACCGTGTTTTTCCTGGCGTTGGTCACGTTGGTAAGTAAAAAAACAGCAACAAAACGCTCAAGTTTTGTAGAGGAAATGTTGCGTGATATACACGATATATAGGGGGTGGGGTGTACCCGATAGGAGATATGTACCCGACCGCGTGCGTGGCCGTAGTCGTATGACCATAGACCCTCGCATCCCTACAATGCCGGGACGGAGCATGTCGGGTTTTCACCCACCAGGCAGACATTGCTTACACCAAGCGCGAAGCACCGTGAGGTGTCAGGCGAGTCGCATGAAAGGTGAACTGCATCCTACTGAGAACCGCTTTTTTGAGACGGACTTGCATATGGATGACAGTTCCAAAGAGTTGATTTTATTTCCGGTGTAGGTATTTACAGAGGCGGCAATAGGAGTACTATGTAACTGCCTCTTGGGTGCCTTAACATAAACACTGCGTTATACGATCATTCCCAAGATTTGCTTTTGGGGCGGGGGGGGGGGGGGGGGGGCGTGTACTCGATAGGAGATATATACTCGATCTCATGCATGGCCGTAGTCGTATGACCATAGATCCTCGCATCCCTACAATGCGGGGACGGAGGATGTCGGGTTTTCATCGACCAGGCAGACATTGCTTGCACCAAGCGCGAAGCGCTGTGAGGTGTCCGGCGAGTCGCATGAAGGGTGAGCTGCATCCTACTAAGAACCGCTTGTGAGGCGGACTTGAGTATGGATGACAGCTCTAATGAGTTGATTTAATTTCCCGGTGTAGGCAATTCCAGAGACAGCAATGGGAGTACTATGTAGCTGCCTCTTGGGTGCGTTACCTTGAACACTACGAGATACGATCATTCCCACTGGTGCGGAGTACAGGTTCTTTACCTCGCACAAATAATCTAACTCGACAACCAGCTGTGGGCGACCGCCAACAAAAAACAAGAAAAAACCGGTACCCTGGTTGTCTAGCTCACGTAGTGAGCGGCATGTTTCACAGCGTCGTTGCCAACCGACGCCAACCCAACCTATATAAAATAGGGCGGGGGGGTATTGCGCGTTTTGGCCAGAGAAACTTTCTGAATGGTGGGCTCCTCCTCAACTGAGATTCCTCGGGACTATTGCCCCACTAGGCAAAAGTGTTTCGGCCAAAAACGTGCTTGCTCTGTCGCTACACTGGTCGCCTCAATATGATGGAATTTCGCCTGGATTAGGCCTCCGATACACAAAAAAAAATATACCAGGGTATATACATAGTGTGAACACAGATAACAACGCGTTCTACCATAGAGGTAGTACATTTCAGCTACATTGTTTTCGGAATGACGGGGGTTCTTAACCCCAGAACGTCGGAATATCAATCTTGTTTCGACAAGTAACGTTTTTGTATGCTCGGGGCATGGGATTATTCGTCGGGATGCAAATTGCATTTTTCTGGAGTCCGTTTTCGGGTATGGTACGGTACGGAGCTCCTTAAGGGAGGAGCTCAGAAAATTGAGCCTGCACCTCTATCGTAGAACGCCTCTTACATTGTGTGTATATTTGGCACTTTCTCAGTTAAGGAGAACCCTCGCCAGGCACAACAAGTTGGGCCGAACGGAGCCACCCCCCCTCTCCCCCGCCTCACCGTGGCAATCCATGCCTGCCTGGTCGGTGAAAGCCCGACGTGGTCCGTTCTGGCATCGTAGCGAGAGTGAGGGTGCGTGGCCATATACCGCTACGACCATGTATATTTGGCAAGAAGTGAACCGCGTCGTGGCCCTCATGATGAACGTACCTAACCTCCTCTCGCCCCCCCCCCCTGTCTTGTGCTTGGCCTCCCACTGTTCATGCCGCATTCTGGTACATACATGCCCGGGTCTGTCGTCGTTTCAAGCTTCTCTTCCCTGTGCTCATGACCGTGGCGATGTTGCGCACCATACTATTGCGGGTTTATCCCAACGACCACATCGTCTTCAACGAGTACGGCGACGGCCCCGGCGCCGATCGCGATGCGCCGACCGGCAGACGCAATTTCCTTTCGAACTTGAGGGGAAGCTGGTGTGAGGACCACAAGCTCTTCGCTTGGGCGGACAAAGGACAATGGAGCACCGATCAAGAGAAGAGTCAGCAGGCCAGGAGAGAGGGCGATCGCTTCCGGAAAGGTTTTGAACCAGTGTTCGTGGACTTCACGAAGGGCGGGACGTTGTTCGTCGTCATGTTTTTGGTTCAAGTGAGTTTGTGGCTGTTTGTTGCCGTATTGTCGGTTCAGTTGAACGGGCGGTAGTACGAGTGCAACTCCCAGATGTATATATACCGCACGTGCGTTTTACGTCTTGAGAACGCTGTTTTATAGTCCTGACAACCGTCGTGTTGGTGGTTCATTGAAGGCTCCTACATTGTCGGATTGGAAATCGCTGATACGGCCTCCCACCGTGTTGAGCTATCGGTCGGGGATGGTTGTGGTCATGGTGGTGGTGTTGGTGGTGGTAGTGGTGGTGGTAGTGGTGGCGTCCTCTGCCATTGAGAGCGTGTCCCGCTTTTTTTTAGTGCCCCGCGTTCGACTGCAAGCGCATCCTTTGCGCCACCTGCCATTTGGCTCAAGCGCTCGCGTTCATCGGGGGCAGGTGCCGATGACGGTCGTTGGCTTCATCTTCTCGAATAGTGCGTGCATTGCAGATGCTTTTTTTCGTGCGACATCGTCTCCTGAAGCATAAAAATTCGGTTTCTTTCATCGGGGAATGCCTACCAAGTGGCCGACGTTGAAGGTCATGCTGCCCATTGTCGGATGACCAACGCAGTAGCAATAATATATGAACATATATATATATATATATATATTGTTTTTTTCACTCTACTGTAGCTCAAGTCGCATTTAAACAGTTTTCACCCACCCACACCACATTCTTCATACGAATAATCTCAACACATAGTGCGGAGCCCTCCATGATGTGTATCACGTACGAGTAGAACTGCCACAGCTTTCGCGGGAATCACCCGTAGTAGGTCTCAACACACCGCCCCTCACTGCCCGCGCAAACATTCCCATTTTGCAGCGGGCCGCCTTCGCGACCATCGCAGAACTGATGGACAACAGCACACTCCAGCTTTTCCTGTTCTGTGGCATACACATGGCGGCGTGCGTCATGGTTGTGTGCCTCGAGCCCTTCGCCAACAGGTGCACATTACCAACAACCCGTCTTGGCGCCGAAGCATCTGAACCATTTTCACCAGCTTGTTTGTTTTAGCTTGATGGTTTTACCATCATCGCGACCACGCACCTATGCTAATTTCAAGTATTTTCCTCAGACTGTAGGCGCTCCGCAGTGGGTCCAAACGGGTTGAGAGTATTTTGGTCGACACCCCGCGCCCTGTTGTAGGTTTTGGCTTTTTATTTTCTAAGCGGTGCGAGAAGAGCGGCGTTGGTCTGCTGTGTGCGTGCGCCTAGTGTCTCTCCGTGTAATCGCGGCATGCATCCGCACCAGCCACGAGCCAAGACTGCCCCGGTAGGGATATCGATATATTTTCTGAGTTTCGCACACGAAAGGGTTCAACGCAGCACCCGAAATACGACTTGGAATAATATCGTTGTGTGCGAACCCGACCGAGATTCCTATGTGCTAATACGGGGTGCCATAGTAAGTAGGACCAAATTTTGGTAGCGAAATATATAGGTGTTTGTGTGCACCGCAGGTCCTATATAATATGCCCCCCCCCGAAATAGTGCTAAACAAACATACTAGGTATTACGTAGTAAAATACTTACTTGGTATTAATATTACTAACCGGTAGTGTCAAAAAATACTGAGCCGGTATGCGCAACCACTGCCGCCGGGCGAGTCCAATCCTTAACCTTAGAGGAGAGGAAGGGAGGGAGGGAGAGAGGGAGGGAGGGAGGGAGGGAGGGAGGGAGGGAGGGAGGGAGGGAGGGAGGGAGGGAGGGAGGGAGGGAGGGGGAGGACTACCCTTAATGTGATCACGAAATTGAGTTACGAAAAGAAAGGGGCTTGGAGAAGCAGGGCTACTATAATGCGTGGGATGGAAAACAAATACCTCCCTACGTGTGCGTGCTCACGTTTATAGCTTTGGATCGTTTTGCCGTGTACGCTAGGTACACATGTCTGCTCCAGACCATGTTTAAGCGGTGTCGCTACGCACACAGCCAGTTGCGAATTGCACGCTGGTTGAGTTACAATCCGTTCTCGAATTTCACCGACCCCACCACCCTACACTTGTCCTCGATGCGCTCTTTTTCAAACGCTCCGTTCTCTACTCCCATCGACCGACCGACCGACCGACCGACCGACCGACCGACCGACCGACCTACATTTCTTGAATACTTCCACAAATGTTTGAAGGTTGTGAGTGACGAGCCGTTTTCTGGTTTGTTTTGCGTCTCCTTTGATGTGCGCTTGCATTCCGCGGACGCAGGGTGATCAACACCATAGTAGCGTGCCTGGCGGCCCTGGATGCCATCGGGACGGGGCTGTTGGCGGTGGGGTCCATCCTCGATTGCCCAGACACTCGCGGAGCGCAGGCCATCAGCGCGATGGCAGCCGCGTTGCTGCTTGTTGTTCCCTGTGGTAAGCACGTGCGGCATCAAGTATATACATGCTGCACAACAAGGCTTATTGAGGGTCGGGTTGGACAGGAGCTCGTATTGTACTGCAATATATTGGCGACTTGGGGACTCTTTATTATTAGAAAACATGCCATTTTGGGTGAGGGCCATATTCTCATGTACTCGAATTATTTTCCATCAAAATCGTTCTGCAGTCAAGTCTTGGGCTGAATAGCTCAGGTCTCGTCGCTAAAACTGAGAGCCTTTCGGAAAATGCGCCGAGTGTTGCCCGCGGTGTTACCATTTGTGGACGCATGTCCTGCTTAGCGCTACGCCGTACCGGGTACACTTGAAATGCTCCCTCGCTGTGGCTTCACGGTGCTATACATGTACGCGAGAGGTTGATGGCTCAACACTGTTACCGCTCAGGGCTCATCACTTTTGCTAGAAGTTACATCTGGTGCCAGTATACATCAAGCCCTGCTCTGTGTGAAGCTGCCGTTCAGTGATATGGGTGTCCATCACACTTACTCTCGCTTTTTGTCATGTGTCTCGGAAGCAGTTTATTTTGCGGGGGGGTTCGCAGAAGTAGTCCTCGCGGTGCTACGAAACTGGTGACCCGAAGAACACAAAGGTTGAGACGCGATTCGTATTCGCTTCATTAAATGACAAGATAGGCATTCACCACGATGACCTTCTACTTCTTCTAAAACGATTTCGCCACGGTATTTTCAGATTTTTTGTTTCGTTTTGCGAGCCTCCGACATATGGGCAGACACGAAAAATCAACCATTTTAGGGCTGCAGTCCCGATTCGGGAGAACAATACTTGGGATCTGAGAGGGTCGTCCCCACTACCGGTCTGCATTCTTGAAAGGGTTGATACCAGATTCAATCCCTCGTTGGATGCTTATTTTGAGGATATATCCGTAGCCATGTTTGAGCGACGACAAGCGTTTGCTTCGTCTTCTTACCGCCGAGCGTTCGCTTGTTTCTCCCGCGGGCAGTGCTGATCGTTCCCGTCTACCTGGACGCTGTGATGATGATGGCCACCATCCGCAGCAAACGGTGGCAGATGTTGAGCAAAAACCGGCTTGATGCTTCGCAGGTGAGCCCACCTTAAGCACAGCATGTTCGCGCGGGGTGGGCGCGAAAACTTGATTCAACACACTTCGTACCAGCTTCGCTCCCCTCTCCAACGTCCCATGCAGGAAAGCGGCGTTTAGTTTACGACCGCCAGGGATACATTGACGTCACGAGGAAAAGGTGTAACATACACATAGCATACCTGTTTTCCGTTCTAATTGGCAGATGAAAATACGAGCAAGAACGACCAACGCATATACTATACACGTTCGCTTCTCGCGTTTCTCTTGCAGATGAAACCGGAGGATCGAGAGGCACAAGAATACATTCGCAGCTACACCCGTCAACGGTGGTTCCGCGCTTGGTGCTCCATGCTCAGACAAAACGTCTCCGCCTGTGCTGCAGACACCCGCGAAGGCGTCCGCAGGCCCCACGCCCCCGCCGCCGCGCGCTCGGGGCCTCCCCCATCCCCGGAAAGGAGTACGTGTAACTGGGCCGAGGACGGCGACATGCACCACCGACAAGGGGATGGCGACGGCATCAGCGCTAGCTCTGCCAAGACGTCTACTCCTCTTGACGATAAGCTACAAAAAACCGGAGCATGGGCCAGAGTTTGGGGTGATATCGCTACGCCCGCGGGCAGGCTGCCAATGAACAACGGAGGCATCATCACAGCGAATTCGTTCAACCAAACCGCGGGGCCTGCCCCAAGCGGTAGGCAAGTGATACGGCGGGGCGAAAACTCGAGCTCGGGGAAGCTAGCGTCTCCGATCGACCTGTATGCTGATAAGTTCGCCTTTCTTTCTCGAAAGCCCACCAAAATTCCCGCCAGCGGCGTCTCGCCGAACCGTGCGTCCCATCCACGGAGCAGCGCGAAGGCGAACGAGTCCGGAAGCGGCAGGGAGATGATACTGCGCAACAATGACTCGAGTCGGCGCATAGGAAATCTTTGGAGCATGCCGTTCGCCGGGAGACTGTTTGGTTCCGCCCCAAGGGACCATCGCGCGTCGGACAATGCCTCGCCAAGAACTGAATCACCCGTGTCTGAGCTTACACACAACGGTGGGGCTAAGCCGCAAACGTACCGCGACGGGAAGGCGTTTGAAACCACCGTTGGTTCTCTGGAGCTGCCCAGCCGTGATGGGCTGCCGCCTCCTCCCCGCTACGCCTCATTCAACCTCGGCGATGACCCGCTAAACCACCATGAAGAGCGCCATCGAATCGAAGGCTCTTTTCCCTCGGGCGGCCCAGAGCCAACATACAGAGATCGCCTCACTGATGGCCAGAGCGACAGGCAGCTTCTCCAACCGTCGCAATCATCAGGCGATGCCCAGGGCTTCGCCCCACCGCTGGCGACGGATAACCACGCGCATGGTGATCGGCCGATGCCGAAACATGTCGGAGGAAACAAATCAGACGCGCATGCCGCCGGGGATTCGAGTGATGACCCCTTCAGAGAGTATCATCACCGGGGAATTCCGCTCCGCACCCGACCGGTGTTGGGTCCGCCGTCGTGTAGCTTGTGCTCGTTGGGAATGTCACGAGGCCCAGATCATCACAGCTTCAGCTCCGGAGCAAGCCGGGTTGATACGTCGGACACGCTCAAGGCCAAGGGTGGCACAAAGAGTGGAATCGACGCCGCCGCATCGCTAAGGGTCACCCCGTGCCCCATCGAGATAGAGACCACCCCCCGACCTAGCGCGATGCCGTTCAAACATCTTGCTTCGGCTGCTGGTAGCGAGGGTTGGACGGACTCGAGCCGCTCACACGGTACCGACGACGAGGGCTCGCATGGGCCTAAGGCGGCGCTACGAGGAATCACAGCCATTTTTCAGAACTCAACGGAGGCCAGCCTTCCTCGCCGGAAATCCTTCAGCTCGGCGACGTGGGAGCCACCTGTCGGCGAACGCGGTACGGGTAGCGGCGGCCTGAACGAAAGCGCTTTGGAGCCGAGGAAAACCGAAGTGGACCATTCGCTTGTGTCCGTGAACTCCATCAATTGGGGGGCATGGGACGACAGGGCTACGATCAATCCCTCCTCGAAGCACATTCCGTACGCTATCGACCAACCCCGCCGAGGGTCCCAGCGCCGGGTATCGCGTGAAGTCTCGAAAGGCACGGTGGAAACTTCCAGCTGGCGAAGCTATAGATCGAGCGAGAGCAATCAGTTCGGCGGGAGCAAAATCGACGTTCGCGACGACGGGGAGACCACCGAAACAGGTCAGGACGGATCGCGCAGGGACCTTGTTTGGGGCCAAAGGCCCGGGAGAGGGGGTGCTTCCGTTTTGTCCAAGTTCGTGGGCCACATACGCGCGCCGGTTCAGAGCGACGTTCCCAGGCGTCGATCCGTCGAAATTTCCCTTCGTATGAACAACGGGGTTGCTGTTGTGCCGATCACCGACGAAGCTACCGGCAGCGGTAGCGACGGCAGCAAGGGTCCAGCCAGCGATGAACCAAAACGTGGCGATGCTAGACCTTTTGCGTCTGTAAATGCGGACATCAGTAACAACGTGTCAGAGAGGGTTGAGGGGGGCGACCCGGACCTCCAGAGCAGAACAACGGCCGAGACCGGCACAGAGCTCAACGGCGTTGGCTGGTCGCCTCGTGCGGGGCTCGGGCGGGACGGTACTGCCATAGACGGTGGCGAGTTAGTGCAGGAAGAAGGAGCAACTGGACGGGGGTCGAAAAATCTCGCCGACGCCGTGGGTGTGGCCAGCCCGGCACTGCAAGGCTCTCGCCTCAAAGGCCCTGGGGCAGACGATGCCGAAGAGCGCCCCTCGGGGTTAGGAAGGCGTGGTATGGCCTTGCTTACCCAATACAGCAATGGGTTTGAGGATGCGGATGACGAGCTGAATGGCGAGGACGAGGGTAAGGTCGCAGCATGGTAGAGAGGAAGGGGTGTTGCACGGGGGTGCGGTAGGGGTCGGTGTTCTTGAGACGGATTTGTCGTATATTAGATAGGTTTTTCAGAATGTGGTAGATGCATATTTTTTGCAGGTTGGTTTGATTGCTGGGAGCGGCTGACGCATGTCCCTCGCAGATCCGTTAAGCTTCAGCAAGAAGTGGCTGAAACACACCTTTAGAAGACAGCTGCTAAATTAGGGTTCAGGAGGTAGTTGTGATGCTTGAGAGCATGCATGCAGCAGGTTTACATGGAGGGTTCGAGGTACATAGCATGGCGCTGATTTTGCATGGAGCGAGCGAGACACGGACACGAAAGGGTTTGGTGGCAGTAACGAAATACCGGAAGGTTGCTTGTTAAGACTACTGCATATTTGAGTAGCGACGTTAGTTGATCAAAAATTGGTACATGTAGTTCGCCTGGTTTTAGACGTGGCTGGGATAGTATCGTGTGGCTGAAGCCTATACCATGCAGATCAGTTTGGTTTCAGGAAATAGCTGAGGAGCGTCCCTCGTAGATTCCCTAGGCTTTAGTGTGTGGCTGAGGCGTATCTCTAGCAGATGGGTGGCAAGTCTAGCTTCAGGAGGTGTCTCTGGTATGTACATACATGCTGAATGCAGCGTGTGTACCCGAAGGGTTCGAATTGCTTGCTACGATGCTTCTTTGGTATTGGTCGCCAGACACGGACAAACAAAGTTTCACGGGCTGCTACGACGTGCAATGCCGGAAGACCTGTTGTTGGAACAAGTACTGTAGATCCATTATTTGTGTGGCGACGTTAGTTGTTCGATGCGCTTGTTGCGCCCGGTTTTAGACGTGGCTGCAATAGTAATGTGTGGCTGAGATATATATATATATATATATATATATATATATATATATATATATATATATATATATATATATATATATATAATACTAGTTAGGTTTCGGGAAGCGGTTCTCGCATGGCCTTCGCAGATCCGATAGGGGTCTTTGAGTGGCTGAGGCATATCCCTAGTAGATACCAGGTACCAGATAAGTTAGGATTCAAGAGGTAGTTCGGGTGCGTACATGCATGAAGTTTTGTTTTACTCGAAGGGTTCGAGGTACGTGATATGACTCTGCTTTGGCATGGGTCGCGAGTCACGACACACACGCAGGAAAGCTTTCGGGTGGCTGTTACGAAATGCTGGTAGGGTGGTGTTGGGGACTGTATCTGTGTAGCGACCTTAGTTGTTCGATGCGTTTATTTGGCTTTTTGTTATATGTCTCTGAGTTAGTAACGCGCTACGCGTGACTCCGCGAGGGCGTGCTTCGTGACTGCACTAATAATAGAGAGATGGTAGCCTTGGCTTTGGTGGGAACTGACGGCGGTGGCGGTGATAATATGTTTCAATGTAACGAAATGCCTCGGTAGTCTTGTTTGTATTTCGACAATGACGGCCATGAAAGCAGGATGGGCCGGTGCAGACTCCCTTCGCGATTTTTGGAAATATATGATAGTGGTGGTTAGCATGCCATCAGCACCTTGTGTAGCTGTAGCATACTATATAGTCGTGTGTGTTCTACGCAGGGGTGTCTCATTCCCGGTGTGCCGGGAGTTCGGTCTCGACCTAGCCTTTTTTTACTTCCGTATAGCGCTGTAGCATCGGCATGTGCTGTGTACGCTCGTGTACGTCATGCTCCGTGCGTTGGCCATTGGTGCTCGAACAATATGTTTGGTTTTACTCGATGCATCAGCACGGCACGTGCCAGGTAGTATGCGCTTTTGCCGTCTCGTGTTTAGCTATACGTATATATATATAAAATATACCTGGTATGTGTTATGTGCCAGACTTCGGCGGGTCTTCGAGGTGTGCTATCGTTCTTGCAGAAGTATGGAGACCTTTCTTCAATATGTACCCTTCCCGCTTTCGGTGTTTGGCGTGTTATTTCTATGGTACTGGTTGTACTTCGTTGACAAGTTGGTGCCTACCAGGATACGGAAGTACACGTAAGTACGCGGCCGGCTCATTCGTGTCCAGAAAGGCGTTACAGTGGTTTCCGCTTTGTTCTTGGTGCCACACTACTCTAAAAAAAAGGTGCCCCACTTCGTCAGGTTCCCTGGCCCCTTGACTGCCAGAGCCGTTCCATGTATTTTCTATGTAACACATATACCTGGTATGTACTGCCAGTACATGTTTCGGAGATACATCAGATCTGTTGAAACATTGCGTCGTAGGTTGATTCGTCTATGGTTTGGAATCAACGACGCCTCTCTGCTGCGACCAGCCGGGGGCTCTGACCAAGGGCTACTACTCCCGCGTTGACTCTCTGGCAAACACACCGCGGCTCTTGGTTGCAGAGAGTAGGTACCTCGGTGAAAACCCAACACCAAGATAACTGTTAGAACGTCGCGTCGTAGGTTAACTCGTACCAGTATGTACCGTTCGGGGCCAATGATGCCTCTCTGCTGCGCCATGAGATCACAACCATACTGGTTGCGCCTGCGCCATAATCTCAATGTCGTCGCTTGTTCGTCTCTTGTCATTCCTGTGGGTCGCCTCTTTTTCCTCGTTGTCCCCACACTTGCAGCCTAGCCCCATTGGGGGTTGTGCCATCGTTGTTGGTTCGTTAAAGAGACAGGACCTATGCAGTGGTAGGCTACTGTATCGATCGTCTTCAAGCAAAATCTACAGCACCTAAGTTGAGATGTGGAGTCGAATCGTACGTGTGCGTTGTGTGCGTAGCTTTTTCTCGAATACCCCTGCGAGTTGCTATCTTACGCAACCTATCGATACTGGGGGCAGGTCGACAATTGATAACGTGGCAGCAATAATCTGGTGTTGCCGTAGCAAGCAGAGCTTGTGTACGCCTCAAGGCTCACTCTCCTGTCGTTCCCAGCTCCTGAACTCTCACCTGTTCATCGCTATAAACCTAACTCGGCCAGAGATCGCCATTACAACCACGAGACCACCGTCTGACATCTATATCCTCAGGGCAGCCCGGATTGTGTAACATCAGCATCGCGCCCTAGCCTCTGAATACTGCCAGCGACCAGCGTCTGATGCCAGTCGTCGTCATTCGGCTTGAAGACAGCCATCACCAGGCGATCTGAAACGACATGGTTATCCGGTGGGAACGCTGCGTACGATTCCACAAACCCCTTCGACAGTGGTAAAGCGTCTGATTCTATGAACATCGTCATGTTGCGCGACCTCTTGGTCTCCCTCGACCCCACCGCTGATGGCGTCACCCCTATATATCTGCCGACCACGGCCGAAGACCTCCCTTCGATGTTCTCCGCGAGAACGTCCATGGCCTTACCGTCTATATGGTGCCTCGCCACCCCTCCCCACTCGGAAGGAGTGCATCGTTTAGCGCTTTTCCTCCTTCCCGGGTGCTTACAAATTGGTCTTGAGCTTATAGGTCCTCTGTGCCGTCGTCAACGCGAGGGTTTCTTTCCCTCCGCTTTTTTGAAACCACGGGAACAAAACCCCTGATCCGATGTTGAATAAGAAATTCACGAAATACCTGATGATCCAGAATTCACGAATAATTCCTGGCCCAGCGAGCGACCGCTGTCCAGGTGCAAGCCACGGGCCCTGTCTGTTCGCGTGTTCTACCAGTCTGCCAGCACCGTTCTGTGCGGTATCCACCTGGTACTCCCACAAGCGCGATCAACCAAACAGCGCCCGAGCTGCTGCCTGCTATCGAAGCGACTACGTACTGCTGATGCGTACCCAGCGAAAGAATATGAACCATAACGCCTAATAGTCTCTACAACAACAAACTGCAGATAATTATCATATCGGTTCCCGATCTCTAGTATTCTTTTCCATTATTCTGCGAGTGCCCACTGCATGGAGAAACCGATGTCTGTGGGTACTCTCTCATGGACGTCTCTGTGTTCAAATTTCACCGTAGTCGGAATTTCTCCTCACCACTACCGCTAGGGAGAATCCCCGTACATAAAGTTAGGCCGACTATTACAGGGGGCCATAGTTAATAGGACCAAACATTGTTAGTAAAAATGGTGAAATATATAGTTTTTTATGTATGCCGTAGGTCCTATTAACTATGGTCCCCCGTAATAGGAAATTCGGAAATGAAATCCTAGCTTTCGATATCCGCAGCCCCATGTGACGCAACCGCTATCAAGGGTTCGAATCAGCGCTTCATCACGCGGGGTGCGACGCAGAACTAGCCGCGTCTCGGACAATCGCGAAGCGGTCTGTCGCCGTCAGTAGGGCGTTCTATGTCCAAGGTATCAAGCTCTACGGGGGAGCCAGTTTCTTGTTCGTAGAACTTGATTTAGCAATTAATTGTCGGATGAGGGGCAGGTTTGATGGAGTGCCATTTTGTGAACCATAGCCACTGAGAGCTGCGATGCTAATAACGTTGGGTTTCTGTTTTGTCTGCGGGCCTCTATCGTCCGCCCACCGATTTTGTAGTGCACCTTTCGCACATACTGTATCGTAGTCAGGCTGCGGGGGTATGCCGCTGAATTCCATCACGCACCGAGACGAATTGCAGCTGCTTCTTGGGGGGGTTTTGTGGAATAATCTTCTCTCATGGTAGGGTTGTTGTGGTCAATACCCGATACTTGCAAGCAAAAACAGAAAAATGTTGCCCCGGAGAAAACAAATCAGAATCGACCACACGGATCAATGCCTGGCCATCGTCGTCACTATTTGTATGAAGGGGTTGTTGATTATAGACGTACTATAGGAGCCAAAACGTACCCCTCAGCCTGCCTGCCTCAGGCATCGTAAACTACAAGGCCTCCGCCTTTGGATTGAATAACGAAGATCCGGTCTGACCGGCCGGTATCGTGAAACATGTCGGCTGATCCTTGTCGGGATGAAAATAACATATATATATATCGACTGGTCTCTTCGCCGACCTTGCACCACTGGGACGGTGTCCGCTACATGTAACAGCCAACATGATGGGTATCACACGGCCTCCTGTAGAATTGTGTTTTCTGCATCTTGCGGGCGATATGCCTATTTCTGTGCTGGGGTGGGTCGATGAGTAACGATGCGTTTTCCCGCAAGCTACGAGTACTTGGTACATATGCACAGATAGGTTGAAATCGAATGCCGGAGACCCTGTATGTAGTTCCTACGGTCGATCATGGGTTGCATTAATTGTGGCAACGTATTTTTTCGCGCAATTGTTCAATCGTGAAGGGTGAGACAGCTTCAACAAGGTATTTAATGCCCGGTGTAACCACTCTCAGAGACAGCGATGGGTTTACTATGTAACTGCCTCTCGGGTACCTTACCATAAACACTACTTGCTACGATCATTCCCACTTGTGCGGAGTAACCGTTCTTTCCCTCGCACATACCTGGTATGGTCTGACTCTACCGTACAGTAGGTTGATGCAGATGTATGGTTGATAAAAGCTGATTTACGATGTTCGTATCAATCGGTACGACTGTAGGTCGTTCCGGTAAAATTCAGCCCTGCGGTCGCGAATCAGGGTGAGTGCCCCGCTGCAGGAGAGCCCACACCGGCACGAACAGGAAATACCACTTGTTAGAGGGATCTGACCTATTATTGGTAGAATTTTGGTCAGTGCTTCGTTTCGGTAGGTTCTTTCACATCACTTGCCGCCAGTTTCAGAGATTATTATATGACACCGGAGTCACCGTGAATACTCCGCCCCTATCTCCCTGTCTGTGTCCCTTCCTTAGCGGAGGTTTCGGCCAACCAATTTAATGAAACTTCGTATCACTATACGCAGGGAATCAGCGCCTACTGTGCTCCTCCACCGCCTTTTCAATTACGAGTCTGCAACTTAGACTCACCCAGAATACTGGCTGTCATCACAGCGCTCGTCTTGGGGGACTAAGGTCGAGAACAACAGTACGCCCCTCCCGAGACACCCCCTGCAGTCTCGTGCTTGGCCTCTTCAGTATAGCAGGCCTTTAAAGTTTGTCTCCACCCGTGTACCCAAGCTCTTTTTTGTCGAACGCAATACCCCGTGTTACACGAACGAACTTGTCGACGGTTGACTCAAAGCACACGCCTGGGATGAAAATCTTGAAAATTTAAAGAATGAGCTCTGTACGGAACCCCAACCGAACTTGTTGGCGTGGTATCAGTCCATGACAACACAGGGCGTACGCACAGTAGTCAGCCAGTCTCTGGGCTCTACTCGACCTCGCAAACGTGTACCGTTGTCGTTTCTGTTTCGGGTTGAAGCTTCCGGTTAATCTACGATATCCCAATTTCATATTGTCTTCCAGGACGATGGACACCACGATCGTGGTATGTGATCATCTTCTCACGATCTTCATCGATTTTTCGTTTCCCTACTTCATCGTCTCGGGGAAGCGGTTCTACTATTATTTATGAGTCAGAACTGCGCCACGTGTGATTTTTTGGGCTACGTCGGGCGCGGATCAATGTTGGGGAAGTGATGAATGTTTCCTCAACTTACAGTAGTAGTACGTCCATTCTGGACACTCTGCGGATCTTTTAGGGGTGTTTCTGTCACGCTTGGAGCCGCGCTGTCTTCTCAATGGCCACCACCAAGCACGCGTACGTTGCCACCGGTTTCCGCAAATGAAAGGTACCACGCGCCAGGCCCCTGCCTTTTTCTGCGTAGTCGAGGGTAAAAGCAACGTTGCGCTCTCGCTAAACGTTTTATTTCCGCTGCCCGGGTTGATGTGTCATCAACAGCACCCCACCACTTTCCCCTCTGATGACTGGGTTGAGTTCACGAACATTTTTAGGGGTCAACGTTTTTCCGGGGAAGCTATACTATCCCCCCCTGGCGGGGATATCGTTACTGGTGCTCCCGCGTGGCAGATAATCTATTGCAGTCCGGTAAATAAAGGGCATTACGTTATTCCGCAACTCCAGCTCAAGTTTAACATTCGTAACCCAAGGTATGTACCCGAGAGTCCAAAACGGGGAGACAGAAGCATTGAGCTGCAGCAAATTCAGCTCCAACGGAACGCAGTAACATAACGTTACGTCCAGTTGCCACTCAGGGCAACATGCTAACGTAACGTTGCAGTCAGATCCTTAAGCCTTTTAGGACGCAGTCTCGGTTTGGGGACAGTTTGGGGCAATTCACTTGGAATTTGAGTGGTCTGCCCCCAAAACGGGACTGGAGTTCTAAAAGGGAGCAAAATGTTAACATAATGATACGCACTCCTTCGGCATTCAAGTGACATCCTAACATACGTAGTGTCACATCGCAACCACACTCCAAAGGTGGTGTACCCAACTTACGTCAGATGCCACGTAATCCGAGCCCAAGGAACAAAAAGCAGGGCTTGAGTAACGCTCGAACAACATTATTTTAGCGTTAAGAAAAACACGTATTCGCTAAAGTTAAAAGGCAGGGTATCAACGGTATGTTGGGGCAATCTGCCTATCAATACCCTGAGCCCTAACACAATGTTGAGGTGGTATGTCTGGAGCCTCCTACACCATCGTGCCAATCACGGCAAAACACTTTGTTAGCATACCAGGGCCGCCGATATTATGAAGAAGAAACATAGCGTGTACTCGTATGCGTTGTGATGTTCGCTGATACCAGGTATGCATCTAACACTACTATTATTATTTCTCTCGCCACCCGACAATGTGCGGCATGATCTTCAACATTGATCACTCATAACTTTCCCGAAAGAAAAAAATGAACAGTATGTTACCGCGTTACGCTATTTCTTCTCCACTAATAACACTCTGTTAGGGCTTCGCCATGCCGCGGTGTTAGCCCCTTTATCTTGGTTGAGTGTTGCGCGAGTGTTACGTTATCGGAGGTGTGGCTCTCTCGCATCATTGCATAGTATATACCTGGTACTATTCGTGTCTACTGCCAGTAAAAACATTTCCCGCGAAACGCCGGTGCTACTGGATAGATAGATACGTAGGTGGGTTCAGGGACTGTACTGCCGGAGCAGCAACAGTAGTTGTAAACATGATACTGAGAAAACAACCATGTGACCGATAGACACACCGCACTCGAAATATAGGCAGAGGAGAAAAATATCGTACCTCGTATACTGCTGTACACACAGGCATCTCACTTCGTCTCTGACTTCTGATGTTTTACGGTTTTGAGCTCTTCTTGAGCTACATTTCCCCCGTTTTTTTTGTCTTTATATTATCCCAGAATCACACGCCTCCTCTCGGAAACCTCTTGTCAAAGTAAGATGGGCTGCTTCGAGCGCTTCTGTTTTTTTAGTTCGATCGAGTTCTCTCAGACTACCGCTCGCTGTAGTGCTTGTTTTGAACCCAGAGGCGAGGGATGGGCCCACTGATACTATTTATAGGGCACCTAACCGAATAATACAAGTATTATAGGACAAAAACTATTTTACGGGGGGGGGGGGGGTACTGGCCGATCTAATACAACAAGAAGTAAGTAAGTAAGTGTTGATATTGTCAATGTTAATAGTACTGATTACTACAGAATGTTTGAACGTAGCATAGCGCCTTGAAAATATAAAAATATTACTCGCTGTCCTCTTGGGTTTTGTTTCCCCCCGGGGTTCTATATGACGAAAAACTACATACAAAAATACCAGGTACCAGGTACATAGAGCAGAGTGCAACACGGTTGGCGCCATTTCCAGGAGGTCCGTTATTCTGCCACATGTGCATAAACTGTATCTATCTGTATGGAGACTGCCTGCTGACTGCCGCAGGTTCAGGTATTCGCAAGTAAGTGACTATAACTACAGCACAGTAGTAGTGGCGAATGTTTGCCGGGCCGCAGAGTGCAGGAACAACAGACAGACGTGAGTGTGCCACCTACCTGCTACATATATAGAGTAAATTATGACCCGGTGAACAGGGAAAACGGTACTACAACAATATACCAGGGAAAATACCGTTATACACCAGCTATTTTGATGGACAGCGGGTTTTTGGTAGATGATGCTTCTTAAGGGGTGCTTAAGGAGGGGAGTGGTCGTATGTTGGTAGTAGTAGTCTTCATGAGCGTCACATCAGTTTTTATTTGTCGTATGATACTTCCGCGCTTTCGTTCTGGAGAGTTCTTCACTAAGTTACTTTCTGTTACCTGGCAGTCTTTTTTAGAACAACACTACACATACATGGTCGGATGGCAAGCACAATAATAATATATTGATTTTAGTGAGGAGAAGGCAGGCAAGACGCCGGCCTTAGTCACGAAAGCAAACCTATATATCAAGCAGTGTTTTTGGTCCTTCATTTATTTGGTAAGCTCATCATATATATTCGAAACGGGGTGCGTCATATTCCCGATCAGAACACATTGGTCGTACTCGTATACGTAATCAGTTTATTTTTTTCTTTCTCTTCGTACTGTAGTTGCGCTCGTTCGTGTATGTAGTATGAGGGAAAGCGGGGGCTTTGAGTCGGACTAACGTTTTTCGTAGGGTAAACGCAACAACAGCAGAAGAAGCAACCTATTTATTGCTTTAACAAAACACGGGTCCTGGATCAACGAGTGCACGCACAGACATATTGCCCTACAGTTCGGTAGGCGGGTGCTATCTACTACCAGATACTACATAGATAGGCCCATTCTTATCGGAGAGCTTTCCCCAGAATTTCCAAAGTTTGGAAATAATTGGAGATATGTATCAAGATATATATATACGGAGGAGGCGTTCTGTCACTATGCGTGAAGTAGCAAAAAAAACAGGTCTGTTAACTTTCACGTATGTATTTGGAAAAAAAATGAGGGAAGTCTAGAAGGTTGAAACATTGCGCGAAAACACATACAACTTGGAAAATGATGGGAAAAAAGCTCCCCGATAAGAATGCCCTTTACTGGTGTAGCAATAATAGCTTTTCTATAATAAGAAAACACTACTACTTGGTATAATACCTGGTGCAACATTAATTACTAGCATTGCTAAAGCAGTACGTACACTGATTTAGTATTTCTTTATTAATATTTAATATTAATTCTGGATTGATTGGAACGTGAGGAATACCGTTTGGTCTACACACATACCCTGGTATATATATATATATATATATATCTATACCCCAACGCTCTTTACATTTTCGCCCAGTCAGTGTGGTATACAACTAACTGTAGTATACCCTGTGTATGCACGTCTTTGATTTCCACGTTCGCCCTCAACGGCATCCTAAACAAGCCCTGACCACAGGCGCTCGAACTGGTTCAGGCGACACAATAATGGCAACGCCATCCTGAGGTGCCTCACTATTAATATTAATAGTGGATCGCCCCACTGCTTAGTGGATCTAGACGGGATTTTATGGCAACATATACATCCGCGGATCACCTGGCTGCTAGTATTAATAGTGGGCCGCAACCACATCCACCAAAGACACTACATCGGTGTGTCTAACCCCCCCCCCCTGCCCCCCGGGCGGTACTAAGTACTTGCCTTGGGTTTTAACGCGTACATATATATATATACCTGGTATTATATCAGAGTAGATATTAATATATTAATATGGGAACCGACGTACCCATATAGCCCATCGGGTCTCGTCGAGTGTATGTGTGGCCGCAACTAACTAACTGCTGTTGTTGTAGTACCAGGTATATAGTGCGCGACATGCATGCATTGTATGTGTGAAGAATTTGGGAATACAGATTTTCCGGCTGACATTTTGTGTAATTGATTTATTCATTTACGGCTGAGCATTTAGTGCTTAGCAAGGAACGCCACTCGAAATCCTACTTACTACCAGGCGCCAGGTATACATTTAGCCCATCGCCATGCTCAACGTTGACACCACAATAAGGCAGGAACCTTTTTTTGGTCAATATTATAGACAAAACGGAAAAATGGGAACGAAACAAAAAATGGGAACGGACGGTTTTTTTTAGAAAGCAAACCAATTGTGTACAACTCCATGAAAAAAAGTTGACAGTCCTGTGGGGCTGTCCATCAGCCTTCGAATGAGCTGTCGCTCAGGCTGGAAGTCCTCGGCATCGCCGCGGTAGCCAGCATCTAGACAAATCACAATAGAGCCAGCGTATATCGCTTTTTGCGCCCACCCGAAGGCACGAGATGGAGCATGACCGTTCTGACGAGCTCCTCTCACAGGGCTGGCCAAGGGGTTTCGCAGGATCATTTGGGTTCTCTTATACACCACATGGTTCTGGAGATACGGCTTGGTTCTCATTTTAGGCTTCGTTCCCATTTTTCAGATTATAGGAGATTCATAGCTGCTGCCGCGCACTTCGTGTACCGGTATTATTGCTGCACTCAACATCGTGCATTAAATTTAATGTGAGAATAAGAACAGCAGCAACAATAATACCCCACCTCGCATCCTTATCTCCTCTCACGTCTCACGTTTTGAATGGAGAGGGTTCTATTTCAGGCTCACGATCTAACGGCACCTACTTTTTTTTTCGGTATGTTGGATGGAATTCCAGTGTTCCGAGAACGAATGTATTACTCTTTCCTGCTGTTTTGTACCTAACCTGGTATTTAATTAATCGATACACTACTGGTATTGTAATGGTGTGTCTACGTACTACTGCTACTGGATCTCAAATAAACGCATCCCATTCTTCCATCACGATACTATTAACAGTATAAAAAAAGCAAAGCTATCAATATATTATAGTACTGTACGTACTGCATACACACATACCAGGTTTGCTATTATTCTGGCATGATATATCATGCCGGTTACTACTATATGCGGCTATTAATAATTCATACTGGTACCTGGTAGTGTTCTTGTAGCATATTATTCATACCAGGTTCAGTTGTGAGTTCCACACACCGAAACTTCGATTCGGTCAATCAATGCTCTCATCTTCTTTCCAGTTGTTGAGCGATATATTTATTCACTGGACCACAGGCTGAACACATAATAAGGGCTACAGCCCAAACCGTACAGATACTACTCTGCCCCGCACAATAAGGGACGTTTTTATTGAGTATTCACAAAAAAACATTTCTTATATTTTGAGACAGAGTGATACACATTTTGCGTCACCGGCCGCGTGAACGAACGCTCTCCTCGAGTCTAGACCTCAAAACCTGCAGTAGAGTTGCTGCCTCTGGAGGAAATCGAAATTATGGCATCGGCGATATTCGTGACTTCCTGAGGCATACCATCCCAGTATTCTTAGATTTCTCGATTTTTCTTTCACAACTACACGGCACAACACAGCAGCGAGTAGCGTGTTGTACTACTACTGCTGCTGTACCTCCCCTCTCTTCTCCGTCTCCCTTTCCTCCCTTTTTTTTGGTGCATTCTCTACCCACGGCCCCTGTGCAGCAGCGCAACCTCGCATGGTGGCGGCGGGCAATAGAACCCACCATGCAGAGCTGGCGCAGCCGAATACGGGGAGATCTCCGTCTGGTCCGACGATCTTGCGATGGACACTGAGCTACGCTCGTTCTATGCCGTGGATTGCACTTGTCGTCGGGTTACTCTCTGGCCCAACTATTGCGCTAGGGCTCAATGCACCAGGGCTCGCCCCCGAGGGAGGTGGTACTTCTACCTCTTCTGCTGATCCTGTCGCTGCTCTTTCGCAGCAGGCGGCCTTGGGGGCATTGGCAAATGAGCCTGCCGAGGGTATTCGCAAACGCGGAGGTGGTGAGTGCAAGTTGGATCCTGTGACGTTCGGGATGTACGTAGCGTGTAGTCGTATCACCGCACTGTAGATGCTCGTTGGTATTCTTTGTTGGTATTCTATGAGTGGTATGCCTCGGAACTCTGTGCACCACACGCTCTCACTTCACGCAGAGTAGAACAACTGTTATATCCATCATTAACAGTACGGTTAGCTCGGTACGAGACGGTGCATTACGTTCCCTCTGGTATTCGTTTTCGAGCCGCATCCATAATAAGTCACAACAGTGTTGGCCTTGTGTTTTAATGAGTGCCTGGTACAAAACAATACTGCGTGTACCCGAGTGTACCACGAACATACGCTATCTTGATTTCTCTCCCGCCTGTCACTTCGTATGACAATCTCGTTGTGGCCTACCCCGCCCCGCATCCGATTGTGCGTGCCCATATATATGTGTTGTGTGAACAAGGAACCCGTTTCGCTATGTATATGCCGCTGCATGTAGCATGTCATAGACATTCGCACAAGAAATAGCCCTAATAATAAAAAGGTTAGGCTCACTCTTTTAGGGACGGACGCGATAAGAAAATAGGACCGAGAAAATCTGCTCCACGGCGAGCGCTACACACAAAAAAATGAACCCTGTGGGCGTTAGTATAAAACCCGTTTGGGTATTCATATTGATATTTAAACGCTTCTTATATTCTCGCACAGAGTGGTAAAGTAATACCAGGTATTCGTCTACGCTCGAGGCTAAAAAAGGATATATTCACAACAAGATTCTAAGGCTTTACGCCAGGCTGTAATTAATGTAGTTGTTCTAGTCGGGTCTATACTGCTGTTGTAGGTGCTGTATAGTATGTTACTCGGAACAATAAATAATACCGAATTTTGTACGCAGGAACACGAACCGGCGGGGGCGGGAGGGGGTTGGTGATGGGTGTGTTACGTTACATAAAAGACAGCACATACATACAGTCAGTAGTATGCATGGCATTGCAACGAAAAAGCGAACAATAAACCATACCAGGTAGACAACAACAAACGACGACCGACCTTGGATGAAACATCAACGAAACAACGACGCCTACCTGGTACCTGGTGGGCATCGGTACAAACAGTAGTACCCGGTTGATTATACGGTTCTGTTCTTTGCTCTTCCCTCGCGATTGGAGAATTTTAATGACGGCCGACGGCGACTGCGCCGTGTGTTCTATTATACCCTGCCAGTAAGTATCAATCAGGGGACGCCATTTTGAAGCGGGCTACTCTACAGAGCAGATCATGACACGTTTTCTCGCCGTTTCGAAGGAGGGCACTATTTGGGCACACTATTACGGGGGACCATAGTTAGTAGGACCTATGGTTAACATAAAAACCTATATGTTTAACCATTTTTACTAACAGTATTTGGTCCTATTAACTATGGTCCCCCGTAATAGTTGAGTCCTTGAGAATGTACAATAGGACGTATACTGGGGCTGCATCATGCACAGGGATATTCTGTGTATTAGAGACTGCTGCCACCTATATGTCCGGGGTTGTGAAGGTGTTGCTCCGTGTTCTTTCTGTCTGTCGGGCCAGCCGTCGTTCTGAATGTTTCGCTCTATTGCCCTGTCTCCGCGACGTGAAAGGAAGCAGTCAAATAAGTATCGTTCTGATCTCCCTTTCGTTTCCACATCGAAGCAGTGTGAGGAAATAGTGTATCGACGATATTATTTTGCAACACGATGAAACATACTTACTTGTACTGGTACCTGTTGGAGCTATAGATAGGGCTGGGCACTGGAATAGTACATATATATATATAGCACCGGCCCTCTCCCAAGAAAAACCTAAAATCGGGCTCAGGCTGACATTTCAAATTTTTCTTTTTCTGGGCGCGCGGTAAAGCACGCTTTTTTATGCGGTATACTTTCCTTTTTCGGTCTCTGACAAAACTAGTGCCGTGTATAACTGCTGCTGTCAAGCCGTGCCTGTTACTAGTGGCAGTAGTGTCATGGTGTCTTTTGAATAGTGGCAGTGGTGCCATGGTGTGCTTGGGCCCAGGCTAACCACAGGAAGGGGTCAACGTTTTGAAACTTTAGGCATTGACTAGGCCGAGGGCTTTCATTATTTTTTTTTATAGTAGTACCGGAGAGGAAACGGGGCGGTACCTGCGACCAAGAACCTACCGAGACAACTCCTCCCCACGAGTTGGGGTAGCAAGTAAGTAAGTACTAAACATCCGTGCGTGTATGTTTATGCATTGTACTCGCTCGCATTGCATGTGTTTCCTCGTTTCGACCTCTTCGGGCACGCAGCCGATTATCTTTCTATATAGACTGGGACCAAGATTGAATATGTATATATATGCGGAATCTTTTATTCGATACACTATCCTAGAAGTAATGAGCTGCCCTATAGTCAGAGACCCTGGTAAGTACCAGGTACCAGGTATATATATAGGAAGAGCGTCGAGCAGAAGCAGCAGCGAAAAGTTGAGCATGCTGCCCCCGCGCGTCGTAGACTTCCGTCCTTTGGACTTGGAACTTCGGATGTATATTCCTCCCCTACGAAAGGACGCGGCTAACACGTTCTGTTCTTCTTGGTCCCCTGAATTTTTTGCAGTGATGATAGTAACTATGCCACACGAGTAGTACGTAGGGTAGGACAAAACAGGCCAAACGAGCCCCGATCCACGTGTTTTTTCCCCAATAATATTTAAGATGAAGGGTGGAAAAATTCCGATTTTGGATCGAATACACCTCATCTATTAATAGTGCTTTTGTGTTTCCTGGCGAAAACAACATGTCGTCCAGGGACCATCACTCATCATGTATGTAGTGGAATGCTGCCCTCCGTGCGACGCACTGGAGCTCCCGTACCGGCTAGCGAGCTGGAGCTGTGTGGCTGAAGGTCGACCCACATGTCAACAATAAAAACAATACCAGTATGTTGGATAGAAGGGATAACCTACCGTTTATCCCACGGGTGGTAAGATAACACGCCCCCTCGGACGGACTTCGAATTTATTTTTTTCTCGACAATTGGGAAGAGCTCCAAACGCCGAGCGATGCGTCTATGGAGCCCTCTCCCGTCGCGATCTTTCGACAGCTTAACTTCTGTCGTGTGGGCCTCCCTTACCCTGAAGAAACTTGGCTCAGACATTCGCCCCAGGAGGCGCGCTATCTTACTACCCGTGTTGTGCTATTACGGTGGAACATAGTGAATAGGACCTACGGTACACACAAAAAAGCTCTGTATTTTCCTATTTTTACCAACAACATTTATTTGGTCCTATTTACCATGGCCCCCCGTAATACCAGTACTACTGTACTCCACTCAGTTTGCGTAGGCTGATTTGAACACTGGTAGCACGCTATCCCTTCCATGCTGTATCGAATGTAGCTTTGTGAGTTCGTTTCGATCTCGGCGTTGATCTCCGGAGCTGATCCCTCGCCACGCGCTGCTGCTCAGGGAAATCAAGAACCTCCAAGCTTTCGCCAACCTAGAAAAAATGAAGCCAGCATGCTGGGATTGTAACCTACGCATACCATGCTCAGGACGGAAGACCTGTTCACCTAGCCAGTCAGCAAGAAGTCATCTTGCCGGGACTCGAATTCGTTTTTCTAGGTTGACACAGACTCGGAGGTTCTTTATTTCTCAGAACGATAGGGCAGGGCGAGGAGTTCACCCCGTATATTAATGCCGCGACCGGGGCAAGCTCCCGAAACTGCACATTTCGTTAGATGGAAGGGATATGTTACCAGTCAACTCAGTCAGCGCTGACTGAGTAGAGCAGTAGGTTTTCACTTCTATCCAGTACTCGGTAGCCTAATCCTACACAGGTAAAAACGTACAAAAGCAAGCCTACTGACCTTGCTTGGTCAAAACGCTCTGCGGTCACACGGAGGTCTCGCTCACGAGCCGAGCCCCCTGGAGCACTGCCGTTCTACAGACCCAAGCGGGAGGGTAACATTGACACTCATCAGGACCGTAGTACGAGCAGATCGAGCAGATACTGTGTCTGCTACATTTTTTATATGTTACACATATACTATTGTAGGATGGGTGGGGGACATCCTTACCTAGTCCTACTGTAATAGGCTTGAGCTAATGTTCGTAGTGTGACGTGATCCAATGTTTTTTAAGGAGACGACGCGTACGTATATTGTTGTTGATCTTGCTGATGATGTCGATAGTCTCAACAATATGTTTATGTAGTATATATCCCATCAACCTATTTGGAGGAACCTTTTGAGCACACAGCCGAGATGCTTTTGTTTTGTCAAATATTGGTTTTTGTTCGAAATCGTATTCTATTAATAGCTCATTTCCATAGTGTTGTCCGTGGTCACGGAGAGGCATGACATACACTATTAATACCCTGGTAGAGAGCAAGACGTTTCGTGCCCGCAGTGTTCTGTCTGGTCAAAGTTTTGTACGCGATACTCAATAAGATTCCTCGGTCGTTTACTACGCCTACACGTCGGTTCGTTTGGTTTGTGTTTCTGAGGGTTATTACTTACAGCAACGATCTAGTACGTAACGGTGATCTGGCACGGTGTCCACAGTCTCACGTACGTGTCATCTGGCGGATCACTTTGCTGCACGTAGGGCCGACCGTCGCAAGGAGCCACCTGCCGACGCAACAGTCATCCCTCACATCTTCACCGCACGCCTCACACGAAAATATAGGCAATGCTACTCTGACCGTCTGCTATACCCACCTCGCTTTCACCACGTTTCGGTACAGGGGAGAGGGGGGGGGGGGGCGAACTACCAGGTATGGGCTACATATATGTACATGACTGTACAACAAGGCACAAATTCCTGGTTTGGATCGACAAACGAGCGATTACCTCACGTCTGCCCGTGCTCGTCACGGGACTTTGTGCTTGCTCGTGCCCGGCGTGGGGAGGCTGACCTACGCTCGGTGCTTTGCTTGGAAGGACTGCGTGCGAGGCCTTCCCTTCCAACAAAACTTGCTTTATCCCAGTTCCCGATACAGACATGCCACATTCGCTCTACCAATAAACCCTCTTCGCCCGTTACTTCGTTTGCGGAGGCCGTTACCTCGTCTACGGACAAAACTACCCTTTGCTGTATATCTTTCGAATTGCATTATGATTATCGTTTCCTGGGTCATGGGAGAGAGAGGTTCCTCCCGTCGGCCAGATACCTGTATCGCAGCTTCCTGCAATAATTAATACCCTGGGTATCTCTACCACCCTAATTCACGTATCTCTCCCTATTACGGGGGAACATAGTTAATAGAACCAGATATTGTTGGAAAAATGGTTGAATAAATAGGTTTTATGTATGCCATAGGTCCTCTTAACTATGGTCCCCCGTAATACTATGATACCGGCCGGGTTCCTAACAAGTACGGCCTACAGTTGTCTCGGATGACCAAGCCTCTGAATGGTACGGTACCATTCGACTCCTCCAACACCGAGGTGATGTGAGGCTACTGTTTAACGTACTCTTAGTTATTTCCTACCCCACACTGTTCCTTCCCCCGGCTGTTTCTCCCTTGCCACCTTTGCCCTCGCCAACGTACGTGACACCCTCGTAGAATCTTCTACGTTGTTACGCGTGTACGCCTTGTACGCGTCGGACCTACACCACCTCCCTTCTCTCTGGATAACTCGTTCCGGTATGTCCCCCCCCCGCGCGAGCGTGGCCGCGGCTCCTATACGCAACGAATGCAGGGCGAACTCGTCGGGGTTCCGACCTGACTTCGCCACCACCTCCTTGATTGCTCTAAGGGCACGGCCATACCTTACCACTCTTACGTCCTTGCCACATTGATACCCTGGACAGGGGGGCATGGTCGGGAAAACCAGGGAAGCATGACATCAACTCCAACATAAGGGCAACGGCCCCGCCGTCTGCCCTAAAGGACGACCTTGGCCCGCGAACCTCACTTGTAGTCCGCACGTGCACACTGCCAACCTGTTCCTGTTCCTGATCCCCCTTATGCCCCTTAAAGCGCACCTCTACCTTGTCCGGTTGTTGCCCTCGCCTCTCTCCTGACTGTGTGCCCTCGGCGAAAAGCGCCACTTCACCCCGCGTCAGGCGGTGCACCGGGTGCACCGCCCCCGAAGTCGCGGCGAACATTTCGTCCGAACGCTCTTAGTGATATGTTTTCATTGCACACAGCAGAGCTGTCTACGCAGCGCACCGACTCAAATTATTTTAGCGGCCGATAGGAACTGACTGTACACAGCAATACACTGGCGTCCTGGGACCTCCCCTGGCTGAACTGGGCGGTCTTGGGTGTATTTTGATTTTTGGGATGTGCGCATAGATCAATATTTGTTATTTTTCTCTCTCCTCTTCTCTCGCGTACACTGGCGCGCCCGTAGTCTCCACAACGCGTCCTCCCTCTGCCGCGTTCAGGAATGTATCCTAGCGTGTTTTCGATGTGCATGTATGCGCCTCGAGACATACATTCGTGCGAGTAAAACATTTGCGTCGCGCTGCCTCCCACCTGTACACCCGCGTCTATGCCCATGCTCTCGTGTGAGCGTGGGCCCCAGCCCGTACGGGTTCTTTCTTCTCTAAACGGCCCGCCTCCCGATACTGGGACGCGGTCGCCGCTCCCACGCATCGTTTCTGCGCCTATCGTTAGATAGCACCTTATCGTCAGTCGACCATCCCTACATATGCGAACATACCATGTTGTTTTTCAGGGACTCGCTGAATCCAGTCCTCGCAACAGATTCCCCCTGATCACCAACGTCGCATCAGCTCGTCCCCGCGCTCGGTTCGTGGTCCCGGCGGGGCCGGAGTAGAGGCGGGAAGAAAAAGAAAAGAAGGCACACATTCCTGGCTAGGATCGACAAACCAGCGATTACCTCACGTCTGCCCGTGCTCGTCACAGTACTCGTGCTTGCTCGTGCCCGGCGTGGGGATGCTGACCTACGCTCGGTGCTTTGCTTGGAAGGACTGCGTGTGAAGCCTTCCCTTACAACCAAACGTGTTCTATCCCAGTTCCCGATACAGACATGCCACATTCTCTCTACCAATAAACCCTGCTTTGTCCGTTACTTCGTTTGCGGAGGCCGTTACCTCGTCTACGGACACAACTACGCTATATGTACGTAACATAACACCTGGTTCTGGTTTTAATGGTAGCCCGTAAAAAGAGGAGGAGGGGGGGGGGGGGCACTTGTGTTTCATGTGGCCGTAGTCGTATGACCATGGACCCTCGCATGCCCCTACATTGCCGGGACGGGGTACCTCGGGTTTGCGCCGACCGGGCAGATATTGCTTGCACCAAGCGTGAAGCGCAATGACAGGTGTTGGGCGAGTCACAAGAAGGGTGAGGTGCTACCTCCTGTGAGGCGGACTTCAATACGGATCGCAGCTTCGAATATACATGCACATATTCCCAGGCGTGATCCTTCCCAGAGACAGCAACGGGTATACTACTGTTGTAAGTATAGCTGCCTCGTGGGTGTCTATCATACAGACACTACAATGTACTACCATTTCCTTTCTGGGGATTCAAAGTTATCCACCCCGAACGAAAACGATATCCCTCGATCGCCAGCCGCCGTTACGGCAAAAAACAACCAACTAAAAATTAAGGCACCGTCGTTGCCGCACCCTTGTCGCCTACTTCACGCAGAGCGAGAGGTGTGTTTTTACAGCGTCGCCGCAAACCAACACCAACACGGTATTATTATGGTGCTATTGTCAATACGCGTCGTAGTCTATTCTTAGACAGAGGTGTGCCGTACGCCGTACTAGGGATGTTACCGTCAAACCTACCGCCAACGGCCCATCTACTACTACTATGTGATCGTACACGAGCGTGGCCGATTCACACGGACTCGTAGTGTGGGCTATCGGCTGCGGCAGCCGCAGAGTATACAGCAGCAGTAGTAGGGGATCGCTTTTTAAGTTATGTAAACCGAAGTGATCGCTCAGCGTCTCAGAGCCACTTGGTCGAGTGGCCTTCCTATGTAGATGCGCGGGATGTTGGGTTTTGGGTTTCGCGAGATATTTCCTGCCATGGAGCGTTTGGGTTTACGCTGCTGATGTCAACGAAATCATTTCAAGGCCGCGTTCGAGGGAAGCACAGAACCACCACTCGGACGAGTGGCCTTGACTCCGAACGTAGTGACAATGGGTACAACTGTTTGTCGGCAGTGCCCTGCAGATTAAATAAGGCATACTGGTTCAGGTGGTGTGCATGTTTACCATCATGTAGGCCAATGTCTGCCCCCCCCCCCCCCCCCCCCCCCCCCCCCTGGGATTGTATAGCATGTACCTAGCACATACACTGCAATGACATCCACCAACTCAACACTAACTTGGATGGCGTGAGACGCCCGGTCTATTTCACCTTGAAACCGAGCAGCACGTGCTTATAGAATATATTCAGACGGGCAATACGGTACGGGTAGATTCTAATTTTTCTGAGACTCCTCGGGCTTGCGGCAGTTTCCACCTCACACAAAAAGCGGAGAAACATAAAATCAAGATGCACCATCATCTCATATATATGGTCTATGCAGGTATACAACGATTTTCTTTATATCCATTATGGCACATAATTAATTACTTTTGATTGACATCGGTTGACAGCTAATAATTCCGATTATGGATAGGAGCACGGACCCGTCGTACGACAGAGGTATTACGGGGGACCATAGTTGATAGGACCTATGGTAAACATAAAAACCTGTATATTTAACCATTTTTACTGACAATATTTGGTCCTACCGGTATTAAATATGGCCCCGCGTAGTAGCAGTTAGTTATGGGTAAAAAACAATCTTACCGACGGGGCTTTTAGGACTGCAGTCCCGTTTTGGGGACAACCTACTTATAATTGACTGGTTTGTCCCCAAAATCGGATTGCGGTTCCAAAGGCGCTGACAACAAATCCCAATGATGGTGAGCTTAAGCTTTTATTTTTACCAATCCGCCGGAGGATTAAAATAAATGTAACTGGGAATACCAAAAATAAATGTTTTCACCCTTAATCATGTGTATACTCCTTGCGTACAGCAGTTTATATGCCGTAGATCTGACTGAAGGGGCTCCTTAAGGGCGATGACAACAAATCCCAATGTCACTGGGAGTACCAATAATGTTTTCACTAGATTTAATATTTCCACTAGATTATGTGTATATTCCTCGCGTACAGCAGCAGTACATATGCCGTAAACGTGTTTATTTTTATTTTATATATTTTTTGCCAGTGTTTGGGAAAAACAGATAGCTACTTAAGTTCAAGCAAGGAGTCTCAGAAAAAATAGGCGTTATTACCTCTGCCCGTAGCACGCGCCCACCGTCAACCCGAAACGTTTTGGCCTGAACGCGCTACTTCTATGGCAGTAGCACGGGTCTGCACATACCGGTACATGTGTAGTGCGTCTGATATGAAGTACAGAGTAGCAACAGCCCTGTCCAGAGACAGGATCCAGGTGTTTGGATTTAGTATTTTGTCCCGCGTTAGTCGGGCGGTAGGGAAGCGACTCCTCTTTGTATGTGATGAGAGCTAACCCGGACCGGTCGTGATCGATAAAGCGCTTGAGATTTTCCGTTATTCTTGAGACGTGAAACGGTTCATTTTGGCGATCGGAATAACGTGTGGGAATTATTTGTATATTATGTGTTCCTTCTTCTTGAAATCTGCAAACTGTTTCTTACGTGATCGTATGATCGTGAGAAGGTGTAGGTAGATTGTTTCAATTTTCTTGGAGATGGTAAGGTGACACCTTTGGATCGATTTCCAATTCATGCATTGTTCGCCTCGCTATTAAATGGTTGGACACATGCAGTAGGTCGATTGTTCAAACAGTTTTTGTGCGTATCGGGCATAAAAAAGGATTTGATATGTTGATGATGTTCTGAGATTGTTATTTTCCGGTGCGTGCGACTATCTATGCGAAATAATTATCAAGCCAAATATTTCGAATGTATGCACAACGCGATATGAGAGCAGTATCTACTATTACCGGAGACCCAGACACTCGAACCGCCCTCTCGTCACCATCAATGGTCCGCTGAGCTTTACACAAAATCAAGCACGGACGCCCGTAGCGTAGTACAGACAGTGTAGATGGATACCAATGTTTTAGGATGCGAGGTGGAAAGCCTACAGTACGGCAACTAACTGTGACACCTTGGCTGTTTTCGGTTTTCCGACCAGGAGCAACGGAGCAGCTAGCGGTTGATGCAAGCCGCTCCTCAACAAAAGCGGACACGGCGTTCGTTGGAAACGGAGGGGGCCTCGGGACTGCTGCGGACATTCAACGGGCCTGGAAATTGGTAAGAATTTTGAAGAAGGTGAAATACGCTGTTATTCGGAGCTTGACGCTTGCACGCGCCCTGTGGTCCGCGCCGTTCCATGGCCCAACTAAATCGGACATGCAGTAATGAACACCTATTTCTGTACGAAAAATAAGCTGGTGTGTATCCCTAGCAAGAAACAATGAAGTATGGTCCAGACAAGGTTCGTATTTGAGGATGGATGTACAGTGACTCCAGCACGTATGCTCTCGCACCTTCTGCTTTCCTGTACATCACGGCCTGTTTGCTTCGAGTTCGTTTTTGTGCGTGTGTGAGGGTGTCCATGCACTTCCGTACACGCCGAGTACGCCACGGGCGAGAGGGAGAAGTGGACAGAAAATGTTAGCGATGCTAGCGTAGAAAGCAGGTGGTCCTTGTAGAATATGGAGTTTGGGCGTACGAACAGCTCGTGTTTTATATCGTACGCCGGTCAATTCACGGACATGTCCAACGACTGCCTGACATCGGTTAGCTGGACTGACATTTCATTCTGATTGTAAGCAAGCTTTGGCGGCGGTGCCAGTCGCATCATGTAAAAATGCGTCATGTTTCCTTTCAACTCTCTTTGATCGTGTCTCCGCTTCCCCCCCCCGACGTGTTTTGCCCCATCAGTCGACCAACGATATCCGCGACCGGCAAGCGAGCACACTCAGATCGCGACGGGCGAACGATTCAAATCTGCCTTTTCACAATAAGAAGCGCCGGATGTCTGAGAGCTCCTCATGTAAGGCAAACGGCACCCACTTACTTCTCTGTGCTTTCCCCTGTCACGTCCTGAACGCTGAAGATAGATGACCCCCTCGGAGTGGTTGATAATACAGTATGTACCAAACTCTATATTTGCGAACCGTGCTACGCTTAGGGATTGCACCAATGATAGTGAGTTCAAACCTTCTTGTCGGGAGTCTTCACGGGCCATGACCCCACCCGCGGGCCGGATCCGAAGTATTTATTACTCCATATATCAGGTCAATTTGTTCGGTTCGGGTCGGGTCGGGTCGGCTAGGGTCGTTTCGTTTCGTTTCGTTTATTTTCGTTTCGTTTCGGTTTGGTTCGGTTCGGTTCGGTTTAGTTCTGTTCGTTTTGGTTCGGTTCGGTTCTGTTCGTTTCGTTTTGGTTCGGTTCGGTTCGGTTCGGTTAGGTTCGGTTCGGTTCGGTTCGGTTCGGTTCGGTTCGGTTCGGTTCGGTTCGGTTCGGTTCGGTTCTGTTCGGTTCGGTTCGGTTCGGGTCGGGTCGGGTCGGGTCGGGTCGGGTCGGGTCGGGTCGGGTCGGGTCGGGTCGGGTCGGGTCGGGTCGGGTCGGGTCGGGTCGGGTCGGGTCGGGTCGGGTCGGGTCGGGTCGGGTCGGGTCGGGTCGGGTCGGGTCGGGTCGGGTCGGGTCGGGTCGGGTCGAGTCGGGTCGGGTCGGGTCGGGTCGGGTCGGGTAGGGTCGGGTCGGGTCGGGTCGGGTCGGGTCGGGTCGGGTCGGGTCGGGTCGGGTCGGGTCGGGTTGGGTCGGGTCGGGTCGGGTCGGGTCGGGTCGGGTCGGGTCGGGTCGGGTCGGGTCGGGTCGGGTCGGGTCGGGTCGGGTCGTGTCGGGTCGGGTCGTGTCGGGTCGGGTCGTGTCGGGTCGTGTCGGGTCGTGTCGTGTCGGGTCGGGTCGGGTCGGGTCGGGTCGGGTCGGGTCGGGTCGGGTCGGGTCGGGTCGGGTCGGGTCGGGTCGGGTCGGGTCGGGTCGGGTCGGGTCGGGTCGGGTCGAATCGTTGTGGTGGCAACCAAACGCGAACAAGAGCAGCATTGTCGACCGAATGTGTTAAGTCACCGTTTCGGGTGCTGTGTGCACCGAACCCCTAGATAGAACAGAAAACCCGGAACGTTTCGTGAATATTCCGAATGTCGAAGTAGAACCATTGGGTTGTGTTTCGCACACACCATCGATTACAACACGCACGGGTTGTATCACACTCGCGTGTGAAGAACCCTACCCATCGTGGCTGGACGTGTGTAGTAGTTTACTCCTTCGCGAATTTGTTGCGTACTTTCTTCTTACAAATGTCGTCCACAATCTACAGCACTCGTCCGTGGTGTCGTTACGCTCTTAGCAGGGAAAAACAAAAGGCAGGGATATTCTCCTAGGCGGCCTACCCCAGGTCTTGCCGTTACGTTTTGCTTCGGATTTCTTAGACGTTACGGAAGTCCATCGACTATGAGTTGCATCGGCCTATGTTTACTTTCGCTCTCCGCCTTCGGAGCGGGAGCGGTAATCATATCAACGCCGGCCGCAATCTCTAAGCGATGCACGGCATCGATTTAACGACATTGCTTTTTTCCAGCAAGGGTTGAATTTGTGATGAGACGACAACATTATCGCCACCAGACAAACAGAGGCGGTGGTATGGCCACATCTGCGTCCGTCTAAGGTTATTGATAACAGACACACCTATCACACCAATCCAAATGGCTACGCTGCAGGTGCATCTCACGACCACTGTCCTGCTAACATTCTTGCCTTCCCGACTTCATCACCCCTCTGCAGGAGTCTAGTTGGTGTGTTCATTTCGACGTTGCCATTTTTCGTCGGCCAAACCTGATGAATACCAAAACGCCCGTTTACAAATGTATGCGTGCTACTCACGTATTGGTGTGTGGTCCTACCTCTACAATGTGATTCCTGCATTCCTATCGGTGGTTTGTAGAAGGGAAACGGTATCTCTTCTCCGAATACAACAGGTTGAGCGTCCTGCGGCTTCCGGAGCAGTCACCAATGTTGACTGGTCTACACGGGTGAAGCTTACCACGTAATATCCCCGACTTTCTCGCCACTTTGCCGACACTGTCACACTGCCGCGTTCAGCCGACAGCACAGAGGGGGCAGATGCGGACGGTGTCAAGGAGTATTTTTCGTGTTTGCAGTGGGACTGCGAGCCGGGGCATTACTCGAGCTCCTTACCGAACTGCTACCAGGAGTATTTGTTGCCTACCTCTTCCGACGATTACCGGGCCGAGGAAAGCGATGTCGAAGAGTGCAGCAACGACGCCTGTTGCGAAGAAACAGGTCATAAATGAACTCGTGGAAAATACATTTGTCACATATGCCCTCTTTGAGATGATCTGCGAAGTTGGTTTCAGGTCGAGTCGCTTTTGCTTGTGCACGTACATCGTGTGCACTACGGTATTTTGGGATCTGCACCGCGTAATGGATGAAATATGTACTCGAACCTCAACCGCATCGGGTGAGCTCCACTACTGTAGTTACGCGCCCAAACTCAGATTCGCACGATCAATGTTCTTTGCTCTCTACCTACGCGTGGTCGGGGGACGCTTCCGCTAGCTCCCCTATACAAAGAGGTGTGCGTATACGTCCGTGTTTAAATTTTGCTTTTTTACAACCTATCGAGGGTACGCGCATTAGCCAGGATACTCTGACGCTACTGAGATATATTTGAGGGGCGCTTCTGGATTTTAATTTAACGGATCCCTTGTTTTCGCGCGACCTTTCACAGAAACCGACGTTTACACCTGCAAAGGATATCCATTGGAGTGCCCGATTGGGTACGAAACGTTGTTGGTCGGATGCACCTTCGAAGCCGCTGGGAGGTATTCCGTGTGTAGCGAGAGCGTGTGCTGTGGAGGTGAGAACCACGGCATTTGTGAGGTTCGGCAGAACGTTCTCTATCGATCGACACTTATTTTTTAGTAAACACAATCGCATAACCCGGCACCCTACTTGGCGATATTGATTTGACAATTTTAAACTGTTTGTAACTTACTGCTTCAACGCCCTTGCTACAACCTCGACCTGTTGTCTCCAGAGGCTCAGAACGCGTGACACGAAAGAGCTAACACATAGCGTTCTGAGATCTCTCACGTTTGAGGAGCTCCAGCAACCGAATTTGAAGCAAATGTATATACTAAGCCCGGCACAGAATTCCATAGGGTAAGTATACAATGTATTATGTTCAAACAATCTAAATAGGATACAACGGTATTGAGCCCCGTCAGTGCGAAATGCTGAGGCTAACACTGCAACGCTCACCATAACACGGAATTAGCCTTACATCGTTTCGTCTCGTCCGCGTGCCCAAAATTGACGCGTTGATCACACTCGTCCCCCCCATGGCTACGTATATCAGTGCCAACACCATCGCCGTTGACTGTTCTACCCTCTCCAAGGCCGGTATATGAGGTGACGCAGCCGTCATCATCGGTGCCGATCGCGTCGGTAGTGCCTACGGCAATACAGACGCAGGCGAATTCGACAGAATCACCACGCCTAGAGGAACCATCGACACCAACAACGGTGGCGCCGACACGTTCAAGTACGCGGGTGCCTACACAACTACCAGCCACGTCTGACCCACCAGTGCCAAGTACACTGACGCCTACGCACGTACCTTCTACAGGAGCTCCACGGTTGGAATCACGGTCCCCGACAACGGCGGTACCGGTACCTGTACCGATACAGGTGCCGACACCAGTACCGCTGACATCGGATCCCTTGGAAGTTCTGACACCAGTACCAACAGATGTGCCTCTGACGGGTGCTCCGCGTTTAGAAATAATACCATCGGCAACTGCAGCCCCGCTGCCATTCGCGACGCAGCCACCGGAGCCACAGGTACTCACTCCGTCTGTGTCGACACAAACGCTTTTGACCGGAACACCACTTATGAAAACCTCGTCCACGGCAATGGGGGAAACGATGCCTCCAACATCGGGGGTGCCTACAAACGTACAAGCTACCTCAGATCTACCAGTCCTAAGCACGCTGATGCCTACTCAAGCGCCTTCGACAGGAGCTTTACTTTTGGAATCGCGATCACCGGCAATAGGGGCACCGGGACCTTTGCCGACCCAGCTGCCAGCATCAGTACCGGCGACTTCGAATCCGTCGGTAATGCTGTCGCCGGTGCCAATGGACGCGTTTCTCACCGATGCTCCACGTCTGGAAACACTAACATCGGCAAGATCAACCCCGGTGCAATTTACAACGAAGCCGGCCACATCACTACCGTCAGCGTCGGAGCCACCGATATCGAGTTCATTGAGGCCGACGCAAGGGCCTTCGACCGAAACGCCATTTTTAGAAACATCGACCCCGACAACGGTGGGGCCAATGACTTCAACTTCGCTGGAGCCTATACAAGTAACGGATGTACCTGCCACGTCGGCGCCACCAGTATTTAGCACGCTGATACCTATGCAAGCACCTTCGACAGGAGCTCCACGGTTGGAATCACGGTCTCCGATAACAGCACCCGCTTCTTTGCCGACCGAGTTGCCAACACCGGTAATACTGCTGGCATCCCATCCGTCGGTAGTGCTGACGCCAGTGCCAACCAACGCGCCTCTGATGAGTACTCCGCGTTCAGAAATACTGCCATCGGCAACAGAAGCCCCGGAGTCATTCTCGACGCGGCCACCCACACCACTACCGACTACGTCGGAGCCACAGGTAGCGTCTTCGATCGGAGCGCCACATATAGAAACATCGACTCCGGCACCGGTGAGGCCAAGGTATTCTCCTACGGTGGCGCCTACACAAGTACAAGTACCGGGTACGTCGGGGCCACCAGTCGTGAGCACGCTAACGCCTATGCAAGCGCCTTCGACAGGAGCTCCACTTTTGGAATCACGGTCACCGACTACAGTGACACTAATAATTTTGCCAACCCAGCTGCCGACACCAGTACCGGCGATATCGGGCCCGTCGGTAATGGTGTCGCCAATACCTACGGACGCGCTTGTGACCAGAGCTCCGCGTTTGGAACCACACCTATCGTCAACTGCGGCCCCGGATACGTTTACAATCCAGCCACCTACATCAATGCCGATCACACCGGAGACTCCGGTGCTGAACTCGCGGGTGCCGATGGTAGCGCCTTCGACCGGAGCGCCGCTTACAGAAACGTCAACCCCGGTGACGGTGGCGCCAATGCCTTCAACTACACTGATGCCCACACAAGGGCTGGCCACGTCGGAGCCATCAATCGTGAGCACGCTCACGCCTCTACAAGGGTATTTGACAAGAGCTCCACTGTTAGAATCTCGATCGTCGACAACAGCGGCACCGGTACCTTTATCGACCCAGATTCCAACATCAGTACCGGCGACATCAGATCCGTCGGTAATGCTGACGCCGATTTCGACGGATGCGCCTCTGACCGGAGCTCCGTCTTTGGAAACATTACCGTCGTCCTCAATGACTCCGGTTACATTCACGACCGAGCCATCCACACCGCTACTGATCACGTCGGAGCCGCCGATACCAATCTCTTCGATGCCGACATCAGCGCCTTCGACCACAATTCTAGTCTTGGGAGCACTGACCCCGACAACGGTAGCACCAACGCCTACAGAAGCACTGGCGGTGTCGGGTCCCAAGCTTTCACGTACACCGACGCCGACACAAGCGCCTTTCACAGAAGCTCCACGTTTGGAAAAATTGACCCCGACAGCCTTGGTCCCAATCCCTTCGACCACACAGCGGCCCACATCGATACCGGCCTCGATTGGCACACCGACACCGAAACGTGCGCCTTCACTTGAACCGCACCTACCAGACACAATGTCGCCGCAAGGGGTGGCGCCAACATCATCAACCTCTACGATGTTCTCATCAGTGCCGGTCACGCCGAATCCATCCGCTGCATCGACTACACCAAATCTGATACGTCCATTCGACGACGCCCCGTTGTCGCAAACGCCGCCCTCTTCAAGCGTGACCCCGATGCCTACGACAGACCAGCTGCGGATATCAGCACCTGCCATGTACGCTACACCTTCACCAACCACACCAACGCCGACACAAAGAACTTCGATCGATGCGCCAGGTATGGAAGAAGTGCCGCAGGGAACAAGTGCACCGGTGCCTGCGATGATGCAGCCACCGACAACATCGCCGGTCACTGCGGCTCGACTGATTTCATTTTCGAAGACACCGACAGAGGCACCTTCCACCGCTGTATCGTGGTCGATAACGCTGCCCGCATCGACAGCGCTGCCCCCTTCAACATTGGCACCGGTATTTTCGACTACACCTCTGCCCACCGTAACACGCGTGTCGTCGTTTCCGCCGGTGTCACCTACGCCGACGCCAACACAAAAACCTTCCACAGGAGCGTCACTGTGTGAGAGGTTGACACCAACATCCGTAGCCCCAATTGCCTCGACCACTCAGGTTCCCGTATCGGCACAATCAACGTCGAATACACTGACGCCGACTCAAGCGAAATCACTGGAACCACAGTTACCGAACACACTACTCCCGGCAGTCGTAGGACCAACACATTCAACGACCCCGATTCCCGCACCAGTACTGATCACGTCGGTTCCACCTGCAGAAGTGACTACATCAACAGCGAACCGACCTTCCCATGAAACACCTGTTTCCCACACGCCACCCCCTTCAACCGTGGCCCCAATGACTGCAACAGGTCAGCTGGCGACTTTAGCACCAGCCACGCACGCCCCAGACGTGCTGACCTCACCGACGCCGACACAAGGACCTTCGACCGATGCGCCTGGTGTGGGTGCAGTACCGTCGGCGATGTCCGAACCAGTGGCTTCAACGATGCAGCCTCCGGCACCGATGCCTGTAAGTTCGGTTTTTCCGGCTTATTCTTCGCTGGCACCAATAGTGCCACCTTCCACCGGAGCACCGAGTTTGGAGAGTTTTCCTCCGACACTTCTCGCGCCCGTGTCTTCGACTAGAGCACTGCCCACAGCAGCACCGGTGACGTCGAATCTACCTGTGTTAATCACGCTGACGCCCACTATCGGGCCTTCCACAGGAGCGCCACCATTTGAAACGTCGACCCCGACATCAATGGGCCCGATCAGCTCCACCACACAGCTGCCCACACCAGCACTGGCTACATTGGATACGCGGACGTCGGCTCAAGTGCCGGGCACACCGTCTTCGCCAGGGGTGGCACCAGCGGTTTCAGCAACGAAACTTCCCTCATCATTGCCGGACACGCTGGGTCCAGCTGTGGCGTCGACTACACCATCTCCGATCCAACCTACCGGCGAAGCACCGTCTTATCATGCACCGCGCCCTTCAACAGTCGTCTCGATGCCTACCACAGTACAGCTGCCGACTTCAACAACGGTCGATTCGGGTACGCTGGTGCCTAGCACACTAACGCCGACACGAGGACCTTCAACTAACACGCCATATTTAGGTACAGTGCCGCCGGGAACGACGGTGCCAGTACCGTCGAGGATGTCTCCTACACAACCGAGTATAGAGGAGCCTACCCAGGTCCAAGCTCCGTCAGGTCCACCGTTTACGATTATGCCAGCGCCAACAACAGCAGAACCGACCGGAGCGCCCCGTTTAGAAACGCCATCCCCGACGGCGGTACAGCCTGGCCGATCGGAGGCCCCGGCTTCAACCCTGGTACCGGTCATGTCTGTTTCAACACCTGCAGGTTACACATCGCCACCGTTCTCGAGGTCGTCTAACCCTGCAACAACGGCACCGATATCTTCAACAACTCCACCGCCTTCTATAGTGCCTTCTGCGTCGGTCAAACCGGTGGGAGCTTTGCCGATGCCGACCACGGCTCCTTCATCTGGAACGCCGTTTTCAAAGACTGCTGGGCCTGAGACAATAGCACTGACTCCTTCGACCACTCAACAACCGTCAACGGGGGCATCGGCTCCTTCAGCGATGCCGGCACCGACGAAGGTGTCGACCACATCATTCCAGCCGTTTGTGAGTGCACCAACGCCGTCATCCCCGGGCTCGCCAGAAGTGCCGATGTCGGGATCACGTCTGGCGAGCACGGTGTCCCCGATCCTATCGTTCCCGCCGCTGCCAACGCCGATAGAGGTGATACCCGCACAGCCAGCGGCAAGCACATCGGCTCCAACACTGACACGACCGACCGCAGAGCCACTCTTGGAGACACGACGGCCACCCGCGAGGACACCAGTACCTTCGGCAAAGCCGGTACAGACAGTTGTGTTTCCTACGTCGGCTCAACCGGCACTTCGTACAGGTATACCTACAACAGCTTCCTTCACTAGAGCACCAGTGCTGGGGACAATGGCAGCAGCAACGTCTCTATCGAGTTCATCAACGATACCGCCATCGGGTCTAGCACGTGCTGTTCCGACGCCAGCCCCAGCTCCGAACATTGTACGCAGTACTTGCGATTCGTTCGTCAGCGAAGCTGCTGGTAGCTTGTGTGGGGACGGATCCGTTGCGCTAGGTGCCCAGACGGAATGTGGTGCTGGCGGCTGTAATCAAGCGACTTGCTGCCAGAGAGGTAGGCAATTTTAACACTAACTATGACGTATACGGTCGGGACGCTTGTGGGCATCTGGAGCAAATAGTCTGCCTGCGCTACTTTGATCACGCACCGCTAACGCTAATAGACGAAGTTTTCAGAGACAACTTGGTCCCGAGAAAATAATGGAAGAATCTCCAACGTTCGATAACTCTCGGTTAGACACGTATGGGGTAGTATTTGCTTGATTTCGTCGGCGTACAGGGGCACTGGACCCCACAACCAGCGGCACCCCTAACTCTGGCACATCACCGCGTAGGAGGTGACTTGCGAACAGTGTCGTGTTGCCACACCCACGGATCCCATCGTTCCGGCAATATCCAAACTATATAGGTGGTCATACTGTAGTAGTACAGACAATAGTGTTATTTTGGAGTCGTCCCTTGTTGTATCTCTGACATTGTTGAGTACCCGTCCGTGTACCCTGCCTCTACGTAAACGCCGTCATTATCCGACAGCGTTGGTTTCGCCCGGCACACGTTCAATATTGATGTATAGCAACCCGGTGGTGGACCACATATGACAGAGCAATTTCATGTTTTGTACTACATAGAATCTACAGCGAGTGAATATGTTGCATACCCGTCTCCTGTTACGGTGTGCTGTTGTCTAATGTGGATGTAGCTCCAATGGCGACCCCAAGTCAAATGGATTTACAACATAGACTCTTCCTCGACCGAACTAAGGGGATTTTGTGGCGTGTTTGCTTTTTTTCAGATTGCACAAGTACGTTGTGCATACTTTCTTGTTTACAATAGAGTGTTTGCGAAACAGTTTCTTCAGGATTTTCCCTTCCTTTCGCTGAACAACGTGGATCCCCTTCCCATCATGATCATGGTTTGTTACCGGAAGAGCTAAACCAAATCCTGCAGCCGACTCCTTCGAAATTGATAAGGGAAGTGGGGATGTGCGCCAACGCGGCAAACAAACAAAAAAATCATCGAAAAACAAAAAACCAGCGTGCGAGTAGCAACGGTAGCCCAGCAACGGTGTCGGCGGCAGAGTTGACCGCTGTGCCGTCACTGCCATCCCACGACAACAAGCAGCAGCACAGCAAGCGGCAGCTCGCTTGCGCTAGCCGCAGCTAGGGGCAGCATCAGTTAGACAAGTAAAAGGGAACAGCATCAGCGCCAGCACGTTCGGATTGCTGCTACTGCTCTCGACTTATGGGCGCCACAGCGCCGGCGCGCTCCGCTCCGCCCCGCCGCCGCCTCGGCTGCCACTCATGCTACTGCTACTGCTATTGCTGCTGCTGCTGCTGCTTCTGCTGCTGCTGCTGCGGCCGCTGATACTGATGATACTGCTACCGCAGTAAGGTGGAATAAAATGATACACGAGCTGCCATGCTGTCGTGCTCTACAAGCGAGGCGGTACGGGCACGAGTACGAGTACCAGTACGAGTCCTTTCGGGACGACACATCCTCTACGACACCAAGCGAGCGAAAGGTTGCAGTATCAACGGGCCGCCGGAGGCCGCAAGCAAAATCCACTGCCGCATTTCCGTGTTATATTCCATCTACATGTCTCGAGCCTTTGTGCTCCCAGCGGTTGTCGCATGGTATGCAGCAAGCAGCACGGTGCGTGAAGGCATGGAACATGCTCGGTGGTTTGAAGCCAGCAATATAGAGGGCAAAAATGTGCCATATATTTCGTCAACTTCTTACCATCGCTAGAATACGTTTTGGCTCCTTTTTTCGAGAAATTACCTCAAATACTACCATCGGTGCATAGTTTAGTCTAGGGGAATATAAAAAAATACTTTCGCAAACACTCTGATGTGACCCCCGAGTCAAGTCGCATCATGCTACTTATTCATTGTTTGAATCTGTCCTTTGTCATCAACTACACATCGGATATTTACCCGGTGCTGGCAGTTGGCGAAGATGAGGGGCCCATGGCGACTCCCACGGTTGCATCCTCGGAGGACCCTGCCGTAGGTGAGAGCGCGCGTAGCAGCAGCACTGCCCATGGATTGCTATATCACTTGGCGTCGCGAGCTGGAAAAAAAGAATTTACACGCGAAGTGCTTCGTCTAGAATCCTGCCTCCTACGCCATAGGTTTGCGCACCGACGTGCGGTGAGAGAAGTACTATGTAAAACATCGGCACAGTACGATATTAGTGGGGAATCGTGTGGGTGGCGGAGCGATCAGGCAGCCAACCTTACACTGAAGCAAATAATGCACCGTTCAAGATGGCCGAGATAAGGGGCTCATCACGACTCCCAAGGTTGCACACTCGGACGACGCCGCCATAGGTCAGAGCGCGCGTAGCAGCAGCACTGCCCATGGAATGATATTACTTTGCGCTGCCCGCTTGAAATCAACAGTTAAACAAACGTGGAAGGTACGTGGTACAATCTAGCGTACTGCCCTTTAGCGCACACGTTTTCCCATCAAACATGTGGTGAAAGAGGTTGAGTAGAGACACATATAGATACACGCACAAACAGTGGGCAGGTGCATACACACGAGTCTCGCAAAATAGGCTTATCCCAGGCACAGGGCACACACAAACAAACACGCGCGCACAGTGGGCAGGAACACACCCACGAATCATGCGCAATGACTCAGCCCAGGCACGAGGCACCCACACACGCATGCACGCACGCACGCACAGTGGGCGGGTATGGGCAGGCACACATTAGTGAGTCTCGCGCAATAGACTTTACCCAGGCACAAGGCAACTACCCACGAAGTTAGCGTAAAGTATCGGCACTGTACTATACATTGTGATGAAGGACGTGAGTAGCAGAGCTATCAGACTGCCAACCTCGCCTTCAAACTTTACCCGCATCGTCCATGATCGCCGTTATGAATATTGAATGCTTCCGAAACGAAGCTATTAATAGGACGAATGCTCATCGAATCTCGCTTGCTACTGTTTTGGAGCGCCAAGCTTTCATGTTGTCGATCTATCAGACAATCTACTTTCCCAGCTAATATTACTTCCAGACTTAGATATTTGCCTGGTAGAGCACAGCGCTGTTACGCGTCGCCCACAACGCACATCGTTTTTTTTTTATTATTATTTTTTAATCCTCCTTGGAGATCTGAGTAAAAAAGCTTTGGTCCAATACACGTCCTTATTTGTGTATCGTTTCTGGTCCGTCTGTAGCCCATCGTTTCGGCATGGCACAACCACAATATCGTTGATTACTACAAGGAATGGTAGTGTACTGTACTACAACAACCTCCAATTGGCGTACAGTACGACACGTGTTTAGTATTTGGAACGTTGATGTTGGGACTTCAGAGGGGGAAATTGCCAATGAAAAGTGGCGATTACGGCAACGACCACTGCGGGGTTGGGGGATGATACAAGTTGTCGCCCGATCTTCAATGCGAGGAGTCGCACGGCAAGGGCGCAGCATGATGCTATGCGTACCACTGTACTCTCCCGCTGCTCGCAGACGGTTGACGATACAGAGGTTGTTGTACATTGGTCGCTATCTATAGGTCCCACAGGGGTCAAGTTTTAAAATGACTCATAATATGCTGGAAGTTGACCAAACAAAATTTAAATGTACCCCCTCCTATATGGATAGCGTCTTTTTCCAGCACCGGTCTAAGAGCCGTTATCATCCGCTGGACATTGTACCTGGTTGATGTTCGTGGATAACTATAAAAATAGACCACACAATGACACAGGTTCGCGTAGGTTGTAGCGTGGTCGACGCAATCTCTTAAGACATTAACCCCTCAGGGTCCTGCTCGACCCTCAGCGCGTGCGCAGTTCTGTTGGCGGTGTCATGTATACACTCCACCTTGACTAAAAACAAGTTCGTGACGTGCCCCAATTTTCAACAATTACATGAGCGTTGTGCACACGTTCTTAAGTAGGATTGACCCGCCCGAACGAACTCATGAATTATTGCAATTGGTTTGTGTTTTGTTCCTGTTTCGGGTGTTCACCTGCTTGTTGTCAATTTCATCGGTGCTGGCTTCGGCTGAAGACATGGTGCCTACCACGACTCCCACGGCTCCACTGCCCGAGGACTCCGCCGCAGGTAAGAGCGTGCGGCGAACATGTTTTACCCTTCGTGTTGTCGACCTGGTATTTAAGAAGTACGAACAACGCTACGTGTATCATGTGTTTGAGCGCCGACAAGAACTCTTCCACAAGAAGTATCAACATTTTAGGGGGCAAACTGTATGAAATTGCGGCGTGCTGTTGGTATTTTGCGTCGGGGTACTACCACTCGTAGAGCTCGCGATACATACAGGCATGTGAGAGGATTGTGATCGTGGCGCGTTTTCAACAGGCGGTCTCAGACCCCAAATACGAAAACCGAGTATTATTTTCCGCCCGCCGCAGGCATCTTCCAGAGTCATACTCGGCATAATCAGTGTATTCCCCTCAGGTAGCCCCAACGAGTTACTATGATGCGTGAGTTGTACACCAATCGTTGTACTTCCCGAACCATACCGAAACGATGAATAGTGATTCCGGCCGCTGCTTTATGTTGCTAACGACAAACATCTACGTATTACGTTTATAGTCGGATCGACGCCCCGTCTATGTTCGGAATACCACCATTCCAAGCTCCAGCATGTACGTGCATCACCTTCTTGTCGGCCGTGATTCGCTTGCAGCTCCACGCGCTTCGAGTTCTCCAACACCGAGGCAAAGCATAGAAGAACCACCGGCCCCGACTGAGTCGTCGGAAGCACCTGTGGATGCACCGACTGCCGAGACGGCCCCATTCGCAGCAGGGCCCGTGGAAACACCGCTGACCCAGGAAGGTCCAGTGATGGAGCCACCAGTTGCTGGGCCGGCAGCGAAGAGTGCGGGTGAAGCGGCCCCAACCGCTGAGAGCCTAACGCCCATCGGCAGGGCTACGGAAACTCCTTCTCCAACACCTGTGGTATCACCTATCGCCGAGAATGCTCCAGTGGCAGCAGCGCCTTCCGAAACACCGCTGGTACAGGAGACTCCGGGTTTGGGGCAGCCAACTGCTAGGCCTACAGCAAAGGATGGTAGGGAAGTGGCACCAGCGGCGGAGAGTCCTATACCCATCGACCCGTTCACGGGTGCACCAGCGGTTCAATCACCTGTTGTATCGCCGAGCGCCGACAACGCACAAGTAGCAGCAGATCCTGTGGAAGCACCTCTGGCCCAGGAGTCTCCGGCGTTCGAGCATCCAGCTGCTGAGCCGATAGCAAGCAGCGCGGATGCAGCAGTCCCAACGGCAGAGAGCCCCGCGAACATCGGCACGTCAACACCAACACCTGCCGCACAAACACCGGTGGTATCACCGACTGACAACAATACTCCAGTAGCAACAGAACCTGTGGAAATACCACTGTCACAGGAGCCTCCACAGGCAAAGCAGCCTGGTGCTGGACCGACCGCGGACGACATTAACGAAGCGGCGCCAACGGCGGAGAGCCCAATATATCTCGCCCCGACTGCCGAATCTCCGGCTCAAACACCCGTGGCATCACCGATCGCCGCAGATACTCCAGTGGCGGCAGAGCCTGCGGAACCACCGCTTATACAGGATTCTCCGTCCGCCGTGCAGCTGGTTTCTGGACCGACCACAAACCACGCGAATGAACTCGTCCCAACGGCCGAGAGCCCCACGGTCATCGGCCCGACTGCCGAAGCCCATATTCAAACACCAGTGGCATCGTCGACCGCTGAAAAGGCGCCAGTGGTAGCAGCACCTGCGGACACACCCCTGGCACAGGATCCTCCGGTGGCCGAGCAGCCAGTCATTTCACCGACAGCAAACGGTGTCGATAAACTTGGACCAACGGCGGAGATATCCACCCTTATTCCCCCGGTTGTAGAAACTCCGGCTCAAACACCTGTGACATCACCGATAGCCGAGAATGCTCCAGTCGCGGTGGAGCCTGCAAACACACCACTTACACAAAAGGCTCCGCTGGTTGATCAGCCAGTTGCTCGGCCGACATCAAGCAACGCAGATAAAGCAGCCCCAACGGCTGAGAACCCTAGACCCGTCGGGCCGACTGCGGAAACACCTGCCCAAACACCTGTTCAAGCACCCGTGCCCTCAGCCCTCAGCGGGAATACTCCAGTCGTAACAGCACCTGCGACCAAACCCCTGGCGCAGGATTATCCGGTGGTCGAGCCGCCAGTTTCTGTGCCGACAGAAAGCAACGCGGAAAAAGAAGCTACTAAGGCGGGGACCCCCACATTAATCACACCGACAGCGGAAACGCCTGCTCAAACACCTGTGGCTGCACCCACCGGCGAGAACACCCCAGCCGCAGCAGCGCCTGCGAACACACCGCTCGCACAGGATACTCCGACGATAGTGCAGCCAGTTTTGTTTCCGGCGGCGAACAACGTTGATGAAGCGGCGCCAACGGCGGAGGGTCCAAAACTCATCACCCCGCCTGAAGCAACCCCTGTTCAGACACCTGTGGCCTCACCGGTTGCTAATATTGTTCCAGTGGCGACAGAACCTGCGGTTACACCCCTTGCACGGAATTCGCCGGTGGTCGCGCAGCCGGTTTATCAGCCGACAGCCAACAGCGCGGATCAAGCCGCTCCAACGGCAAAGAAACCGACGCTCATAGGCCCGAACACAAGAAGTCCTACGCAAGCACCTCAGCCATCACCCACCGGCGAGCATACTCCAGTGTCAGCAGCTCCTGCAGACACACCGCTCGCACAGGATTCGCCAACGATCGAGCAGCCAGTTGCTCTGCCGACGGTAAACGACATCGATGAATCGGCAACAACGGCGGAGAGCCCCACACCCATCGCCCCGACGGCGGGAACTCCGGTCCAAACACCTGTGGGATCACCGATCGCCGAGATTTCGTCAATGGCAGCAGCACCTGTAGACGCAACTGTCGCCCCGGATTCCCCGGTGGTCCAGCAGCCAGTTGCTTCGCAGACCGCTATCGACGTCGATGAAGCAGCACCCACGACGGAGCGCCCCACGGTCATCTCTCCGACGGCGGGGACTCCTACTCAAATATCACCGAATATCGAGAAGGCTCCAGTGGCGGAAGAGGTTGCTAACGCACCGCTTACACAGGATTCGCCAACGGTGGAGCAGCCGGTTGCTCTGCCGACGGTGAACGACATCGATGAAGCGGGCCCAACGGCGGAGAGCCCCACACCCATCGCCCCGACGGCGGAATCTCCGGCTCAAACACCTGTGGGATCACCGATCGCCGATAATTCGTCAATGGCTGCAGCACCTGTAGACACAGCTCTCGCCCCGGATTCCCCGGTGGTCCAGCAGCCAGTTGCTTTGCCGACCGCTATCGACGTCGACGAAGCAGCGCCAACGATGGAGAGCCCAACGGCTATCTCTCTGACGACGGGAACTCCGGCTCAAATATCCCCGAGTATCGAGAAGGCTCCAGTGGCGGAAGAGGTTTCTAACACACCGCTCGCACAGGGTTATCCGACGGTCGAGCAGCCAGTTGCTTTGCCAACAGTAAACGACGCCGATACAGCGGCACCTGCAGTGGAGAGCCCCAGGGTCATCGCCCCAACAGCAGGAACGTCGGCTCAAACACCTGTGGCAGCACCAATCGTCGAGGAGGCACCAGTGGCGGCAGCGTCTGTGGATGCACCGCTCGCACGGAATTCTCCAGCGGTCGAGCAGCCAGTTGTTTTGCCGACGGCAAACGACATCAATGAAGCGGTGCCTACGGCGGAAAGCCCCACGCCCATTGCCCCGAAGGCGGAAACTCCGGCTCAAACACCTTTGGCATCGCCTATTGCTGAGAATGCTCCAGTGGTATCGGAACCTGCGGAACCACGGCTGGCACAGGGTGCTCCTGTAGTCGAGAACCCAGCGGTGTTCCCGGCAACGAGTGAGGTCGATGTAGCTCAACCAACAATGGAGAGCCCCACAATCATCGTCCCCATTGCGGAAACGCCTGCGCAAACACCACTGGCATCGCCGATTGTCGAGAGTGCTCCAGTAGCGGCAGAGCCTGCGGAACCACCACTGCCACAGGATGCTCCCGTGTTCACGCAGCCAGTTGCTGGGCCGACAGCACGGGGCATCGATGTAGCGGCGCCAACGATGGAGAGCCCTACACTCCTTGCGCCGACTGCGGAAACTCCTACTCAAACACCGGCGGCATCACTGATCGCCGAGAGTGCTCCAGTTGGAACACAGCCTGGGGAATCACCGTTTGCACAGAAGCCTCCGGTGGTTGAGCAACCAGTTGCTGGGCCAACTGGAAGTGACGTCGATTTGGCGTCACCAACGGCAAAGGGTCCCACTACCATCGCCCCGACTGCGGAAGTACCTGTGCAAACGCCCGTGGTATCACCGATCACCGAGAGAGCTCCGGTGGCACGAGCGCCTGTGGTGGAATCACGGGCGGACTCGCCGACCTCGTCTACAAACGCGCCTTCAGCAACCACCCAAGAGGTACGAGATGAGCGGTTCGTGTAATTTAACGGCGTTAGTTGCCCTCAATTCTACCGCAAACTCAACGTAGATTGTTAAGTCAGTCCAATAGTCATTGACAGTCAACCGTGGGTACACGGCGCGAACTCAGGCAGAAGAGAAACCGGACGACACCAATTTATGTCAACTCAACTTGCGCACCGCGTGAACGTAATTTCCGCACATCATTTGCCGCGTGCCTATCGCATATTTACATTTGTGTGAATCCACTAGGTCTTGGTTACTGCCACTACTGCTGCCCAAGCGACGTCCGTCCTTGGAGTGGGAGGCGTGGCTGCTGCCACTGTATGCAGCCTGCTCGTGGGCGCTGGGGGAAGATCATCATCATCACAGTCATCAGGCATGGTGAGCTGAAACGGGTGTTGGCTTTTGTTTTACCCGTTTCGCATAAAGCGGTATGCTATGTTCTCAAAGCTCCATATATTCCCAGTGCACCATGTTGGCTATTTCCACTGGAGGCATACCCCGGTAGGCGTGCACCGAAAGGTTTATGAAGCACCTAGCTTACGGAACTCTCTATCTCACCCAAACGCTGACGAAACATCATGCAAGATGAGAAATGCCACGGCCTTCCAACGATATTGGGCAGTTCTTCAGTTGAGGAACCCCCATCTGCCATAACTGGTTCGGCCAAACTGTGCAACCTTCATCGCAGCACGGGTCAGATGCTCGCTGTCTTAGGTTCCCCACACCTCCTTGCGGAATCTGAAATGGGTGGCGGGAGCACGTGCGTTGGAACAGATAAATGATTCCTTCATGTGCGTTCGATTCTGCATGACTCGTGAGTGACACGTCTTGTTCACGTTCGCCGTCGTCGATTCGTCGGTCGTTCCAATTCAGGCGCAATCATCAATCGACACCACGCAAGGTTCCTCCAGTGTCCGCGCGCCATCAGCTACGTTGGCCTTGGTGATCATAGGACAGATCCAGTTTCTTGCCACGTTATCGCTGGTGGACTCTACAGGAGCCGAAGACTCCTGGGTTCTAGAATTCGCCCATCAGCTGAGGTTCGACGTCTCCTACCAATTGTCTTCCTCTATGCCCTGACACTGTATTAGGTGAACGTGTACACTATTGGTACCGTGTCCGTAACATCTATGCCCGACCCTTGAGTGCAGATCCCACCGATTGGTTTTTTGGTTTGCCTGATAATGTAAAACACCTACGTTGAATCTCGAGCGAGGCGCAGAGAGAAACCTGATCAGCGATCGCGCTTTGTCTCTTCGTCCGTGGATAAATCATTGCATGATTGCTCTGCATGTGATAATGTGTGAGAAGGGCAGGTTTGTGCGTAGACGTAGTACAGCCTCTGTGTCGCAGTAGGGGACAGACCACGGTTCATAGGTTTGGGTATTTGGGCGTGGTTGCATCAGAGGATGGAAGGATTGGAACGGGAGCATTGCTGCAGTCATGTCAGTTATGGAGACGGCATCAAGTTCAGGCCTGCACACCAGCCTAGGACGCGAGCGAGTCGGAACTAGCAGTTGAGACCGCGAACGGACACAATGTAGGCGCTGGGTCGGCGAATCAAGCAAGCTGTTTGTACCATCTATTTACACTCCCCCCACCATCATGTTTATCGTCCTGTTTCGGATAGGTGGGTGAACCTCTGGCCTCCGGAGAACGTTGTCGAAGCGCTCACACCCGTGAGCACAACTCGCCGGCTCCAGGAAGCAGAGAGTGCATCTCAATGCGACCTCGCAGCAACTGGGCCAGGCGACATCGGTGCGATCGTTTTCGTGGGAAACCTTGTGCTCTTTGCGGGCGCTCTGTTGGCTATCTTCCTCCTCCACGTTTTGCTGGCTTCTGGTGTGGAGGCTTACTGGCTGACAAAGGTGATTATGACTATTTGTGAGCCCCGTCGTGCGTGTAGTCTCTCTTCGCAAGACGAACCCCCGTTTGGTTGCATTCGCTCTCACCAATTATTTCCGCGCAATCCTTTAATATTTTATCACGGGGGATCATAGTTAATAGGACCAAATACTGTTATAAAAAAGGTTAAACATAAAGGTTTTATGTATACCATAGGTCCTATTAACTATGGCCCCCCGCAATAGTACGTTTACTACAGTATTCATTTACGCTGACGATCATTCAGTGTAAGTATTGGATTCGATAAGCCACCCTGTTCCGAAGCAGGGGAGCTTCACCCGGGGAACCTCTGCGTTGAGTGCGCTCTCATCGTTGCGCCCATTTCTCGGATTGAAATGATCGTGCAGAAAAGGACTGCAAAGCCTGTAGGTTGGGGGAAGGTCTGTATGCTTTCTGTGCCTATTGGTCGGGGGATGGGTAGGCATCAACGGAGTGATCGTCTCCTGCGTACTATCTCTGAGTAGATATATTCATATGAATGACTCGCGATTTCACGACAGTTTTGTTTCACGCCGCCAACGATCATTCAATGCAAGTATTGAATTGGATGAGGCTTCTTGCCCCGGTAGGTGGTCCTACCCAAACTTCTTAGTGTTTTTGTACTGTAGTTCGTCCTTAGCCACCTTCCGGGAGCTGCGTTGTTTCGTTCTTCGTACTATTTACTGGTATAACTTGGGGACGCGTTCTACGATAGAGGTTGCACATTTCCGCTATAACGTTTGCTGATTTTTATGGATGACGTGGGCTCCTTAACCCAAAATCGTCGGAATGCCAATCTTTTTTCGTAAAATGACGTAATTCTATAAATGGGCCATGGGATTATTCATCGGGATACGATTCAATATTTGCCCGAGACAGTTTTCGGGTGAGGTAAGGAACTCCTCAAGTGAGGAGCCTCGGAAGATTTAGGGTGAACCTCTATCGTAGAACGTCTCTGGGCATACTTCGGTGAGCACGCTGACAAAACTGACCCAAGAGCCGCAGACTGTGGCGATGCGCCCGCCTTCGCGTGGTCGAGGTCTCGTTTCCTCCTAGGCGGTTGAATCAGTGTACAAGTGGTCAACCGAATGCTGAAATTCGTTACTTTCTTTGTCTTCCACTTCCCGATCTTCGTGATATCGCCAAGGATATTCTCGCCAACGACTTCCTCTCTGCGCCTCGAACGCGTAATGGGTGTATGATAGCCGAGCATTCACACTGCGCACTCGGGCCCCTGCAAAGCCTTTTTGTTGCCCAAGCCGGCCAGTGCCTACCCTTGCGCCAGGGCTTCGAAATGCCACATATAGAAAGAACGTAGGCAGTCCGCAAGCCTGCGCATACTGTTGTTGGTGCGTCGCTCAACATCCTCACACACCCGGGTGTGACGAACGCAAGAATCTTGGCATCATCACCAGTAAAGAACCCTTTCATACGCGTATTCCCACGACATGCCCCAATAGGTCGGCACCATATATTTTTACGGAGTACCATGTATATACTTATATATATATTATATTTATATATATATATTTGGGATGTACTTAGACTTACTTTGTACTTTCTTTGGATGCGAACCCTCCACGTATCGCGAACCTCAAGGCTAATGAATCCAATTTTGTCCCATCCGTCCACGTGACTACACAACCATCCTGACACACACCCATTCCCTATAAATTGCCCCGGAATCCCACACTGGGACATGTAAATGCCTATTCCATCGAATGATTATACATCGGCATGTACCGGCGCGGTGAAACCAAGAATTGTTTGGCTAAAAAAAAGCATTAGATATATAACTCCTCTGTATGTTTCCTATGCCTATTACCCTGTTCTAGCAGGGTGGCTACATGTAGGCATCGACCGACTGATCGTCTCCTGCACATAGTCTCTGAGTAATCGGGCCAGATCGGAGTTCACATTTTGGGACCGAAAATGATTCATTTGATTGGCGCACGATTTTACCGTACGCCTGAAGCTGCACCAGGTCAGGGTTTCCCCCGCGTAGCACATTTGTGCCTCGAAAATAGGCCTCTGTACCACGTTTAGTATGAATAAATATCCATCGCCGGTCGTGCGTTCGTGCCTGTGATTCTTGAGGCGCACGTACTTATGTCTACATCACGCTGTTTTTCCGTCCGTCTCGTTGCCTTGCATTTATAACGCCAGCAATACGCGAAAGAGAGAGTGGAGTTGGCCCATCTCCACGGCACTCCAATTGACGAACTATCAACAAGTCGACGGGGTAATCAGATGGGCGCGTCTGGTGTGGACGCCAGTTACTCGGCCGGGACAAAACCCGCAGGTTCTTATCGATCACAGCGATTAGCGTTTCTGAGTGGCTCGGCCCTCACGAGAAGGGATGGGTATCGAGAAGGAGAATACGGCGACCAGGAGAAGGGCGCACAGGAGGGTGGTCAAGTGATTACTCGTAGCGAGAGCCACATGAACTTGGTCTCGGATTGTAGAGATCGTTCGCAGGCGGCATGGCTGCACTTCCCGCACATCGAGCTGCTGTTCCTGGTCTTCGCGTTCGAGGGGGCCGTTGCATCGGAGGTGGCGGCCCTGCGAGATAGTAGGTGCCCATGGGTGACCATCGCGGCGGCAACAACCTTGGTGAGTCCTCGCCTCTGTCGTGGCTACGCCAATTTTGCGTGTCTGCAGTACAGCAACAAGGCGGGCCGTGTTTCCAAAAAATCAAGGTTTCTGCGAGAGTTATTGTCCACGTTCAAGTAGCACATGACGATTGTCGTTTCGGCAGCGGCCTGTGCTTGCCGTACACCTCGTCGGGTAAGGATGTATGTTTCGCTGGAAGGTTTTCCCCGCATTTCTTATCCTGACGTGTATTTGCGCCAAATATTGATTGAGAGACGAAGCAGCTCGTCCGAACGACCGAAACGCGGCTAGTGGAAAATAAATCCACCCCGGTCTATATTAACACCAGCCCCGATGGCCAAGATTATTAACGAATAAACGGCTACAAATCTGGTGAAAAACAAACATACACACACGTTCATTAATGAGTCGACAGGGGCGCACAGAAACGTGTTTTTTTTTTAAACAGTTCAACTCTAATACCGGCGTATATTTCCGACTCTTTGTACGCTTGAAGAGGTCGGCCTAAACCACTCCGTAAAACGTCGCAGTAGCGGACCATTGGTTGTATCGGTGCGTGCGATATCTCGTTTACCCCAACCATGTATCCCGCGCTTCTCCTATTTGTTTACATTTCTCGGTTATTCGGCTGACTGTCTGTGCACCCCCAGATTCTCTACCCAATCCTTATGTTCGTCATGGTGTGCCGCACCATCATCGTGCGAGTTCTTCCCGATGCCCTGATCGTCTTCGAGCCAAGACATGATCCCATTGACCCGGAGGACGGCCTCGACGACGACGACCAGCACCAGCGTAGTCTCTTTTCGAGGGTCAAAGCCGGCTGGAAGGAAAGCCGCAGCCTGTTCGCCTGGGCGGACACGGGAGAGTGGGTGACGGCCGAGCGAGCAGACCAAGAGGCTCGGCGAGAGGGGGACTCGTTTCGAATCGGATTCGAACCGATATTTGTGGACTATACGAAGAATGGATCGTGGTTCATGGCCTTCTCGCTCTCGCAGGTGCGAACGTCCGACGGAAGAGCTTGAGATTGTCGTCACCCGTGCAGTCGCATGGTTCTTTACTCTTGCTTTTGTCAATTCATTTTACGTGCATCAATAACACATTCATTGGGTAGAGGGTTTGCATGTCATTTGGATTAAAGGGTTTTCTTTCGACGAATGAGCTAGCCTGTCGTGTGCATATTATTGTATACCAGTGCGCACCAGTGAGTCATGGGCTTATGGGGCCGTCGGATAGAGAGGTTCGTACGTCAAGTAGTCTCATGTTAGCCGTTTGATTCGGAATTTGCCATGAAGACCAACCACGGCGTGTATCGCTCCCTTCTCGTGCAGTCCGTAGCTATGGCGTCCATTGGGGTGCTGGTCAACGACGAGGTACAACAGCTCTTGCTGTTCGGAGGCGTGCATGTCTTGGGCTTCATCGTACTCGTGCGATTCAGACCCTTTTCGAATAGGTGAGACGCAAGCGCAGTGCCCCTACTTATTTCGTTCCAATGTTGTTTTCGGGAGAATGAAGGCCGCCTCTAGACCGTTTCTCTCGGTGGCAGAGATCGGCGACCGTTACGCTAGGGCAACAACCTAAGCACGAACGAACTAGAGCTATGTCGAACGCAGCACTGCACTACACTGCAACACACTACACCTACTCACTGTACACTACAACTACATCTCCAACTGCACCGCAAAGTTTCACTACACGCGGGACACGTATACTCACGCAAGCAATATTATACACTGTGTCCGGATGGCGTCAGATGCTACGATTCAGGTAGACACGAGTTTGGTAAATTGGTCCGGACATGTTTGGAGAGGGGAACACATTTCTGACTCGGCTAGATGCTTCAATTGAATGTCTACATCGTTTGTTTCACATATCCACGTAGAAGCGCAGGGCCAACCTCGTTGCACACCATATTGCGCTTCCGCACAGAGGAAATGGCTCTACTCTGGCACACCTGCATTATGATCTACTCAGCGCTTTCGTGTTCACGAAGTTTCGCTGCAAACCGTCGCATGGAAACATCGTGATGATGTGTTTGTTCTTTATTTTCACTTGTGCACGATATATTACGCAGGATGATCAACGCCGTAGGGGCGTGCATCGCGGCCGCTGACGCAGTGTCCATGGCAGTCTTAGCTGCCGCCGCCGTGGCGTGGGAAGGGACTAAGAACGCAGAGACAGCCGATGCTGCGGTCATGGTCATCCAACTGATGGTTTTTTCCGGTGCGACACGCGTTCAGTAGTTGGTATTAATTTCTTGTCTCCTGGTGAGGTCCTCAAGACGTCCACTCCGGTGTACTATCCGTTAGCGGAGATGGCAGTAAACGCCCAGCGACTGGCTCTGAAATGTGACTGTAAACGTTGCGTGTGCTCGCGAATTTCCGTTATCTTCCTCCTGACGAGCTGGCGTCGTCGAAGACATGGCACTCAAGGAATCAGAGAGTTTGGGGCGAAGCGTCGTTTTGAAGGGGTTTGTTTGTTTTTTTTCAGTTTCTATTTTTGTCCGAGCCTCCCAAGAGTGTTTGAGGTGCCGAAACGAGACATGGAAATAATCTCAAATGTACCGCTCGATCTGGATCCAGAGCGTGAGATAGTGACATTCGATATCAGTCGAACAGCCGTAGGAATGTTGAACCCTCGGCACGATAGAAACGAAGGCGTCCGTACCGGGAGGGAGGAATGAAAGACGGCTATGCCCCCGGCTCTGCCCAGAAGGTCCGCGAGGGTGTAGAACGTCCCTGCTAGTTAAGCTGGACAACAAAACGCGACGATACAAACACACCAAATGCTGTCGCTGGGGCGTATGCGTTTCACTAGGAACCCGCATACCAGGATATTTGTAACCGCCGCCAACTTGTTCTCGTTAGATACAAGCTGATCGGCCGGTTTGTCGGTCGATTCAGCAAACTCGGAAGAGCCCCTCCTCTATTTAGGCGAGATGAACAATTGCGTTCAGGTTAGGAAACTCGCTTTCCCTTTTAACATTCCAGAATTGAGCTGCATGCAGTAAAGTTACGTATTGGTTCGCGATCTGTTTACTCCGCGTCTGCTCGAAAACCCCTTGGCAGCACTAATCATACCGGTTTACCTGGACGCCTCGGCGGTGATAATCGGCGTAATACGCAAGCTCGTCGACTCGAAAGCGAAGGAGACGAGGGACGGCGACGCAAAGGTGGGCCATCCGAGCCTTGTCACGTTCGAGCAGACAGCAATGTATGCGATGTCTTCAACATGCCTTCGGCAATTGTCCCTTCGCAGAGGGGGGGGGTGGGGAGGGTGTAAACTCATTGTCAGGGATGGCCGTAGTTGTACGACCATAGACCCTTGCATCCTTACAATGCCGGAACGGAGCACGTCGGGTTTTCACCGACCAGGCAGACATTGCTTGCCCCAATCGCGAAGCGCTGTGAGGTGTTGGGCGACGAGTCACATGAAGGGTACGCTGCATCCTGCTGAAATTCGATTTTGAGGAGGGTTGTCTTGCAAAGCTGGTATGGATGACAACGTTAACGGATTGAAGCATCTTCTGGTGTGGCCACAGCTAGAAGCGGCAATGGGTTTAGTATGTAACTGCCTCGTGGGTGCCTTACCTTGTACACACTACGTAATACCATCATCCTCCTTGTGCGGAGTCAAGGTTCTACCCGCACAAACAATATCTAACTCGACCACCAACCGTGGTGAGCGCGAACGAAAACGGCACCCTGGTTGTCTGGCTCACGTGGTGAGAGGCGTGTTTCATTGCGTCGTCGGCAACCGACGCCACCCCAACATAGAGATAGATATACCAGGTAAAAAATGTATTGTATAGGGGCGGGGGGGTTCAACTGCCTCAGGTTTGCTGACACAAAGAGCTCTATAGTCTTGATCCAAACCTGACCTTGTGAGAACCTTGTCTGCGCTACCCGAGAAGAACATTCTCATGACCGAGGCATTGTGCCCTGCGGCCAACTTGGATAGGTCCCTCACCAGTCGGACACTGTTCGGGCTAAAGCGCCTCCCGTATCGTGGCCCGACTCGTCAATCAAGCATTGATAATCACGCCTTTTTAGGTCTGTTTTCGAAGCGGGCACATCCGCAGCGTACTATATCGACACACGAGTATGTAAACCACAATTCGGCAAGATTGACACGAAAGCGAGCGCTCCCCCGAACCCGAACCAACACTTCCCAAAACGAACACCAGTCATCATCGTTGGACGTTATTAGACGGACAGCTACTTTAGGGTGACCACCTTCGCATGCTACGGTAGAGGTGCACCATGGTTCTTGTGAGGGTCCACACTGGAGGAGCTCTCGTACCTCACACGAACACTGACACGGAAAAAACAAATACCCTGGTAGAGTACAACCGAACGAATAACCCGTGGTCTAGATATACACCAAGTTACAATTCTGCACAAAAAATGGAATCCCAACCGATTTTGGGTTAATGAGAGCCCCCTCATCCCGAAAATATTTCAGCCAGTACCACTCTGCCCCATAATATAAGAACCGTTTTTTACACTAACTTTCAAACCTAACCGTGCTTACATGTCGGGACAGAGTGCCTCTATCGTAGCACATTGTCCGCATCGAAACACAGCTAACTGCCCTTCTTAACTGGTCTACCCCCCTCATGTACCGTGCGTCGCACGCCAGGAGGAGCTGAAGTTCATCCGCCGCTACATCCGGGGAGCTTGGGCCGCCACCTGGTGCAGCATGCTCGGCAAAAACGTGTTCGCCTGCATACAGGATACGAGCGCAGGCGTACGTCGGCCCCGGGCCTCCGCCGACCCCCCGCCGGCTGCTAGCATTAGGGCTGCTGGTCGCGGGACTGCCGCGAAAACCTGGCCAAATCCTTCCACAGAAACGGTTTCCAGCGCAAGTAGGCGTCCCAACCGAGCCGATGAGGTCGGCACTGTAGACGCCTCGGTAGCTGTGCCGCCCTCCCCCCAATCAGACGGAAGAAACACCCTCTAGCTTTCTAAGCACAAGCTGACGTCTTGTCAACGGTGCTTAGCAGGTGGATGGCGACCGTTAGTACTACCTGGCGGCAGGATGGTTCCCTCTAAGCGAGCACAAGATGATGACGTCCGTGCTCAGCACGCTCAATACGTCTGTTTGGTGCTTTTCGGTAGGATGCCTGCCCCCCTGCGAGTCTATAGCAGCCATTACTTTGTACCAGTATGTTCCTGTACTTGTATCACTGTGCCGCGCGCGATTGTTTTTATATCCGATTTACCTGGCGATACCTAGCAGGGATAACGTCAGACCTAGATGGCACGGAGGGGTCTTTTTTGCATTTTTTAGGCGTTCGTATTTACCCTTTTTGGACTGCGTAGAGAAGCGATAGCCTCGCGGATTGTTTTTTGTAGCCTGTAGCGGAGGAAGGGTTCCTATTTGTTTACCTTGAGTGTGCCCCAAAGCGGTCGGAGGCAGAGCGGCCCAAGCCTTCACCGAGAAGCCTACTTGGAGGGGTGTGCTGGAAAGATTGATCACGGTAGTGGAGAGGGGGGAGCGTTTTATAGTTTTGTATGGACACCGGATTCGGCGAGACATTTTGGGATCGTCGTTAGACGTACTCCCTGCTAACCGCGGCCGATGGCATACATATCGCACAACTGGGCTGCTAGCGGCCAGGCAAACATGCAGGGCTCAGTGGTCGACCACATTTACAGTTTTTGTTTTTAGAACGTTGCGAGCATGCCACGGAAGCCCTGCGGGTAGTACTGTGTGAATGTTACTAGTCATTTATTAATAGTTCGTCTCGCTACAGTCTCGCTACAGTATAAAGGTATACGGCACACCTACATACAGGATCCTGCCATGTGCACGATCCATGTTTTGAACACGAGACATGCTAACGGCACCGCAGCCGCGTTCCGGGCGGGGAAAATCAGAAAAGTTTTCGTACGAAAAAATACGATGACACCTGCTCTTATGTCCTCAACAGTAGCCTCAAGGATGCATGCAGTCCGCTAGCTTTGCATACACCGTGGCCGTGCCCATCACCTCGTTCACGATCCAAAGGCAAGCCGGCTTCGCTCATTGGAGTTTAGATCTCGTGGACCAAACTGAGACCTGCCCACCTTGTTTGTAGGTAGCTTTCTACTGACACTACATGAGTGTGGTCCCATTGTCATGTAATGTGTGCACTGGGGGGTTAGCTTCTCCATTTTGGGTGCCTCGCTAGCGTAGTTGCAGTGACAGCTCGGGTAGACCAGCCTCATGCAGGGGGCGCATCTCGACGATACAGTATTTCGGGATCAGGACAAACGTTTCACACGTACAAAATGCCACGTTCGAGGCGACATCTGTAGGCTCCTTGGTCGTGTGAGCGGCGTATTGGTGTGTTTGTGTGCGTGTTTCGGTGTTCCGTTGGTCGCTTGCCTTTACGACCAATGGTTTGGCCAGGAGAGGGAAAGGGTTAACATTGGCACGAGGTTGGGGCCATACCAAGGCGACCGATTCCGAATACCTAGATGGACGAAAGCCTTGCGACAAACTACTGGGCCTGCAGGCAAAATTGAAATAATAAGATCAATGCAGCTGTAGCATCAGTCTTATAGTTAGGAGTTAAGCCCGTGGCGGGGGCAGTCACACTGTAGTACTTCCCCCCCCCCGTATAGCACAGCATCTGGATGATGGTCCTCAAGCAATATTTTCGTGGGTTGTCTGATGCTTTTCAAAAACGAAGAAAAATATGTGACCTTACCCCGGTCATTGTCAAGACCAAACCTGGCTTTACGCTACCCCCACTCGGCCCGTCGGCCGAGAAAATGGGGTTTGCGGCAAACCTGAACTCTGACCGGTCCAGTGTGAACTAATCTAATAGATAACCAGTATACTATTGCGGGGGGCCATAGTTAATAGGACCGAATATTGTTAGAAATAATGGTTAAATATATAGGTTTTTATGTATACCATAGGTCCTGTTAACTATGGTCCCCCGTAATAGGGTCTTCGTTTGTTCCGGTCAATACGCAAGACAAGCCTTTCGTATGTTGAAACAACAAAGACCCTAGAGTAAACTCGGAAAACCGAAGACCTCGTATTTTCTAACGCACGCCACGCGTTGACGGATTCCTATATTTCATGAGAAAGATTGTCTTGGAGACAATCTTTGTGTTTTGGGGAATGGATTGGGGGGGGGGGGGGGGGGCAGTGAATATGAGAAGCGTATCCCTCTGCAGACGATAATTTCGACGAATGGCCTTATTACCCAACCTGTAGCATAACAACTTATCAAGATGGAGGATTGTCCCGGGATGGAATATAGCTTGAACTGGTATTATCCAACCCACACTTCAGCCGCGCCCAGGCAAGCAGCCGTCCGTCAGCGCAGAGCGGTAAAACAGAGCATTGCGAGAGTTTGGAAACCGGGCTACACTCGCAGCTGAGTTGCTTTTTCAACCGAATCCTCCGAACTTGCACGAACAGGAGAGAGCCGTGTACAGGAGATACAGTATCGAAGCGTGGCAAATAGTATCCATTATCTTTACCACAGTAGAAGGGCGAAGCGTCATACACCAAGGCGGGGATGTTTATGGGTCGTCCGGTAGTTTCATTCCCCGATGATTTTCGTAGGTGTCTCGTTGACAAGATGGGCCGTACGCAAGCTGGCTATTCAAGCATGAACCATTCCATTGGTAATCAATTAAAAACTATATTTCCGCCCGCCATGGAGGAATTTCTGGATTATCCACAGCGGAGAGCACGGAGGGGGAGAGGGGCGCAGGAATCGTCCCATTTTTGTTGCGCGACCGCGCGGTACATCGGTCAATTTGTGGTTTCAATGTGTGGGGAGGCGTATCCAGGGAGGAAAAGGGACCTTCGCCAATATGTTGCGAATAGATTGAAAGCGTACTGGAGACGAATGCTCGTGCTCGGGGGAAGGTGCAGTGAAAGCGCCCCCCCTCCTCCCCCCCTCCTTCCGGCATTTAATTTGTGGTAAGCCTCTTCGATTTCGACCACCCTTCGGGGACTCATCAACGGAACAGGACACAAACAAGCGGACAGTTCGCCCGCTAACGTCACTATGCATCACCCGGGGTCTCTGTTTGTCTGTTTTCAAATTGAGCTCCGCATCAAGATACGGTCTCCGCAAACGAAGTGACGGACGGAACGTAGTGGATTGCCCTATGGAATAAGGCGTATATGTGTTGGGGATCTGTGAGTCAGAGTGTGGAACGTTAGAAACCGGGTCAGTCAGCTTTCATGATGAAGACGTTAAGGGCAGAAAACTCATGCCGAACAGTAAGAGTCGAAGGCTCTCGCTTATAACGCGGGCAGACATTTACTAGCTGTTGGGTTCGCCATCCACACCAGGCGAAAAGTAAGCTGTCGCCCCCACACGGCCCCGCTGCAATGGTTTTTATAATGCCACATTTTTTCAAACAATGGGGTGCCTGATTTTCTTCTTTAAGAACAATGTCCCCAATGTTTCAAATAATAGTGAAGAAAACATGTGATCATGTTCCGAGTTTGTTCCGATAGTATGGAACAAGACACATCACTCATCACATCGTGCTTCCTCACATTATACCATGTAAACGATGCCCATACTCCGACATACGTCGACATCTAGCATACCCACTACCCCTGCCGGCCCCAACTGCTATCTGCTTGTTTTTCGCGCCCGTGCGTTGGGCTACCGATTGCCTACCCGAGCCTTCCGATAAGATCAAAAACACTATGTTTCGAGACGTGAAACATCTGCTGGCACAAACAGGCATTCAAGCGAATATTGCAGGAAGGGGGAAGTGCACTGCCGTAAGCTCACCACCGCGGAATGTGTCAAACGGTGACATGTATCCGATCGGTTCTCCTCCCTCCTCTTCGCTTAAACTGGTAGGGGGGGAAGGTCGAGGGCGGGGCCAACCGCTTTCTCCGTGGCCTCCAGGTAGAGCTTTGCCATAGTGTGTATGTGCAGAAATGGGCAATATCCCCCTATTGGCGAGATAAAAGAGCGTTCAGTAGTGACTAAGATACGAAAGCCAATCTAGTCAACACTCACTAGCATGGCGTACTACCGAAGGAGCAGAAGCGAAGCAGTTAACGTTATGCCGTAGACCTGTGTGTTGCTTTGACGTAGGACGTACGATTGCTGGTAGACAATCGGCGGCGGGATTGCCTACAGGAACGCGGTGCATTTACTCGATCAGTAGCACACGCATGTAAACGTAGGAAATGGCTTCCCTTGAGACATTTCATTTGCTCGGAGAATGTAAGCTTCCAAGAACAACGATTAAAAAACGTTGCTGTAGATCTCTTAGTTCTTAGTACAATGACCCGTGGGGTACATACATACTGTCTGGCCGCACGTCTAATTTGACCAGGGACGGTCGTGCATGCGCACACCCTCACTCCGCTTCTTTCGCCCGTCTTTGTCCCCCGGTCTTATCTCATTCATCCGCAAGTGGCATGGTTCGAGATGAAGTCTTTTCGGTTTCAACATGAAACCTCTTCTTCAATTCACAGACGCTAGCCAGGTAGTTCAGCCACTAGTAGCGCAAGCAAGTCTGTTCTACCACCTGCCAAGGATGCACCAGGACGATAGCCGAAGATGTTAAGCCTGTTAAAAACTTCCAATAAATGTCGGGTGGCAACAGAGGCCGTCGCGATTTGCTGCACTGTTGTTGCAGTAGTAGTACAACCGTCGGCTGCGATATACGCCAAAATAAGCACATGGGGGTTATCACCTCCGCCCGTGCTTCCCGACCGGTTGACATACGATAGTTGTAGGTTTAACATAGAACGTAACCGTGAGGCAAAACGATGTGATTGACAATAAGACGGTCGCCTACGCACGGCGCGAATCTTGCTCTATTTGACCCTGGTGGACGCTCGACCGCGTCCGCGAGGAGTAACGCAGGGGGATATTGTCGGCAGACTTCCGCACACAAGGGGAGTGCGTGCTGGTTTAACGTTTTCGGGCTGCGGGAGACTACAAACACCGCTGGTACTCATCTGGCTCCTCCGCCCTCACCCGCTCGGAACGAATTCATGATTGCCTCCAAATGTCGCTGTGGCAGCCGAGCATAGACATGCCGCCACCGCCGAACATACTGCGACACACCACATCTCCCCTCCCGGGCGAAGAACTCTGCCTAACTGCAACATATACGCAACCCAAGACCAACGGCGGGGTCTACATCATACGTTCGGCCGTTACTGCCGCGACAGACACTTCGTAGCGTGATTCAAGAATCAGACCCGCAACTATTTCGAAGCAGTCGGTTCGAGTAGGCATAATTCCGTGATTTCCGGTGTCTTGCATTGACCAAAGGCCCTAATTATATATAAATATATATATATATATATATATATATATATATATGTGGTTATGCTCCTGCGATACCTGGTAATATCCAAGAAAATATAAAACGAATGTCCGCGACAAAGGTTTACATATTAAACTCTTTCGCCAGACCTTTCTTTTAAAAGCTTGTTTTATCGCTTCGGTGATCAAGAAAATTGCCAGACACGGGTTTCCCGGTGTGTAACCAAGAATACCGTTGTGAGGGGGGAAGGGGGATACTCTCTTTTTTCTTGCCGAGTGAACGCCACCACTTACCGCGAGCGGCCATCTACGGCACGTACAAAATACATGCTGACACCTTTATGAAGACATGAAAAATCCACGTCAGCTGCGACATCGACATATTTCCTCAAACCTTATCTTGGCACGATTTGCTATGGGACAGCGTCACGAACAAGTCATACAAATTGACGGCCCGTGCCACGAAAAAATATGCAAACGTACAAGTGGCCACTCGTCAAATAGGACTCACACAAAGGCCCTACAAGCTCCCCCCCACACCCCCCACGTACCACCCACAACTTGCTGCTCACCTCGCGTTTCGAATCGCGCTTGGTGCGACCAATGTCTGCCTGGTCGGTGACTCGACGTGCTCTGTCCAAACATTAAAAAAAATGCGAGGGCCTAGGGTCATACATACGACAACAGCCATTCATACCATGAACACTCACCCCCTCCTACCCCTCTCGGTCTTGGGCGTCTACTGACGCTGCTCTGTATCAAGTACGTCGTTGGAGCTTTGTGCGATCCCAAGCATCGATTGACGCATGTTTGCTACGGAAAGTGGTGCCCCTACTGCTTGTGAAATATGAGGCTCGTCATCATTTGAGGGCCCCTATGCCTCATCCAGCAACTCAACGTTGAGACAAGGTGTACCGTCCACCATCCCGATGGCCAATCAATCCCGTGGGCGGCAGGTGCATCGGAAACATCACTACCCTAAGTTTACATATGGATTTAGTCCCGAGGATGCTAGGCGGTTTCGCAGTGTAGGCGCCCCATCAGCCACAAAGTAGTATTCCTTCGACGAAGTGACTCCCCCCGCCCCCCCCCCCCGCGCGCCATACAGCCCCTTAGAGACAAAGAGCTGCTAGCCGAACCCCCGTGTAAACCATGAAAATATTCCAGTAAAACAGTTTTTTTCTGTTTTCTCACGCAGCCCAAAATTTCGAAACGCGGTGGCGGATGAAAAACTGCGCGTTTTCTCGTGCGTCGTGTTGTGCCGTCTCCGGTTGTGTACGAATGGGAGGGGTTATGCAGACGAAAAAATAGGATACGTGGGTATTCCAGTATACACTAAACACCTCCCCCAACGTAGGACCGCACATAGTGACGCCAAGAATGGACCAGAAGGACCCATCGAAATCTTCCGTAAACACAGGTTCAGATGGGCGCTCCTGCGTAGTATACGGCGTTCGTGCAGGATTGTCGTTTTGCACCATACTCTTCTGTCCAAACTCAAAAGGAACATGTTTGGTGTGCTTACTATCAACACGAAAAACTTACTTGATCTTTGTTTTGGGTTCAGGATCCTCACTTGAGGAGGTCAATACTATTCGTAGGTCAAAACTAACTGTGACGAAAATCTGGAAGCTACTGCTGCGAGCCTGACACACAGTCCCATGGGCTGGTAGGTTGAATAGTCCGGGACACATAGACATTAGTACAGCAGTAGCTACTCTGTTGAGGACCTTCGTAACTGATTAATAGTAGGCCTAGAGAACTCCAACTCCCACAGTAGCACAGCTTTCTCTGTATCGAGTCGCAACCTTCCGCCCGATGGGAACCAGGCGGCACAGCTATGGGGAGGGTAGTAGTACCGAGGTCGTTCGGTCGGCGTTGCGTAGCTCCGTTGGCGCTGCCGTGCCGTGAACGACGACCGTTCTGCTGGGAACGTGGTGTGTTCCCGCCGTGGAGGCGTGAGGACGACGGACACCCGCACTCGTATCCTTCGCGCACGCCGACAGGTTTTTTCCGAGCATTTTGCACAAGGTGGCGGGCCAAGCTCTCCGGGTGTACCGACGGACAAACCTCCGCTCCTCCTGCACGGCGACACGTTATGCACGCGAGGTTTTTCTATGAGCACCACGGAGGGCAACGGGTTCGTTGTGGTAGGCTCCGAAATAGTGCGATACCATCAAATTCCAGCGTATTGCTGAGATCATAGATTGATTGCGGGCGCAACGGTGGTTTGGTTTGGGTCGGTGTCTCCCGGTTCCCTGCCCATCATCATGGAACCCCCCGCACCCTATGCCGACACGGGAATTTTGCCGTCTTTTAGGTAGGAAATGAGAGAACTGGGCATGCCCCTTTAATGACCGACCGAGCTAGCGACTCGAGTAGGCCGAGGCGGGCACATATATATACGTTGGCGATCGAGCTAGTGAGAGTAGGGAAGGTGGGACCAGTGCGGGCATGCACATGCTGGTTGCCAACGAAAGGAAGCGCCGCTGCCCCAGCAGTAGGAACGCACGATCCCACGTGACCGGCAGCAGCTGATGCAGGGGAATGGGGTTTGACCTACCTCTGCCCCTGTCTGCCTGACGTCCTTCGCTATCCTCCTCGCGCTGTTGGTTATAGCTCCAAGCAAAACAGCAACGGTATCCACGTACATCGGTATCACTAACGCTGAGAATAGGAACAGCACGCAGAGCAGCAGGCCGACCGTAAGTTCCGGAATCCTGGCGGAAAATGCTCGAGTTGATCTCGAAATGTCGCTCCGTTCTCTAAACATTGAAGTGGAGACTCAGTATTACCAAAATATACAATCCAGCGAACGGGAGTAACTGAGCATTCCACGACCGCGCAAAACATTGAATGACAGAAACACATCGTTGCTGGTCTGATTGGGGGTGCCTTCGGCATCGTCTTTGTCGACATCGACGAGCGTCTATACAATAACTGTTCTATGGTTCACTTAAGAACCCCTGGTAGCTCATTTTCGATGCTTGTACTTGGAGCAACGACCATGGGCGTTCAGACAGCGTAACAACTGACTACTTCAGCGTGCCCCGAGACCCACCGATTGTTGTGTGTTGAGAGATATTTGATTTATATCGACCGGACTGCGGGCACAAGGCACATGTTTCAGATGATAGAGACTCTCACAACACAAGCAAACATGCGAACAATGCCACAGTAATAGGCCGGCAACCTAACTACGCGGAAATCACAAGAAATATCCTTGTTAGCCGACGGAAATGTGTACTTACGATACTTGGGTGGAGGAAAAATGAACCGCATGCGTGAGAAAATGACACTACCACATGCTGTAGAACAACACCAGACCCAGGAACCAACCGATAAGGGCGGCAAGCTGAATGACCATGACGGCATTGTCGGCCCTCTTCGCGTCCTCAGTTCCTTCCCACTTGGAGGCGGAGACGGCCCAAATTGCCATGCAAATCGCGTCAACCCCGGCAAGGCACGCCCCCACGGCGTTGACAAACCTGTGCGCACATAAATTATCGAGTTGCGGTGCAGAATACGCTTAGTGCGGCGCGGAGTTCGCTTAGTACAACACCAAGGGTACGCGAGGGGGGGGGGGTACGGGTGACCCTAGGCCCTTATAAAGCAACGAATGCCTTCTGTGTTTTGTTGCGGCTAAACACACGTTCTATGGTGGTGCGCACCGCGGAACAAAGAACGTGCAGCCGCTGCCACGAGTGGTCTTCAGCCGCTGGGGTATGTGGCCCAAATGCCGCTTTATAACAAGCGAGTGTGGCGGTCCAAACGGGCCTAGCTGTCTGTATATATCCAATGCAGCAAGCCACCAGTTCGGGCTATGAAAAGCATACGAAACACCCGCCGCTTAGATGTAAGACGTGATTCTTATGAGTTTGAACGGTGTACCCCACCCGTTGGCGAAGGGCTTGAACAGCACGAGCACGATGCAGGATGAAAACTGCAGGCCGCAGAACAGCCAGAGTTGTTGCACGCTCTCGTCGATCAGTATGCCAACACACGCCATAGCTGCCGACTGCGCGAGACAAGACACGATAACACACAGACGGTACGGACGCCGGAGAGATTAGACATTTGCACATACGACTTCAGGCCAAAATTGTACCTTTGGATCCGAATTGTACGGAATCCGACAAACCAGTGCTGCGGCAACTATCATGGTAATCGAACACCATACCAGATAGGCGGCCTGTCACACCGTGGGGACAGTAGCGATATGGTTCTTAACCTCCTCAGGAATGCAGGAAGGCACCCCCGTTTTTTAAGGCAGCTCACATGAAATCAGTGTGCGGTCGGTTTTTGCCGTATTCCCAGGGGCAAAATAACTACAAATAAAAAGGCAATAGCAGCTGTGAGATCGAGAATTTCGTCGAACCTCATCTTCGCAAGCTGTGTGTCATACCTAGATCACGCATGCGATGGGTTTTGTATGGCCTCGTGCAAGATATGCAACACCAAAAGCTGCAGAACTGTATTACGGGGGGCCATAGTCAACAGGACCAAATATTGTTAGTAAAAATGGTTAAACTTATAGGTTTTTATGGATACCATAGGTCCTGTTAACTATGCCCCCCCGTAGTAGTATATATATATGAATGTTTACACACCATATGTGGTCATGATTGGTTAGCCTCCCCCCCTCGTAATAGTGAGCGAATTAAGCCGCACAAAGCCGTGCTTGCACCTGGACAAGAGAAAATATCATAAACCACGACCCATGCTTGGTAAAGTCCACGTATAGTGGTTCGAATCCGATCCGGAACCAATCCCCTTCCCGCCGAGCGCTTTGATCGGCGTTCTCGGTCGTCGTCCACTGCCCTTTGTCCGCCCATGCAAACAGACTGTTGCTTTCCTCCCAACCGGCTTTGACTCTGGAGAAGAAAGTAGGGTGCTGCTGTTGGTCACCACGGCCGCCCTCGGGGTTATCCTGATCGGTGGTCGTCTCGAACACGATAACGTCATCGGGCAACACTCGAACACATATAATGCGGGACACCATGGCAATCATGAGCACCGGGAACAGCACCTGGCGTAAAAAAGGGTGAGGTACAGTGGGTGTGTGAACCCGGTGAAAACCAAGGACGTCGCAACTCAGGAGCGGGGAACGAATGCGCCTATCCTCGCGATGCAACACCCATAAACCCTTGCCAGGAAGTCTTATTGTGACGCTGGGTGTAAATACGTGGGACAGATGACTCGCACTGGCCGATGGTATCACGAAGGAGATAGCTCTAGAGCACCAAGCAATATGGTGGGAAGTTTTGCCCCCATAACCCACATGCCCCAAACGGCATTATCCTTGAAATCACGCGACGTCGTACATACATTTCCGATATAATAAACTTGCGCCGCCATTGCGCTATAGTGAGGGGGCCTTCACACAACCTGATTTTTGCCAAGGGATCTACAGCGGCATGCTCGACCCGGTAACTTTGTATAATAAGACACCGCATGTAGCATACACTAACCTGTCCGGAAACGTATGGGTCGTCAGATAGGGTAATCATGTTAGTTTTCAAGACGCTTTTACGACAGGATTAGCACTGTTTCGCCCTATTAGGCAACACTTCTTAGCATGCGTCTAATCAATAAGCGACTTACTAAGGTAGTCACGGCCATGAAGACCACCCACGGGCAGGTGCTGACCCTGAGGGCCGACACCTGTGCGGCTACCGCTCCTTCGAAGGCGAAGAACATGAACACCAGCTCAATGTGCGGGAAGTGCAGTAACGACGAGGGCGAGTGATCCCTACACTCCGAGATGAGGTTTACGCGTCTGCAATCTTCGGGAGTCGGACCTCGACTGTCGTCCTCCTCCTCAAGATCGTCTGCGAACTTTTCACGGACATCGCTCGTTACTCCGGGCGACAAGATGCTCTGAGAGTGCCACTGATGCGACCGCCTTTGAGGGCCGGCGTCTTGAACCCCGCCCTCGGCATCCGTGTTGGGATATATCCGGGCTACTTGTTTGATCCAGCGGTGGACAGAGAGGTCTCGGACGGGTGTGCCCCGGCGATGCGCCATCTCAACCATTTTCTCGGCATGTTGCTGGCGGTGGGGGGGGCATGTCCACACAGACGCAAAACGTGGACGTTACAGTGGCAGGAACTAACTGCAGGCTCTCGCTGCGAACATTCGCTCAGAAACGTGTTCTACGGTATGTAGGGCTGCCCCTGGTTTCATCCGAGACTCCTCGCTCTTCCGAGGAGCTCAATATCCCATCCCAACACCTGCTGGTGAAACAAGCTGGGCGCACAACCTGGTGAACAAGCTCATGGGTCAGGTATACAACGAATATGGCGCACGCCAAACGGTAATAGCAGAGCTGCAACGTAGTTCTGTAGATGAAAAGTCTTGCCGGTCCGAACAGTTTGAGGCTAAAAACGTAGCCCCTCGTATAGCAGCATGGCTCCGCTGGAGGACGGCATTTTTTTGCAGTCGCCTGTGTATGTTAAGGTTTGGTTTTGATACGGGTGGGACAGAACCGAACTATTTGGCCAATCGTAACGCCATCCCCAAACCCATACCGGTACGTCGAATATTTTCTGGTCGCCAGTGCGGGGTTTTGAACCGTGAGATACTCGGTATCCAGCCTTGGTCGATAGGCAAACAGTAATACCCAAGCTCTTAAGTGTCAATTAATATACTACGCTCGTTTGTTAACCGCACCTCTACAAAGTGAACCCTATCCCTGTGTGTGGAAACGCTGGTGTGGTCCAAATGCAAACACACCCCGTGATGAAAACGAACTCGAGGAATCACATATGTGCTCGGCGGACTCACTTTTGTCAGCCAGTACGCCTCCGCACCAGATACCAGTGCAACGTGGAAGAAGAAGAGGGCAAGCAGAATGACCGCCACGAGCACAAGGTTTCCAATGAATACGACCACGCCGATGTCACCCGACCCAGCCTCCGAAAACTCACACCGGGGGGCACTGGCTGTTTCTTGGAGCCGCCGAGTCGTGCCCCACTGTGTGAAGTCCATGACCATACTTTCCGGCGGCCAAATATTAACCCACCTAGACAGACACAACAGGGTGACGGCGGGTCCAAACGCGGAGATGTCACAGTACCGTTTCACCGGATGCTGCTGTGCGTTCTACTGTAGCTCTTGTTGCTACTATTGAAGGCGAGTTTATTTTTTGTGACCGCGCCCGACACGAGGGGCGGCACCCTTTGATCTGCCCGAAGACCGCGTTTGGCACCGAGGCTCTGCGACCGACCGCCGGCCGATTTTCATGAGTCAACGGTTCCCCCTGCCATTGCCATCATATCAACCAACGAGACACTTGATTGACAACATTGTTAGAAGTATCCTGTTGCTCGAGGACAGTCTTGTCGGGGACGGCTAAGACCTGGATGGAGCTTGCCGCCCCAACTTTTGTCCGCGACGAATGTCAGTTGCAAGATCCACTCGAATACCACAAAGTTGGTAACAAATTGACCGCCGCCAATAGTGAAAGAGGGGGAACATATCTGATATTGTTTGTGAAGGACCAGGGACTGTCGAATAGCGGCTAAACTGTGCCGCGATCAACTGCAGGCCTTGATAAAACACAACAAAAGCCCGACGCTTCCGTACGAGGAAACCCTTTGGTATTCCTTGCTTTTTCTGAGCTAACCGGTTCGAGGTACTAACCAAGGCATTTCCGTAACCTGTGTTGGGGACAGATTCCGAGACGTGACTGCGCAGGACCAACCCATAAAGTTGATTCTATACATAAAACACTCAATTCCGAGGCAATACCGTAAGGCTTGTACTATTACAGCACCAAGGTCAACATGCGTACACCAATCATGTCTACATGCCCCTTCCAAAGCGTTAAGGGATGTTTTATAAGCTTTCAATCTGCGATCCCCTATGACCAGTCCCACCCCCCTCCCGTAAATGTCTGGCGGATAAAACAACTAAAAAACTATGAAAGAAATGTTTCGTCAACGTGTCAGCAAGGGCGCACGGAACACGACTGCCAAAACTCGATGTAGGTCTCCAAAACACGGCGGACTTCCGACGCTTACACAAAATGGGGTGAAAGGCCTGAACCAGCCTGAACCGTGACCCATAGATGGCAAACACCTAATAAAATGCTACGGACATTGCCTGTTTTATTTCGCGGGAATCGGCATTCCTGGTACATACCACGGCGCACCCATACTCATCCGTACCGAAAACCCATATATATATAATTTATATGTGCATTGTACGGTACGGGTGGCACCTAACGTTTATGTGCCCCCCCCACATGAGGAGCTCTAGGCCTCAACCCCAAGAGACGACCCGAAGGCAAAGCAAAAAAAAGCGCAACCAGATGAAAACCTCCGCCACCAATTTAGACAGATCACGAACAGTATTGTACAACATTATTCATGATGTTACTCCAATGGTATTGAGTCAATGAACCTATAGTACTCAGTAAAAACCATTTGGCCAAGACAATGCTACCCGTATCGCAGAACGCCCCGAAGGTTAACATGTTTGAAGCATCAGACCTCAAGTGCCTGGCGAAAGCGGACACCACCGAATCTTCAGCCCCCGTAAAGTCCACCAGCGATAGCGTTGCAATAAACTGGAGCTGCCCCGTCAGGACTAAAGCCAGGGTTACTGATGGAGCCCGGGTGCTGAAGTTTCCTCTCGCTGCGTCCAGCTAACCGTGGAGGGAACAAGTTACCGATAACGACGGCACGCACGATTGAGGCGTGGACGTCATAGGGTGCGACATTCAGGGAGTTGTAGAGGATAGAGACATGCGTCCCCGCCCTCGTAGCAGTGCTCATGAGGGCGTCAATCACACCACATAATGAAATGGTGTTGCGGAGTTATCCGAGAAATGCACTGCAGAAAATGTGGCGAATTGAGATGAAGATTGCGGGATCAGCCACGCAAAGAAGAGCGCCCCCCCAGCCTAGAAAGTGGTGATTCGAGGGCCCGCTATACAGACAGTACAAGAGATTTAACCCTTCTAGGACTGTAGCCCCGTTTTGGGGACAAACCACTCGAACTCGAAGTTGTTGGTCCCGAAAACGAGACTGCTGCACCAAAAACACGGGCGCAACACACTTCTACTCTTTATGTTTCTGAGCTCACGCCGTTCAGGCGACACAACGACTGCAAGCCCCGTTGTGTTAAGATATACCCATGAATAACGCTAAAAGGTCCGTCCCACGACAGGGGCCACACTGCCTGCCTTATGAGGAAAAATGATTCGATCGATTCAACTCCTCACGTGAGCAGCTATATACCCGTTTGCATGACAATTTCGTGGCTACAGTAGTAGGCTCGTTTCAGGACTAGCGCAAAAGAAACTTTGATCGAGTTGCGTGAACAAACTTGTTCGGACTTTTGCATCGGATGAGGTATTGATGACGTCATGCGAGGCGCTCAGTAACGAAGGCACCACCCATAGAAGGCACTGCTTGATAGTCTGTAAAGAACGGAGTATGGTGCGGTGCGGGGCTTCCGTCCAAAGTGTCACCGGTTGCTTTCGCCCACGCAACGTGCCAGGAACCAGGGCGTATGGGCACCAGTATTTTCTAAGGCCTATGGTGTGTGGAGCCAGTGTTGAGAGAAAGGCTCATGTACGGCCAACACACAATCTCACAGGCCAGACTACCAGATATGTATATACTCTAACAAGTATTCAGGGATAACACACCACACCGGATCCAACGATGTCGGCAAGTTGATGCACCCTGTTGGCGAGGAAACGTCGCGCCCAGAACTGCAGTATCTTTCTAAGCGCGGCTCTACAGCTACTGGTGTACCGTTTCCCCCCACCGTGCCCAAAACTACACCATTTGTTGCCCACCGTGCCCGCCGATCGTGAGGACGCGGATCCAGCGCCAGGGCCGGCGAAAAAACTGGCCACCATGACAGCCCCCACGCCAATCACAGCAACGGTCGACATCGTTCTCGCCGCCACGGAGGCCGGAAACAAATACTTCAGGGGTGGTGGAGCGAAACACACGTAATAGACAGGGGCTGGTCAGTATTGTGTTTTCGAAACCATAGATGCCAGGGAGGAGATCGACACTCGAGCATCAGGAAAAGGGAAAAAGAGTACTAGTTGGCGCACCACATCGTACACGTCACGCGTACCAAGTGGTGTTAGCATACCTATTCTCCGCCGTTCAACCGGACTTACAGAGCCCCTCGTATATACTCAAGGCGTACAAAAGAAAACTACGCCACTTATGGAAGGAACTATCGATCCCACGCATCCGTTTAATGGTGTCAACGTCGTGAAGTAACGGGAATCCCCAACCATGTGGGTCGTACCGCACCTGCTCAGAGTCTGCTGAAGGGGCCACAGTAGATGCCTCTGCAGCAAATGTAGAGGGCGCGGTAGAGGGAGCCTCAGGTTGTAGCGAAGGCACAACTTCTGCAAGACGGTTAGATGGGGGTGGGGTATCACGTGGGTTGAGCGCTATTGGCTGCATGCTGCAAGCCGGCCACGGGAAACAACGACGTGGTGCCTTTGATTGTCTTCTCATCATGCTGGTTTTATGTCGAATTTCCGGGCTCGTGGGTATACTGCCTGCTACACGTCAGGAATGCTAGGGAGCTCATCTACTGCTGTACTACGCATGTTCGCGGGTGTTAGATGCGAAGAGGAGACGCTACACCAAATACTCGTCCCGGGTGTTACATCGGCTGCTACTATTGACAACGCATGGCTGTTACTACACAACCGACTGCCACGACTGATAGATGGTTGTTTTTGGGAACACGCACGCCTTCTATATCGCTAGACAGACCCGTGGCATAGCTTTGTGTGGCCTGTTTCAGGTGAATACATTAGATGCGTTCTACAATAGAGGTAGCACATTTCCGATATTTTGTTTCCGAATGACGATGTTCCTTAACCCAAAATCGTCGCAATGCCAATCTTGTTTCGACAAATATCGCTTTGTATACTTGGGCCATGGGATTGTTGATCGGGGTTCAATTTATTTTTGCTTAGGTCAGTTTTCGGGTGAGGTATGGAGCTCCTGAAGTGAGGAGGCTCGGGAAATTCAGGGGGAACCTCTATCGTAGAACGCCTCATTAGCGTAGGTGAGGGAGTGGGAACAAAATTAACTGAAAATATACTTCAAGATACAAACAATGCATGGCGCGAGTTGACGTTCATTTCGATAGAGGATAATGCTCATGGGGCCATCGGTTTCCCATCGTGGGTTTTGGTTACCGCCGAAGAGTTGATTGCTACGTATTCAGGTTTACGTTAACAAAAATAAGTACTCCGGGAGTTAAACTGTTTCTGACAAAGGCGATATATTAGATGTACGGCATCTATGCACATCAACACATTGTACTCGAGGGAGTTCCAAAAAGTGTAAGGTGGCCTCCAATGTTCAACATGTAGGCTTGACTACAACTGCCGGACCCACACACCGCTTAGCCCGCCTACGAACAAAGACCCGTCCCCATACAAAGCACCAGCCATCGCACTACTGAGCGAATGACGAACCTCATGTTCAGTGCTTTCAGTGCTAGCATTCGCGGTTTTGCGGTTAAGAGCATTGTTCGAAACCTGGTGATAGTGCCGCGGAAGGGCTTGACGTAGCTCTCGGCGCCGGTGTCTCCAGCATCTGCGTTTCAACTAGATCAGACGTTGTCGGGGAAGATGTACCAAATATCGGTTGAACGGACGCAGACAGTCCAACCGTCGGTGGTAACGTTTCCAACAACGGCGCTCTCGTCCGACTAGATGTCGGTGCTGGGGTACCTTGCACAGATGGAGTTGGTGTGAGCGGGACTGGAGCCGGCGGCCTTGTCGGTGCTTGGGTCGGCGCTGCCCTCGTCGGGCCAGGTGTGGGCGCTGGAGTACGTGGTACAGATGGAGCTGCTGTCGGCAGCGCTGGGGTCGGTGCCTTCATCGGCGTTCGTGTTGGCGCTGCTGCCCTCGTTGGCGACAGGGTACGTTGTACTGATGGAATCGGTGTGAGCGGCGCTGGAGTCGGCGGCTTAGTCGGCCCTTGTGTCGGCGATTCCTTCGTCTGGCTATGTGTCGGAGCTGGACTGTGTTGTTGTTCATATGGAGTCGGAGTCGGCAGTGCAGACGTCGGCGGCCTTGTCGGTGCTTGTGTCGCCGCTGCTCTCGTCGGACCAGGTGTCGGCGCTGGGGTACGTTGTGCAGACGGAGTCGGTGTTGGTGGTGCTGGAGTCGGCGTCTTTGTCGGCGTTTGTGTCGACACTGCTCTCGTCAGACCAGGTGTGGGCGCTGGGGTTTGTTGTACTGACGGGGTCAGTGTTGGTGGAGCTGGAGTCGGCTGTTTTATCGGTGTTTGTGTCGGCGCTAATCTCGTTGGACCAGGTGTCGGTGCTGGGGTACGTTGTACTGACGGAGTCGGTGTCGACGGTGCTGGAGTCGGCGGCTTTGTCAGCGCTGCTCTCGTCGGACCACGTGTCGGCGCCGGGGTATGTTGTACTGACGGAGTCGGTGTCGACGGTGCTGGAGTCGGTGGCTTTGTCAGCGCTGCTCTCGTCGGACCAGGTGTCGTGGCCGGGGTATGTTGTACTGACGGAGTCGGTGTTGGCGGTGCTGGAGTCAGCGCCGTGCTCGGAGAGGGTGTTTTCACTAGAGTTGCAATGTTGCCAAACGAAGAATCAAGGGGTAGTGTTAGCAGCTAGGTCAGTAACAGCACATCAATTCTGGTCCGACACTGGACGCTTCACGTTTGAACTAACGCAACGATGTATACTGCGATAGGGGTGCACCTGATTGTTTAGTTCATGCTTCAGCTCACGTGAAGGGCTGTGTGCCTTAACCAAACCTTACCTTCAAAAAAACGCCAAAATGCAATTCGATGGGAATTCCCATGGCCTACGGACATATCACAATACACTAAATTAGTGGAAATTCACCGATTTAGGCCCGAGTAGTTCCTCACTTGGATGGCCTCGCCAGTACATGAACAGTTTGAACCGAAAACACCCCCCCCCTTTCGCAACACGCGTCTACCAATAGAGCCAGATGCAGCATCGGATCATACCACACTACTGTGGGAGTCTCCTTAAATGATAACCTATATAAGGAACCTCCTAACAATACGAGGTGCTCACCTCCACAGCATACAACCTCGCCACAAATGGGATAGCCGTCGGTAGCTTCCACAGAGCACGCGACCAAAGCCTTTCGGTGCCAAGTCGGACATGAATGGGGGTATTCTTTGCAAGTATAGACATCGGTTTCTTTTGTTGGGAATAATACGACGCGAGCGGGGGAAAGCACGGGAGGGCCGCGATTAGTGGATCGATCAAACACGCGAGTAACACAGACGTTGCGGTAGATATTAGTGGGTGCGTGTATTTGGTTGTGAAACAGTGTGGAAGACAATATGATCGGGTTCTACAACATACCCTGGCGTGTCATATATAGCTTTTGGTCAATTGTTTATACTCTTCTTTGCTGAACTCCAACCGTTAGAGGCAAGTCGCGAAGGGGGCCAAGAGCGCGCTTTTAGCACCGGTGCAAGAACCAGCGGTGCTGGGTAGATGTCAACACCAAAGTCATGAACAATGCGATGAAACCGACAGCGAAAGCCATGTATATATATGTCGAAAACCATGATTTTCTGATCCGCATGAAAGTGTCCAAAATATCAACCGAATCACAATTCTGCAGCACTAAAAAAAGACAAAAATACCAGGGTATCAAAAGAGAACGCGGAACGCCTTGCCCAATCACCATATTCCTGACCTTCGATTTCGCAGCAAGTCTCGTCGCTGCACTCTCCGACATCGCTTTCTTCGACCTGAACGTCGTCAGACAGCGGAGATAGAAAATCGTGGTAGCAATTTGGCAGGGACGCCGAATAGTGTCCCGGCTCGCACTCCCATTGCAAGCACGAAAAAAATTGCCTGCCGACGTCTCTTCCGGGGTCCATCGAATGCCCAGCTGAACACCCCATGATGGGCAAAGCGGCGGATAAGAGAGGCGGGCACTGCGATGTAAACTTCTGATATATTGAGATCGGCGGGCTCGAAGCACCCATCGGCGAAAAACGGATTTGTACCTTGAGAGAATCTAGCCACGCTGTACGGTTCCGACTGCAATTCCGGGTTGAAAACCCTAGACAGGACTGCCGAAGAAGAAGATCGGGGGGCATAAGTAGGGATAATGTACGAGCCCCACCCCAGTTATTGTGTCCATCGCCCATACCGCTTTTCAGCGGGATTCCTCGTCATTGGTGATATACGACGTATACTCTAGGTGGATAAAAACCAACACCCCTCGTGGTTCTCAGCGCAGGCCATGCACCAGGCGAGACAGAACTATAACAAAGCAAAAACGTTTTGCCGGGTAGTACCTACAGCGCGTATGTAGCTTGTTGCCGGCCGTCCGATATTGTTCGTGCTAGCAGCGACTATGTCTTGAGTGCTTTCGCTACACCGTACTGCACCATTGCTGGAGTGCACGCCGTGATATGCAACAGTATTGGCGGATTTGGGTGGAGGGACGAACGCAGTACCTGGTAGGCACTGTAAATGAGCGATCGCGCCTGAGAGTTTGGCTAAGGCCCCGTCCCTTAATTAAGGGCAAACGTTGTAAAAGGGGGCATGTGCTTTGCACTGCACAATACCACAACCAGCGGACCACGAGATCGGAGCATTTGTACCGCAAGCCACCTTCAGCTGTCATTTAATTCAGAGACAGCATACCAGGTACAGTAGCTCGGATGCCGACCGATTCTTGAAAGGATTTTGCCTAGGGGTGACGGTGGAATTGCACACCTCGCGAAGAGCTATGTCGAGCACTCTAAAAACAAGTCAAAATCGCTGCACCAACACAAACACTAAGTCAATTCGACCACCGGCACAAAAACCAAAGTCCATTGATCGATGCCCACAATAAAATTAAGTCATGTTTTATCCATACACTACGCCCAAGTCATTTTCGGCCCGCACACGAAGCCGAAGTTAAATTCGACCAAGTCAATTCGACCACCCACAAACAAATCCTCTTATTCTGTTTTTCTTTTTCGAACTTTCCGTCGCGGCCACCTCGCTCAGTTTTGACACCTTTTCGATCCTGTTCAGGTTTTGGAAATCCATTTTTTTTTCACTTCTTTCGTTTTTTTTTTTGTTTTCTATGTTTTGCCATGTTTAAACTAGTGCGGGCGGGCCTCTAAGCTTAATTTTAGTGTGGGACCGCTACCTCTCTCAGTTTGGACTTTTTCGATTCTGGCTATAGTGTTAGATATTTGTTGACTCCTTTTCGATTTTTTCTGAGTTTGTTCAATTCTTGTCAACTTGAAACAGCAGTGTGGGAAGACGTCTATCTTCAGTTAGGTTTGAGGACGACTATCTGGCTCAGTTTAAACTATTTTTTCTGTAAATGACTCCAGTTTTGATCATTCATTGTTTGCAGTTTTTCAGACTTTTTCCGGCCTTTGATATATTTTTTGATAGTGAAGATAGTGTTGGCGGACTTTTACGTAATTGGAGTTAGATTGGGGCCGGTCATCTTGCTCATTTTCCACAGCATTTTTTCGAACTTAGTTTGCGAAATCCACCGAGTATGTTCTTACTTTTGCTCGAATTGTTTTTCGTTTTTGGTTTTGTTTGGTGTCGAAGTAGGGTCGGCGGACTTCCATATTGGATTTCGTCGGGGAAAGACTACTTGGCTCGGTTTTGACTGCTTTTCGAGTCCGATTCGAGGTTTTATCTCCTGTCTTTTACTTCGTTTCGGCATTTATTTATTTGTCTGAATTTAAATTTTGTTTGTTTTAACATGAAATAGTTGGGATGACTTATATCTTGAAGTTTGTGCGGAAACGGTTATCTTGCCCAGTTTTTCATTGTTTTTCGAGTCCGACTTAAGTTTTATTAATAATGCATTTTTTAGCGTTTCCCCGATGGCTTCCCACTGTGTTTCTTACATTGAAATACGTGTGGGGGGGGGCTTCATATTGAATTGTAAGTGGGAGCAGCTACGTAACTTTGCTCAGGTTTGATTGCTTTCAGTTTCTGTTTTGGAAACCCATCATTCCTTCTATTACGGGGGGCCATAGTTAACAGGACCAAATATTGTTAGTAAAAATTGTTAAACATGTAGGTTTTTATGTGTACCATAGGTTCTGTTAACTATGGTCCCCCGTAATAGTTTGACTTCTTGCCACTCTTTGTTGTTTCTTCTCGTCGTGAAGTAATGTGGGTGGACTTTTATCTCGAATTTAGTCCGGGAATGGCTATATCGCTCGGGTTGACTGTTTTCGATGGTGGTTCGGTCTTGTAAAATCATTTTTTTCTTTTGTCTATTTTTGTCCAGACGTTTTTTCATTTGTATATCGAAGGCAGGGGGGGATTGTATTCTGGATTTATTTAGTAGTGGAAAATATTGTTAGGGATCAGAATTTTATTGTCGTAGAGATATCTGAGCGCTATGGTTCATATTTTTCGGTATAATTACTCGTACGTATTTATTGTACTCTGCTCACTTTGACAGCAGCAACTGACATTGTTTGGTTGGTAGCGCTTGTGAGAATACCATGTGGATGCCGCATGAACCGGTGCTGGCAGACTGGTAGGACACACGAACAGACAGGGCTGTTGCTTGCAGCTGGACAGCGGTCGCTCGCTGGACAATATCTTTCGCGATTTCGTGATTTCTCGCGATTTCAAGACATCATAGGTAAGGAATCGGGGAATTGGCCCTAGCAAAAGCACCATCGGAGGTGGAGGGCTTCATTCGTGGCACAGGCAGCAAGCGCGGAAGCGACGACACCGGTCATCGCATCGACAGGTATCATGTTACGTACAGAGACTGGTTGGTATTTGTCTCCTTAATCCCCGACTCGTGTGGGTCGAGGGTGTGTGCGTTTGAGAATGATTCTAGCGAGTTGCAATGCTTGTGCAAAAACGAAAAGCGGGGAAATAGCAACAAATCAACCTCATAAATAAGCAGATGTTCATCAGATCGCGGCAACGAGATATCATCGGACTATCCCCTCGAGCGAAGGCAGATATATTAGGATACTTGTAATCGAGAGAGTGAGCGCGCCCGGTGGCACTCTCGACAGCCTGGGCGTGGATACACCATGATATTTTGAGTACATATATATATATGGCCTATTAACTGATCATATTCGTTTCACCTGGATCAGTTCATCAGATGGGAGAAAATCTTCGGTGTCAAAATATATTTGTAGATATTGTACCTACGTCGTATGTCTCGCCAGAAGGGCTTGCAAGGACAAACACATGCGTTGGATCGCTGTTGGTTGAAGCGTGGGCGACATTTTCGCTATCCGATCACACGTAGCAGCAGGCGGTTGGTGTGTCAAGTGTGTGCCAAGTCAATACTCTTGCTGTGATATATACCAATCGCGTCTTTCCAATGGGGCGCATAATATTTTATGTGTTTTTCAGGCCTCTTTAAGTCGACCAAAACAATCGCTTTACATTGCTGCTGTTGGGCGAATCGTGATATCACACCTCTCATTGTAGCGTATGTGGCGGCAAGGCGACGCAAAAATTGTACGCGTAAGATATCGTTCGGCAGAATTACAGCTGAAAATGATTAATGGTACCTATCGCGATTTCGCGGTGGGGCACCACCAAAATTCAGATTGACGAGTACATCGACGATAAATTAACATGGCTTAGTGAACGAGTGATTACCCACGTGGACTGCCGGGTGAGAATACATTATCACAGCCAGAAGATCGACTCAAGGGGTCTTGAGCGCGAATACAAATATATAACATGGCACAATGAAGGAATAACTCCCCGCGCGCATTACTGGGTGAATTGTAATCTTCACAGAAGTTAGGCCCTAGGGTTCACGAGCGCGGATATTTGAAAAAACGTCAACCGCAAGGGCAGATAGTGCGTCTTGCTGGGTGATTGTGAGTGGCGGGAGGTTTAAGCTCAACTCAAGGACACGGCGCGGGTCGAGACGACCACGATGAGCGGCGGGTCGATTGGTGCGAGCAGCAGGTTGAGAGGTGCCAGTAGAAACCCAGGTGAAAAATCAGTCCGTCAACCTGAATACGTTGTGCACAGCGAGGCGATTAACGGTCGGCTTGATGCGATCGAGGCCAGTACCGCTGAGAACGGGGGGCGGCTGGGAAAGGTCGAGGACATGGTCGGGTGCATTCGAACTGTGTTGGATGACATCCCAATCAACTAACCAAGCGGTGGCCAGGGGCTGCATAACGGTGCGCAAGAGCTCTGCGATAGAGGTATCACGTTTGGGGAGAATAAATCTGAGTTACCACGGCGTCTTCACCAGGCGCCTGTTGGAGGATGAGTATGTGACTTGCGCTCTACATTGTTGAGCATAATGCGTACGTACACGTACGATATACGTGTAGCATCAATCGCATTTAAAAAACTGTCCGCGTTAAATAATGCACTATACCTCAGGAACCTCATAAAGGTTCGGTGAACTTTGTCGTAGAAACCCTCCCTGGCTTCCGCCCACGGTAGCTGTCAGATCAGTTATGGCTGAAGGAGAGGATAACGGTTTGGAAGAACCTCAATATTTACGCGGTTCGGCTCCGTTGCGATGAGACGTCAAAGGGTTGCGAAGGGCGAGCTAGTTCCAAGACTGCAGGACAGCGTAAGGGAATTCCAAGCCGCTAGCTAGAGGAGCCGAAGGCCATCGTCATCGCTCGTAATGAGAACGTAATCGAGACGGCAACTCAGAATATCTGAGGATACATCATCGATCCGGCTGAACAGCGTGTTCCGGTTCAAATCTCCGCCATGATTGTACCTGGATAGGGGCGCAAGCCTGTCTCTTCGGTCAAAGCAATGATTTCGGGAGTAAACACCATCCTCGAGACGGGGAACTCCCACCTACAGTTCAACAGCAACACTTTGCTTCCGCTGAACCAGCGACCTGAAGACAAGCGTTTTGCTCGTATGGACCTTTCTTCGCAGCCTGAGAGACACGATAGAAACGACACCAACAACGCCCCAACACAACGGGGGATACGGGCATAATGGACAAACGCCTGCGGCCAAGAACGCGTGCATTCTAAGGAACGGAAAAAAAAAACGCCTGAGGGAGCCACTGCCGCTGCCCAGGACAGCACGCTTGAGGTCTAGGACAGCACGCCTGAGGAGGATACTCTTGCAGAGATAGGGCGCCAGCGAGTGCACATCCTGGACAGACGGCAGTAATATGCAAGCAACCTTGTAGAATAGGGGAAACCAATAAGTACTACGGCCGGAACGTCAACGACGGGAGCTGGAGTATCCTCACCTTGGGTCGGAACACGTATAACCGAGGAATAACGTTGACCCATCAGGGACCGGAACGCCATCATCAGAGACTGGAACACTAACGCAAGAAGCTGGAGTATCGTCAGCATTATTGTCAGGCGCTACATCTCCTGTTTTACCCGGGGACGCATCTGCTGCTTCGCCCAGGGTCGAACTTTTCACTGTGGCTGGAGTCACACTGAACGAACCGCATTACGAGACCACCAGTGCGACATCAAATCCAAGCGACCCTCGACTGCACGCACGCCAAGAGGGCATCGGGGAAAGACCGGCCACGAGTGTGGATTTCTCCTACACCAACAAAGACCCATTTCGGATCTCGCAGGAGGAAAACTGGGTGATCAACATCCCCGACAAAACACTGACATAGCATCCACTCTCCGGAGCACATCGCCCGGGATCATCGGATCCTCAACATCTGGGGTCGTCGGAGCATCATCAGCATCTGGGATCATCGGAGCATCAGCGTCTAGGATCGTTGGACCGTCCACGTCTGGGATCACTGGATCAACATCCTCTAGGATCACTGGATCATCAGCGGGATCATCAACATCTGTCATCGATGGAGCATCAGCTGAGACATCACCGCCTGCTTCACTAGAGATCGTGTTAGCTTCTCCAGAGCTGTGCCTGACTCGCGCCTCCACACGAGCCGATCCCGAAGACAGATAACACAGGGACCAATTGCCAGCTGAAGGAGGTCCACACGCTCACGACACCGGGAGAACAACGGCATGCGAACCCCGGGACAGGATCTGTGGCATCAACACAGGGCGACCATGAGCCACTGGCGACGTCAGCTTTCGTGTACACCCGAAAGCCAACTTAAGGCTTCCTCTTCTTACTGCACGGAGAGCCCACCGACATCGGGACCACGAAGCAGACACTGACTGCTTGAATAACACGTGAAGGAGGCGCTGAGACGACATTCAGTTTTGAAGGAAAGGAGAATACCTACCTCTCCAATTTCATATCAAGTTGAGCCTCAAATCCTTAAAAAAATGATAGCGGACCAAGCGCATCGGACGACCAACGGCGTCTACACCAACAAGGTCAAGCCAAGGGAAGCGTGAACTAGATTTTCTCCCTTACCGAATCTGTAGAGTTTGTTCACTTCGTACGGGGAGGATAGAAACTCAAGGCCTTGTTCAAAGAACTTATCACTGGAGTTTTGTTCGTGCGTTCATTGGCTTCGTATCCCGTCCGTCTTTCGTGTAGCGCAGTTTTGGCCGGTGTTGTGCAAGGTTACGATATATCGCAGTCAGTACCAAGAAGTATACGCCACTGACCTTCGTAGTGTTGTAGAGTTGCACCCCGTGTGACTGAGAACGGGGTACCCGGTGACGGGTACCCGGAACCGTCGGAACCGGAACCGTCCCGGTCCAACTCAGGGAACCGCGGGTATTTGTACCCCGGGTACCCGGGTACCCGTCAATTGTTCTTTACGGAGGTCCCAAGACTGGGGTATGCGTTGATTTACACTCCAGCGGCAATGCCTCTAGGCTCTCGCCTCTCGCGCCTGCAGACTACAGACCGAGAAAAGAGAATACCCCTATTAATATCTGCCTTGCCTACCACGCCGCTGCTCCAATTCTACAAGGGGAGCTAATAGTGTATGGTGACCAGGTACCTGGGTACCCGGGTACCCGTGCCCACCTTACCACGCCGCCGCTCAAACGCGAAAAGGGGAGCAAACAGCGTATAGTAACCCGGGTACCCGGGTACCCGGGTACCCACATACCCGTGTCGGCCTCATCCGCCGCCGCTCAAACGCTAAAAGGGGAGCAAATAGTGTATGGTAACCCGGGTGTCTTCCGGGACCCGGGTACCCGGTTCCGGTTCCACCTCAACCGCCCCCCACCCGGTCGGGTACCCGGTTCCAAATGTTGAGGCCGGGGTGCAACTCTATAGTGTCGACGAGTTGTTTACCCTTCATGAGGAATTACCCCCGCGTTTGATAGGAACGTGAGGCTACAGCTGTGCTGCACCTTTGTTAGGCAGTCCGGAACGACATGGAGATCGTAGATATTTGTGTGGTGTTATTTGGTTCGATTGGTCTTTATGCACAGCATGTCAGCAAGTCGTCACGCTGACAGCACCCTAGGCAACATACGTCTATCTCTCTGCGTTTACGACTACCGTGCATTCGGTACGGTGCAGGCAGCACTCCAGACAGCAACTGATGCAGTCAGTAGCCACGAGTTGGTTAGCTGTACGAACACTGGGAACTCTACGCCGTAGTTGAGTGGATACCCGCGGCCATGTGACTCTAGCTCAGTTTGCACACTGATTTAATTTCGTTTGCGCCTTCTTCGTCTCGTGTATTTTTAGGTCGAAAGCGTCGTGCTTCCAAGCCATTTTTTATTTTTAATGGTTTTCGGATCTTCCTAGGGCTCCAGCACCTTTGTGTGACCACGGACGTCTTGACTAGAGAGGTAATGTGAGAAGAACGACGACAACAACAATAATAACAAAGGGCGCATTGTATCCAATTCGAAATAGTAATTTCGATAGGGTAGTTGAAAAGGAGATTTGATAACGTCCTCTATCTCCAGACCTTCAGGATGAATGATATGAGAACCCGCCACCTGGACGAGTGAGTCCAAACGAGAGATTAGCATACGCGAGGGGGATCTGTCACTGGTAACAGTATGCAGCATGTCTTGTTACAGCTTTAAGCTAGCAGTATAAACGATACATTGTATGTGCCTTTGTTTGTTTTGTGGGCGGCAGGAACGTAAATCGTCTGTTCACTCCTATTATTCTTGTTGCGGAATGATGAATAAATTCTCACTGTTTTAGACTATAAATACTACGAATATAAACTTTCAATATTCCTTTGTCGTTTAACCAACTGGAATGTAGTTCACGTCTCTGATGATTCTTGTATTATGGACTGATAGCTAAATTTTCGTACAAGACATGCCGAAAAACATATATTAGCAGAGCAGGATGTTTTACATGCGGTTATATTGTGTAACCTAAATTGTTGATGCATGTTTCCAGGCTCTGTCTCTTTCTGTAAACAGAAATAACCGAGGTGGCACCGAAGTGAAGAACACTTGTGCAGGAAAAAACGTATGTGACCTGAAAATGAGCTTATATGACCAGTATAGAAAAAAACACAATATCATAAGTCAAGAGGAGAAGGCAAGTGGACAAGTTAATGAGTGGAGACAGAGAGGGGCCCAGAGAAGAGAAGAAGAGTGAGGAAGCGAGCGGAACCGTGACTTCATCGTCTCGAAACAGGCAGGTGTACTGTAGCCCGCACTGTCCCCTGGATATTTTGCACCATTTCAGAGTAACGTTCCAAGCATCGATGCTGATGGTGATGCGTTGGATGTACAACCGACCGTACTACGAATAAGATAGACTCGAAATCAATCCGAGTATTGCATGTACCCGAATATCCATACTAAGATACTCACGTACTCGTATCCGTGCGTGGACTGCACATCAACATGAGTACGAATGGATCTCACAACGTCCATGAGCTAATAACTTACAAAGTACGGGTACAGATTGTTCGCAACAACCCGTCTTTGAAAACATACCCGAACGATGAATGTTCGAACCAATATCCTTGCCCACTCTAGGCAGAAGACCTCCCACCCTTTCTTAGCCCTCTTACGTCCTACTATTCTAGTTTCCTACGTACTTAGTATCTATGTGCCAACTGTACGCTATTGGCATCAGCCTCCCCACCTCTTCCCTCTTCCCGCTAGTCGTTTGACCGTCCCGTAATGCGAGATTTTACCGGCGAACTAGGCGTCATATCACAACCTGAGAAGTTACTGAAACGCTCCGTGGAATGGCGTTCCTTGCAGATGCATTTCTTAGTCATTGCCCCCCCATACGATCCTCCGAACAAACTCGACACCCGCTCTCGACTAATCGTTTCCTTTTCTTCCCAGACGCCCAAATCGTTCCATCGCAATGGTGACAAGCGTTTAGCTGCGCTCGTCGAAAGACACCTGTCTACCACGCACAAAATGGTTGCGTTCAACGCCTCACAAGTGGATACAGCTGATCCATCTTGGTCAGCACTTCCCTGGCGTAGGTGAACCCCCGCTTTGGTGCCCGCGTAGGTGGCGTCGATTAGTCTGTTTTTGAGCCGAAACGCCGTCTCCGTCTTGCGCGCAGGAACGCCTGCGCTGGCATAGCGCGTTGAGCGTCCACCGGCCTCGCTCGTAACCGCACGGCGGCTCCTGGTCCTGCCTGGCTCCGTTGCCTGTCCTTTGCACATTTTCGGGTCTCGTTCTCCCCGATAGAGCCGACCTCCTCCGGTGGACGCGCGTGGGTGGGGAGTCTGCCCAGAAATGCGAGATACAGGTCGTGACACACGGGGTTGTCTTTTTTCCACACATTTTCCTGGGGATTGTGAGAGTTAATGGTCTCCAACTCGTGGACAGCCAACATCTCTATATCCGATTTCCCGGATGCATATACCTTCTCAGGGCGGAATGCCCTGTCCCTGCAGTCCCTCAGCACTTCTTCGCCCATGTCCTTTCCAGCGACTTCGCTATCATCTCGGAGGCCTCGCACTACCTCTTGATTGCTGGTGACTAGTTCCGAATAAGGTAGGTTTCAGTTCACTTTCTCCCCCAGACCTCGATACCATACAATCTAGTAAACATTTTATACATATATGCACGGGGTCTGCGTTCGCACTCATGGACGTGATTGCAAAGCCTTCGATGATAATGGCCTACCAGGAGGGAAGACGAAGAATATGCATGCTGAACCAGGCTGAACTCTTTAAGCTATAAAACCTGACGTAGGCATTTGCAGTGGCGAAGGTGGGGAGGGTGCCATCTCCGTGGTACCGGAACTGACTTAAGAAAAAGGGCGGGAGCTGGAGGAAGAACAACATCATACTCACTCGCATTATAGAGTGCGAACTTCGAAAAGTTTTGCATGATATCCAGAGTGATGGGAAACAATGGTCCTCGCACGCCCCAGTGAATTATTGTCTTCTCTCTGAAAAATAGAGACTTATCCCAACTATTCGATGCTGCACAGTAGTAGCTGTGAGGATATTGGTATTCACTACCAAGAAGGCGTCGCCGCGGCGGGCTGACGCCCGCCTGCAGCTTCGCTAATGCGCGTAACGGCTGAGGGTGTGCCGGTATGCAACTCGAGGTTGTTAGTGCGACTTTACTCCCCAGAGGTGCAATGAAAACAAAAATGGGTGAAGAGGAAGCAAACGCTGGATTACACAAGAAACACCAACAGTATCATCCGCCATCCGGCCCAACGGCACATAACTTGTTCGTACAGCGGCAAGGAGCACTACAAAGTACCACGTACGAGACGGTCGGCGTCCGTACTGTATGATTCCTATACAGAAACAGTAGATGCAAAACAAATAGTTGAACAGCGGTCGATCGAGTTAATCGACAGCACGAAGAGCCGGAGATTTCGTTGGTGCAGCAAGCTCAGCAGCAGCAAGCGGCAGCAGCGTAGCGTACAGGTGCATATCATACAAAAACTTCGCTGGCACGGAACCCATGTCGAGACGCGGACCAAATGTCGACTGTGAGACGGTACTCGTACAGCTTCCGAAGCAGATGGCGCCGTTTTTCAGCTTTAAGAAACGGAGACCCATCACCGAGAGGGGTTGTCTTGCATAATAACCATGCTCACACGGGGGTCAGCACCAACAACGTATGGCAGGTATAGCTGTAGCACGTCATGCACGCCTGAGGATGCCTCTGGCACAACAGATGGGGCAGGGAGGCCCGGCGGAGCACGAGGAGCAAAGGCGTAGGAATACATATCAAGTCGACCTTGAAGGGAGCTGCGTGAGCAGCAGCCGCAGAGCAGCGGCAGTAGCACCAGCAACAGTAACATATCACGCTCACCCGAGGATGCCCTCGGCATAGCAGTGGAGGCAGGGGAGCAGGGTGGGTACGAAGAGGAAAGTTAAAATGGCGTCCCCGATGGAGTTACTTTGTAGTGGGTGAATATCGTCCCCCCTAAAGTCCCGTTGTGGGTTTGAGTTTCACCGAATGTATGTTCGTGCTTGCAGAGACGTTTTCGTTTTGTAAAAGCTTGACGAGCGAGAAGCGTGAGAGCGTGACATGCCCTGGCTGCCGGCTCGCGAGGTGTGCTGTTCCTCGTTTTCTCCAGAAACATTTCAAATAGGTCAGCTGTGCGTTAGACCAGTTGAATGGGCGATAAATGATTCTCACAGTCTCGTGGACAGAGAGTTTGGTTGACGGCCTACCTTTGCCCCGTCAGGATTACCTTTTTGCGCGATGAACCCTCAGCATACTATATCTCAGGCCGATCCACTCCGCGTGGGGGACTGCGTGAACAACAGCAGCAACAGCAGAACAACACAGGAGCTGCACGTAGCAGCAGCAGTAGCACATCACGCATGCCGAGACCTGTTGCTGCTACTCCCGCCGGGCGTTCTAATTGTTTTTGGTGTACACGCTCGCCCAGTGCCAAGACGGGGCGCGATGCACATTTCAAAGGGCTTGCACGGAACGGGGCACGGATTTGACGGGATTAGCCCAAACTTCACGGGACTAGTTTGTACGGGATCGAGATCCAAAAACAAAGCCGGAACCGGATCGAGAACCCCAACATTTCCACGGGATTAGTTTGGACGGAAACGGGATTTTCGAAATTGCACGGTATCACGGGATTATTCCGTACTCCGCGAAATCCTGCTGTAATTTCACAACGGCAATAATCCCGAGTAAAACCCTTGGCCAATACAAGTTATAGCGGCTCACGAGATACGGACTTCGAATGGTTGTTTACTTATTCGGCTGGCCCAAGCGTCTGTACTGCATACTCTGTACTGCATACTCCGTATGCAGCTATAATAATAGACACTAAACATTTAGTTGGTCAGCAGTCAATCGAGATAAATCGACAGTATATACTTATGAAGCGCCGGCGACTGCGTTGGTGCAGCAAGCTGAAAGCAGCAGCACACAGCAGCAACATAGCTTATTGACGAAACCTACGCTGGGATGAGATCTCCGCCGAGTCACCCAACAAATGTCAATTTCGGGACGGTACTCGTACAGCCTCCGAAGCAGACGGGTCCGTCCTTCAGCTTCGAAAGGACGCTGGCACCCAAGCGTCCCCTGGTTCCCGGGTCTCCGGTTATTCAAATATCTAGATGTTATATCGGAACAGCACAATATATCTATATCTTAACACGCTGCGTTTAGATCTTCGGCTGGTTCGTGGTCACCGGAGAGCGACGGCGACTTGTCAGAGGATCGTTACAGTAGCATGTGCTTCTCCCTAGATTGATCCACTGCAGGTTGGTTGTCAACGGAGGCCTACACCTCGACTAAGAGGTACTCCAGTGGTCGAAATTGATCCAAGCTTGCGGGGCACAGAATGAGACAAACAACTACCCCCAACTGAACGTTAGCATTTACACTTGCGAACTGCCACAGCTAATCACAGAACACTACAGCCCGCTAAATTGACGGATGCTGAAGATGGGGTCTGTGAAGGCGTTGAGTGCACCAGACGGCAGTCGTGGGCAGCGAGAAACGACTCAGGAGGTGTTTTCGTGCATTCCAAGTTGCCAGCGAGTAGCCCAAAAAATCGCGAAAAAAACGCAAAAAGGATTATTTTCAGACAAGGGAGCATAGCACAATGGTTACATCACCGATGAAGAAATTTCCTTTCACTAGAAGGTTGCTGTTCTCCAGGCGGATTATAAATCTCTGAGGGGGTCGTCGTCGAAGATGCTGCTGGGTTTAAAACTACGCCCCCACGATGGGCAGTAACTTATTGGGCCCAACAACGTGCAAAAATGGGCGAACAAGCTCAGGATGCTCGTATGTTTGCGTTAACCATTCTACAAACCACCAAATACGGATCTTGTCTGCAAATAATACCTTAATCTAATTCCAAGTCGTATGTATATGTTGCCGAAACGCCGACGCGTTCGTGCTTGACGGCACATTCCTGAGAGTGCCAGCGTCTCCATAATAAGAGTTTGACAGACAGTGCCGACGGGGGTTGACTTGCATATGAACCATACTCACGGGGGTCAGCTGCTAAAACATATCGCAGACATAGCAGCAGCAGCAACAGCAGGAGCACAACACAGCAGCAGCACCAGAGCAACGGCAGCAGCAGTAGCAATAGCACATCATGCACGCCCGAGGCCACTCCTGGCATAACAGTCGGGGCACGGACCCGGTGGCGCACGAGGAGGAAAGGCGTAAAAATGCATTTCAGGCCTGTCGGCCTACTCCATGTGGGGGGCTGCGTGAGCAGCAGCTGCAGCAACAACAGCGCAGCAGCAGGGTAGCGTGGAGGAAGCTGCGCGAGGGTGTAAAATAAACACGACGTCGACAGCGTACCTCGTCGCATCCCGCAAATGTTCCATGACTCTAATTTTTGTTTGGCGGTCACATGATAGAAAACGCCTTCACAACACAATCGAAACTCCAAGCTTCATGTGATACTGCTGCCTGCTGGGTGTTTAGGGCCGGTATTATCGAGGGCAAAATGAAGGGAAAAAAAACGAAATGAAAAAATGAAATCAGAACTAAAGAGTGCGTGAGTTTTATTGGTCAAATTGTAAAAATTAGAAGTAGAAATCCCGATACCTCCGTTTTCACATTTCGTTTTTTTTAAGTCCCAGAGGACTTAAAAAAAAACGAAATGGGTGCCAAATAAACGAAATATGGGACACCCAGGGTCAAAGAGGAACATAGGAGGATCTCGAAGCGTTGGGATGAAGTTCCTATAAAGTTTTTACGACCGGTTGGCAAGCGCACGATGTCCGAGGTAGTGCATGTGGCTGCCACGTGGCTTGTCTGCTGGCGGCGCGAGCACATATGGGTAGGGAATCACAATGGGGTGCCCTCGCAAGAAACCGGGGGATCAGGAAGTGGCTGTGGCGGTATATTTTTCGATATGAGTCCCACTCAACATTCAAACGTCGGCCATCGAACAGCGATGGCCGACACACAAATTCTAGAGCACTCCGTAGGGAGCGGGTTGGACCACGAGAACCGCCTGCTGTGGAGGGTGCCTTACGTGTACGAGTTGTGTCTATCCACCGTCGCTGTCGAGCGCTATCGCCGGGAACCACGTACGTGCTGTGGCGGTTGAGTCATTCCGAAAAATTGCACAGCGTAAAACTTCGACTCGGCTTCTTATTTTTGTTTTGTTGTTTTTTTCGTTTTTTTTGCCCTCGTTAGGACTCAACCTCCTGTTTTTTGCTAAAAACGAAAGACTGTTCGTTTTATATCGTTTTAGTTTTTTGTTTTTTTGCCCTCGTTAACCCCTTTAGAACCGCAGTCCCGATTTTGGGGACAAACCATTCAAATTCCGAGTACTTTGTCCCCAAAACGGGACTGCGGTCCTAAAAGGGTTAAGACCGGCCCTTACAAAATACAAAAGCATAGACGCCGCCGTTTTTCCCTCCACCACTGTACCGCTCCTCGCGCGGCGTAGACTCATCCGATTCAGCTGAAACCAAATACCCCGTCTCCTCTGCCTCACGAAGCCTGGCCGCCCGGCGTGAACAGCAGCCGAAGAGGCTCGTGACGCTCTTGTCGCGACTACATGCTTGTCTACGAGTCTCAGCATTCTTAGGGAAACTCGGGCTTTCACACGTGAAATAGCCCGAATCGTTCATTCGACCCCGAATCGTTCATTCGAGCGAACAAAGACGTCGGTTGACGGCACATTTTATTTGTCAGTTGTCATGGACATCTCGATAACATAAACTAATGTATATTTAGAAGAGGGTTTGACGGGACAAAGGTAGGCCGTCACCCAAAATCTTCGGCAACGAGACTGCTGTAATAAATCACTTACCCGTGGCTTGCAACGTTGAGTATCGATCACTCAACTCTTCGAACTCAGTATTGACCAGTCAAGTGGTCCCACTCACAGTTGACATGTTCGAAGAAATTCTCGCGCACCGTCGGGGCACTGGGCGAGCGTTGCAGAGACCGCCCCTGACACAGTCGGGGTCGGGGATCGCGATGAAGCAGTTTCGACCCTTAAGATGAAGTTCATCTCGCGCTACTCGCACGAACGCTGCGCTGGCTAGCTCGAACAACGCGGAAAAAATCGTCCAAGAGATGCCAAGGAAAGCCTAGCTGAGAGCTCGAGGCCAACAAAATCAGACTTTTATTTCTATTATGCTTGCCTTCCGACAACATAGCGTAGCATGCCATTCCATTATCAACCGAAAGTCCTTCCGTAATTCAGCAGTGTTCCTCATACACTTCTTACTCATATTTATATACCGGTACGAATATTTATCAAGTTCTCGTAAAACCAGGGACAAGGTATGAAATCACACCGGAAACATTGCCCAATCAATCGGAACAAGCTACGCGCAACCTCGACATATATATTTATTTCCCTTCTATCGACATACGACACACTCACTTACTTCCTGAAGTTTGTGGCTTCATCCCCCCCCCCCTCATATTATACAGCAGTATGGGCCCGCCAACACGAAGCACCTAATCTGGGCGAGCCTGAGATTTTCTTATTATTGGGGCGCCATCTTCAAACATCCTTGAGCATAGGCTATTATTATATAGGATTGAGTGTAGGGTACACCACTGAGCCGTTTTCTCCACCAAACTTAGCTTTCTCCAAAAAGTGAGCACTACTTTCTTATTGGGTACTTTGTCATCGGCGGGCCTATACTGCTGTTACGGATTGTACTTCCTACACGAGACCATCTGAAAAACCCGTCGTATGCGCGATCGAAGTATCACACACAGCTTGCAAATATGAGTTCGACAAAACGTTCGAGCGCACAACAGTTAGTTGTTGTTATTTCAAGTTTGTTTATAAACAAAATCGAACAACAGCGGTGGTAGTATGGGGCGAAAAATACAAAAATAGGGAATAGTGTCAAAAACACACGTGCAAGTAGTACGTACACTCATTTTTATATACTGCTCTACTATTGTTAAGGGTGTGACACGGTACACCACAGACAGGTACATGCATGTGTTATTAACACAGCAGTACACACAACACGAGTATGGTATGTACCTACATGATGGGTGTCGTATGACAATAAAGAAAGCTTCGATACATACGCGTTCCGGATGCGGCGTCGAAAAAACTTGGAACGTCGTGGATCGTGAACTACTATTATTCTTACGGGGGGCCGTAGTTAATAGGACCTATGGTATACATGAAAACCTTAATATGTGACCATTTTCACTAACAATATTTGATCTTATTAACTATGGTCCCCCGTAACATATCAGTAGGATACAGAGCGTGGACCCGCAAAGAAGTAACCCCTTCGAACTACCGGTAATGGTCTTGAGCGCAAGCCTTACATTGTTATCGCGACAGCATCCTTGTTTGACATTGAGGATAAGTAATATGTTTAACTGAGTGCAGCGCTCGCCTGTGACCACATTTTAATAATCCAACATTTTTATCGTCCGTCAAAAAGTGAGTCTTTCGTTTTCACTACAGTAAGCTCGTTCTTATTCGTGCGGCTATAATGTATACGGAGTATATACCAGGTATTAATATTACGGGGGAACATACAAATTATTGTTCTTCGTCAAAATAGCGGAGTATACAGGTTTTTGTGTGTACGGTGGTAGGTCCTATTTAATACGATCCCCCGAAAACGTACAGATTTTCAAATACCGCAAGACCCGTGACACGACATTCGTGGGGCATGTCAACTTTCTGAGGCCCCACACTTAAGGTGGTCTATACATATATATATATATATATCACCTGCGAGTACAACGTCGAGAATTTCAGAAAAAATACAAAATTGCCCGTGTTACACCACAAAAATCCACAAGAATACTCTTTTCGAGTACCAGGTACCTGATATGATTTTCTTTAACCGAGAGTCCGGCCGATGGCCTAGGAACGCAAGGAAATATATACGACGTCAATCAGAACCTGGTTTCTTTGCCGAAAACCCGCGATTTACTCAACGGGACTGTCCAAAACTAGACCACAACGATCATGGGAAATTTGTGAAGGGCTCTCAGAACTGTGTTTTTTTGCCGGACTGTAAAACATCCGCAGGCTCAGAACGCCCCCCTTAGTTTTCCGATAGAGCATTCTTGAGTAGTTTTATATTTATCCCCAGGATAGTATTAATAGTGTGACTCTTCGATATTGCCAGTTCCGAGGACACAACGATTTTCATCAAAATCTTCAAAGATCCATTTCATTCCTGGCCCCCAACTCTGACTGTGCTCCAAAAAATGAACTATGAATATAATAATAGGACCCTAGAAAGACGGGAAACTGTTCCAGAAAAAGCTCTCGAAAACTCCGTGGAGCATTCTGAGGAGTCTCTCGGTGTTTTTGGCTGTCCCGCCGAGTAAAACGCGTATATTCGATAACACTCAGACCCTAGAACCCAGAAATATTTTTCCGTAATAGTTACGTAGTCTGCCTATAATACTATTATTATCCCATCCGCCATGTATGTGACACTGTTGCTGCGCTTATTCCAGTCAGCATGATGTAGTAAAAAATGGAGGACCTTTAACAATCTGGGAGAAGGGATATTTAGGTTGGTAGGCTGTTCGGATGTTTCCGTTCCTGTGGGGATCAAGGCACGGGCGAAAACCCAACCCAACCCCTGAATCTAACCCTAACACTAACCCTAACCCCGACCCCAAACCGCGGCCGAAACGGGGCCAAAACTCGGCTACGCCGAGTCTGCATCGAACCAGGAAATTTCTCAGATAGATACGGACGACGATTCTGAAGTGCAGACCACGGTACACATTTTCAAGTAAAAAACATCCCTAAAGATCCCTTCTCCCAGAATCTACTCGAGGAAAAATTGGCGATGACGACATAGGAAATGATTTTTGACACAAATACTGGAACTAGGGGTGTAGTATTCTGTCTCGATGATGTCCTGGATCATTTGATGAAAGTATTGGATTTTGGGATGAGACCTCCTGCGCCGACCCGTGGTCTCGCCCAAACTTCGTTACATCGTTGGATAGTACCTGGTATTTCGTTTTGTGATCTCAATGGACCACTTGTCGGATACATACGTATTACGGGGGGCCATACTTAACAGGACCAAATATCGTTAGTAAAAATGGTTAAACATATAGTTTTTATGTATACCATAGGTCCTGTTAACTATGGTCCCCCGTAATAGTTGTCGCACCCAAACGTCTTTACTCTTGACTCAATCCTTTCTGCACACATGCCGCGAAATATTTCTCAAACTCGGACAACAGAGGAAACTATCATCCGCATAGCGCTGGTCGCGTCTAATCTTGCAACCCCGGGCCCGGCCACTAGAAGTAGCGCCGATGTAGTACTTTGCTATTAACTCCGCCTTTTCCAAGCCACATATCTTCATTATCTCGTCCACCGCCGTCCCGGCCAGGGATCTGGCGAGGGAGCCTCCCATCCGAAAGGAGTGCATCGTGATATGGTTCGGCGGGCCTGCCTCTCGCAAAAAGGCTCGCAGGGGAAGCGATCATTCGGGCTGCGGAGAAAGGCCGAGAACCCCCGGCGACCCTCCGTCGTAACGAATGAGAAAACATGCCCGACGGTTAAATCCCACTCAAACCCCTGCGCGGCGGAGATGTAGACCGTAACCGCCCGGCACGCGCACGCCTCTGGGCTTTCTATTTGCCGAAACTAAGACCGCCTCGCTAGAAGTCCGAAGCGTGTTACCAACTGAAAATTAAACATGAAGCCCCTAGACTCTGGGAAAGGTACCTACAACCCAACGACTCAAACCGCGAAAGGCGCTATCGAGCACACTTGAATATTTGACAAAACAACTACCAACAATGCCGCCCCTCCTATCAATGACTCGAGTGACTCCCAACCGACGTTCCACCAATCAAAGCTGCAAGGTTAACATCTGCTTTGGCCTTTCTCAATCAAATCTATCCGCGGGACAATCCTCCTCACGGAAGTATCAATAAAAACGATACACCCAATACACAAACATGCCTCGCAACGTTCAGCCCACAAAATCGTCAAGCAGTATCTTCTCAAACTCGTTTGGTTTCCCATTCCAGGCATAATAACCTTCTTCTGTCCAACGTTCATGATTGCCTACTCAGCACCTATGTACCAACCCCACGCCATCGGCACAAACCCGAATCCCACTTGACCCTCTCCCTTATCTCTTGACGGCCTCGTGACGCGAGGTTGTGCCGGTGAACCCGGCGTGAGGTCGCAGCGAGATGTTGCTCACACTATGTGTGAAAACCGTTTCTTGGAGACGCCTTTCTTGGCCATTGCCCTCCCATTCCTTCCTCCGACCGTACTCCTCGCCTGCTGATCGCATATATTTTATCCCTTCTCAGACGGCTAAATATCTCCACCGCAAAGGCGACAGGTGTGTCGCTGCGTTTGTCGAAAGACACCTGTCAATAACTCGCGTAGTGGTTGCGCTCTCGCGCCTCAAAAGTGGAAGCAGCTGATCCATCTTGGGCCGCATTTTTTTCCGCCACGCAGGTGAACCCCTGCTTGGGTGTCCCCGTAGGAGACGTCGATGAATATCCTATTGTGTCCGAAGTCCGATAACGATGCGTCTGGGGGGCGTCCTCTCTAGATAATGACTTCTATACGTAAATCATTGTTGGCCTTGAAGGGCGCACCGCTTTCCAATTGGTGGAGGACGGACTTCCGCTTCAGGAAGCGGGCGCGAGGTGGCATGGACAAACCGTTGGTGGTGGTGTTGGTTTACCTGATCGCCTGCGCGGTGGTACAAACGTGCCTAAATATCGCGTGTTGACGTCCACTGCACCACAGGCGGGGCATGTTGCCGTCAAGTAAGTGCTCTTCGATCCCTAAATTTCGCCGCCCTGCGTACAGGAACGCCTGGGCTGGTTGGGCGCGTCAAGCGTCCACTGGCCTCGCTTGTAACCACGTGAAAACTCCTGTGGCTCCGTTGCCCGGCCTTTGCGCATTCACGGATCTCGGTCTAGCCGAAAAGGCTGACCTCCTCCGTCGAACGCGCATGGATGGGGAGTCCGTTCAAAAATGTGACGCATAGTAGGTCGTAACGCTCCGGGTTGACCTATTTTCCCAGTTTAACCTGGGCTTTGTGGGAGTGGGTGGTCTCAGCGTCGCGTGCTCCCAATACCTCTCGATCCCAATTCGTGGTGTATGCTAGTGTAAGATACTTGAACCATGTGTAGTGGTGTTCCTCAGTTGAGAAGCTCCTTTACCCAAACTTGTGTTGGATACATCAAGGCTACCACCCCTATTGTGATACGCCTCGAAAAATGGTCGAGAACTATGTCATGATCGTAGCACGCGTCGAAAACAAAGCGATAGGTTAGGGAAGACCTAAAGTCCAAAGCTTCGCATGCACGAGCCGTGAGCTGTAACAGCGAGTTATTGGGTTACAGTAGTACTGACGTTGACCGAGCGATGCGACTGGTGGATTAGTTGTGAGACTCGGCGTATTGAGCGCTGCGTTTCATTCACTACTATATGTACAAACTCGTACGGTATTCACGTACCTGGTATATGCTCCAGTTGGTTACCTTTTGGCTGTGTTTATTTAGGGGAACTATACATAAACAACTACCAAAAACAACATACCAGAAATTTCGATTGTCGTTCTCGCTGGGAAGGCAATTCTCAAGTAAGTAGGAAACTCGTCTGTTTACTGCTATACACCAGGTACCACACATCCCACGTCCTGCCGCGTCCCTCATCGAGATGGCTGGATGGTCGGGGAAGGATAGTATACATTTGCCTATGATCTCCAAAGCGAGGCGGAAGTACGTTTCAATATCAACCAAAGTTTCCTACGCGAATCAGTGCCTGCCTGATTCAACCGACAACACTCTAACGAGTTTTCTCCCTCGGGGCCAGCTCCGGTGTTCGTCCCTGTCAGGGTTAGCCCACGTGGAATATAGCAGGATTTTACAGCAGTTAGTTGCTGCTGTATCGCCAGCACATGAAGCAGCATGCAAGTGACGTATCGTTGATCTCCTTCAGAATTGCACCCACATACTTATACATAGACACTGGCAGCACAAGAAGCGCTGCTGTATGCAGGTGTCGCCTGGCTGTCCCCTGTATAAGAAACGTGCATTCATTTGTTGCATCATGCTTGCTGTACCAATAGACCAGAATAGACTGCGAATGGCTTGCGTATGCGTTTATTTTTATTGCCTTTGAATTTGCTATCTGACAATAATATGCGGCGCTTGCAGTGTTGTTATCATACCACCCGCAAACACTGAGAACTACATATAATCCAACTACTCAACATATTTTATGTAACATGGAAAATACCACGCATCAAACTGACCTAAACACACGAAAACGCTTTATTAGCTATAATGCAGCCCCCCCTGACATTTTATATACGTGGTATATATAGGTTGGGTTGGCGTCGGTCGGCGACGACGCTGTCAAGCACTCCTTTCACTGCGCGAGATGGACAGCCAGCCAACCGTTTTTTTTTCTTTTTTTGGCGGTTACCACGGCTGGCGGTCGAGTTAGATCGTTTTTGTGCGCGGAGAATCTTAACTCCGCACAAGGGGGATGCTCGTATAATGCAGTGTGTATATGGTAAGGCACCCACGAGGCAGTTCCATAGCATACCCATACGTAGCTGTCTCTGGAAGTGACCACACCAGGAAGTTGTCAATTCATTATTGCTGTCTTCCATATCTATGCTGGAAGATCCGCCTCAAAGGCGATTCTTGGTAGGAAGCAACAAATTATTCATGCGACTCGCCCAGCACCTCACGACGCTTCGCGTTTGGAGCAAGCAATGCCGGCCTGATCCGTGAAAATCCGGCGTACTCCGTCCCGGCATTGTAGGGATGCGAGGGCCTATTGCCATGCATGATAATGAGCACACCTCCCCCCGCTTCTGGATGACTCTACGCACTGACTCCAAACAAACATTTCACCATTCATTCAAGTCTGGTGATATTTACCTAGGCTTCGCCCGAGGGCGTCGGGCGCACGCATTATTTCGGTCTACATCCCACATAAAAAGGTCTTAAGGAAACACAAATCGGAGCGCTGTGATCACAGCACGATCTAGGAGAAAACACTTTTTAGTTTTCTAAATTTTCCAATTTTAGATCAACATGTTTTTTTTAGGGACTCCCTCCCCGAGCGACAGCCCGATTTAGCAGGGAAAAACAAAATATCGTTTTTCCAATTATAATTCTGGATCACTTGGTTTTGGAAGCCCCCTCCCTGCCCCGGCTAACACAAAACAAATTTGTTCCAACATTGAATCACTTGGGTTTAGAGACCCCTCCCTCTTCGAGCGTCTCGGACGGGTCAGACAGGGGAGGTATCTAAACCCAAGTGATCCAAAATTGGAAAACAGAGCATGCTTTCTTCAAACTCGTGTTGTCGTCGCAGCCCTCCGCGTTATCTTTCTTTCCGACCTTGTTTGACGTGGGGTGTTGACCAAAGACTGTTCCGGACGCCGTTGCTTCAGCATTCAGATTTAAGCAAGAAGTGTCGAATACATCCAAAATGTGTTTCCTCTCATAAGGTTTCGAAAGAGCGATGTACTCAAGACTTGATACAGAAATACCAGGTAAGAACTATCCACCTGCCTACACCATTTCCGAGCAATACGTGAAGGGCTGATGCCAAACTCGGGTACACACTTAAACCAAGTAAAATACGCGCGACATGATCGGTGTGGAAGTCCGGTAAAAAAAAAAGGATGCGCCCAGAGCATGAAATGTTCCACATGGCCTCCAAAACTGAACCGCTTCCTCGAGTTGAAGTCCTCGATAAAAAGGATGCGCCCAGAGCATGAAATGTTCCACATGGCCTCCAAAACTGAACCGCTTCCTCGAGTTGAAGTCCTCGATTTAGCTTCTGGGTAGCTCTAGCTTGTTGTTTCTGCTTTCACGTATCCGTACTTTCGGACTTGTTGTCTAATTCGCAATGCCCACGTGTAATTGGTTACCGCCTTGCAAGTTAGAGGTGTGGGAGTGGGTTGTGAAGTGCCACACCTTCGATCCATTCTCCGAATTCTCCTGATTATTTTGTTCATGCCTGAGTTTCAATGAATCTGCAAATACGACCCGCCAGGGTGGGCTAGTGATATGGTGTCACCTTTCCCCTGTTGCGGCGTTATAGTTTGTAGTAATCTTCCCCCCGTTATATCTGGCAGGCGTTTTGTTTCTGATGAACACTTCGACCCTTTTCGTTCCGAAGACATCTATCTGGCGAGGCAAACCGCAACCAATACAAGAGCTTATACCATCGTCAAGCACCTCGTGTGAGTGACCAGAACAGAGGCGAATGCATCAACCTGCAAGCAGTAGTTGGTCCTTAGGTTCATACTGCCTTACACATAACATTCACTTATTATATTCTGGGAAAACGCGGTTCATTGACTGACAACCCCTCCATCACTATACGGCCAGCACAAGAAGATATCAAAAGAGCAAAAGAGGGCCTGTTTGGCGCGCCCCACAAGAAGACTGGCCTTTCTGGGAACCCCAGGCCCGTTTAGGGGGAAAACCATTCGGAGATGGTTAGTCTCCAAACGGGACTACAGACCGTACCACGGGGTAGTTGCCGCCGACCGCATCTATATTAATTTTTGTGAACTTGTAAGCTGGATGATTGGAAATCTCTCTAGCTTCGTATCTACTTTCTTGGTGAATACGGTAACCTGTCCGCAAATGCATTTTTTTCTTCAAACAATACAAAAAACACCGATTCAGCGAATATTCAATGCGATCTGGAGGTATTTTGTATGTAGTCTCCCACTGATCTACCGCCTGATCCGCTGCATTTTTTGTTTGCCCGATTATAGTGACATCCTTGGAGTGCGGTGCCAGGTGCCAACTATTCGATTTTTTGGGGTTTTGTTGATGATATGGAAAGCGTATTGCTACGTACCAGTACGGGATTCTTATTTTCCTCCAAAAGTACTCGCCCAGAGACAGGGAGAACGCTGAGAGGTCTACTGCAACTGGCAGGGCATCAAAAACATCGCCATCGCCGGTGTCAATGCCGATGACAGGGCCGAAAGCTGATGATGTAGGTGTCTGTCTTGAGTTAACTTTTGGGTGTATACTGAAGAGGCTCTCCACAAGAAAAGAGGTTCACCATAACCTTTCTGAGGTTCTCCGGTTAATATATAAGGAGCTCCATACCTCTACCCAAAAACTGACTTCAGCAAAAAAACAAATTGCATCCCGATGACTACTCCCATGGCCCAAGTATACAAACACGTCGTTCTCCGAAACAAGATTGACATTCTTACAATTTGGGGCTAAGGAACCCCGTCATTCAGAAAACATTTTAGCCGGAATGTGCTACATCTATCGTAGAACGCGTCTGAACCCTAATAGCGCTAGTCGACTGGCCAACAAAGTTCGCCAGCCAACAAACTGCTGTAACAACTAGCCGGGACGTCCAGTCAACTCTCAGCCCTGTTTGTTTGCCTTTTTTTGTCATATATTATTATCAATCTGACATTATTTAGCCAAGCAGATAGATGACGCTGGCGCGGGAACTGTCTGCGGTGTGACAGGTGGCGGAACGCATCTTCGTGGCGTGGTGGAAAGCCAAGTAAAGGGTAATAAAATATATATCTGGCGAAGGGTCCCAGTCGTCACGCATTCGAATGAGGCTAAATGTTTTTCAATTGATGGGAATAAAAGTGTACCAGGTTACTTGTTATGGTTATGTACCTCCAGTACACACACCTCGAGCGAAATACTGAAGCGCGGAAAAATCATTGGTGATGATGATGGCACCTTGTATAGGGGTGATCGGCAACCACAGAGAGCTTCAGCGTATAATAGGGCACACACACCTATACCTACTGTATAGTATACTACCACTTCTACTGCTGTTGTTGTATACTTGTATTTGGGCTAGGGACACGTTGTACAATGTGCAGTAATAACAATACTATTAATAGTATAAATAGTTTTGTGCGGCAATGACAAGCCGTAACGTGTAGCATGAGCGGTGTACTGCTCCTTGATGAGAGGAACGAACGTGGACGGAGAGACGACGCTTTGTCCGTAGTACTAGTGCCGGCGTGCGCATGCATATAATATTGCTGCAACAGGTTGCTGCTACTTCCCTAGACTAACGAATCGACGTACTCTTCGACTGGGTGTTAGCATGACAACCCAAACATTTAATACGATTCCGAACATAAACAAACATGGACAGCAGTACCTTGCATATATATGCTACAGTCTCTCCTATTTTCCCCCCACACGACGACTGCTGTAAAGAATACAAACAAAATCGGAAAAATCATGTCCGAAACGATCGCGGTCCTCATACCCGAGGGGTGGCACAACTAACTGGTGACAGCATAGTAGAGGGCTTCCCCCCCTTCGGCGGTGCCTACATTTAAAATTTTGCATTGGAAACAAACACCACGAGAGCGAGTATATAACATTATATAATATATACCAGGTATATATATATATATAATATTATGTCGAGTAGGAAATACTTATTGATTGGTATACTTTTCTCAAGCATTCAGGCATGATCGATATTAATATTAATTATTGTACATTCCGTGTTTCAACTCACTGGATTCTACTGAAAGTAGTTGCCTTACTATGCGTAGTATGTGGATGGTATGATAGGAATAAATACGCTACACATTGTCAGATAGATAGATGGCAAATGGAACAATAATAAATAGTTGGTGTACCTTTCTGATCCACTACTACTACTACCGGCCGTCCCTCCTACTGAAGTCTGAAGTAGGACCGAAGGGGCAGGGATGCACACAGCAAGCTGGACGGCCATACGTAATTAGGAAAGCACAGCTCTTGTCTTGGCGGTCACGGATTTGATATGCTTGCACCGTCTCTAAAAAGTGTTGTGCTACAACTACTACTAGGAGCAGGGACGCACACGGCCGTGCGGCCACAGCAAACAAATAATTAATAAATTTAATACCTGATACAGGAAAACACCAACATTTTGTCTTCTTTGGTGGTCACGGATTTTTGATATTATATATGGTTGTACCGCCCGTAAAAAAAACATAAAAACGTGCTGCACTATGAATACTGGTGTAACAGCCCTCCAATATATTATAGGTATTCCTATTACGGGGACCATTCTTAATAATAGGACCAAATATTGTTGGTAAAAACAGCGAAATATATCGGTTTTTGAGTGCACCGTAGGTCCTACTAAACTATGGTCCCCCGTAATACGATATATAGTCGATTTTACTGGAAACAAGTTGTCCGATCATGAATACGTACTGTTTCGTATTTTGACTCACAGGAGGAGGAGCTCCCTGAGTTCCAAGAAGAAAGTGCGCGGTGCTTCTCGTGCACTGCATTTAAATCGTTCAACCTCCACGAAGGAAGCATCACCTGTTGTTGATGATAATGCTGACGATGCAGCATTGTTGTTTGCCAGGGTCATGCACATTTGCGAGAAGCAGCGCCGATGGGAGGCGACGGGAGAGCAGAAACGCGGTGTTACCTGCAGCCAGTGTGTATATTGTACGCACCCACAGGCAAGGTGGGTGTTGCTTCGCCTTCGATCTTTCGTTTCTACTAACAGTCCACACAGAGACGACTTCAGTAAGCATCTTTACATTTTTTACACAGAGACGACTTCAGTAAGCATCTTTACATTTTTTTTTTTTTTTGTTTTATCCTCCGGCGGATTGGTAAAAATAAAGCTTAAGCTCACCACACTTCCATCTTTGCAAGTTCATCACTATCCTTCTGCTCAGCATGACAAAGACACCATGTTGTGGTCATGTACCTACGCTGCAGGTGGACACAAACACACAACGATGCATCGCTCACAAATGACATTCGGGACTGAAATGTCGAACGATCGAATACATAAAGAAAACCAGGGACGCATGTATGTATATGATATACCTACCTGCTGTTGTTGTTGGCTTTTTCATATACTTGAACGAGGTCACGAGAATTCCACACACACCAGAAACTAACCATACCGGCTGTAGGCACCATGCGTTCTTCGTTCAACGATAGTCAGTGCATCAATCAGACCTAAAGGCAGTAGTAGCGTCATTGCACCCGGCTATCCACCTTCACTGCCTCTTCAAGTCTTGTGTCGGGTCTCACTTAGGTAGAATATAACATTCGTGGCGCACGTTCCTTACGCTTCGGCTGCGTAATACAACTCTATGCAACGGGGATACCAGGTACCGGTACAATTTTACGCAGAGCTCTTACCACATCCCCGGCTCGTTGCATGGTGTCAACGTGCCCGGTGGATTCTGCTCGGATCCCAACGCACTCGTTGTTGGCGCTCAAAGGTTCAGATCGGCCCCCGTCAATAAGCGGCCGTGCTACCTCTCCTCGTATGCATCGTTGTGACGCAACAAGGGCTCCTCCTCACTTTTGGCTCACTTGAGTTTATGCACTCTATACAGAATGGGCCTTCCAACAAGAAACACCTAATCTGAGCAAGCCTGAGATTCTTATTGCAACGCCACCTGTAAACAACCTTGAGCATATACTACTGTATACTGGTAGGATTTAGTCTGGAGTTCATCACTGAACCGTTTTTCTAAGCCGATTCTTCGTAGCGTGCTCCAAAAACTGAGCCTTTGGTTCTTACTAGACTATTTCTTACTCGTTGGCCTGTACTGCTGTACCCGGTATATAGTACATCAGGTAGGAGGTACCCACGCATGTTTTTCATGGTTCGTAGTGATCGGGCAGCTGTACGTTCTTTGTCTCCTACAGCATGTATGTATGCACATACATACCAGGCACCATGGGTATGACATGTATGCAGCACGTCTGTTGGTTGCCGCTTTTATTGCAGGTAATACCAAATTTTAAAGATGATTTAATATCAGTCAGTGTTACACTCCATTACCGCCTAATTATTACCGCTGACGGAAACCAGGCAGGGAAACAAAACCGAGAAGGGGATGTATCCATATCGTCCCCGCCCCTCCCGGGGTCGCACACACTCCTGTAAATTCGTTGAAACTCTAGGTTGTGGAATATATTTAGATATTATATTATACCTGGTATGTACCTGGTATGCGTTTTCGTCAAGGGATCTGAAACCGATACCAGGTACCGGGTACATGTTACATACCAGGTACATATCATGGTACCTGGTAGTACTATATATGTACCAGGCACAGATACAAGGTACCTATCATATTTATACCTACCCACAAGAAGAGCAGCAATTCGGGATCCCTAAAATATACCGGTAATTATTGACGATATCGGCTATAAGGTTGCGCATGTATGCATGTATTTATATATGTATGTGTATGTATGTATCCATCTATCAATAGAGCTCGTTATTAACGGACAAGATTCAGACAAAGTCCTGGTACCTCGTATAAATACCGACGTAACGACAGTTGCTCATATTTGTGACCACTGCTGTACCGAGAGCCTTTGACGAGGTTCGAAGTCTGTCCCCTTCGCCGTAGGTCCAATGCCCTGAGGCCTTTCTGCTAACAACCATGACTGAAAGCTCCTTGTAAAATAAAATCGTTGGGGATTCGAAAATTTGGCCCCGGCGAACTTCTTTGTTGTTTATTTAACTTCGAACACAAGCGCAGTACGTACCAGCAATGTACCGGTGGATGCGTAATACGTACCTACCAGGTACCTGGTTGTTGTTGTTGTTGTTCTCACATTAACTCACAATACAATGCAGTCCGTGGTCGCAGGACAGGCTCCAACAACTCTGGAGTGGAAGAAATACCTCGGTAGGTATCAGGTACCAGGTAGTATTTAACATTCTCAAATCAAATTGTTTGAAATATCAACGTGAAATGCACAAATGAAAAAAACATACAACGTGCCATGTACCAGGTAGTGTTTTCCCTACATGCATACCTGGTTTCAAATGTATTATTTTGCTACTATGCCCAAGTCTGTGCACGGTACACCATGTATGTATGTTGTGTTGCCTACGAGTCGTATTGATGTACAGTATAATTAAAAGCGACGGCGCACGAGCGACGGCACGATCGACCGACCAAACGGCGGCGGGCGACTGACTGCGCGATCGACCGAGCACCGGCGAGCGACCGACGAAGCCGGCAGGGGCAGGCGACCGACGAAGGTGACCCAAGGCCGCCAACAAATTACCGAGCGAAGGGTGGGGCGCGGCGATCTACTGCCCGAGCGACCGAGCAGAAGACGGCACCATAATCCACGAGAAACCGAGAAAAAAACAAAAGAATAACAACGAAAGCCCCGCCAAAACCTTGAATTAATTGCATTGTACACAAAAAGGTCAAAATTCTGCTTTGCGCGCTGCATACACCAACAACAGCAGCAGTGGTTGCAGCAACACAACAACCAGCAGCCAGTGCATACAACAGCAGATTACAGAGCTGCACAATCAGTACACCAATAGGCAGCAGTACTCGATCGAGGTTGTAGCAAGAGGCATGGTAGTTACCTCCAAACTTGCTTTGCTTTTTTGAGACGATGTGAGCAAAAAATGGTTGGTGCGAATCAAAAAGTCCTCGCATGATGAGATGATGATGCTAATGATGGATACAGGGATAATTATGATGTTCTTACATTAATTAAAAGAGCTTTTCCCTGGGTGAAATGCTGTCTGTGGCAACAAACAGGCTACAACAAACATGCATCTCGACGGCAGAACTACGAAACAAATACGAAATAGTGCGTACGGTAGTATCATACCAGCCCGGATGAGGGTAGACGATAGATTGGGATGGTATACCATCCCGTAGCACGTGTAACCGAGCAACATCAGGAAGATATTCATGATGATATTATTTATACGTACACTTGAAAAAGAAAAAAAAGAAACGAACGAGAAGAAACCCCGAAGAGGGGAAACAGCATGAACGAAGAAGGGCGGAGGGGTGAAGCAAACCTGCGCTCAGGGCGCAGGCCGAGTCTCGAGGACAAGGAAGGTTATTGCTGTGCTCACTGTTTGCTGGTACGACAAGTCGTGTATGATATATGTCTAGCTGACGGACCAAAAAAAAGACGTCTCAAGAAGATCATACGGAAGGTAAGAAGATAGTGAAAGGTTACGCGTAAGAGACGATGAGCTAAGGGCCGGTCTTAACGATGGTATATTAAACAAAAACACGAAATAAATATAAAAAAGGAAAAACAGAACTAAAGAGCACGTCAGATATGTTGGTCAAATTAAAAAAAAATAGAAGTAGAGATCCCGATACCTCCGTTTTCACATTTCGTTTTTTACAAGTCCCAGAGGACTTGAAAAAAACGAAATGGGTGCCAAATAAACGAAATATGTTGGACTTTAGGACTAAATAAAAACGAAATGGGTGCCAAATAAACGAAATGTGTTGGACTTTAGGACTTACTTGAAAAAAACGGAATGGGTGCCAAATAAACGAAATATGTTGGACTTTTCAAGTGACGCAGTCACTGGGCTCTAATCCATTATAAATGTATGTACCATCCGCAAATAAATCCCCTCCTCTTCTTCACTATTTTCAAGACTAATTCCATCCTTTTTTGCCACCCCCCCCCCTTTCCCACTTTGTCCAAGTGAACCGAAATTTGGCGCTGTAGCCTAATCAACTGTCAAAGCAGTCTAAGAGTCTTGTAGCCAAGTAGTTAAGAAACACAACGTAGCCTGGATTTGAATGACCAATACTTTCTACATTTATTTTTTCTGACTCTTTCAAGTCTGCGTTGAGGTCAGCCTTGTCTTTCAAATCTGCCGTGAAAGTCAGCGTTGCCAGTCCACAGCGTGCAGTTTCACTGCACGCGGATCACAGCGAGATCCTGCACACGAAGTTCAGAATAATTGGCGAAAAAGACAGGGATATACCGCCGCACGGGAGCTGCTGTATGCACCTCTTCGAATAGAGAAGTATTCGCAACAGATAACAGGCAAGCAGACAGAGGCAGGACAGTACCCTCTCTTGTGGTGCTACGTGTACACACAGAGAACAGGCCCCGGATATATATGCTCTCGTTTGTAATCTAGCCGAACCGGAGCTAGCTGCAGTATGCACCTACCTCTTCGAATAGAGAACGAGACTATGAATATAAGTCTTTAAAGTATTCGAAACAGACAGACAACAAGCATGCAGACAGAGGCAGGACAACAACAACAGCAGCAGTAGTACTCTCTTGTGCTACGTCTACACACAGAGACAGGCCCGGGATATACCCTCGTTTGTAGCCCGCTGTAAAAGCGAGGAGAGTCGGATCTTTAGGTTGGTAGGCTGCTAAGAAAATTGCCATCGTAAGAAAAGCGGCTCAGTGGTAAACCCGGTTGTTTGAATATTGAGAACCTCAGGCTTTTGCCAAGATTAGGCGCGTCTTGTTGGTTGGTCCATACTACTGTACCAGGTATGAAGTAGCCGCCAGAACAGCCCGTGGTCACAGGACAGGCAAAAACCGGCACCGATATTATAAAAGCATCCGGGGGAGTGCCATTAATTATTCATTACATTGACCAGTAGTCGATCGTGGGGGAAACAATGGAAAACGCTCGAACGGTTCACGAAGGTTGCAAAGCTGAGTATCAACCGATCGGTTGAACTCACAGCTGAGATGCTTTGTGAGTTTTTTTTATAGGTGACAGCCCGACGAGCGTGTCTCACGTAAACGTATCGCGCAGCTTGCAAAAAAGATTAGTTTCGATCACTCAATCGGGCGTACTCACAGCTGAAATATAGAAAAAAACAAAAGCGAGTTTTAACCACTGAATCTGTCGTACCCACCTGTAATCACAGGAAACGTTTTTATTTAGGCTCCTTCTTATCGGAAATAATTTTTTACTTAATAATGTCCAAAGTTTGGAATAATTGGAGATATATACCAATATACAAAGGCGTTTTGTCACTATTTGTGAAACTCTCCAGAAGCAAAAAAGACAAGTTCGTTAACCCCTTCAGAACCGCAATCAGTCCCGTTTTGGGGACAAACTACTTGGAATTTGACTGGTGTGTCCCCGTAGTGGGACCGCGGTTCTAAAAGGGTTAAAATTCTCACAATTGGACAAAAATCAGGAAAATTTGGAAGATTGAAAAATTGCGCGAAACAAATGTCGAAAATATGGGGGTAAAATGGCGAACCAATCCATGGATTCATATTTGGCACAAATAATGGAACCATTGATTATTTCGAAATGTCTCCGAATTGGTATCGAATCGAGGTCACTTCTTCCTTTCGCTCCCGAAACCTCGTGAGCTTTACGAGCTGGTCGCGAAATTGTTGAGAGTATGCTGAGAACCACCCGGTCGACACCAGCCACTCCAGCGGACGCGACTGCCGCTATCGCGTCGGCCCCGGGCCGGCGCCTCCCGGCCTAACGGCGAGCTTGAAGCAACGCGGCTTTTGGTCTGGTATATTCTAGACCTCCGGTTCCATGCCATCCTCCTGGAGTCGGAGCACTGTGGTATTCTCCTCGGAGCATCCGAGGTGGGGGCGCTTGGGGTGGCGCTGCGCGTCAGGTAGGTTACGGGGCAGGTGCTGCGGGAACGTAGGGTCGGGCGGCTCAAACCGAGACGGTCGAGGTCGCCGGTGGGGCGAACGCTGTTGAGAAGGCCTCAGCTGGAGCGAGCTTAGGGGCGGAGCTCGTCCAAGTTGGGCCCCTCAGGTCCAGCGGCCGACCATGGAAATAAGGAGTACCTGGTAAATATTATCAGGATCCGATCGGACTCACTACAACCACGCACCTTCCAGAGGTACGAGGGGGTTTGCCGCTTCCTCGCGTATTCGAGGTTGTGTTGGTCTGGCGCCGCTGTCTCTGCTGGCCGTAGATCAACGACAATATACGGGTGCAGGGCGACAAAGATAAATTGGTGTCGGAGATTGAGTACGTGGGGACACAGATTGGTACGTACTGAATACAGGATACTTCAGCGTTTTCCCGCTTGTCCTGAGTACAGCAAGGGAAAGGCACCAATGGGGACACAGATTGGCATCGAAGATTGTGTACGGTAAAGAGTATTTTACTACGATCCCGCTATGCCCTCTCACTGCCAATTGGCATGCGTATGCGGAGGGTTCTCGAGTTACCCGAGATGGTAGTATGTGCTTGTGCCCCTTGCTCCCTCTCGTTACGGCTTCTCTCGTTGTACTGTTGTATTCTCTCGTTGGACGGTGGAGCGGAGGGTCTCCCTCGATACGGCTGCACTCTCCCGCTGGTACGGAGTACAGGATACTTCTGCATTTTCCCGCTTGCCATGAGGACAGTACGAGGCCACAATGTGGTTTGACGCCCTCCGGCTGGTACTGACAGGATACTTCCGCATTTCCCGCTCGTCCTGAGTACAGTACGAGGCCACGATTTGGTTTTGACGCCCCCTCGATACTGATATATGCTCTTTGTACTGCTGTTTTCTCTCGTTTGACGGTGGCGAGTTGTACTGCTGTATTCTCTCGTTGGACGGTGGAGCGAAGGGCTCCCTCGATACTGCTGCACTCTCCCGCTCGTACGGAGTACAGGATACATTTGCATTTAAGTACAGGATACATTTGCAATTTTCTCGCTCGTTCTGGCTTCAGTACGAGGCCTGTATTCTCTCGTTGTACTGCTGTATTCTCTCGTTGGACGTTGGAGTGAAGGGCTCCCTCGATACTGCTGCACTCTCCCGCTCGTACTGAGTACAGGATACATTTGCAATTTCCCGCTTGTACTGACTACAGTACGAGGCCGCGATTTGGCTTTGACGGGGAGGCTGCACTCTCCCGCTCGTACGGAGTACAGGATACTTCCGCAATTTCCCGCTTGCCATGAGTACAGTACGAGGCCAGGATGTGGGTTTGACTCCCGCCCACTGGTACTGAGTGCAGAATACTTCTGCATTTCCCGCTTGTCCTGAGTACAGTACAAGGCAAAGATTTGGTTTTGACGCCCCCCTCGATACTGCTGTATGCTCTTTGTACTGCTGTATTCTCTCGTGTGACGGTGGCGAGTTGTACGGCTGTATTCTCTCGTTGGACGGTGGAGCGAAGGGCTCCCTCGATACTGCTGCACTCTCCCGCTCGTACGGAATACAGGATAAATTTGCAATTTCCCGCTTGTACTGACTACAGTACGAGGCCGCGATTTGGCTTTGTCGGGGAGGCTGCACTCTCCCGCTCGTACAGAGTACAGGATACTTCTGCATTTTCCCGCTTGCCATGAGTACAGTACGAGGCCAGGATGTGGGTTTGACTCCCGCCCACTGGTACTGAGTGCAGAATACTTCTGCATTTCCCGCTTGTCCTGAGTACAGTACAAGGCGAAGATTTGGTTTTGACGCCCCCCTCGATACTGCTGTATGCTCTTTGTACTGCTGTATTCTCTCGTGTGACGGTGGCGAGTTGTACGGCTGTATTCTCTCGTTGGACGGTGGAGCGAAGGGCTCCCTCGATACTGCTGCACTCTCCCCGCTCGTACTGAGTACAGGATACATTTGCATTTTCCCGCTTGTACTGACTACGGTACGAGGCCGCGATTTGGCTTTCACGGGGAGGGGGGGGGGGAGGCTGTTGTGCCCCCCCCCCCCCTCGACACCGCTGTATGCTCTAGGTCGATACTGCTGTATGTTATTTGTGTTGCTGTACTCTCTCGTTGGACGGGGGCGAGGAGGGTGTGAACCTGGGTAAGGTACTATTGTGCTCCCTCCCTCCCTCTCGATACGGCTGTTTTCTCCCGCTTGACGAGGGAGTAGAGGGTATGGTCTGACGGGGTCTGGTACCGTTGTGCCCCCCCACTGCTGCACTGCCGCATCTACTGTGGTGCTCCCTCCCTCCATCTCGATACTGCTGTTTTCTCCCGCTTTGTCGAGGGAGTAGGGTATGATCCTACAGGGTGGGGTACTGTTGTGCCCCCTCTCGCCCACTTGATGCTGCTGGTCTCTCCCGCCTTGACGAGGGAGTAGAAAGAACGATCCCTCGGGGTTTGGTACTGTTGTGCCCCCTTCCTCTCCCTTAATACTGCACCGTTCTCCCGTTTGGACGTTAAAGTGGAAGGTATGGTCTTCCGGGGTCAGATCCTGTTGTGCCCCCTCCCGCCCACTTGATGCTGCTATTGTCTCCCGCCTTGACGAGGCGGTAGAGGGTATGACCGTACGGGGTCTGGTACTGTTGTGCCCCCTCCCTCCCCCTTGATACTGCTGTTTCTCCCGCCCGTAGCATTTTCTTGCTTTAACGAGGGGTGGAGGGTATCGTCTTACGGGGTCGGGTACTGTTGTGCCCCCTCCCCCTCTCTTGATACTGCGGTTTCTCCCACTTTGACGAGGGGTAGATGGTATGATCCTACGGGGTCTGGTACTGTTGTGCCCCCTCCCTCTTTCTTGACACTGCAGCACTATCCCGTTTGACGGGGGGGTGGAGGGTATGATCCTACGGGGTCTGGTACTGTTTAGCCCCCTCCTTCCCCCTTGATACTCCTGTTTCTCCCGCATTGACGAGGGGTAGAGGGTATGATCCTACAGGGTATGGTACTGTTGTGCCCCCTCCCTCTCACTTGATACTGCGACATTCTGCCGTCCGTAGCATTCTCCCGTTTGGACGTTCAAGGGGAGGGTATGGTCCGACGAGGTCGGGTATTGTTGTGCATACTCCCGCCCGCGTGATGCTGCTGTTTTCTTCCGTTTGACGAGGGAGTAGAGGGTATGATCCTTCGCGGTCTGGTACTGTTGGGCCCCCTCCCTCCCCCTTGATACTGCTGTTTCTCCCGCTTTGACGAGGGGTAGAGGGTATGATCCTACGGGGTCTGGTACTGTTAAGCCCCCTCCCCCTCTCTTGATGCTGCGATTTCTCCCGCTTTGACGAGGGGTGGAGGGCATGATCCTACAGGGTATGGTACTGTTGTGCCCCCTCCCTCTCTCTTGATACTGCGACATTCTGCCGTCCGTAGCATTCTCCCGTTTGGACGTTCAAGGGGAGGGTATGGTCCGACGAGGTCGGGTATTGTTGTGCCCACTCCCGCCCACGTGATGCTGCTGTTTTCTTCCGTTTGACGAGGGAGTAGAGGGTATGATCGTACGCGGTCTGGTACTGTTGGGCCCCCTCCCTCCCCCTTGATACTGCTGATTCTCCCGCTTTGACGAGGGGTAGAGGGTATGATCCTACGGGGTCTGGTACTGTTAAGCCCCCTCCCCCTCTCTTGATGCTGCGGTTTCTTCCGCTTTGACGAGTGGTGGAGGGTATGATCCTACGTGGTCTGGTGCTATTGTGCCCCCTCCCTCTCTCTTGCTACTGCAGCATTCTTCCGTTTCATGAACCTACGGGGTCTAGTACTCTTGTGCCCCCTCCCGACCACGTGATGCTGCTGTTTTCTCCCACTTTGACGAGGGGTAGAGGGTATGATCCTACGGGGACGGGTGCTGTTGTGCCCCCTCCCTCTCTCTTAATACTGCAGCATTCTCCCGTTTAGACGTTCAAGGGGAGGGTATTGTCCTACGGGGTCTGGGACTGTTGTGCCCCCTTCCGCCCACGTGATGCTGCTGTTTTCTTCCGCTTGACGAGGTAGTATGGGGTATGACCCTACGGGGTCTGGTACTGTTGGGCCTCCTCTCTCCCCCTTGATACTGCTGTTGCTCCCGCTTTGACGAGGGGTAGAGAGTATGATCCTACGGGGTCTGGTACTGTTAAGCCCCCTCCCCCTCTCTTGATGCTGCGGTTTCTTCCGCTTTGACGAGGGGTGGAGGGTATGATCCTACAGGGTCTGGTACTGTTGTGCCCCCTACCTCTCTCTTGATACTGCGACATTCTGCCGTCCGTAGCATTTTCCCGTTTGGACGTTCAAGGGGAGGGTATGGTCCGACAAGGTCGGGTATTATTGTTGTGCCCACTCCCGCCCACGTGATGCTGCTGTTTTCTTCCGTTTGACGAGGGAGTAGAGGGTATGATCCTACGCGGTCTGGTACTGTTGGGTCCCCTCCCTCCCCCTTGATACTGCTGTTTCTCCCGTTTTGACGAGGGGTAGAGGGTATGATCCTACGGGGTCTGGTACTGTTAAGCCCCCTCCCCCTCTCTTGATGCTGCGGTTTCTTCCGCTTTGACGAGTGGTGGAGGGTATGATCCTACGTGGTCTGGTGCTATTGTGCCCCCTCCCTCTCTCTTGCTCCTGCAGCATTCTTCCGTTTCATGAACCTACGGGGTCTAGTACTCTTGTGCCCCCTCCCGACCACGTGATGCTGCTGTTTTCTCCCGCTTTGACGAGGGGTAGAGGGTATGATCCTACGGGGTCCGGTACTGTTGAGCACCCTTCCCCCTCTCTTGATACTGCGGTTTCACCCGCTTTAACGAGGGGTAGAGGATATGATTCTACGGGGTCTTGTATGTTGTGCCCCCTCCCTTTTTCTTCGTACTGCAGCATTCTCACGTTTGACGGGAAGGTGGAGGGTATGATCCTACGGGGTCTGGTACTGTTGTGCCCCCTCCCGCCCACGTGCTGCTGCTGTTTTCTCCCGCTTCGACGAGGAGTAGAGGGTTTGATTCTACGGGGTCTGGTACTGTTGTGCCCCATCTCTCTCTCCTAATGCAGCAGCATTCTCCCCTGTGTACGTTCAAGGGAAGGGTATGGTCCTACGGGGTCTGGTACTGTTGTGCCTCCTCCCGCCCACGTAATGCTGCTGTTTCTTCCGCTTTGACAAGGGAGTAGAGGGTATGATCCTACGGGGTCTGGGACTGTTGTGCCCCCTCCCTCATTCCAGATAGTGATGTTGCTCTCGCTTGGACGAGAGAGTAGAGGGTATGATCCGACGGGGTCTGGTGCTGTCGTGCCTCCTTCCGCCCACGTGATGCTGCTGTTTTATTGCGCTTGACGAGGTAATAGAGGGTATGATCCTACGGGGTCTGGTACCGTTGGGCCCCCTCCCTCCCCCTTGATACTGCTGTTTTTCACGCTTTGGCAAGGAGTAGAGGGTATTATCCTACTGGGTCGGGTACTGTTGTGCACCCTCCCCCTCTCTTTATTCTGTGGTCTCACCCACTTTGACGAGGGGTAGAGGATATGATCTTACGGGGTCTGGTATGTTGTGCCCCCTCCCTTTTTCTCGATACTGCAGCTTTATCCCGGGTGACGGGAAGGTGGACGGTATGATCCTACGGGGTCTGGTACTGTTGTGCCCCCTTCCGCCCAAGTGATGCTGCTGTTTTCTTCCGCTTGACGAGGTAAGAGAGGGTATGATCGTACGAAGTGTGGTACTGTAGGGCCCCCTCCCTATCCCTTGATACTGCTGTTTTCTTCTGTTTGACGGGAAGGTGGAGGGTATGATCCTACGGAATCTGGTGCTGTTGTGCCCCCTCCCGACCACGTGATGCTGCTGTTTTCTCCCACTTTGACGAGGGGTAGAGGGCATGATCCTACGGGGTCGGGTACGGTTGGGTACCCTCCCCCTCGTTCGATAGTTCGGTTTTTCCCGCTTTGACGAGGGGTCGAGGGTATGATCATACGGGGTCTGGTACTGTTGTGCCCACTCCCTTTTGTTAATACTGCAGCTTTATCCCGGTTGACGGGAAGGTGGACGGTATGGTCCTACGGGGTCTCGTACTGTTGTATCCCCTCCCCCTCTCTTGATACTGCGGTTTCTGCCGCTTGGACGAGAGGTAGAGAGTATGATCTTACGGGGTCTGGTATGTTGTGCCCCCTTCCTATTTCATGGTACTGCAGCATTCTCACGTTTGACGGGTAGGTGGAGGGCATGATCCTACGGGGTCTGGTACTGTTGTGCCCGCTCCCGCCCACGTGCTGCTGCTGGTTTCTCCCGCTGCGACGAGGAGTAGAGGGTTTGATCTTACGGGGTCTGGTACTGTTGTGCCCCCTCTCTCCCCCTTGATACTGCTAGTTTTCCCGCTTTGACGAGGGGTAGAGGGTATGATCCTACGGGGTCCGGTACAGTTGAGCACCCTCCCCCACTCTTGATACTGCGGTCTCACCCGCTTTAACGAGGGGTAGAGGATATGATCCTACGGGGTCTTGTATTTTGTGCCCCCTCCCTTTTTCTTGGTACTGCAGCATTCTCACGTTTGACGGGAAGGTGGAGGGTATGATCCCACGGGGTCTGGTACTGTTGTGCCCGCTCCCGCCCACGTGCTGCTGCTGTTTTCTCCCGCTTCGACGAGGAGTAGAGGGTTTGATCTTACGGGGTCTGGTACTGTTGTGCCCCCCCTCTCTCTCTCTGAATAAAGGTGCATTCTCCGGTGTGTACGTTTAAGGGAAGGGTATGGTCCTACGGGGTCTGGTACTGTTGCGCCCCCTCCCTCCTTCCTGGTACTCCTGTTCCTCTCGCTTGGACGAGAGAGTAGAGGGTATAGTCCTACGGGGTCTGGTGCTGTTGGGCATCCTTCCGCCCACGTGATGCTGCTGTTTTCTTTCGCTTGACGAGGTAATAGAGGGTATGACCGTACGGGGTCTGGTTCTGTTTTGCCCCCTCCCTCCCCCTTGATACTGCTGTTTCTCCCGCTTTGACGAGTAGTAGAGGGTATTATCCTATAGGGTCGGGTACTATTGTGCACCATCTCCCTCTCTTGATACTGCGGTTTCTCCCGCTTGGACGAGAGGTAGAGAGTATCATCCTACGGGGTCTGGTATGTTGTTCCCCCTCCCTATTTCTTGGTACTGCAGCATTCTCACGTTTGACGGGAAGGTAGAGGGTATGATCCTACGGGGTCTGGTACTGTTGTGCCCCCTCCCGCCCACGTGCTGCTGCTGTTTTCTCCCGCTTCGACGAGGAGTAGAGGGTTTGATCTTACGGGGTCTGGTACTGTTGTGCCCCCCCTCTCTCTCTCTGAATACATCTGCATTCTCCGGTGTGTACGTTCAAGGGAAGGGTATGATCCTTCGGGGTCTGGTACTATTGCGCCCCCTCCCTCCTTCCTGGTACTCCTGTTCCTCTCGCTTGGACGAGAGAGTAGAGGGTATAGTCCTACGGGCTCTGGTGCTGTTGTGCATCCTTCCGCCCACGTGATGCTGCTGTTTTCTTCCGCTTGACGAGGTAATAGAGGGTATGACCGTACGGGGTCTGGTACTGTTTTGCCCCCTCCCTCCCCCTTGATACTGTTGTTTCTCCCGCTTTGACGAGTAGTAGAGGGTATTATCCTACAGGGTCGGGTACTATTGTGCACCATCCCCCTCTCTTGATACTGCGGTTTCACCCGCTTGGACGAGGGGTAGAGGGTATGATCCGACGGGGTCTGGTATGTTGTGCCTCCTCCCTTTTTTTGATGCTGCAGCTTTATCCCGGTTGACGGATAGGTGGAGGGTATGATCCTACGGGGTCTGGTACTGTTGTGCCCCCTCCCGACCACGTGATGCTGCTGGTTTCTCCCACTTTGACGAGGGGTAGAGGGCATGATCCTACGGGGTCGAGTACGGTTGGGTACCCTCCCCCTCTTTCGATACTTCGGTTACTCCCGCTTTGACGAGGGGTAGAGGGTATGGTCCTACGGGGTCTGGTATGTTGTGCCCACTCCCTTTTTTTTTACTGCAGCTTTATCCCGGTTGACGGAAAGGTGGAGGGTATGATCCTACGGGGTCTGGTATTGTTGTGCCCCCTACTGACCACGTGATGCTGCTGGTTTCTCCCACTTTGACGCGGGGTAGAGGGTATGATTCTACGGGGTCTCGTACTGTTTTTTCCTCTCCCCCTCTCTTGATACTGCGGTTTCTCCCGCTTGGCTAGAGGTAGAGAGTATGATCCTACGGGGTCTGGTATGTTGTGCCCACTCCCTTTTTCTTGATACTGCTGCTTTATCCCGGTTGACGGGAAGGTGGACGGTATGATCCTACGCGGTCTGGTACTGTTGTATTCCCCCCCCCTCTCTTGATACTGCGGTTTCTCCCGCTTGGACGAGAGGTAGAGAGTATGATCCTACGGGGTCGGGTACTGTTGTGCCCACTCCCTCTTTCTTGATACTGCAGCATTCTCACGTTTGACGGGACGGTGAAGGGCATGATCCTACGGGGTCGGGTACTGTTGTGCCCCCTCCCGACCACGTGATGCTGCTTTTTTCTCCCACTTTGACGAGGGGTAAAGGGTTTGATCGTACGGGGTCGGGTACCGTTGTATCCCCTCCCCCTATCTTGATACTGCGGTTTGTTCCCCTTGGACGAGAGGTAGAGAGTATGATGCTACGGGGTCTGATACTGTTGTGCCCCCTCCCTCTTTCTTGGTACTACAGCATTCTCCCATTTGACGGGAAGGTGGGGGGTATGATTCCACGGGGTCTGGTACTGTTGTGCCCCCTCCCGCCCACGTGATGCTGCTGGTTTCTCCCGTTTCGACAAGGAGTAAAGGGTTTGATCCTACGGGGTCTGGTACTGTTGTGCCCACTCTCTCTCTCTCTTAATACAGCAGCACCCTCTGGTGTTGACGTTCAAGGGAAGGGTTGGTCCTACAGGGTCTGGTACTGTTGCGCCCCTTCCCGTTCACGTCATGCTGCTGTTTCTTCCGCATCAACAAGGTAGTAGAGGGTATGATTCTACGGGGTCTGGTACTGTTGTGCCCCCTCCCTCCCTCCTGATACTGCTGTTTCTCTCGCTTGAACGAAAGAGCAGAGGATATGACCCTACGGGGTCGGGTACTGTTGAGCCCCCTCCCCCTCACTTGATACTGATGTCTCTGCCACTTTGACGAGGGAGTAGAGGGTATCATCCTACGGGGTCTGGTACTGTTGCGCCCCCCTCCCCTTCTTGATACTGCAGCCTCCTCTCGTTTGACGTTAGAAGTGCAGGGTATGATCCTACTGGGTCTGGTACTGTTGTGCCCCCTCCCTCACTGTTGATACTGCAGCTTTATCCTGTTTGACGGGAAGGTGGAGGGTATGCTCCTACGGAGTCTGGTGCTGTTGTGCCCCCTCCCGACCAGGTAATGCTGCTGTTTTCTCCCACTTTGACGAGGGGTCGAGGGTATGATCTTACGGGGTCGGGTACTGTGGTATCCCTTCCCCCTCTCTTGATACTGCGGTTTCTTCCGCTTGGACGAGAGGTAGAGAGTATGATCCTACGGGGTCTGGTACTGTTGTGCCCTTTCCCTCTTTCTTGGTACTGCAGCATTCCCACGTTTCACGGAAAGGTGGAGATAATGATCCTACGGGGTCTGGTACTGTTGTGCCCCCCCCCGCCCACGTGATGCTGCTGTTTTCTTCCCGCTTCGGCTAGTAGTAGAGGGTTTGATCCTACGGGGTCTGGTACTGTTGTGCCTCCTCTCTCTCTCTTAATACAGCAGCACTCTGCGGTGTGGACGCTCAAGGGAAGGGTATGGTCCTACGGGGTCTGGTACTGTTGGGCCCCCTCCCGCCCACGTGATGCTGCTGTTTCTTCCGCTTTGACCAGGGAGTAGAGGGTATGATCCTACAGGGTATGGTATTGTTGTGCCCCGCCGTCTCTCTTGGTACTGTAGCATTCTCCCGTTTGACGTAAAAGTGGAGGGTATGGGCTTACGGGGTCTGGTACTGTTGTGCCCCCTCCCTCCCGCCCACGTGATTCTGCGGTTCTCTTTCGCTTTGACGAGGTTTGTAGAGGGTAGGATTCTACGGGATCTGGTACTGTTGTGCCCCCTCCCTCCCCCTTAACTCTGCAGCATTCTCCATTTTGGACGTTGAAGTGGAGGGTATGGTCCTACGGGGTCTGGTACTGTTGTGCCCCCTCCCTCCCGCCTGATACTGCTGTTTTTTCCGCCTTGACGATGGAGTAGAGGGTATGATCCTACGGGCTCAGGTTCTCTTTTGCCCCCTCCCTCTCGAATGGTACTGCAGCATTCTCCCGTTTGACGTCACCATTGCAGGGTATGGGCATACGGGGCTGGTACTGTTGTGCCCCCTCCCGCCGATGTGATGCTGCTGTTTCTTACGCTTTGACGGTGGAGTAGAGGGTAAGATCCTACGGGGTCTGGTACTGTTGTGCCCCCTCCCTCCCTCCTGTTACAGCTGTTTCTCTTGCTTGGACGATAGAGTAGAGGGTACGCTCCTACGGGGTCTGGTACTGTGGTCCCCCCTCCCTCCCTCTCGATACTGCTGCTTTCTCCCGCTTTGAGTATTCTCCCGCTTTGACGGGTGGGTATAGGGTAGGGTCCGACGGTGTCTTGTACTGTTGTGCTCCCTCCCTCCCTCTTAAACTGTGGTGTTCTCCCGCGTTGACGTAAAATTGGAGGGTATGGTCCTACGGCGCCTGGTACTGTTGTGCCCCTTCCCTCCCGCTTGATACTGCGGCAATCCCTCGGTTTCACGGAGGAGGGGAAGGTAGGACCCTACGGGGGCTGGTACTGTGGTACTGCTCTATTCTCTCTGACGGGGGAGGGGAGGGTATGGCCCTCCGGGGTCTGGGACTGTGGTGCCCCCTCCTTCCCGCTCGATACTGCTGTATTCTCCTTTGGGTCCCCGTATCTGTGGGGACACTACGGGTTTCCCGTTTACTTGTGTCTGAGCCGGGGGTGCTCCGGTGGTACATGGCCCAGTCGTCATCGCGGTCTTGGCTTCCTTTTCCCTCCCCTCACCCCATGGCCCCGACCGTTGGGTTACCTCGCCACCACGATCGGTGCTTCGCCTACAGTTCCAGCAGCTAATCGTGGAGATGACCCGGACCTGGAGGAACCCGGCGGGGAGCTACAACTGGTACGACTCTGGTACTGTTGTGCCCCCTCCCTCTCTCTTGAATACTGCAGAATTCCCCGTTTGGACGTTAAAGTGGAGAGTATGGCCCTACGGGGTCGGGTACTGTTGTGCCCCTCCCGCCCACTTGATGCTGCTGTTTTCTCCTGCTTTAACGAGGGAGTAGAGGGTAGGATCCTACGGGGTCTGGTACTGTTGGGCCCCCTCCCTCCCTCTCGATACTGCTGTTTTCTCCCGCTTTGACGAGGGAGTAAAGGGTATGGTCCTACGGGGTCTGGTACTGTTGTGCCCCCTCCCTCTCTCTTGATACTGCAGCATTCTTTCGGTTCGACAGTTGAGGGGAGGGTATGACCCTACGGGGTCTGGTACTTGATACTGCTGTACTCTCTCGTTCTGACGGTGAGGGGAGGGCAGGGTCCCACGGGATCTGGTACTGTTGTGCCCCCTGCTTCCCTCTTGATACTGCTGCATTCGTCCGTTTCGACAGTTGGGGGGAGGGTATGATCCTCCGGGGTCTGGTACTGTTGATCCCTTTCCCCCCGCTTAATTCAGCTGTATTTTCTCGTTTGACGGTGGAGGGGAGGGCATGGTCCTCGGGGGTCAGGTACCGTTGTGCCCCCTCACTTCCTCGATACTACCGTGTGCTCTCGTTTGGCGGTGGAGCGGAGGATATGGCCCTACGGGGCCTGGTACTATTGTGTCCCCTCCCTCCCCCTTGATACGGCTGTATTCGCTCGTTTTGACGGGGGAGGGGAGGGCATGGGCCGATAGGGTTGGGCACCGTCGTGCCCACTCACTCCCCTCGATACTACTGTTTTCTCTCGTTTGACGGATGAACGGAGGGTAGGCTCCTACGGGATCTGGTGCTGTTGTGCCCCCTCCCTCCCCTCGATACTGCCGTATTCGCTCGTTTTGATGGTGGAGGGGAGGTACTGTGGGGCCCTTTCATTCCCGCTTGATACTGCTGTATTCTGTAGTTGACGGTGGAGTGGAGGGTATGGTCCTATGTGTCTGGTACTGTGGTGCCCCCTCCCTCCCTCTTGATACTGCCGTATTTTCTCGTGTTGACGGCGGAGTCGACTGGTCCTGTCGTGCCCCCTCCATCCCTCTTGATACTGCTGTATCCTCTCGTGCTGACGGCGGAGTGGAGGGTATGATCCTGCGGGGTCTAGCACTGTGGTGCCTCCTCCCTTCCTCTGGATACTGCGATTTTCTCTCGTTCGGACGGTGGAGTCGAGGGTATGGTCCTACGGGGTCTGGTACCGTTGTGCCACCTCCCTTTCTCCTGACACTGCTGTATTCTCTCGTTTTGACGGGGGAGAGGAGGGTATGGTCCTCCCGGGTCTGCAGCTGTTGTGCCTCCTTCCTCCCTCGCGATACTGCTGTATTCTCCTTTGGGTCCTCGTATACTTGTCGATACTACGGTATAGCCTCATTTGACGATAGGAAGCGGCGACCGTTACCTTGGCCAAGGACACTCCGTGGGCTGGCGGGGGACCCGCTTGACTCAAGCTAATATGATGATATTGGCGCTCACATATGACGGCGCCCCTTTGTGTGTCTCACATATACTGCAACGCCACAGGTTTTGTTTGCATATGTGTATATTGTTTCTTATATATATGTTTTTTTTTTTTAGTTTGTTCGATTGTTTTCAGACACCAACGCAACTCGTTATCCTCACTTTCTGTTACCGTATTAACATCCATGTAGATACGCACCGAGTTGCGTTGCTGGAGTCTGTGCAATCGTCATGTTTTCTCGATGACCCGCCCGGATACACAGCTTCGCTTCAACGCTTGCTCACAAAGATTTACTTTGTACCTAGGGGGGCAGAATTATGTCCCTCGTTTGAATCGATTAACTCACCAAGGTTGCCACGCGTGTCTTCGCGGGGCTGCTTTTGGTGTGATACAGCATTCCGTATACGACGCTTACTGGCAAATATTTACTTACTCCGTACCAGGGTGGCAGAGCTACGCCCCTGGTTGATCCGATTACCTCAATTATGGATACACGCGCGTTTCGCGAGGTGTGCTTTTGCGATATATGATACCCCGTATATATATAGGAGTATCATCACCTCTTTCCCCCCACGGCGCGCTGTAGATGGTCGCCGACGGTTGGCTCCGACGCTTTGATCGACGCCACGCACACGTGCGGCCCGTTCTTCTTCCCACGCCCCCCTTGGATATCGACGAACGTAAGTGGGCGCGCACGGGAGCCCGGCCCGCCTCAGGAGTGTTGCCGCCCGTGGCGGATGTCACTCGTGACCCCTTGCAGGGTCTCCTACGGCGTGTTTCATGGGATGCTCCGATATGGGATGCGGGGGGGGATGGGAACCAATTCATGCCGGGGTTCGTGCGCCGGCATGTACGCTTCTGGCACGACATCATTCTTAAAGTGCCCCCGCTTCGAGACACGTTGGTGTTGTACTTACGCGATGGAAGGGGATCTTCACGATCTTCTCTCTAGGGAATACCGCGGTCCGTCGAGCGCCGGCCCGTATGACGTCGCCCGATTTCCCGGAGCGGTGTTCCACAATCGTATCCCGTCAAGGTTCACCAGGTTTGTGGACGAGGCACGAGCCCTCGGCTTTAGACTTCCGTACCAAAGGGTAACGGGTGCCCAAGTTTCGGCTACTATCGCGCAGAGACGGGCAGCCATCACATAGTGGCGGGCATATATTTCGCTGGATCGGGCGTCTTCAAACGATTTTCGAGGCTTACGGTCCCCCTTTATTTGGTGTTCTCTTCCAAACAGAACGGCACTGGCGGAAGCCTCTCCAGGTTGGGTCACCTCTCAGTGGGGAAGCAACGACCAGGGACTTGGTTCGGTTTTCGTTTTGCTCTACGTGTCAGGAAGAAAACGTTGCACACTTAAATTTCTACTAGGAGATGCGGCGCTCACCCGGTTCGATCATTGCCGGCCCCGCGGTATCCGGCGCGGGTGCCTGTGGTGGGGGATGTTGATGAGACGAAACGACGTCAACGCCAAGTACTGGCGGCGATGGACGGGCGCCCCGGGCAAGTCCGAAAAAGCAAGGTGGCAGACGAGTTTGACGCGTTTGTGCTCGTTGATTCGGCGGGGTCTCGTGGTTGGCAAACAGCTACCCTAGACGGCGTCTTTAATTTCCTCTGCTTCCTCGACACGCGAGGGAAAGGCACCAAGATGGTGCATGAAGCGTCTTGCCCCGGTGTGGGCCACGCGGGCGACGATACGTGCCTGACGGGGTCTTCGTGTGCTAAACGGTATGTGGCCGAGTCTATTCGAAAAGGTTTGGGTCAAAGCTGTAAAAGGCGATGAAAGAAAACGGGCAAGGAGAGGAATAGGACCCCGTCCGCCGGGTAGGAAGTCCGTGCTCGAGCCGGGTGGTATATTCGTACCTTTCCTTCGTACCTGAGGAACAGAAGCAGGTCGGGATTCAGGTCAATCAGGCGGCGCCGATGCTGGAACACACACTCATAGATCTGCTAAGCGACATGCGGTTGCGCGCTCGGGTGGCCAGCTCTCTGGCAGAGCGTATTTTGCTGACCCGAGATATCGCCTTGTATTCCTTGGCTTTCCGGGCGGTCACGGCGTGCATCTCGGCCGCACAGCGGATTGGGTGGGACTTAAGCACGGGGCACCTCTTCCCCGTTGCTACGGCAGAAGGTGGCCGGGGCCATCTCTCTCTCTCCGCGGCCCGTATGACGGCGAACCGGAAAAGCTATCTGCGAATGGCAGACCTGCCGAAACAATTCACGATGCACTCCTTTCGAAGGGGAGGCTCGCTCAGCAAATCCCTGGCCGGGACGGCTGTGGACGAGATAATGTACATTGGTGGCTGGAAGACAGAGTCAGTTGCAAAGTACTACATCGGGGCTACCTCGAGTGGACAAGTGCGGGGTAGCAAGAAGAAACGTGTCCATAGCTACGCGGACGCTAGCGAGCTACCGTTGTCGCCGGAGTTCAGAAAAAACTTTGCGGCGTGTGCGGGTAAGGACTGAGTTCAGGTGATAGAAGTTTGGGTAAGACTATTCTGCCCCGGACGGGCGGTCAACTACAAAGGCAATCTGAAAGGAGGCGTAAAGAAGTATGGGCGGGACCACCGGCCGGCGCAGTTTGCCTCATCCAATCTAATACTTACATTAAATGATCCACGGTAGAGAGACAGAATACTACAGTAAAATGGCGATCCAATCCATGGATTCATATTTGGCACAAATAATGGAACCATTGATTACATCGAAATGTGTCGGAATCTGTATCGAATCGAGGTCACTTCTTCCTTTCGCTCCCGAAACCTCGGGAGTAGAGTTTGCCACGCCATTTCTTGAGACCATCCCACCCACCCGGCAGTAGGATTAGTATCATTGGGCTTGTATACCCAGATCATTTACAGGGACTAACCCCGCGCAGAGTCTGTGATTCGCCACTTTACTCAGCGCGGGGGGAAATACCGGACGGGACCTCCTGGCTGGCGCAGGAGGCCTCATCCAATCCAATACTTACCTAAAATGATCCACGGTAGAGAGACTGAATACTACAGGAAATAAAAAAGAAAGGTACGAGCTTCGCGCTCGCGCACCTTATTGTTGCATGCTTTTGTATGCAGCAGTAGCGGGGTTCTACCGGCGTTCATACCCCTACCATGGCGACCCTATCCCAATGGACAAATGGAAACGAGAAAGGGAGTGGGCAAACGGGAAAAGGGAAGGGTCACGAAAACAAAACATACAAACAAATAGTGGGAAATACACGAAACGGAGGACACGCTGCACGAGGCAAACACAACGCCACAAGAGAAACGTGCGGGCGGGGGTAATTATAGGGATTGACACCTCTTCCAGATCTCATCGGCAAGGGTGGAAATATCATTGTCGGACCTACGCAAACCCTTAGATGGCTCTAATATTTTTCTCTCACACAACTCGGTCTAGGGCTAATATTACGACCACGGGGTCATGATAGGTGGAGTGAAAGAAATACCGGCGACGTATGGCCCATGCGGGACAATTTGTCCGCATTTTCCCCAACACCAAGGTACATTTTCCTCGCGGATGAGGTAGCAGTTCCAGAATCTAAGGACAACAGCAAACGACCCGTCTCTAGGCGCAGAGCTCTACGAAAACGTTTGCCTTTTGCTCTGAGCCTTTTCATCCTAGATAAACAGAAAAACTTGTTTCGTTTTATGGAACCAGTGAATTTTCATGATCTCCAATACCTTAACGGATTTGGGCAGCTCTATTTGCCCGACCCTTCTTTTTTGTTTCGAAAAGAGGACCTTTGACAATCTGGGAGAAGGGATCTGTACGTTGGTAGGCTGTTCGGGTGTTTTGGTTCCTGTTGGGATGAAGGTACGGGCGAAGACCCAACCCAACCCCTGACTCTAACCCTAACCCTAACCCTAACCCTAACCCTGACCCCAAACCGCAGCCAAAACGGGCCAAAACTCGCCATAGACGCGGCTGCGCCGAGTTTGCATCGAACCAGGAAATTTCTCAGTTGCGGACGACGATTCCGAAGTGCAGACCACGCTACACATATTTCAAGTGAAAAACATCCCTAAAGATCCCTTCTCCCAAACTGCTAAACCTACTCTTCGAAAAAGTCAAACTTGATTGAGATACGAAAACACTGGATCTGGAAGGCCGCGTGTTGTTCCGGTTTATTCGGGATAACTAGCCGTATGATTTGGTAAAAGAGTGCAGCAAACGATTCCTCTCATCAGTTCCTCCAGACACGTTGTTTTTTCTGAGAAAACGACATTGCGTGAGATTTTTGTAGATTTTCGCTTTGCCGCCACATGATGTGGACCCCACCTACATATATCGAAAATGGTATGTACGATACACTACATACTAAAAAGAATATGTGCGACACACTACATGCTAAAAATAGTATGTGAGACACACTGCACACTAGTTACAGTATGCGCGACGCTACACACATGCGCGCACACTGCTCTGTTGGGGCCACACCCGCACACAGCATAGCCTTTTTGGGGCCACACACGCACATACATAGCAGAGCTCTCCTGAGGCCACACACGTCCGCGCTGCTGAGGCGCACCCTTGGTTAGGCGCCCACAGCAGTATGCCGTGCCGGAGGAAACGCAAGTTGAATAGAGGACGCAATGGCTGGTTGAGGTTTTGGCGTGTAGAGAAACCATGAAGTCCCCCTGTGGCTGGGTATGGATTCGGCTTGAGTCAAAATAGTTACGTATCATTACTTCCTTACGAAAACTGCCGGTGTGTTGTTTGAGTGGGGCTTGCCCCTGGTATACACCATGACTAATATATCAGCCAGATGTAATAATGTGCCATGTATGTACGTATCGTACCGTATGTACAATGTGCGTACGAATGTAAGTTGGTTCCCATTGCGCTGTACTACAGCAGTACAGCTTGATCTGTGAGCATGCTGTGTGTGCGGGTGCCATTAGCGCCCACGTTGGGGTATTTTGGGGTACTCTCGGGCAAGTTTGGGCAATTTTGGGCAATTTCGGGGTACTTGTGATGAAAATGTTGCATTTTTTCAAAACCAAGTTCCGCAGCTGTCGACGTAGCTCGCGACGGCGCCCACGGCCATTGTTGTATCACATTACAATTATATGTATTCAAAATATATGCACTGAACGGTGAATGGATAAATTGTCCTGCGCTGACAATACAATATACCGATATGAAATACCCTGGTACCTCTAACTACGCAAGACAGAATCAGTACGTATGTATATAGTAGACATCAAAGCAAGAGTACGCGGATGGAGACGCCACAGACAGGCCAGATCGCAAAAGCTCCTGGCTAGTTGCAGCCTGACAACTCCCCGCGCATCGTCGCGGGGTGTCCATCCGTAGAGTCGCCGGTATTATTGCCCCTCGCCCCGACTGGTGTAAATGGGCCCTCGGGGGTGGTCGCGTTGTGCGCCACTCCCTTGACTCAGTTCCAGGCAAAGATTTTAGCGTCTCCTTGTGATACATGATACGAGAGAAAACGCGCTCGGCACGGGCACTGCTGTCAGTGGTTCTTGCAGACTTGAGGGATTGGGAGTTCGTCACCGCAGCATCAGCCTCGACAAACGTGTATCTCGATGGGAGAGAACAAAAAAGTACGATCTAGTGCGCCGAGCAGAATCGTGCCAGTCAGTCCGTAAGGGAAACGGTACCAGCGATTTGTGGCTACCATCCGGTACATCACTTGCAACCAAAAAACACCAGACCAGGCGCAGCGCAGTATATATATGTACCCTCGAAAAAAAAACTAAGGAGAAATAAAAAATAATCACGTTTAGGGAAAAGAAGTAAGAAAGAAAGGACAAATAAAAAATGAAATCAAACCAAAGAAAAGCGAATCATGTGTTCAGGGCGCAGGCCGAGTCCCGAGGACAAGGTTGATGTTCGCTGGTACAATCAGTCCTTAAAAATGTCGAGCTCATGGACCGACATTAGGACGTCACCAGGAGACCTGAAGGGAGGCAAGAAGATAAGAAGAGGTTAGGGACTACTACCAGTTGATGAAGCTTGACGTTATCGCTTTGACTCACTGCGATGATGGTTCTCACGACAGTCTCGAAGGCCCGGATGAGAACGAATGCGCAGGGAACGCACGTCTAGATGCTATACTTCGGTAATTGGTTGTGTCTCCCAGCTTGTTCCATCGAGTCAGGGTAAGAGCTTACAACAAACAAAAAACGAGGAGTCCTAAGTAAGTCCTGTTGGGGGGTTAAGGACGACACAACCCACACAAAGAGGACAGAGACAGACGGACCACGAGGGGGCTAAAAACGAACAAAACAAACGAACAGACAAACACTAAACCGTCAACAGAAATAAGCTGAAATAAATAGCAAAGCGTCACACAAATAGAACGATACGGTGACGCAGCCGACGCAGAATGGCAGGGTGCCGGGGGGGGGGGGAGGTACCATTGACACGGGAGGGAATAAATAGAGCATCACACAAACAAACTAACTAAACGCTAAGAAAAGACGTAAAACAGCTATAGTAACACAGCGGGTGCCTTCGTTTTATCACCCAGCCTAGCTGCTGTTCCTACGTCTCTTGCAACGCGGCTTTTCTTCCTCAACTTTCCCGGGCCTTGGGCCCAACGGCGTCTTAAGCTGCTGCGCATTTTGTACCTCAAGCGCTCGTCGTTGTTGCCCCTTTCTTCTTCTCCCTAATGAACCAGCGCTTCGCGTATTGCCCTGCCGCTTCTTCTCGTCTGAACCACTTGTCCGACTTCCTCGCATCCAGCGTCCATTGTTGCGCTTCGATGGGCAAGTTAAACAACGATAGGTCGCGTTCGAGACATCCCATCTAGTCCTGCTCTTGCCCTCCTAAGTAACGTTTTTGCCCCCCTCCAGTCCACTCGTTTGGGTAGTCTATCGTCCGCTTTCGCACCGTCGTCTCGACATTCACACAGCCAGTCTTGGTCAGTGCATATGTGTGTGAAAGCATGTGGTAGCCGTCGCGGGGTTTTGTGTTCCTTCCGATGCAGCGGAGGAGCGATCGGTGGTACGTTGTCCGCAGTGTGACGAGATGTGGGCCACGGTGAGGCTCCGCGTAATGACCCCGTAAGCATGATCTTCCTTACCTCGGCTTTCAGCATAAATATTTTCAGCCGGAGCGGTGCGGTGGGCTGGTTATGCAGTGGCAAACTATGCCGTCCGATACGTAGGTTGGCCAGCAGCACGCGCCGGCTGATTTCGGCAGTACGGTCGGCGTTCTCGCATACATTTTCCCCCAAGATGCAGAACTTTGCACGAATGCATGACCCAATCGCCGAATGATATGGCAACGGATGTCGCTTTTTTGCGTAAATTACGCGTCAGATGCAACCTCCCTTCGGCACTGCACCCACGGTTTTAGGCACAAATTACTTGGGAATATTATAGTTTGGGGGGGAGGTTGAAGCTGTATAGTCTGAACAATTGCGGTACGTACAGTACGCAAGCAGTTGTTTTTACGTGTACATGATGCTGGCACCAAAGAAAGAAACGACACTCGGGCTTGAATACTGCCGCCACTCTTACTGTATGTACAGGATACCAATCCAGCCGACAGCAGCACCAGTATGATGGATGTGATACCCCTTGCTGTCCAAATGGGTGTATATGGTGGCGTCGCCTCCAACTTGGCGCAGATTGTACGAATATAAGTACAGACCGAGAAAAATCTAAAGTAGTAACTCTCTCCCTCAATCAAGAAGATTTCCTGAACGTTCGATGATTCAATGTATCCTGGATTCATGCGGAGAAGAGGCGAGCAGAGCAAAGCAGCAGCTCAGACGGGTAAAACAATAGACGTGCAAACATTTACAAACCTATGCAGTACTTGTGCACCTTTGCTTCTGCTGTTGCTGGGTACGATCGGAGACCTCTTGGCCACGTCGAATACACTTTGATTCGTAGTCAGCGCAGGGGCGCCCGGCCCTGTCTGTTTTCGACACCACGCCTAGAAAAATCCCAAGAGAAAAGAAACGGAGCGCTGCCCTCACAGTACGATTCAACACAAAATACGCTTTGGTCGTTTTTTTCCAATATTGTTAAGAGACCGCCCCATAGACAGTAAGGGGGAGGGTGGAGAGACAGTAGTGAGGAGGGTCTTTAAAGCCAAGTGATCCAAAATTGGAAAAACAACATACATAACCGTCCTGTGATCACAGCGCTCCGGTTTTGTTTTTCCATTATTATTCGAGGACAGCAGCAACGTATGAACAAAATCCGAACTGCTCTCAGGATCGCTTTGTAGCCTATAAGGTCAAGAACACATCTCGCGCTCGAGTGCGGCCGCTATCTTTCACCATACGTGTCTGCGGTCCGCTTGCTAATGCCCTTCCGGAAGGTGGAGACTGGTATTCGGATATTATTCACATGCCTTAACGTTTTTAAAGCTAAGGATCCCTCCCAATTGATAACTCTACCCTCTGCGACGTCCCGAGAGCGACCTCTCCTTGTTGTCCATCCGGATCGAGAAAGAAAAACAAACGCGTGGCTGACGGATAGGCGGACGTCGGACAGCTCTACATTCGATCGGGCTGTGTGTCCGCATGACCTAAGGCGCCGACTAGCGTCTGCTCAGACTACTAGTCAGTCGGGAAGTGGAGGCGCCGACTGTTGTACGAATAATTGCGTTACTTGTTAGTAGGAAGGAGTTTTTAATGCGGGATACAACTTTTCAAAGTGAACCGCTGCATGCTGCGGATACCTTCTTCATGCTCTATGACGCGCGGTGAGAGATTCACAAGCAAACATGCACGAGATGAATAAGCCCACCACTCTCGACAGTGTCGGCGGCGTAGCACATTATCTTGCGTAATCTATAAATGATGTAGGTGTAGAATGAGGTTGACGACTTGCGGTCGTCATAACCGCGCGCGTATTTGCGCACGGTTGACAAATACCATATTATTTAAAGAGCAACACGGAGGGGTTCACGTTCCGGTAGTCTATTAAATAGTGGTGTTAGGGGTTCTATGCCCAGTACCAGGTATGAATCTAGTATTTCTCGAATGACACGACCTGTCCCGAGCGCCTGCTATTGTGAGGATAGGAGCAAATCGACACGAATTGACGAGGGAATAAATTGCCGAACTCGTATCAAGATCAAAATTCAAGGCGCGTACCGTGGTGGAGGGGGGAGAAGGGTCTACTATGTGACGCTTGATCAAGTTTACGATTGCGAGAGAGAAGAAGGAAGGAAGGCAACTATCATTACAGGGGACAGGAAAAAAAGTAAGAAATACAACTGACACCGTTTCTTTTTTTGGGAATAATGTATGGATTGCTGCCGTGAAATGATTTTTAAGACCGTACGCAGCTTGATGATGAGTTCGTCGTTTCACTCGTATCCCCTTCGGGTAGTATTGCGACCGCACCGGTTGCTATCACGGTCATTTAGTGCAGGGTAGATGACTCCCTGGTATATGTTTTGTATTAAATTTCTCGTTTTTGTGTGTGTTCTTGCGTAAACGGAAGCTGTTTTGTTTGGTTGAAACGTCAGCGAAGGTGCGCCATAATGATTGAGTTTTTCTTACTTATTATGTAAAATGAAGCTGAATAGCATGACTTCCACCCGGCGGCGCCATCAGTGAGATTCTCCGGGAGCGCCTCCAGCAGGGGCCAGTCGGCCTAGAGTAGTACGTGTTTTTCGGCTTGTTGCGTTCCCCTCACTCTGGGTTTGGTCGGCAGACTTGTCGACTATTACGGGGGACCATAGTTAACAGGACCTATGGTATTCATAAAAACCTATATGTTTAACCATTTTCACTAACAATATTTGGTCATGTTAACTATGGCCCCCCGTAATAGAGTCAGCTAGTCTGATTCACCGACCAGCGGCCAGTTATTTGTTGTCATGCGCTTCCGACTCACAACCAAATATTGAATTATGGCCCGCCAGTTAGAGGAGGAAGGACCCACATTGAGCCCATTCGCGTGCCGAGTCGAGACGCCATGGCACGCATCCATTGTGGCGGGCTCCCCTCGTTCGTCGCATATGAAACACGTAGGCATGGCAGGCTCCCGCTTATTTCATGGGATGTGCGTATGTGTCTCCTATTTTTTCATTTTTTCATTCTGAAATATACAATGTCTTTCGTAGGGGAAAGTGCGTAGACGCCCCTCTCCCTGCCTATTCTGTGAACATATTGAAATTGTCAATACAAAATGAAAAACACCCTCTGATTTGATTGTTGGGGTTTGTTTCGTTTTAGTATGTTTCTTCGTCACGCCTCGGCTGGGGGAAGCTCACTGGATCATGAGTTGGTTGGTTATACTGTAGTTATCCTCAATACTACACCACCAGTCACTGTGTGTATGAAAAATGTATTCAGTAGCCATAAGTTTCGAGAGTATACAAGAAACACCACAAGTATATATTCCCCCGAAGAAAGGGTGCAGATCAAGGCACAGGAGACTCTTGGGTGTGCGGTATGTGTGCCGCTTTTGCAGCGGGCTTATATTTTTGTTTTCGCTTGTTCTCACGTCGCTCCTCGTGTCAACAAAGGGTCATGCGACGTTTTGCCGTTAAGGCGAAACAACCTTCGCTTGTGCAATCGATACGTTTTGACAGCGCTTGTAACAGCTTTTTCAAATCGGATAATAAAACGTAGGGCCATGTAGGCCTCGTATAATCGATTTTGGTTGTACGAGCAGCCACTGAGGGCCACAATAGGGGAAGTCGGTTCGCCTGTGCATGTTGGACAAGCGCCAATTGAAAGTGGTCAATGCCGGATTCTACACAAGAATTGATTGACGGTGCCACCACCGACACCACCGGCTTTCCGACAATCTGTCCTCGCCTGGTTGCCAACCTAAGGGCGGATGCCTTGTCCGATATAAACCCCGTTGGACGTGCAACCCCCCACCCGGAGCCCAACACCAATGGCACCGTTTGTTACCGCCGGCTAGTGATGCCCACACGTCGGGGCACCAAGCACGTGACGCAGACCGTGTGTTTCAGGTTGCTCATACCGCCATAGTGGGTGCCAAGTTTTTTCAAGCAATCGGAGTTCAGAGGCAATTCAGTGCGATGTTCGGATACCTCGGCAGTCCAATGATCGAGTGGTGCTCTCGACGCCACGGGTATTGGATTATCCAATGTGGATGTTCCCAGAGTACTCCACCAACCTTTGTAGAGCCATGGTGAATAGGCTGTCTTGTACCAGCGTCATTCGAAACTGGTTACAATGCGGGATCATAACCATCGTGCCGTTGACGGCAACGATTATGACACCGCTGTCGGCTTTCCGGAACATTCAGAGCCGCCGCGAACTACTAACACAACGCCAAGCACCTCGCTACATAAAGCGAAGCAACTAAAGACTTTAGTACATCCCAGGCTCAGCTTCAGAGCGTTGTTGAATTTGCGCAGACCTTCACTTTCTCGATATATGTGTTTGGACGCTTCCACGTTGATGGCACGCCTCCACAACGCCGATGGCAGTGAAGCCACTGCACGAAACCACTGTCACCCACAAGAAGAACTTAATGCCTAAGTATGACGTTGCTGCCGCTGACGTCGTTATTTTATTGCCACTGCCAACGCCTGAGCCTCTAGTTCCGGTGGCTGTACCCATTGTGACGACAGCGCCACAGCCAGCTCCTTCTACAGGGCCTTCAACTGAAGCCTCTGCCGCCTGCGTCCGCACCACTACCACCTTCTGTTGATGATACCTTGGCTCCATTCTCGGCCATGGCTACGGTATGCGTAGTTCCTTACTTTTAGGAGGCTCGCCACTTACTTGAGCAGATAACGACCTCACCCGAGCTGACAAAAAATACATTAAGACGATAACAATACCAGGGCTTAGGTACACAACGCAAACATTTGCATATCGAATATGGCATTCCACCGAGATGAGGTAGTTCCTGAGCTAAGGACCTCCGTCAGGCGGAGATGTTTCCAACTAAACGTGCTACCCCTATTACGGAAGCTCCCTTTATCGGTGACAAAGCGTGCGGCAGAGGCACCTTGTCGAAATGGCCTAAAGACGTTGTCGGTGCGTTTGTAGATCGCGTGTTTTCTGGAACTAGAGTTTTTGGCGATATATTATGCCTTTGGCACGCCCTGACGTATATATAGCGGTAAACCCCTTCTTTTTTGTTGTGCTCCGAACGACGGCGTCGCCGTTTGCGCTTCTCGTACAACACAACGCTTCAGTGTGCCACACACAGTAGAGAAGCAAACTATTCCGCCCTTCAGTAGTGTCAACAGAATGTTCGCCATGTGGGACCCGGTATCCAAGCATAGCGCCAATCGCCTCCATAGCCTCACATCGTTGCTAACTGTCCCGGCTCACCGTATTTCTCGATATCAGGCGTTCTACGATAGATATTCCCCCTACTTTTTACGAGGCTCCTCATTTGAGGAGCTCCATACCTCACCCGAAAACTGACTTCCGCAAAAATCAAATTGCACATCTCGGCGAATAATCCCATGGGCCGAGTCTACAAAACGTTTTTTTCGAAATCAAGATTGGCATTCCGACGATGTCGGGTCAAGGAACCCCGTCTTTCGGAAAAAAAAAAAAACAGCGGAAATGTGCTACCTCTATCGTAGAACGGGTCATACATGTGTTAACATGCCTCCGATTTGGTTTCACGTCCATGATCTGTCCCTCATTCAGCGCCTCGCGCTGCTATAAGGCAAATCGAAAGACCGTCCAGGGTAAACCCGCCGGTTTTTCCACCCCTATCACCGACGCCCGCACCTGCAGTGCCTCCGGTTGACCCTGTGAGTCCCCGAACCACTACTGTGTCTCCGTCCTCGGAAGGTTCCGCGGAAGGTGAGAGCTTCTGTCGCAACAGTAATATCTAGATTCGGTATAAATCCATTGTGGGTGAGAGCCGGCGTGACGTTGGGGAATATGGCGTCAGACGACTTGCGTTTGCGCCCCATAAAGCACTTCGAGACTGGAACGGTCAGCAGGTAAAGGCGTCATTTTGTTTTTTGCCCTTATGCGTTTGGTGGGGGGAAAAGTGGCTTGCGCGTTCCTATTGCGTTGCACGCACGCCCAGGACGTTTCAGTGAATTGTTTATAGTGCTCGTGTGAATCGCTTCCACCATACCAGGGATAGTTCAGCAGAACTCTCGCAACATGAAATTCTATATGCCAGCGGGGGCTGCCTTTACTCGCTGGCTAATCAACATAGCCCAAATAAACGCCTTTCGTAATCACCAGAAAATGGCGCAATATATGTTGTCATTTGGGATATGTAGCCCCAAACGTGCGCGTCCCCTGTTTCTCGAAAATGTGGCGCAATCGCCTCGATTGTGATGACGTTCTCTCGCGCTTAGCTAATGTCAACATCGTCATCAACTATGAGTATTTCCCATCGGTGTCAGGCTTATTCATTACCGCCGCCAGCTCGAACAGTCGACCCAGCGGCCGAGACTCCAGCGCCGGATCAACGAAATGGGCAATAGAACCACCGTGTTCTGTCGTTAAATTGGCTACTATCGAACTTTCGATACCCGATTTCACCACGGTGGCTCCGGCTTCGAGCGCTCCCGTCGTATACCAGGGCGCCCCTTGCAAAATCACTGTGTAGCGTTTTTCGGGGGGGGGTTCTGCGCTAGCTTGCGTGAATGCTTTCACGGTATGGTCTCTGACTAGGTGTGATTGCGTGCCTCGACGTGCTTGTCGCGGGGCATGATCAGCTGTGCTAGGCGTCTAACGTTTGTGTATTATATTGATTCGGAAAACTGCATCAATTGGGTGTGCGCTGCTCTTATATTCCGACGTTTCTGCGCGCTAGGGCCTCGAGTATACCCCTGGCAGAGGCATTAACGGTTACATTTGCCACGTGGAAGGTGATAAATCAGAGAAGGAGGTTACTCACCCTATACCCAGTGTTGTACGTATTAACCACCGTTTTCATGTCTGCGGATGCTCCGAGTTCAGATACCGTTCGGTAGCTACAACCTGACCGCCTGTGCACTCTATGGATGCTATACACAACGCGGAAAGTTATCGTGCACGGGTATTATATGTTGTACTCTTTCCAGCGCCCGCACCCAGGTATTTCTATGAACTTATGCCCCTATCCCGGGTATTTCTCCATCGGTGTAAAAAACGCACATATCAGCCGGGTGTGGGTATTGTACCCGGGTAGTACCCGTACGGTGGCCGGCGGAAGCGGACGCAGAAAAAACCATCCACTGATATCCATACAATGAATACCTTGTACTGCTTTTGATATACTGCATACACAGATACACACTACCATGCTATCCTGGGGCATTAAAATTACAGACACCGCATGAGTCTACATGTACAAGTATGTACTCGGTACGCAGCGGGAAGGGCGTTGAGTATGTTGTTTTGGTCTCGGCTCTATCCTGTGCGTAACCACGCAGGCTATGGGTGCGGACATAAATGTATGGCTGCGACCGTTGCAGTTTCAGGTACAGTATGGATGTATATAATGAGCAAACGTATCGAGTGCCCGTCTAAGATGTTGTGGCCGTAACGGGTACGGGTACGAAGTTTCACAGAACACACAGGAGTTTTTTGGGTAAGGTATTTGATTTTGGTGCCGAACTCCCAGAAGCGTCGGTTTCGAGTATGAATTTAGAGAAACGACAGAAGTATCGGGTACGGTATAGGTGTTGTACATAAGGCATGAGAGTATCGGATATGGGCGCAAGAGATGTGTTATTCATTTTCCTGGTACGGGTAATAGTTTTTACAGAACACAGAAAAGTTTCGAATATGGGTACGGAATCGTACACAACTTACAGAAGCGTCGGGTACGGGTAACACGTTCTTGCTCAACCCACAGAGGGTGCGGTACCATAATACACGGGTAACCCCTCCGGGAAAGCTTCTGTACACACTCTACAAACCAAAATCTTGCAGTGTTGCTTATACTTCCGCTTTGATCCCGCGCTCCCATGAAGCTGATGCCGGAGTCAACACAATCGCCAAATAAATACGGTTATCTTCTATCTCCGAGTCCGACTTCTTCACTAATGCCACCAGGTTCCCCGCTGCAGACTGCAACTGGCAGAGTTGGTATATGTCACCGATTCGACATTGACTCCGGTGGTAGTTACTCCTTCGTGAGCGCTGCCGGCTGTTGGACCATGGGCCGACGTACCCGAGACTGTGACCATAGGACCAACTGGTTCCATGATTCCCCCTCCCCCCGCCGTTAGCACCAACATTTCCTACTGTTGAAACGATGGTGCCCGCAGGTACTGCTGCGCCTCCAATATCGCAGAAACAAAATCCAGGTGAGAGCGTGTGCGAAGGAACGTCACGAAGGAAAACATATCTACGTTGTCAGGGCTATCTAGCGTGCGGTTAGAACGATGTGTAGAAGGCGAGCAAGCCTCTTCATAAATGCTCCTAGAGGCAACATCAGCGGGGTTAGGCGTTTAGCGTACTTGTATTTTGTTGATTGATTGGTGAACGGTATCGCTCCGGTGTGTGCTACTCGTACACTCCGTTGTTTTTTGGGTAGACGGAGTGTTTACCACGCGGTACCCCACACCTGGTATCTCAAAGCGGGGTGGGGTTATTTCCCTGACGGATAGTGCATTTTCAGTTACTCTACCCGCGGCTGTGCGTCTACGCCTCAGGGCAAAACGGCGGCATATGGAGCATCTAAACCTTGTTAACTCATTTCTGTATTGCAGTTAGAATAGTATCCACGGTCAACGCGGCCCCGGCTAGACAAAGTTGGCACCAAAACGAAGGAGGGGAACATGGCGCCGCTTGGTTTAGGTAGCATGCTGTAAGTGCCCGTAGACGAGTCTCTTCAACCCCATCTTTGGTGGTTGGTTTCGGCGAGCCCGCAATAAAAACGGAATATGAGCCCCCGCCACAGTAAAATAGTGACCAAGGCCATCGTCTCATTATACATCGTGTCATTCTTGCAGGTAACGACGCTCTACCTGAGACTCCCCCTGCAGCTACGCCTACAGCGGCGGGAGATGACGAACCACCGACGGCTTCTGCGTCGTTGGAACCGACGGAACCTCTCATCCCGCAAGCGGAGCGTCTGCCTCGGCCTCCGGTGTTACAACAACCGACGATGGAGCCCAAGCCCAGCTCACAAGAGTCGGGCTTGCCGACGATCGCGCCATCGACTATGCCACCAAAGGTGATATCGGCCATGCTTTTTTCCGATGCCTAAAAACACCAATCGCACTAACTCTGTCGCGATCGAAGCAATTCAAACAAAACTTGAGCGAGTAGTTGTTGCGGTTACTTTCGTATAGTACACTACGAATTTCCTGGGGTAAGCTGATTAAGCTTGGACAATACCAAATGAACCATACCTCGACCTGATGATCACCGGGGCTAGAACCGTCGAAAATAATCGAGCACCAATGATATCGCTCCTTCCTTTTTAGGACCTTTTTCGAAACAATCAGAAGGTCGTTTGTGTTTTGCAACAGCTGCTTTGAATAATTTATGTTTTTGCCTCAGGCAGAGAGCCCGTAACCGTTTACGTCCCGGAGTGCGTATCGGCCTCCGGTGTCAAGTTTGCCGCTGTGTCGATACGTGTCCACTGCTGTCTGTCTGTACACGTGTCCCGTGGCTTACATCGTTAATTGATCTCGATGAGTGTACGTAGCCGAATTATATAAACCCGGAGTTTATTGAACCACATAGCAAAGAATTAACTCGCGGGGCTTGTTTCGTTGCAATTCGACTCCAATTGACCACGGTCACGGTGTGTCTGTGGGCTCGCAAATGTTAGAATGTGGTTTTGAATCTCGTGGTTTTGGGGGCATCGAGATCATCACCCCCCAGCGTTGCTCGCCATTGCTCCCCTACAAAGCATCGCGGAAACATAATCTAAATAGATTGATGATACTTTTGTAACATCGTGTCGTGGCTTTATTCGTATAATATTGTTTAGTATCAATTAGGCCACCTGCTGCGACCAGCCGGAGGCTCTCACCCAGGGTTACTACTACCGCGTTAGTTGTCTGGCAATCAACGTGGCATCTTATCGCAGAGAGCAGGTAGCCCGGTATATTAAGCACTAACGAAACTGATGTCGTTGACGACGGTACCCTTCGCCACCACCGATGGGCGGCCGGCATGGTCAGTTTTTTCCTGGTCTCTTTCTACATTGTCGTGTTCTTGTATAGCTGCGATATTGCTCACGGAGTGATACTTAATCAATGTCTCTCAGTGCAACAATGAGGTTTTCCCGAAAAGGGGTCCACCCTGCCGGCGACCCTTTTTTTCTGCTTCAGGTTACGAGTACTTTTGTAACGTCGCGTCGCAGGTTAATTCATATACCAGGTATAGTGCTGGATAAATGAGGCCTCTCTGCTGCGGTATGAGATCTCACCCATGCTTATTGACCCTTCTCTAGTCTCAATGTCGTCGCTCGTTCGACTCGTATCCTTCCTGCGAATTCCTCACCTTCTTGTTTCGCCCTCAAACTTCTGGTCTAGCTAATAAGGGGTTCTGCTGCCTTTAGTTGCCCCGTAGGAACGTCGAGTACGCAAGCTGCTGGTTGGGATCCAAACTCCTGCCAAGATTTGCTACATATATGAACCATCTTGGACCTAACCTTTTTCTTCGGGAATCGACTACACCGGCATCTAGCTAAGCGTCGAGTATCCAGAAAAAAAGGAATGCGACGTACTGTAGTCCATCGGGTATGCGTGTCAGGCGTCGTTTCCTTGCATTCCGTTGAAACTGTGAAACCTCCGCAAATAAACCGTACGTGAAGAATGATGTACGACGTCGGCTTCCTGCCCATTTCTCCTTTCTCGTTTTCATTTTTTATTGGCGCGAATTCTTCCCCTGTCAAATACCCAAAACGAATAAAACTCCTTGAAATTTCGTGCATTGCACTACACGCCCCACGCAACGCGTAATATGTGTTTGCAGCGTATCCGCCATCAAGAGACAAGACTAAATGATGTTTGGAGTAGTTTTTTTTCAGTCGAGATGGGTCCGCCTTGAAATGTCCCTTAAACTGTGGTCTAGGTTAGAATTCGTGGGGCGACCACTCCCAACCAAAAAAACGTGAACCTTCACGATACCATGAGCCTCATGGACATAGGCTATCCGTGATATGATGCGATACCTAAAGGACAACACGGGTCGGCTTCGACCAACCGTCCTGGTATGCCCTGTGTTCGGACGATCGTACCTCCACACACCAATCAGATACTTTCGTTTCCCTACGTACTTCGTTCGTTCTCAAAGACACCTTCTTCAGCCGGCTATGCAGCAAGAATTGCGTCGATAGTTACCTTGACCGGAGTGGGTGTTTCCACTACACGCACCGTGCTCACCAACACTGGGGGTACACTGCCGGATGCGCAGCCAGGAATAAGTGTGAGTTGTGCGGGCCTCGTTTCGGTCTCAAACCAAAATTCAGGACGCGAGTTATGACCCTTCCTGACGCGTGATACGCACCCATCACGCCAACGTCATTCTCGAAGTTCGTTATGTGAAGTTTCAGCCACTGTGCGTAGTGTGAAATGCGTTCGATGCACTATGCTGTGGGGCAAGGAAGCCGGGACGTTGAGTGGTCTATGGCATTCGCAAGGGTGAACGCGCGTGCGCAAACCGTGGTTCCCCTGTAACTATTTGCATAAACCCATCAATCACGCGGGCCGTCTTCGTTGGATGGTTATGTTCAGGCGCCGCCGGGGACCTCCTCCACGCAGAGTTTCTCCAAAATCCGTGCACCATCAGCTACTATGGCTTTTCTAATAGTTGGTCAGATCCAATTTCTTGCAACACTGTCGCTGGTGGACTCTACGGGAGCAGAGGACTCATGGATCCTAGAGTTCGTTCAGCACCTCAGGTGCGGGGATATCCAGGATATCCAGCTACGCATGAGCCCGATTGTTTTTTTCCGGGAAGAATCAAGACCGCAGAGTACTGTATAAGCAATATCAATACCCCAACCGCAGACCGAAATTTTGCTACGTATAGTGCTTATATCTACAGACACGGTTGACAGAGGCGTATCGAGTGAGTCGACACACATATACCTCATGAACAGTAGTGTATACACTTACTTACCAACCCATGAACGTCTTGAATCCTGTAGGTGGATGAATCTTTGGCCTCCGGGGGACGAAGTCGGCAATTTCACACCGGTAAGAACTGTCCGACTCGAAGCTACGGACAGTCTGCCCCGGTGTGATCTAGCAGACCCTGGATCAAGCGATATCGGTGCGCTTGTGTTCATCGGCAACCTTGTTCTCTTCGTGATCATCCTGCTGGGTATCTTCGGGTTCCACGTTGTGCTGGCCTCGGGTGTGGAGTCGTACTGGCTAACGAAGGTGACGCCGCCCGCAAGTACGCGTCTTCGCGCAATCTCTATAACGTGTTGTATCTTAATAGTTTGCTGTACGACCTCGTACTCGTCAATTACGCGCTTAGCAGTACCCGTGCGAGGTGCAGGCGTAGAGGCTTCTCCGTCCACAATGACCGGGTGATTTCGATGCCGAAGATACCGGTAGTGATGAATAGAACGCGTCATTTGTGTCTTCGTATTATACCACATTAACCGACAGGATCGCGCCAAGGAGGAAGTGGAGATGGCCCGGCTCCATGGCACGCCCCTTCGTGGGCTAACAATCGTCCGAAGAAGTAAATGGAGGGGTGGGGCAGACGAGGGTGCTGAGTCCACGGCCGAACATAGATCCCTAGCCTCTCGCCAACGACAACGGCCTTCGCGAAGAGTCCCAGCACTTGAGGAGATGAGCGGGTACGAAGCAAAATTAAGCGACGACGAGGAAAAGGGCAACCACGATGTGACCCATAGCCGGAGCCGCTGGAAGATGTTCTTAGAATATAGGGGCCGTTCAACGTCGGCATGGATACATTTTCCGCACGTGGAGCTTGTGTTCCTGCTCTTCGCTTTCGAGGGAGCCGTCGCAGCTGGGGCGTCGGCCCTGCGCGAAAGCAGGTGCCCATGGGTGATCGCCACCGCGGCAACAGCGTTGGTGAGTCGCCATTCCTCCTGTAGGACTGTGTGCCGTGCCAGTAATATATCATAGGTGCAAACAAGCGTTTCACTAAGTGTGGCCTGAAGAAGTTCATGACTTCCTGTCCCGTGTATTTGGTGCGTGCCCCGCCGACGAAGACTGCGCCCATTGCGGCGTTTCCAACCAGCCCACGGTCTGACCGAAGTGGCATGCTTAGGCGTTTCATAGACCTCGAAGCAGAGCGAACCCGGCATGTGTAAACCGGTAACGAGATCGCGTCGTCGCTTTTGACCTGCACACTTTCTCCCTGCATTGATTGTGGATTGTGCCGACATTGTTTGCTTCCTCAGCTACTCTATCCTGTCCTGATGTTCGTGATGGTATGCCGGACTATCGCTCTACGAGTGCGCCCTGGTACCCTCATCGCCTTCGAGCCGACAGTCTACCCCGACAGACCCGAGAACCCGAGGTGATGGTATGTGTGGCTTCTTGTCCAAAGCTATTGCCAGCTCCAAGGAAAACGGAAGCATGATTTCCTGGGCAGACACAGGGCAGTGGGTGACGGTCGAGAGGGGCTACAAATACGCTCGGTTTGAAGATGACTGGCTCCAGGCCCCCATCGACGAAGACGTTAGGCGGGAAGGACATCGTTTCCGGATCGGATTCGAGCCGCTGTTCGTGGGCTTCACCCAAGCGGGGTCGTGGTTCATGGCCTACTCTCTCGTTCAGGTGCATACGCAAGCCTAGAAAATATAAACGGGGGATACCCCGCTCTGTGCTGCAGTAGGATTGGCACATCCCCTCTCTACCGTCGACCTGCGTATTTACAAGAGTCGGAGATACTTCGTCAGCCAGTCTAGTGCGTATCCGTTGCTTCGCCATACTAACCCACAGCTGCGCATGTCCCTTCCTTTTCTCGCAGTCGGCAGCTGTCGCGGCCATTGGGGTACTGATTGACGAGAGCGTGCGGCAACTTTGGCTTTTCAGTGCCCAACTTGTGGTGACCTGCATCGTGCTCGTGGCATTTAAACCCTTCGCGAATTGGTGAGCTTTGTTGTCCGAAGGAAGTGAGTCTCACTGAACACTTCCGGGCTAACGGTCACACGACTTACTTGTCATGGGGAATTTCCTGCAGCGTTTAATGGTCCACAAGCCTGGCGTCGATGTCGCAACGAACGACAGGCCTTGTCGGCGCATTCACAAAAACGGGGTAAAATGCGGGCGTTATTTATACTACCCAGCAAAGTGTGTGTATATTCCCAGTAAATTTATGGGGCAATAACGCTGGTCCGGGTGGGTGCTACTTGCGATGCGGGGACTGTGATGTTCGGAAAATTACAGCCTGGTTCAACCAGAACGCTGCAAATTGATTTCGCCACGAGCTCCGCATGCACTAGCAACTCGATTGTCACAGGTTTGGTATCATAGTTAGCGTATTGAACAGTAGAGAAGACGTTGGCATAACCCGTTGGTCTACCTCGGGCGCAGGGCTCGCGCCACCGGAAAATTGTGCCCCAGCCAACTACAGCCCTTCCTAAAGATCAATAATAGTCAGGCGTTCCCGTAGGAAGAAACTTTTTTTGGCTTCACTTTGGTTGTGAATGGATCAGTTCGACGTTGAGGCATATCTGTACAACCTTGTTTGCGCGAGTGTTGGAAGATCTAGCAATCTGACTCGGATCAATATTGAGCGAAACCAACTTGTAAAAGTCGATGTGCTGGAACCAATAAAATGCAGAGTATTCTCGGAAGAATGAGAGAATGTGAGCTTTGTACGTACGTAAGAAGTTTAGCCAATCAGATGAATGCGAAGTTTCACGGTAGCATGAATCGTAGCCCTTGGTACATACACCTTGTCTGGTACGTAGCCGCAACCTACACGCAACAGCGCAGTGAAGCAGAGGCAACGCTACAGGTTCAAGGTGTGATACAGACTAGTTTGAGTTCGGGATGTCCGACGAGAGCAGGTCGCCGGAGGCCGGTGCCAACGCGGCTACTGCGGCGCGAGGTGTGCAGGTTGCGTTGTTTGCTGCGCCAACACAAGCCGAGGCGAATGCTCATGCTTCCGTAGCTGCTGTGCAAGCGGAGGTCGACGCACGCCGTGCTCGACGAGCCGAAGCCGAGGCTCGCCAGGCCACCGACGCTGATGTGGCCTCTCGCCAGGCCAACGATGCTGCTGCTACTGCTGCTGCGGCTGCTACTCTTGCTGCTGCGGCTAGTCCTCCATCTATGCCGGCAGCCTCGGGGGGAGTGGTATCGACAGCTGACGTGCGGCATTGGCAAAATCAGGTGTCCTCCGAGTTTTCCCGCATGGATACGGAGGTCCTCGGCGTCAAGTCATCTCTGGATAACGTGCTCCTGTCTGTTGCGAGCCTTCAGGACGCCGTCGCCGGCGGCGCATCCAAGACCGCCGACGTCGAGGTCCTGATTCAGCAGTTTGTGGACAACTTTGCCGACCGTGAGCCTTCCGTGCGAGACGGCGGGGATGCGAGGGAGCGGCACGTCAAGAAATCACAGTTGACTGACGACACGGCCCTTTGGAAAAAAATGTCGTCACGCAAACACTGGCTGCTTCGGGGACGCTTGCCTCCGAACCTCGGCGAGTCGGCCGCAGATATTCAGTCATTCGTGGGTGAGAGCGTCGACGTTACGGCGGGGGTGGCGGCTCAGCTTCGCGCTGTCAGCAACTTTGACGTGAGCATGTATGGGCCACGTGCCGACCGCCCTGTCGACCACCTGGTGTTTGTCGCTGACCGCCTGGACCTTTTGCGCCAGGCTCTTATGGCGGTTCTTACAGTTGGACTCTCGGCTGACGTCGCCGACGACCGCGCGTGCCTGGACCGGCTGGCACCCGTCGACGTCTCGTTCACATCCGCGGCGGCCGGTCTTCGCCGGCATACTCTAAGCAGCATCCTTTTGCGTTACGGCTCCGCGTCGCGGGCTGTTATGAGCGACATGGTGAACGACGACCTGCGCCTGTGGGTGAACGACCTCATGAGGTTTGCCCAGCAAGTTCGTCCGTTGACTGTTCCCCCTCAGTTCAACGCCGTGTTTAACGCGCCTCCTGTCCCAGCGTTTGGTCGTACACGCAACCTTTGCTCGTCCAGTGGCGACGTCCTGAAGATCGTGGAAGGTCTCCAATTTCTACGCGACAGCAGTGATGGGGCACCCAAGCGGGGCCAAAGCCTCGCCCCTGCCAAGACGGGTCCGGCCAGAAAGAAGAGCGCCGCGCTGTGCGGGATGTTCGCTTCCACGGGCCTATGCCGGTATTCAGACTGCAAATTCGTGCATGCGAATACCCCGGCCAACTCTTCCTCTCCTGCAGCTCTTCTCGGCGGCGGATCGGCGTCTCCAGCTGGGGGAACGCGAGGTGGAGCGGCGGCGCAAGCTAGCGGGATGCGGGCTCTGGTGCTCCGCCCAGATGGTGGTCGCGGGGGGGCCGGGGGTGGTGGTGGCTCGGGTTCGGGATGAAGACACGGGCCCTTCCTGTCGGTTGGGCCAACACCTGGGGGGGCGGCGGCGGTGCGGGCCGGTGGCGGAGCGGCGACGGCGCACGTCGCCAGTTGTGGAACGGGCACTCGGCCGGCCACCCGCGAAGGAGCGGGGGGGTTGCGTAGGCGTGCGTTAGGAGCTCTGGCGGGCGATGGCGGCGTCGGGCGTGATAGCGTCGCTGTGACTCCGGGTTCGGTTCCCTTCTCAGAGAAAGGTACGGGTGTGGGCGTGCGTGCGAGTTATTTGCCAGTTGACTCGGCGTATGTGCAAGGTGAGGTCGGCGACGTGCGTCTGGATGCGTTGCGAGTAGATGAGGAAGATGCGTGGCTTGCCGCTCGGGAGGTAGTGGTGCAAGCGGTGTCCGCGCGAGGCTCAGCGAGCCTCGATCAGGTCGCGTCACTCAGCTCCTCACTCTTGCGACGGTGTCAAGGCAGTGCTCACCTTTTTTCTGTCCACCATCGGCTCCTCAATTTTCTCTCCGCATATTAACGTTGCTGTCGTACAGCACTGGTTTGGTGAGATCAGGAAATTCCCTCGTATTTCTCTGTTGCTTCGTGTGCTGGCGCCGGGCGCGCCTGTCGGCGTCGCACGGGGGGGGGATTTGACCACAGAACTCGCGTATGGTAATCACCCGGTCGTCGCCACGCATGCGGGGGATATCCACAAAAAGATATGCACAGACGTGGTGCACGGCTGAGCGGTGGTGTTTGATTTGCGACATGCAGACGAGATTCAGGGTCTTCGCCTTTCACCGCTGAGTGTCGTTCTCGAACCCAAATTAAGGATTATTCACGATCTTACGTTTGCGCGCGAGGGCGGTCGGACCAGCGTTAATGGTGACACTGACTCTGACTCCGCACCATCGTGCGAGCTCGGCCATGTGCTTCGTGATGTGCTGTTACGGGTGCTGTTTTTGCGACAAACGCATGGTAGTCGCGCTCGAATCCTGTTGTGCCGTGTGGATGTCAAATACGCTTTTCGGCAGGTTTTGGTTGATCCGGCAGGCGCGCCGAATTTTGGATACGTTTTCGGTGATCACGTTGTCGTGGATTTGCGCTTGCAGTTTGGTTGGCGCAATAGTCCTGGGTTTTGGGGGTTAATGGCATCTGCGCTCGAGCATGCTCATACCCACTCTACCTTTCAAGGCGCAGACGTTTCCCAACAAGGGGCTGCCGCCGTTGCGCACGTTGAACTCTCCCCGCCGCGGGGAGTTCGGGTCGTTGCTATCCCGCGTGATTGTGGGCCCGTTCCTGGTTCAGGGGGCAACACCGGGAGCAATTTTTTTGTGAGGTACTACGTGGACGATGGCATTCTCGTCGAGTTGCAATGGTGGCCGGACGGCCGCCGTTGCCTGCGTGCTGTACAGTCACTGGCGTCGGACCACTTTCGCTTGTTGGGCGAACGTGGTGTTTCCGATCCGCCCCTCCTGTCAGCCAAGAAAATTACTAATTGGGACACGCAACTGGAAGTTTTGGGATGGATCATTGATACTGAGGCGCTTACGGTCACGTTGCCGCCCCATAAGCGCCTCAAGCTGCACAATATCCTCAAGGAGTGGCCCTCGTCTCGTGCATCTGCTTCTGCGTAGCAGGTGTCGCAGCTCGTTGGCTTCCTCATGCATGATTCCTTTGCTGTACGTCCGGGGCGTTTTTTCGTTAACCGCTTGTTAGCTTCAGCTGGTATGCCGCGCATTGCCGCCGGAGCTAATTTTGATTGCCGTATGGCAAACCCCGGGCGGCGTCTTGCCCTGGGACCCGAGTTCCATGGTGACCTCGAGTTCTGGCGGTGGTTCGTTGAGGAAGGGTGGGACGCGCGCGGAGGAACCTTGTCGGCTCCGATGTATAATTTGCTTGAGCGCCCCCCTAGACGTACTCTTTTTTCGGACGCATCTAAAACCGCTGTCGGGGGTTTTTGCTTGGAAACTGGGGTGTATTGGCGATACGAGCTTGACGCAGGAGAGCGGTCTCGATTTTGTGGATCGAGTAAGTCCGTTGCAGATGAGAACGATATATCAATTAACGTTCTAGAATTGCTGGGCATGGTAGTTTCTGCATGGGTTCTCGTATCTGCGTGTGATGAACGTCCGTTCGCCATGGGGGACTGTGTGTTGTTACGTGGCGACAACGAAGCAGCCGTCGAGTGGGTGCGGCGTTGTCGAGGGGGAAAGGAGCCGAGATCTGGCGCATTAATGCGTCTCCTCGGGGTGCTCGAGTTGTCCTCTGGTTGGCACGTTGACGCAAAACACGTACGTGGAATTTTTAACGTGGCCGCTGATGGTATCTCACGGTGGGATTGTGCCTCCGTCCTCGTTAATTTGCGTGCTGTTCGACCCGACATTCCGTGGCAGGAGCAGGACCTGGGGGGTGCGGGCACATCTCTCTGTACTTCGGTGTTGGCCTCGAACTCATGCGAAACGCCATTGCGACCTCGTCTGAACGCACTTATCAGGGGCATTTTGGCGCATGGGTAGACTTTCGGGTACGTTGTGACATGCCTGTATTCCTAGAGCGAGGCGGAGACAGCATGACTAACGTGTGGCATTTGTTCGAGTACGTAGCGTACGCTTTTGCCACTAAGAAATTGCGGTCGGCAACTATCGAGAGCCATTTGTCAGCGATCAAGTTTTTACATCGAATTTCACGAGGGTTCGAACTGGACACTACCCATCCTGTTTTGGGTAATGCCCTCAAAGGAGCCGCTCGTTCGCATGCCGACGCTGGTAACCAAGCAACCGTTCGTCGGCCTGTTTCGTGGGAAATGTTGATCGCGGGCGAAAAAATGATCTCCACATGGCAGACGGGGGGTCGTGTCTTGTGGCTTGCCCTCTGCGCTTCCTTTTGCTTTTTGACTCGCGCGTCAGAAATGTTTGCGGAAACTCGGTCGCGTGTGCATGAAACTTATTGCTTGCGACGGGCCGATGTAGCGTTTTTTCGCGAGAATATTCAGCTTACCGCGTCGCAGTGGTCTTCTGCAGACCGCGTTGAGGTTAGGTTTCGTGGGTCGAAAGGGGACCAACTGCGGAAAGGGGCGGTTTTGACGCGCGTACGTTGTGGTCCGGCGTTGCGCGTGGGCGACGGTGGCGGTGCTGTCGATCTCATGATCGAATTGATGTCTTGCTATTTGTTTCTTCCCTCGTCGGCCCCACTTGCCGCTTTTGGTGTTGGTAATGGCAGATGGTCCATGTGGACACAGCAGCAAGCGACGGCAGCTCTGCGAAAAGTGGTTGCGTTGGCGGGCGTGCGTGCGGAGGAGTACGCTTTGCACTCTCTGAGGATTGGAGGCGCAACTCACTTGTCGGCGGGGGGGGCAACACCAGAGGTGTTGCAGCGTGAGGGCCGATGGGCGTCCGATGCGTACAAGACGTATGTTCGCAGTCATGGAAAGGATGCCAGTTGGGTAGCCGACGTGATGGCCCAGGAAGGAATTAGCGGTGGGATTCAGCCGGGCCAGGGCACAGAGTGGGGGCGGGTTAACTCACTCTTAGATTTGACTAGGCAGAAGTGAAACTATGAAGAAGTGTGTTATTACATGCGTTCCCTATGATATTGCAAGTCAGGGGGAAAGGGGCCGTGAGAGTACATCCGTAAATAGGGTCGACTCCCATTTGGGTCGATGGAAGCTGGCGTCGAGAGTTCTATGCCGCCAGTTGGGTTGGGAGTTGACTCGAGTATACGGATGTTAGCGTGGGGTTGCCGTTGGGGCAGCCCCGGGGGATCACCCCTTCTCCAACCCCCCTTCTCCGGGCGGGGGGTTGCGCATTAATATAATACAACTTCGAAAGCAAAGTACAAAGCAGAGTATTCTCGGAAGAATGAGAGAATGTGAGTTTTGTACGTACGTAAGAAGTTTAGCCAATCAGTGAATGCGATGTTTCACGGTAGCGTGAATCGTAGCCCTTGGTACATACACCTTGTCTGGTACGTAGCCGCAGCCTACACGCAACAGCGCAGTGAAGCAGAGGCAACGCTACAGGTTCAAGGTGTGATACAGACTAGTTTGAGTTCCCACCCACCCGCCCGTGCTTTTGAGGGAGTCAGTGGGGGGGAGTTAAATGGTCGCAGTAACGTGTGTGTGTTTGTTGCTGTTTGTTAGACGTACCCGTTATGTTCGCTGGTGGTGCGACCGGGTGTCGTAGATTGCGCAAGTGGCGGCGGGGGCTAGTCGCATTGTTTGGCGTTTGTTTGTTCGATGCAAGTGGGGTTTCTTTTTATCATAATATTATGGTGGTTTTTTTTTTTCATATCATAATATGAGAGTGAAAAAAAAAAAAAAAAAAAAACGTGGTGGTGCATTGGCTCGGATTTGCGCGCGATCTGAAAGTTTAGGAGAATGGGGTTATCCGTATATTAACACTGAAATACATTGTGAGTGAAATGTATTTGTGTTATTTGTGTATGCCTGGTACGAGTTGTGTGTAAATTTATATGCACGTGGTCGTGAGGTCACCATGTACCTGGTAGGTTTGCTCGAGTTATGTGTCAGGAACCGTTTGTCTGACTGGCGTGGAAGCTGGCGTCGAGAGTTCTATGCCGCCAGTTGGGTTGGGAATTGACTCGAGTATACGGATGTTAGCGTGGGGTTGCCGTTGGGGCAGCCCCGGGGGATCACCCCTTCTCCAACCCCCCTTCTCCGGGCGGGGGGTTGCGCATTAATATAATACAACTTCGAAAGCAAAGTACAAAATGGCAACAAACAAGAAGCCCCGCTGCACACCATTGCTGTGCCGCCGTAGATCTGTCACTTTCGTCATTCCCACTCTTAAGACTTCTAGTAATAATAGTAGGCTGTGAAAGAGTCTGGTGCATCAAATACCACTATAAAAATACGTAACGAAACCAAAAAGTCCAACTCGCTTTCATCTTGCGTTCCCCTGTGTGGTGCAGACATCTTCTGTCTAGATTCGTTCGTCTGTTGATCACGTTGTAAAAGCTTGTTGGAGGCATTATAGTTCGCTTTGTTTTACAATCCTCTGTGTGGCACAGACATGTTTTTTTGTCTGTCGATTAATTTGTGACCGTCGCATATTCTGGTACTCTTACATTTCGCGGTACAGAGGTCGCTTGTCAATCCGTCATGTTTTGCTTTGTATTTGTAGTACAGCACGCTGCAGCCGCAGTATCAACTTCAAGACGAAAAGTAATTCGTTTTCACTTCCCAACCCTCTGCGTGTGGTACAGAGATGTATGTTCAGCCTAGCATCGTCTGTCGATCACTTCATTCATGAACCACCGTATATTTCGTGTGCCCGAAGACGGAAAATAAATAATTCACTCTGTTTTCAGTACGAATTAATTAAATTGAATTTCGTCTCCCGATTTCAGAGAATAAATACCTGGTAAATGTTATTTCTTGCAACCTGTACCTATACTGATCCACCACCGCCTGGACTCTACATGTGTCATGACGCTATGATTGCATGCTTCGTAAAAATAGTGTGTATTTCCGTACATAGGGACGGGTAGGCTTCCGGCTTCCATTGTACGGAGCCGTGAGCCATGGGCTCTTCTTAGAGAAGTAGGGAGAGACATTATACGATATACAGATACCGGCAGACAGACGTGGTTTCCCGTATACACTACCGCCGTATGGACCAGGCAAGGCACAACCTATTGGTGCCTGTCGGGGGGTGGGGCGTCCGGCTCCCGCGGTGATTTCGTACTGCAGTAGTACTGGTATACCACTCTTTCCCGTAATATAATAGTAATTGTTCGGATTTAACAATGAGGCGCGCGAGCGCGAAGCGCAAGCCTTTTTTTCTTGGTTTTCCTTGGAAAATAAAGAAGGCGTTCAGTTTGAGCCAAAACCCGCCTACTGGGGTGCCGTCTGTGCCGGTGTCGACTGGTCTCTCTCGACACTCGCACCAACTCCAACTGCGACTTCACAAAAAAAAAAAGAAGCAAACCGATAACAGCGCTCGAACGCATTTCATCGAGGGCAATGGCAATACTATATAATAGTGTTGCATATTGACTCTTCATGGGGTCCGGTATTCGCCGACCCACATGTTTCGAGAGGGGACAATCGTAGCGTCAGATCTGCATGAATATACTCTCTCAATCTTACTATGATCGAAAACGAGACTACAGAGAGACTACAGAGACAAACTGGTTACAGCGCGGATTGTTAAAACCCGACATTGCATTGTAGTAGTAGTGGTGAAGCGGGGTCGCGGAGTAACATAATACATCAGCCGTGTTGTCCGATTCCGCCGAGATCCCGGCAGGGGGCATCTGCGAAATATCCCCGAGGGGGGGGATAACATGGCACCCTCGGTAAAAAAACGCCTCCATATTTTTTTGAACCCGAAACGGGGGATATTTACGTAGGAAGGATTCCCGCGAAAACGCCCATTTATTTTTAGCCCCGCCAGTTCGTTATCCATCTATAACACAGTACGTTGTTTATCTACAACGTATGTATGCTGCATACTCACACGTACGAGCTAACACAGCAGCAACGCATGGCTGATGTTAGATTGGGGGGGGGTACCTTATCTGCTAACATGTGTCACTACATACATTGCATACGAGCTAACAAGATAACGTAATGCTAGGTGTTTTATCGAAAGTATACGTTATCCGTTTCATGTACGAAGTAGCTTATGGTACGTACTGTAGCAAGACTTCCGTTGTAACACTAACATAACGTCGCTCGATACGGACTGCTGCTTGCTGCGGCTGTTACGGTATTACAAAGTTAACGTTATTTTCGCCATATATATACGTTACCCCTCTAAGCCGTGATACGGTATCCACTAGGAATTCCACTAACACACTAACGTTGTGTTATGAAAGCGCTTATTTGGCCATGTACGTTATCCGCCTAAAGTGCGTTACGGTAGTAAGTAAGAATCCCGCCTAGGCATAACGATACTCACTACGGGCTGATGTCGCTAACACGGTAACATAGAGTTACCGTTTAATAGACCATGTACGCTATCCCTTCAAGTGTGTTACGATAGCCACAAGGAATTGGCCTTACATACTAACATAGTGTTCCTCGGCTATGGGCTGCCTGCCCTAACACCGTGACATATATATACCGCGATCAATCAAGATAACACTCTAACATTATGTTACGCAATCGCACGCCAACATCATAGAATACCACCCTTCGAGCTTGATGCCGAACTCCTTGAGGTCCTCCGCAAGGTACCTCATCCAGTCCCACTCCTGTCCTGCGGAGTAACCCTTACCCCCAACCATCTCCCCAAACATCGCCCTCTTCGGCAGACGCTCCTCTCCCATGCGAGTCACAAAGCCCGCAAACAAGAGTTTTTGCAGTTCCTTCGCAAAGCTTCTGCGCGCTGCCGATATCAGCCAGTCCTCGTCTTTAAGAAACCTCTGCCGTTGTTCGTTGCTGCGGTTGCTCGCCGCTGGTGTGGCTGCGCGGACGGAATAAATGCTTCTCGGGTTGAAAGTCACTCTATTAATAATATAGAGGAGAAACATAATAATATGCGTACATCGCGGCGTACCTTCCGGCAATAAACATATGTACGGAGCTCCGATCCAGCGTCGTCGAGAGGACGGCGCCGTGGTCGCGGGCGCCAGGGCCAGGGCCAGCGCCAAGGCGCTGCTAGGTGATGGGCGAGGCCTGGCATAAATCATTTGTATGGTTCCTTTGCATAAATATCCTGTGCTCCCAGGGTAGGCTAGGCTTCGACAGACTGGTTGCTTCGTGCGTTCTAACTCTGAGTAAATCCTACAGATCCTGGATTAATATCCAATAAATCCTGGATTCGTGTCGTTGTGCCAAATATTGGTTCCTTGGATTGGGCCACGATTTTACTTTCTCGTACACGGTGGAGGAGACTGAGACCAAGCTCGTGCGTCTCTGGAAAGCCCTTGGTTTCCCACCTGAAATACGCCTTCCAAGTACTACAAATACGATCCCAGTGCCCGAACCCAGGTAATTACCGGGCTTTCAAACTCTTTCAAGGCAGTATCATAACACTAGCCCACTCTGATGAGCCGTGTATGCAGAGTTATTATGGGAAAATCATGAGAATTCCGATTCCACGAACTAGAACATGCGTCGAAGATGCGTCTATACTCCAAACCCACTCCTACACCTCTGAACGGCAAGGCAACGAAGCCGGCAAAGTACGTAACACAAAATGAAAGGAAGACCTACGTAGCCTTAAGAGGTAAAAAGAAATCGTCAACGAAAGCCATCGCCATGCCACCCGCAACGGGGGGGGGGGGGGGGGAGAAAGATGCATGGCAAAGCGAAAAGGGAATAATATCAAAAACGAGAAGAAAAATAATGCGGATGACGCCAAGAAACACCTAAACCCAGGCCACAACTAACTTTGGAAAGGTGCCCTGTGCCACAAATGAGTGGCCCAATTACCCAGACCAGCTTGCAGCGTTGAATTGACACGCGTCGGCGAGCATCAGCGCCGAACATATCAAAAGGAAGATTCAAACGCAAGAGCTTTGCCCCCAGTGGAGATCCGTCCGGCGTGTCCGCTGAGGAGCAGGGGCCAACTGCGAGCACTTCGTAGTGGCCCGTCAAGTTGAGTGAGAGTCTGGCCTTGAGGACCTTGGCGTCCGTGTCGGGCTTCGCGCCCTGGCGAATGGTGGCCAACGTATTGTACACCCACGCCCAGCCGCCTACGTCAAATTTGGAGACTGGACGCAGAGCGTCGGTGAGGGCGGAGTTGCGGCGGTTCACGCGTGCAACAGTTAGTGAGGGCATGGTGTTTTGTCCCGCCGTCGACGCCACATCTTAATACATCCGTTCCCCTCGCTGCCTCGGCAAGGAATGCTGCGAGGCATGCCCTATCAGGCTAATAGCGAGTGGGGTAGGTCTTTCTGGCGGGTGTATGGCCGGACTCACCCTCAAGGAGTGAAACCTTCTTGCTGCTGCCTGTGGCCGCAAGGCTCAGGCGGCAGTAGAGTTGGGTCGTACGTGGTGCGTCAGGCACGGAGACCTACGATTCGCGCGTCTTTTTAGGCAGCTGCGGCAGAGCAGCAATGCTCAATCGGGGTGTCCATGCGCGGAGGCAGGCGCCACCACAGGCCACACTACGGCACAGTCTATTGCGCCGGTAGGAGGCTGGATTCGACGACGAGGGAGGAGGGAGACTGAGCGTCGACGTGAGGGGAAGAGACGGATTGACCTCCCCCTGCGCGAGAATTTTTATTTCCCAGATCAGAACCGCAAGTGCGAGGAGCATTTTGTTTTTCAGGATGACGGAGAAAGGGAAACGACTGGAAGGGAATGGCAACGAGTGCACGCGCAAAGGAGCGGGTGGATTGGGCCAAGGCGATGATGCGGCCATGAAGAGCGGCAGGAAGACGGTGCATGGAGACCCATGATTTGCGCGCACACTATCATCACGAGAGAAGCAGTCATAGTTTGTTTTTTCCTGGTTTTGTTTTTCACGAGGCAGAATAGTATCTACCGGTACTCGTCACTGGTTTTTGTAGTTTAACGAGTTGTATACCCTTCATGGGGAATAACCTACGCAATTATCAGGGACGTGGTATCATAACTGTGCTGCACCTTTTTGTGTCAGACAGTCCAGGAAGAGATGGCGATCGTTGATATTCGTGTGGTAGTAAGGTTCGATTGCTCCTTTTTTCACTGCATATCCGCGAGTCTTCACTCTGACAGCACTCCAGATAGCAGGCAGGTGTGTTCCTCTTTCGTTTTCACGACTACCGTGCGTTTCGTAGGGTGCAGGCAGCACTTCAGACAGCATCCGCTGTAGTCAGCAGCCACGAGTTGGTTAGTGGTGGGAACGGGGGTACTCTTCTATCTATGTTATAGTTGAGAGGATATATCCGCGGCCATGTTAGTTCAGTTTTGCACATTGGTTTTATCTTGCGTGCGCTTTTTTCGTCTCGTGTATTTTGAGGCAGCCGAATTTTTGATTTTTTTCGTTTTTCGGATCTTCCTAGGGCTCCAGCACCTTTGTGTGACCACGGTCTCCTTCGTCAGAGATTTAATGTGAGAACAACAACAACAAGATCAGCAGGCGGGACCCTTTGCATCCCTGGAAAGGTTTGCCTATGAAGACGGTACTTAGTGGTACTCACGTGTGCTGTTTGCTTAGAGAAAAAAGAAGAGCAGCTTTATTCCTTTCGCGCACAGTGGAGACCGAGACCAAGCTCGCACATATTCTGGAAAACCCTGGTTTTCTTGGTAAAATGCACCTTCCAAGTACTACAAATATGATCCGAGTGTCTGAACCCAGGTATTTTACCAAGCTTTCGACCTCATTCAAGGCAGTATCACACCAGCAACAAGGGAGGGAGAATTACGGGGGCGCGACAACTATGTATGGTTGACGGACGAAAGCAACAGCGCAACACTACTGTGTATCCCTCGCAACAATTGTTAGCTAGGATTTTCGGCTATTATACGGGAAAGGGTTCCGACCCTGCCATAAAACGCCCGATATTGTATCGCGAATCGCGAACCCCTAGGGGGTTAACTTCAGATCTTGCAGCCGCAAGCGACCTTGCACGGCGGCGTACGAATGGCGGGCAACGATCTCATCATCGCCGCCTATCTCGTTGAGCAAGCCATGCCTCCATAGGGTGATCTCACGTTTGTTACAATCCATGCGCTGCAGCTATAATTTGTGAAATATTTCACTGCTCGTACCGACACTGGCACAAGCGCTTGTCTACAACCGATTGTCACGCGGGTGGGGCTGGGGCACAGAGCTCAGGGCGCAGGGCTCCGCAAAAAATCCGAAAGTTGGCCCAGACTGCTTGTATGCGTGTCCGCTTTCGATTCGCGGGGTATGCACGCCAACGTCCGGAGCGGATTGGGACCAGATTTTGCGAGGATTGGAGTTTCCTTGTGACGGGGGGCAGACAGGTTTCGAAATTCCGATAGAGAATACCCTGGGTATAAACCTAAGGAAAAGCAAACGGGAGTAGCGGTTGCGTGTCATTTCATAACCTTCTTCTGTTATTACTAACTCATATTCCTCACGGGTGCGTTGTGTTTCGTTTGGGTGATGCCGGAAACCTCAACTTAAACCGGCCAGTGAGATCCAACACACAACATCAGGTCCTGCCTACAACGCTAGCACAGCAAATCAGTATGACCATAGCGCCAGCGATGGAACGCCAATATATCACAAATAGTGCAACATATACCCTCCGCCCGCCCCCCGCTAACATCATAACGGTACTACAAAACATGTACTCATATCAGTACGTACGACAAAAAACGCTACATCACACGCGTCCGCGGATATCCTCTCAACGCTCACCCGCAAAAGAAAATAGAAAGACAGAACAACAAAACGAGACTGAAGCGCGCCGATGACAAACACTACCGCAAGGTAAGAGTGCCTCAGCACAGCAACAAACCCCACCGCTACTCCCACGGTGCGGTATTCCGGCGCTACCACCAACGCGCCATCGAAACACGCCGCCAACCTCCCCCCCCCCCCGTCCCCACCGCCCCCCCCCCCCCCGAACTACCAACACGCCTCATCAGCCATCAAATCAAGTTCACCGTAGGCACCCCCCCCTCCCCCGAGGGGTACACACAACGCACCCACCGGCACAAAAACGCCGCCTGGCCTCCAACTCCGATCGTGGCTGTGAGGCGTGAACAACTCCCGGGACCCCCGAAAAGGCGGCTCATCAGATGGACGGGCGACGGACAAAGTGGGAGGGCAAAAATCGCCGGATACAATTCTGGCACGCTATACATCGCCGACCAAGGTACACGCACACCCACCCTTTCCAGGCGGGGGGGGAGGGAAGTATTTGGGGGGCAAGCAGAGACGCCAGGGTACCTCAGCGCGGCAGTACTTCAGCGCGGCACAAGTTTTTCAGACGCAAACCTGGCCCTCAACACCTGCTTCAAATTTTCATGCCCGAATACTCGATAGCATCATATCGATCTAGCATCAGGGTAACGCCAAACCAAACCACCCAAAACACAAATCAACCAATCAAATTTCCTCGGGGCGCAAAAAGCTGGCTGGCACGCGGCCAACAGAAAAATGGAGTTACTCTCTCGGGCCAACCAACAGCAGAAAAAGAAGAAGAAAAAAAAAAAGGCGACCCGCCTACGGCGGTACGAGTGAGCGAGCCCCTGGTCTTCGCTTCCAGCTGCCGGCCTTTCGCCTTGATGGCAGTCGCTGTCTAAGGTTGATTAGACGTCGCCCTCGAAAGGAGTTAGGCCCCTTCTGCAACTGCACCCACGTTTTGCCGACAAACTACTGGCACTCAAGACTGGAGACTGGAGAATGTTGGTAGCGGTAGAAGGGTTAAGACCCTCTTCCAAAAAAAGCCCCCCCCCTTGCTCTATACCGGTACTTCGTCCACCTACGCCCCTCTCCCCTTTAGAAAGGAAGATGGCCACCGAGGCACACGTAGCAACGTTCCTCCGTCTAGGTGATGACGGTGGGGTTCTCGCGTCCCGTGCGCTCCCTCAACTGGGACAGCTTCAGCCCCAGGGCGACTAGGCCGGACAGGGCCTCCGACGGCACCTGGTCCAGCCTGTCCGCTTCCTTCTCGTACTTCTCGATGTACCTGCGAGACAAAAGTTAGAAGGTTGGCGTTGCGGAAAGGGGAGGGAAAACAAAAGTCAACGGACAAACGAAAAGCGGCCACAGCAACGTTGAAGGGCTTCATCGACGTTAAAAAAAGAAACCCTCAGCCAAGAGATCGAAAACATAGTCACGGCGCGATCGGCGTCTTGTAGCGCCAACCTACCAAGAGTCGAGACCAACTTCATACCGATGTATGAGGAGGATAACGACATACAAGGGGGCAGAAACGTTGATGGAACAAACCCAGCTCCGGGCTCCCAGTTCCTCGGCGGCAACCTTTCGCCTTGCGCCCCCCCCCTCCCCCCTCTCCCCTCCACCCCACCTGACCCCCGCGACAGTAGCATAAACCCCCGACCATTTAGCGCACAAGCTCATTCCCGATTCTCGCACGTAACCATCAAAACTCGGCATAACCGAAAAATGACGAGAAAAAAAAAAAAAAAAAACTGCACTGCACTGTCTGTTACGTGAGAAAAAAAGGAAAACACCCGAAGAAAACGAAAAGAGAAAAAAGAGAGCTGAAAAACAAAACCTCAGTCAGCCCACTTTATCCCGCACTTGAGAAAAACAACAGACCTATAGTACGTACACATACGTTTTCCAGTATATATTACAGCTGTAAACATATAGGTGAGGGAAGCCAGAGCAGCAAAACGGAAACAGCACCCGTGGTTGAGTTTTTCGGCTGGAATCGAGGCAGGCAATACTAACAAAAACAGGAAGCAACACATTTCTGAGTATTACGGCCTGCAAGGGAGGTAGACACGAGTAACAAAACAAAACAAAAAAAGGCTGGGCGACTAACCTACCCCCCAGGTGAAGGAGCTCAGAGTTGGCACAAAAAAAAACAAAAGCGAAAATCACAGCCATTCATAATGTTCGAGCAACACCACTTCACGCGAGGGAGGTACAGTACATGAGCGGCGGCACAGCACGGGAAGAGAAAATGCGCTTGAGCATCATTCAGCACAACATGTTCGAGTACTCGTACATGCCTTCAGATGCGAACGAAAGGAGGCGCCGTGAGAACACAGCTGTAACAAGACAACGCGTGTGTGAGAACATACATTCCAGCTTGTAAATAGAATAGACAACGCGAGTGTGAGTATGTTTACAAAAACTGGGCTAAATTGACACACGACACGAAACTGGGAACGTGGAAGTGTGGTAAGCTTGAGCTTTATTTTTACCAATCCGCCGGAGGATTAAAAAAAAAAAAAAAAAAAAAGTAAATAGGTGTGCGCGGGGGGGGGGAAGGGCGGGGGGGGGGGGGGGGGTGTACTGAGTCTCACATGCGGATGGTGGCGCCGACCGATCCCGTCCCACTGAGGCGGAACACCACCCTCGACCCGTCCGCCATAAGGATGCGGATGCCTTGCCTCGACGCCACGGACCCGTCCACGGGGTCCTTGTACTCGAACTCGTCAGCTTTGGCGATTGAAAACCCTGAAGGGATGCATTTCATTTTCGTACGAGAAGGGGAGAGGGGGCGGGTACACGAGGGGACGGAGGGAGGGAGGGAGGGAGGGAGGGAGGCATGCATGCATGCATGGTTTGAAGGGTTTGAGTTCAAGAGGGGAGAGGGGACAGGGGACAGAGAAATCAGGGACGGAAGGGGTGCGGTACATGGTTGAAGGATTTTTGCTCCCAAGAGGCGAAAGGGGACAGACAAGGAAGGGGAGGAAGGGATACCTCGTTAAAGGGGATCCCTTCTTGACGAGAGGGGGGGGGGTAATCATATGACGGGGGGGACAAAACGATGCCAGCCAGCGTGGACTCTATAAAGAACATAAGCGGCGCTGGAGACAGGGCACAAAATGCATCAGCGACGCATCCTGCAATACACGCGCGAAGAAAGAAACTTTCCCGGTGGAGCAGAGAGGACACATGCCCCTGCAAACATAGGGAATACTTTACTCAACCCTGCCGCCATATCTCCTTCCCTCCCGTTCCCCTCGTACTTTTCTCCCACACCCCCCCCCTGAACGGGTTGGCGTCGGTTGGCGATGACGCTGTAAAACACGCCTCTCACTGCGTGAGCTAGACAACCAGGGTACCATTTTTATTTGGGGGGGGGGGGGGGGGGGGGGGGATTTGGCGGTCACCACGGCTGGCGGATCATTTTTGTGCGGGGAGAATATCAACTCCGCACAAGGAAGATGATCGTATCATGTACCAGGTAGTGTGTACATGGTATTGCACCCACGACGCAGTTACATAGTAAACCCATTGCTGTCTCTCGAAGTGGCCACACGACAAAATAAATCAATCAACTGACGCTTTCAGCCATAAGCAAGAAAATCCGCCTCAAAAGCGGTTCTTAGTAGGATGCAGCTCGCCCTTCCATGCGACTTGCGAAAGCTTGGTGTAAGCCATGTCTGCCTGGTCGGTGAAAACCCCGACGTGCTCCGTCCCGGCATTGTAGGGATGCGAAGGTCTATGGTCCTACGACTACGGCCATGCATAACAATGAGTACACCCCCTCGCCCCCGCCCCCCGTCCACCCTTTTCCCCGCCCCCCCCCTTCCCCTCCACCCCTGCCCCCCCCCCCCCCCCCCTTCTTCCGCCCGTCATCCCCTTGAGCGGGCCTGGGCGGCGTCCAACCGGCTTCTCTCTTACCGTCCATCTTGGCGCCCGTCCACTCGGCAAAGTGCGCGCGCATGTGGTCCATCATCTGGTTGGCGCTGTCCGCGGCGACTCCCTCGTAGTCATAGCGCGTGTAGTAGTTGCGCCCGTACGTCGCCCAGTGCTGCCGCACGATGGCTTCCACGGTCACCAGCGGCTGCGAAAGCAAGCACGCGTGGACAAGTAAAAAGTGGGTGACGCCAAGTGGGTGACGCCAGGTGGGTGACGCCGCGGCCAGGTTGGAAGGAGAGAGAAACGTCAGGAAGCAGATATCAAACATAAGATTATTGGGGGGGGGGGGGGGGGGGGGGGAACAGCACGATATTGTCGTCTCAAAAACAGCAGCAGAAACAATAACGCCGTGACCACCACATACCACTGGCACCCATCTTATTGCGCCGAGATTAGAAGCCCAACCTGCAACATGCTACCGCAACCACCGCCACCACCACCAGCAACAACAACCAACTACAACCATCACCAGCACCACACCCACCAACACCAGCACCACCACCACCACCACCAACAACCAACAACAAAGGCCGCCTCACCTGTGCTGCGTCCTTGTTGAAGTGAGCGAGGATGCTGAGCCACGCCAGCACGGCCCACATGCCGTCCTTCTCTCTGATGTGGTCAGAGCCGGTCCCGAAGCTCTCCTCCCCGCAGATGAATGGAGAAAGGTCCTGCACCCATCCGCGCGGGGAAGTCGGAGAAAGCGGGGGCGGGGGGGGGGGGGGGGGGGGGGGGGGGCGAGGACATCCAATAAAATTGAGAAAAAACAAAACACAACCCATGTGTACAAGATATACAAGGGGTGGGTTTGAGAGGGGAGTGGCATACGTCAGGAGGGGGTAGGGAGGGGTGAAATACAAAAGGGCCCTTGAGCATC